>OY728150.1:786860760-787504510 GCA_963277665.1 Viscum album
CAATAATAAATAGGTATCCACTACCATGTATTAGTGATCTTTTTGATCAATTTTGGGGATATTAGTGGTTCTCCAAGATTTACATGCGATAAGGATATCACCAATTTCATGTTTGGAAGGAGGATATTCTGAAAATAATGTTCATAAGTAGATGTGGACATTATGAATATGTGATAATTCATTTAGTTTTTATGAATCCACCATCAGTATTTATAGAATTGATGAAATATATATTACATAGATATCTGGATTCTTTCATTGTGGTGTTTTTGGATGACATCTTCATGTATTCATGGACTAGGTATGAGCATGAGAAACACTTGGAGACAGTATTGGGAATCTTTATAGATCATTGATTGTATTCCAAATTATCAAATTGAGATTTTTGGATATAAGAGGTATTCTTTCCAAGCCTTGTAATCTCTAAAATATGTTCTTCATTGGATCTGTACAAGATAGAATTTTGTTATCTATTAGCAACCACCAAAAAATGTCTTTGAGATATAGAGCTCATTTGGTCTAGATGGTTTTTACTAAGGCATTCTATATGACTTTTCAGGACAATATTTTCCTATGGTATCTTTGAAAAAATATAATGTTCCCTTCAAATTGACTGATTAATTACCTAATTCTTTTCATGTTCTAAAAGTTTTCCTTAAATCTACACCAATCTTAATATTTCTAGAATCAGGACAATGGTAGACTGTGTATTTTCATGCTTCTAGATCTTGGTTGGGGTGTGTTCTCATGCAAGGAGACCATGTTGTTGCATATGGCTAAAGGAAGTTAATAATGCATGATAATAATCACCCAACACACAATTTGGTGTTAGCTACAGTTTTCCATGCCTTGAATACTTGGAATCATTATCTCTTCAGTGAAAAATTCATTATGTTCAAAGATTAGAAGATCTTGAAATATATTTTCTCACTATGGGATATGAATCTAAGGCATAGAATATAGATGGAGTATCTTCAAATGTTATACTTTGACACTATGTATACACCATTTAAATGAAATTTTGCGGTTGATGCATTAACAATAAATTCATATGCTCAGTTGGAAAAAGAAGCTTCGGATGAGTGGTAAATGATATCAGTTCAAGCCGACATGTGTGTGGAATGTGAATATTGAGGCGATGTTGTGATTTTATTCTCGATTGTGATGGTTCCTAGTTTGATGAAGATGGTAAAGGAGGCATAGATATCCAATTCAAAATGTGTTTCATTGAGTTAAAATCTCAATGGTGGGGGGACCATTGAGGGATGGATTTTAAATGGAAGTTCAATGTTGTACTTTAAGAACCGAATAGTTATACCTATGTCTTGTCATGATAAAATTCTTAGTGAATCTAATAATTAGATATGGTTTCTTCATCCAGCAATATAAATAATTTATAATGAATTAAAATCAGTGTTTTGGATGATTGACATGAAACAAATTGTGCTTTAGTCTGTTTCCAATTGTTTAACTTGTCAGTAAGTTAAGGCAGAGCATCAACGACCAGTGGGTATGTTGTAGTCCTTACCTATCCCATTGTGGAAATGAGAGAATATGGATATGGATTTTTTCAAAATTCTCCCAAGAACAGTTCATTAACATGATTCAATATGGTTGATATTTGATTGACTTATCAAGTCAGATAATTTCATCCTTATTTGTGAAACTCACATGGTGGAGGATCTGTCCAAAATCTATTTCTAAGAAGTTTTAAAGAGACATGGAATACTAGTTTCAATCATATCAAAGAGGGGTACGAGGTTTACATAACATTTATGTAAATCCTTAAATAAATCCCTTAGTAATCATTGGACTATAACCAAGATGAATCATCCTCAGATAGATGGGAAATTAGAAAGGATGATACAATCATTGGAAGAAATTTTTCAGGATTGTGTAATGGATTTTGGTGGCTCATGGGAGGATAATGTGTTGTTCGTGGAGTTTTCATATAAAAAAAACTATCACGAATCAATACATATAGCTCCTTTTGAATCTTTTCATGGGAATCCTTATCATTCTCCACTTTGTGGGGTGGAAATTGGTGAAACATCACTGGTTAGATTGAGCCGTGTCCAAGAAACAATGAAGATGATTTGGATGATTTGGAATAGACTGAAGATGACTTGGAGTCATTAGAACTCGTATACGGATCATACTTGATGATTTTTGCATTCACAATGAGGTATCATGTATTATAAAGAAAATATCAAAGTCTTGGACATCATCATTTGGGGAAGCAGGGAAAGTTATCTCATTGATACATTAGACCATTTGAGAAACTAGAACGGGTTTGATAGATGGCATAACAGTTGGCTTTTCCACCACAATTCAGTGTGGTGTACAATGTGTTCTATATAACCTAGTTAAAAATTATCAACCTGATCCAGACCATTTGATCATATGGGATCACATTGACCTAGATCTGAATGGTTTGTTGGTACATTCCCGGTGCAGATGGTGGATGGGAAAGAGAATGTCTTGCATAAAAAAAGCATCAGTTTATTATGGGTTTTATGGAAACATGGTCAGAATCTGGAAGAGTGATTGGAACAAGAGATGGAAAAGAAAGAGAAATGGTCAAAAATCTTATAGGGAAATAGTGATTTTCTACTTTCTAGGGATGGAAATACCAATGGTGTGAGAATGTACCACCCCCCAGTTTCCAGTTTGTAACCCTTTCATTATTGTTTTATGTATATAAAGTATAAGGGTTAATGTTGGGGGAGTTTTGAGAACTTTTTTAGAGTTATTGGGGCAATCATACAAGTTCTCGAAAGGTGCACAATTTGTGAAAATCGTGCAACACTTGAATGAAACCATGTAGAGTGAGGTAGGGGCTAAAGGAGAGACAGACATGTTGTGAATGGTTTGTCCAACCAGTGTGGAATCCTAGGAGAATCCAAGAGGTGTGGTCAAAATTTTGGACAAATAGATTTGGAATGGTCAGTGCATGGTTTTGAATTCATGTGATCCAACCATGCAAGGACTTTCTGAAGAAAAATATTGGAGCATGTTTAGTGCACAGTTTATTTAACCATGCGCAGGGTGAAAGTTAGATCCTTAAAAAGTGGATATAGCTCATTTTTCCTCTAAGTATTTCTTTTTCTCTCTTATGCAGTCCTAACATGGGATTTTTCTTCTCCAGTGGTCAATAAACGTTCTCCCATCAATTTGGAGGTGATCAGAAGTCTTACTATAGTGATTTGAAGTCATTTCTTCACAGTATGTGATCACTCTTCTTCATTCTTGATTTTTTTCTTAGATCTAACTCATCCTCTCTCTTTGTTTCTTATATCTACACCCATTGTGTGTAGATATAAAATTATGGATTCCAAATATGTTTATATTTGGTCTTTATTATGTACGGGGAACATATTTAAGGTGGTTTCATGGAGATTCAACCTAGTTTTTTGGATGTTTTCATTCCGTTAGTCATTTTTTACAAAATTATCAAGGTAGGTGGATTCACTCTCAACTAATATTACTAGAAATGATTGGATTGATTTAAAATTGATTATTTTGTGTGGAATTGATTGTGAATTCGTTATGTAATGATTTTTTGAAACCCTTTTGATTTATGGTTTGGGGAAACATGTAAATTGGGTGTTCTTGCATAAAGTTCTTTAGTTATTGGTTTAAAATTTTTGATTTTAAAATTGGTTTTTTTGAAATCATTATAAATTGATTAATTAGAATGTTTTCAATGAAAGGGATGATTTTATTTAAAATTAACGATTGATTTGAATTGAGTTTTTGGATGAATTTTGAAAAAATAATGGTTTTATTGAAATTGATGAAATGGTTTTTTGGCATCGTTTTGGGAATACATGGTGTGTGCTCATATTTCATTTTTAAGGCTTCATTGAAATATGACCTTGTTATTGGTGCTAATTGTATAATAGAACGTGACATATAATTACCTTGTTATTACTTGGTAGATCTATGAGAAACCTCTCATGAGTATGGATCTATCATCATACTATATGTGTGGCTGGTATTGTAGATATGTGGAATATAATGGTTATTCACGATGGAACATGTGAAGTTATTTTAAAGCATGGATTGGTTGTTTTCTTGAAAATATAATTTTTTTTGGAAAATTGGGTGACATGGAACATGTTAATGTTTGGTTATAAAATATTTTAGAAGTTGTTAATATTTAGTTATGAATTATTTTTGAAATTGTTATATATAGATGTTTTATATAAATATTTACAACTTTTCTACCCTAGTGGAATGAGTAGGGAAGTCATTGGGGAAAAACTATTGAGTTTTAGTACTCACCCCTACATTTTCACTCTGGTGCTTTTAAAGATCTCATCTACCAAGATATGGGAAAAGGTAAAGTATCACACATCTTTAGCACTACTTAGTGATACTTGGATTATTGTTGGAGCATGGATCATGGAGCATGTGGAGCTATGGAGTCTTACAGTTTTATTAGAGTTTTCATAGTGTATTCTTTCATTTACTTTGATATTGTAGACTTATACTATGGTGTTTGGGTTTTAACATGGTTTTGATGAATGAAATGTTGAGTTTTCTATCATTATTCATGCATCGTAGTGGTTTGTTTGGTTTGGTTTGTTTGGTTATTTTTATTCTTAAAGGTTAAATCATCACCCACTTGTATTTAAACCCTTCGACATTTATTTCCTCCCCTTGTCATATTGGGGTTGTTTCCTAAGGCCAAGTAGTATCCTCCAACCTTCTCAAGCCAATGAGGATTAGGAGGGATATTATAATAATATAGATATATAAGAGAATTATACTTATTTCCAATGTTCAATCAGTTTTTTCATGTTAGAATAACTAAATCTCAGTTAATTCTATAATAGTATCCATCCTGGTTATCTCCGTCAATTTTCCTTAAGATACCTGATATTTACCTAATACATTGGTGATATATATCGGCCACACCAATCTTTATGACCTATATCGGGCTCATACACAATCATTTATAATTATTAAATTCCAAATCATTAACATAAAATTTATAATTTTTCTCATTCTCATCATAAAATATTTCAAAAAAACATTTTAAACCCACAAGAAAAACAATTTCCGTTTTTTACATAATCATATTAATAAATATCCTTTTTTTTATTGAAATTAAATAAATTCAAAATAAGAAATGGAATATTATTTGAAACAAAATGATAAATGATATATTGATATTGATAAATAATAATAGTTATGATGGTGGAAAAATGTGCCTAAGTCATATAGACAAAATATATTATTTTTCACTTAAAAAAATAAAATAAAAATAACTAATATGGGAAAAGTTAAAGGTATTTCTTTTTAAAAAATTATAAATTTAAATATAGTTGAAAATGAAAATTTTTATCCTTTTACACATAAATTAGAACATTATTGAAATATTTAAAATAACATGGGTTTGGAGGTGAAAGAGTTTGGAACATTTAAAAAAACATTTTAAAGGAAAACATCATACATCCAGTCCTAACTCGTTCTGTTTTTATGCCTACCCTCCGATGTGATAGAATTATATATTTTTTATAACTGATTAATTTTTTTTCTTGTTTAATAAACTATAATTATTCCATTTATTAAATTTTTACCATGTTTTATTTAGTTTCTAAAATAGTTAAGTTCACATTAGACGTTTTTAGGATGTTTAGTTTATAAACTCAAAATACATTGGTACATTAACTATGGTCAAAGGGGTTATGTTTGAATTCAATAAAAAAAACTAAAACAAGTTATAATTATAATATATATATATACACACATTTAATATACATTTATAAATAAACATGCAATGTAATCATAAAGAATGATCCATGATGTTTTATGGAGATAGTAGTCTGTATGTACACATGAACAATATTTCCCTTTTTCTAACAGGTAGAAAAGAAATAAAGAGTATAATATTTTAATTTTATAGAGTCATAAATTTGTTATAAATTTCTTATTTATTCATTATTTCCATCCCAATGAACATTATTATATAAGGTATCTGAAATATGAATCATATCACTTTGTTTTGATAGTAGTCCACACATACACACAAGTAACATTATCATTTTCTAGTAGATGGTAGGGCAATAAGAAAAGTAATATATTATCATAAAATATTCATAATTATTTCATAAATATCATAAATATCCATTTTTACATACTTTTAACTAATCGTATAATTTGGTGATAAAAAATGAGACACATCGCTTCATGGAGGAGGTAGTCCACATGTTCACAATAGTGATATTTTCTAATCCCATAAATTGAAACATGGGATGAAAAAAGGTCATAAAATTATTATAATGACATTTTTTATTTTCAAGATAATTATTTTATTATTTAAGAATATGTATTGACAATTTTAGTGTGGTTTAAAATGAAATAAACATGAAAACTCCCACTTAAGAGTTATGCCTCATCTTTGGGAAACCTCTTTCTCTTCAACCATAATCCTTTTCAAATTATAATTTTGGTGGTACTAGGGCATCTAAGATATGTATCAATATTTTTTTGAGATATTTGGGTAGTTATTGGATTAAATAGAGTGCTCAAAGCTTTTGAGAAAGGTATGAGAGTATGTTCCCTTTTATATGTGATGGGAGTACTTGAAAACATCTTGTTTTTCTAAACTTTTAAATATAATAAATGTATTACTCATGGTCATTTGGAACATAAAAAAATAAAATTTAAATATAATTTGATCAGGGTTGGAGTATAAATATCTAATAAGAATGAAGATATAATTTTTATGGCCTTATCAATTAGTTTTTACCTTATGTAAACAAATTCAACCTTTTTTTGTGGGGACATGTTTTTCTATGGTTACTATTCATATAGATCAAAAAATTAAATTGGCCTCATTACTATATTTGAAACTCCTAATTCCAAATATTTAACTAATTTTCCAAGAATCAATTGTTATAAGTTATTTAAATTACTTTTAATATTAGTTTGCAAATGCAATGAAAATCAGTTTTTAGGATATTGGGTTTTCAGTATAAAAGTGAACTTATAATTGAATAAAATAAAATATTTATTTTTATAGATATATTTATTTAATTTTTAATAAAATTTATCTAATGTTAATTTGAAATTAAACCCAGAATATAATCATAATTTTAGATTAATTTATTTAAGAAAAAGAAAATATAATTTTTAAAAAAAAGTGACATTTTCCACAATTAACACAAAAATAAATCTTGTTTGATAAATATAAAAACTAAATCTAAGAATTATTTGATATTTTTATTCTAAAAATTAATTCATTTTTATGTGGTTTTATTTCTAAAATAAAAAATTTATCTTTTCAATAAAATTATGTAATTCATGGAAAACAGTTAGTTATATAAAACTATTTTTTTGATTGGAAAATTTTATAAAATTATTTAAAAAAATATGATTAAAATTAATTAATAAAATAAATAATTATAAGTCATAAAATGTATTTATTTATAGGATTAATTGGGGTTTCACTAACATTAAAAAAATATTTCCCTAAAATATTTTTCTTATATTAATCTTCTAGACCCCAAAATAAAATTCATCATGACAAATAAAATTTGCCTAATTAATTCTCATAAATTAATTAAAAAAATAAAAAAAATACTCTAACAACCGCAATTATATAATATCAACAATTATTCATAATTAAAATAGCTATATTTTAATGACATCATAATTTCATTATACTTTCATAAATAAATCACTGGAAAATGCTACTTCATTATATATATATATATATATATATATATGGGTCTCATGTCGTTGTTATCTTATGGCTTTGTTTTTCCATATATGAATCGAATGGATTCATATCACAAACAATTTTAAAAAATAAAAACTTTCATAATTGTTATTTATATAATATATGTTGAAAGTAAAATAAAATATCTTTTATCAAAGTAACCAATTCTATAAGGCCTTTTCCACATTGGTTATTTCGATATCTAGCTTGAGAAGACATTTATATATTAGTGTCAATCAAAATTTCTATTTCATCTATAAAAATAATTTATTTTTTCATTATTTATAATCTTGGTTATGAAAAATAATGTTAAAATCATATCTAAAACATTATTATTATGAACATAAACTTTTAACTAATATTAAAATATAAACAAAATAACTGTTTAAAACTTATAATTATAGTAGTGTTCTTCAATAAGTTCCTTATCATAGAAAACTATAATTACGTAATAATTGATAATAACACTCAAGTTTTGATACTAGTTTATAACATTTATACCATTTTGCTATTATTTCTCCATTATTGATCTCAAATATAAATTTTATATTTTATTCAATGCCATTTTATCTATAGCAAAACCATTTTTCATATAAATGTCATGTTTTATGTTTCATCCAATGTTTTTTGTTTTTTATTTGTTATTAAGTATAAGTAATTAATTTAAAAACTACATTGATAAGATAAATAGTGAAATTAGATATCATATTAAATTTAATTATGGGATATGTTTCTAGTAAGACATGATCTATGAACTTACAAAGAGATAAAAGATATTAATATAAAGAGGGTTAAAAGATGAAGATACATATAATTAAAAATTGAGTTCTATGAGAGAATTTATTAAAGTCACAAAGTGAAATAGTGGAATTGAAAAAGGAAACATGAAAATGGAATACACTAGAAGAGTATCCGGATTAGATCACTTGAACATAGATTAAATAATAACATTATTGATATAGCTTTTATGGATAATTTAAATACTTGTGATTTTTAATTAGAAACCATTTTTTTGGTTGATGAAGTGAGAAAATTATTATCATGAAACAACCTATGTATACCCTAATACAATCACCTGAGATGATCTATGGAAACGCCCAAATGGTGTTCCCAATTCCCATGGGTTTGAAACTTGTGTCGGGCATCAAAAGAGTAACCTATGGTTGTTATTTCTCCAAAAATAAATAAATAAATAAAACTATAATAAGATAAATAGAGAATATATATATATATATGAAATTGAAAATCATTTTCACAAATCTAAAAATTAAACAACTTAACAACAAAACCAATTTGGAACTGATGACCACAATTTCTCTATGTGACCCCAAGGGTCACACTCTGACACCCTATCAAACCATCACCCACTATGATAAAAAAATATGAAACCTTCATCAAAAGACAAAAATAAGAATGAACTATAGGTTTGAGTATTAAAACTCAGTAGGTATTCCCATAAAAATCTATTCTAAATGTCGTTCCATTAAAATTAAAGAAACATCAACTTCATGTTTGAAATACAATATATAAAATTAAATTTTTCCACAAATTCCCACTTTAAAACAGGACACGGCCCATTTCCACTTTTCATCCCAAATACTACTTCATTTCAAGAAAGCAACTGTAACATTTTCAAGGGGAAAGTGACTCTGTCTTTTTAAATCCAACATAAGAGAGTTTAAAACATTTCCAAATTAAAACATTTTTTTAAAAAACCCTTAAAATACAACCCATCTCTTTCCAAAGAAACACACCACACATTAGAGTACCACATTATTAACATAATAAGAGAAATGAAAAAAAATCACTTAAGAGTAACCAATCAACAAGTATCTCAATCATCTACTACAAATAAACTAAGTTCCAATAGGCATGGGAGAAACATAAGAGCTTTTGAATAATCTAGAACATAATATACATTTTGAATCATCCTGGAAAGCGTGGTTCACTCAATGAAATCAAATTCCACCACAAACTCGGCCATATACTACTTGGTATAAACTGAGGGGCACTAATCCGTAGAAATAATAAAATATATATACTCATTCCATGGGCTGTAGACAGAGCATTATCCTAACTAGTGTAGAAATTGTTCTAAAAAAATTAAATAGCTATGCTAGGTAACTATGTCAAGGGTATAAATAAATTGGGTTAAGACAAATGATTCTAAAATAGTATTTAATCACTAGAATACATATCATACGTTATTAATTCACTCAATAGGAACTGCCTTGGGCCACTCCAAAGACTCATCTCTTTCCTTGTTGCTCATATATCTTAAATGAGTCCACACTGAGGATCACTCATTATTTACAAAGTAATTGGGTCATGAGTACTCCATATAGAGAATGTACCACCAATTTAAATAAATTAATCTTGAGGATTCCATTGAAAGGAAATCCAATCCATTCAACAAAGACATGGAAAGTGAATTATCCAAGGACCGTTTTCTCAATCACCATTCTCAACAATTTTCAAAAAATTTCCAAAAGTTCCACCAATAATCTTTGAAGGAACCATACTTTTTAATGAAGAAAATACACCCTTAAAAAAAGGGTATATAAACACTATTTTACATTCACACCGATTTAGAAGAAATTTCATTTAAACACTCGCATCCCATTTCCAAGCCAAAGTCACTTTCAAGAAAATTTCCAAATGTGCTGCTCTGTAACACCCCAAGATTTTATAAGATATATTATTTTTAATGTCATTCATACCTACTATTGTTTGCTACAATAATATTATCTTACGCTATACGCAATGCTGTATTAGCTTGCATTATACGCAACACTAATCTTGGATCGTGTTACACACAATTTCAAGTTCGTTTGAGAGAAATTATACTACGCAACATTAAGTATAGATTTGGTTTAATGTATAAATGAAATAAGTTTTGATTGTTTTATATGCAACACCAAACAGAGATTTCACTACACACATACCTGACTTGGCTTGCATTACACACAATCAAGACCTTCTTCGATAGCGTGTGTAGTATGCAATACCGAGTTTCACTAAAAGATGTATTATTATAATATTATTATGAACTAGCAGTTATGAATAGTAATACCCAATTTTTGAAATTTTATAAATTTTATCTTTCAAAATGGACTTCATTTTTTGGATTCAGAATATAGAAATTAGCCTAGGGTGAATTTTAGGTATTTTTCTAAAACATTCAATTTTTGATGAATAGTAGAAAATACTATGTTATAATTTAAAACTGAATTTTTATTTAAAGAATTATTTATTTTATTTAAATTTATTTTAGGTCAAAATAGATACATAATACCTATATAATTTCAATTTAGTTCATTGGAGTCTGTTTATAATAATTTTAGAGATATAAATTTTTTTGAACTTTTTATTATCGTTTACCCACCTCCTAGGAGCATTTGCAATTGTACATAAAACATAATTTTACCACTTCTGTGAGTTTAATTTCAAAAATCCGAGAGACATGGTTAATATCAAGGAGTAAATTTTTGTTCAATGAGATAAAAATATTTTTTTCTAAATAGTAACTTTTTACTTTTATTTACCACGGTTAAAAGTAAATAGAGTCATTAAAGGTAAAAATGATATTATTTTTACCATAACACATGTCATAATTCTATTGGATAAGTATAATTCAACCAAAAACAACTTTAGGAATATAATATTATCATTTAGGTCCACTTGGATTAGATTAGGATATTTATTATTACTTAATTCAAAGAAGAGTTAAAAGAGTTAAAATCAAAGTTTAATAACTAAAACAATTTTTAATATTGGGTTATACATAAGATAAATTAGACTATAAATATTCATTGGAAAGATAAAAATATTTCCTACATAATTGTATTTTATTTATAATTTTTAGATATTAAATAATTTAATTTATTAAGGACACAATGATGATAAAGTAAATACATTATTAATGAAATATTAACATAATTGATGTAATAAATACCCAAATAAATGTAATTTGAGACTTTTTATGAATTCCATTAATTATTTTAGGTTAATATGACATGTTAGTATTGATTCAATTAACGTTTTTCGAACTAATCATGCTGTTATGATTTTCACAAAAATCAATTACCAAATGGTGTCAAAATTGACATAAAATAGTTTTTACAACAAATATTATATTATTAATTGTTATTCTATTCCTAAAAATATATGGTTCATCCAAATGAATTATATAAGGTTATATATATTAATAATGAACCACTTGGGGTTCTTTTGTCTTGTTATAGTATGTTTATTGACAATATAGTGTAAGAAAATAAGAAGACACGGTAAAAGTTAAATTATTTAACTTAGAGTTAAATATAAATGATAAGGTTAAAATAGAAACCTAAACTTGTCTAAAACCTATTGTTTGAGATGATTTCGAGCCATACCCACTTTAGTTATGAAACAAATCAATTTGGAGAAATTATAAACCGAATATGACTTTATTATTAAATAATATTTTATGTTTTCCCTAAGGTGCCCCTCTCCACCTTTATAAAAGGGCACCTCCTCACGCTCCTGTTCCCAACAACTTGTGCCTTCAGTCTCGGCCAACCCCTGCCCATTTCTCTTATCCACTTCCCTAGAAACATTCTGGAAGTTTTTTTCTTCTCAAAAGACAAACTCTAGTCCCTTAAGAGCAAGTTTAAATGACGTGAGTTGAAGAAGAGGTAATCTCTTCTACCGATTCTTTCATGTTTCTTTCTCCTTCAACTTCTTCTTATTTAGTTTTTTCATTATAAAATAATAACATAAGTATAACTAATATACTGATATGTTATTATAAATATGAAACAACCACATTTCACCTCTTATCCATCCTATGGAAAACTACATCATCGCGAATGCGTACGTACGAAATACCGTCTCCACACCGTGGTGTAATTAGTTTTTCCACCACCACCTTACTTGGATGGGTATGATGGTGTAAATAATAACTATATATGGTTATTATAACATCATACTTATTCTGAGAAATTATATCCTTCAATCCAATTCTATTCCACAATTATGGGAACGATATCATCGTTCGTGCGTATGTACGGACTACCGTCTCCACGAACGCGATGAGATCCATTTTCCATGATTAACCATTCAAGTATGATTATAAAGCATATATATATAATAAATAATAATGAAATATAATACATAATAATGATACTATATTTATGTACATATATGTTTCATTTACTTAATTTCATTGAATTCAATAAAAAAATGAAAACAGCGTTCCTACGTACGTACGACCTACCGTCTCCGTGAACGATGTATTTAATTCCATTTATCGATGTATCATATATATATATATTTACATAATGAATATATATTATATATAAATAATGTTTTACATTATGGAATTAGGTAAATCAAGATATGAGTAATAATATCAAGAACAACAAATTGAAACACATGCGATAAATGAAACGATTTTACCCAAAATGATGCTTTAACATGGAATTTACAAAAGAACGGGTAATATTAAGTCATAAGTGAACCATATATGATATCATTGTAATATTGGTATAGATTATGAGGTTTCCAACCACTAATACCAATTGTAGTATCGAAATAATGATGTAGATGCTCAATATACAAGAGGAGGGGTGAATTGTATACTTTAAAAATTTCCTTAAATAAGGAAGGATCTAAGTTTAACTAAGTTAAACTAAGATAATTAACAACACATCAAATAACCAATGAATGATTGGGAGAAAGTATGAAGTTAGAAACTTCTAGTTCTACGTACTTGCTTAAATCTGGAAAGTGATTCCGAAAACAGGTTCCGAAAATATGGATCCGGAAATTTAAACTTAACCAAAGATTACAATATGATATTCTACCTTAAAGCATGTAGAACCTAAATTAATCAGAGTACAAGTGTAATGATATATAATAAGGTTATACTTTTTTATAATACAAAATGCAGCGGAAAAACTTATAAATAAAAACATGTAAAAAGATATAAATCTTTTAACCCAAAGAGAAGGGTATCCAACAACCTTTGATAAAGGTCCCCTGATTTATACATTCAAGAAAGTATGTCTTAACCACACCAGGGTAAGCCCTCGATACGAGGATCAGAGTCTCTGTCTTGCTATCCCCGCAATCCCTCAACTTCAAGGTAGTTGGAACCTTTGTCTTCCTCAGCAAGGAAAGCCTCGAACTTCATGGAAGTCAGCACCTCTGTCTTCCTATCCCCAAAAGCCCTCAAATGTAATCACCAACACTCAGAGTCACACGAAGCAATCTGAATGAGCAGTTCAGTACGCACAAGGCATGAAAAGCTTCTCTCTCTAGAAATCACCTTAACAACGTGTGGTCTACAGAGTTATCGACTTGTTGTTATGTTTTTTTGTATTGAGCTCTTTCAAATGAGCTCCTATTTATAGGCTCAGTTAGAATGGTCGGCTCCCTCCTCTAATGGTCATATTTTCCTTAAATTTCGGATGGACCTATACACGTGTAACTCAACCAACGGTTAGTTAGAAATAGAATGGATGACTTCATTTTATAACAAAACATGTGTAACCGAATGCACGACATCGTTTTATAATGAAATGAGTGTAAGCATAAGCGAAACTAAAGTTCAGAGTGTATGCAAATAAAATTTTTGAGTCTAACCAAAATGGAATTCAAAGTCTATAATAAAAGGATATTTGGATTCTATTTTATAGGAATTCGGAACCTGAATTCTGTAGAAATCCGGAGTCTGAATTTCAAAGGAAATCTGGAGTCTGGTTTCACTAGAATTCAGAATCTGAACTTATAAAGTTCAGATTCGAACTAGTAAGATTTCGGAGTCAAACTAGTAAAAGTTCAGAGTCGAACTCATAAAAGTTCGGTGTCGAACTTGTAAATTTTCGGAGTCGAACTCATAAAAGTTCGAAGTCGAACTCATAAAAGTTTGTAGTCGAACTAGTAAAAGTTCGGAGTCAAACTCATAAAAGTTCAGAGTCGAACTCATAAAAGTTCTTATCCAGAATTCAGAATGGATCTTTATTGGAGTTCGTATCTGGAATTCGGAATGGAACTTCATTACAGTTTCTATCCAGAATTAGGAGTGAACTTAATTACAGTTCCTATCCTGGATTCGGATCCTAAAACAGAATGCTTCATATCTTAGCATTATATGATTCCGAGTTTTTGGGTATGAATTCGAATTTTATACTTAAGAAAAATATTTCTTTGTATAAGAAAATCTAGGTTAGGGTAAATTTCATTAAGGAAGAAAATTTTCCTTATAGAAGTAAAATATAGATTTTCTTAAGTATAAGGTGATTGTGATTTTCAAAACAAGAAGGAATGGAAAAGTCATAAGGAAAAACTTATTGATTCAAAGATATTCCCCCTTTTGGAAAGCACAAACAACCTTATGAAAAATAATACAAGGACTTTGAAAATTTTAATTAGAAATTGAAATTAAAACTTATCTCCTTTGTTCATGGATGATGGTGAATACAAATAACTCCCCCTTAGGCATTGAAACTCTAAGGATTGTATTCTGGATTTCTGGAATGGAGTTTTCATTATCATGGGAATGAAATACTTCGTAATGAGGAACTCCCCCATAGGCATTGAAACTATAAGGATTGTATTCTGGATTTCCGGAATGGAGTTTTCATTATCATGGGAATGAAAAATATCGTAATGAGGAACTGCCCGTTAATTTAAGGATATTTCACTTAGAAATTTTTCCTTCTCCATTTAAAATTTTTCATTATCCCCTTTGAGTAGTTATTTTTCCTTCTCCCCTTTGTGATTTTCATAAAGAATTGAAGGGAATGGAAAAAAAATAAAGTACCTGAAACATTAGTAAATAACAAAACAAGATAAAACTAGCCAAAATTTCATTAGAGTTGAGAAAATTTTTACAAGGAAAGAAAAATACAACAAAAGACCGGAGTAGGATTATTTATCTTCCTTTTCCTTTGGGATCAGCTTCTTCAACAAGGTTTTCAATTTCTTCAAATCTCTTTGATCCTCCTCATCTTGCCTCTCCAAGGATTTTATCCTTTCATCTCGAGCTTTCAAATATTATTCCTGAGCCTTCATGGCCTCTTCCTGCATCTTCACTAACTCATCTTGCTTTACAAGTCCTTTCTCAATCTCAATCCGAAGATCTCTATCCATTATAAAATTTTGAGCAAGAGAATTAGCCTTATCATCCAGTTCCTTCACTTGTTGACTCTGAGAACATTGTTCAATGATAAGATAATCCTGAAGATTCTTAATCTTTACATCCTCTGTGTCAAAGGCATATTTTACCTAATTATGAAAATTATCAAACTGAGCCATGTCTTCTTCAATTTTCATAGACCACAAAGTAATTTTAATTCAAGATTTCTTGTGTGCATCATAGTTGATAAGGAAATTTATATGGTCGACCTCAATCTTTATACACATATTCATTACCATGGATAGGGATTCTGACTTCTGATTCAAACTGTGTTGCACCATATGGCATCTGGAGTCAATCATGGGAAATATCGGAATGGTGTCCACCATCTTTTTCAATGATTCAACAATAAAGTCATAACCATGAGCTGATGACTCCAAATCAGATATTTTTCTTGGAGACTGATCTTCCTCAACCTGCACTAGATTTTTTCTTGATGAACCACAAACCTCTTTTTTCCTGATGATATCTTTTATTTGTGTATCCATGAGCACTTGTTTGCCTTTATCAGATTTCAGAATGGGATTCTCATTAAGAGATTATTCTTCACTTTCTGAAAATTGAACAATATGATCTTCACCTATTTTATCCTTATGTGTTTCTTCTTAAAGAAAATTCTTCTCATAGGATTCTTCCTCATCATACAAAACATTTTATTTCTCTTCCTCAGCTTCATCTCGATGACCTTTTTTCTCATCTCCCTTCCTGTAGTGGGTAACTTTGCGGATTCAGCCTTTTCTTGATATTCTTCTACTTTCTTGATCAAATCATCAAGATCAGCACTTCCTTCTTCTTCTTCTTCTTCAACAACCTCTTCCTTGCATTCAATAACTTCTTTCCCTTTCGATGTTTCTGGAGTGGAGAATTTCTTACCAGGGGTTTCAGGTAAAGGTTGGACATTAAAGGTTACCGGAATGTGAATATTCTCAGAGGCCATATCTGTTTCTTTCAAAAGGGATTAAACAATATCCTCTTTTTACATCTTCTTCTTCAACTTATTTTCTTTCACTTTCTTTTCTAACTCATAAGAAGATCTTTCCCTTAAGGCCATAGCCTCAATAGGGTCCAACCCGAACTATGGATCCCCTTCTTTCCTCTTCTATTTTTCTTCCATCCACTTGGCAGCCACTTCATTTGGGTTTGCTTTCTGTTTCTTTGGCATGGGAGGTGCGGATTGAGTTTCCTTAGAATTAGGGGTTTTTTCCTCAGCATCAACTTCCTTGAGCTTCCTCTTCTTGGTGACTTTCTTCACTGTCTCAGCTTTCTCCAAATTTTCCAGAATGGCCTTCGCCTCTTCTTCTGGTAAAGAATAGAATTCTACAGATTCATCAGAAAAACCCATTTTCATTCTCTTTAAAGTATGATCAGTAAACAGCATTACCTTGTAATTTCATTGCTTGGAGGAGCAAGAAACTTTGAATGACTCAAGACATCTGATGATTAGTTTAGAAAAGAGGTCCAGATACATAATTATTGGAGCTTTCAGATTCCCTTCTTTGATATTCTTAACTGTAATCAAAATATGCCTCATCAGATTTATCTTTCATAGATTAACTAAGAAATCTAGGATGTAGATGTCACTCTTCTTCAGATTATCCTTGTCACCCCTTCTTAGTACAAGAAATCCTTGTACCCATAGATGTAGAATCCGGTTATTTGGAATGAGATGAGAAATCTTAGTGGTCTTGGGATCTTTCAGTCCAAGGCATTTCAATGCCTTCAAATTATTGAAACTTCCTTGCTCATCTGGAAGCTTTTGAGAATAGAACTCTGCTTCACCTTCATACTTTAAACCCACCAAGCTTGCAGCCTTTGGTGTAAGATAATTTGTAAGTCTTTACATAATACTTAAAAGAAAATAAATATCTTCCATCTTCCTCATGGAAGGAAACAGACTCATAGAACTCAATAAGCATATCTGAATAAACCGGATCATGTTTTTCTGGCTTCGATAAGAAAACATCCTCCCACCCATTTAATCTGATATTCTTAGATATAATAGAATCATACATGAAGAAGCTTGGATGTACTAACCTCTCACTATAAACTAACCACTTTGAAATTGGATTTGAGGTAGACATATCTTGATTTGTAGCTTCAACAGACATTCCGAATGTAGAGTTCAGGAAGATTCAGAACGGGCTTTGGCAAAGATCAGAACGATTATTAAGAAGAGAGTTAGGTCTTCGAGATGCGAAAGCTTTGAAAAACCGATGTGGGATGAACCTCGGGGGTCTCCTTTATATAGGCGATGAGATGACGGTTCATATTCCACGGTTGATCAAACGATTGAGATACATTGATATTTGATCTGACGGTTGAGATACAAATCGCAAGGAAAACTTGACTCCGATTTTTGAGATTTTAAGAAAAACATTTGGATTAAAGAAAAACTAGAATCTGAAAAATTTTAAAACACATAAGAGAATACCAGCAAGAAAACAATGATTACAAAGACTTAAGTAAGGAAATCGAACCTTTCAGATTGGTTAGAGAGATTGTTCGTAATAGGTGATTTTCTTATTGATGAAAATTTTAAAGAAAAAAACACGAAAAACTCAGTATGAAAAACATGAGTACAATAAATTTAAAAAAAAATCAGTACGAAAATCTCATTATGAAAATTCTAGTTCCAGAAATTTTCATTACGAAAATTTCAGTTCCGAGAATTTTGAAAAACTCATTGCGAAAATTTTAGTTACAAAAGGTTGAATAACTGACACTGAAAATTTTGATTACAAAAGCCTAAAAAAATGACTATGAAAAATTTGATTATGCTATTAAAAAAATGTACCCCCCTATGAAAATGAGTTTATTAATGTATGGAGAATTGTTCAACAAGAAGTTAATTAAGAGTGATTACCTCACAGTTATCATTCCTAACTTCTGTTTAATGTATTAAAATCTATCGAAGGGTAAAGATTTTGTGAAAATGTCAGCAAGTTGATCTTTCATTCTGATAAACTGAAGAATGATATCTTCTTTAAGTGTGTGATCCCTAAGAAAGTGATGTCTAATATCTATGTGTTTTGCATGGGGGTGATGTGCATGGTTTTTACTAAGTTAAATGGCACTTGTGTTATCACACAAAATTTGAGTCTTAGTAAAACTCAAGCCATAGTCTATGAGTGTGTGTTTCATCCACAACACTTGATCACAACAACTTCCAGCGGCTACATATTTAGCTTCAGTAGTGGAGAGTGCTATAGAATGTTTTTTCTTGCATGACTAAGAAACTAATGAATCTCCTAAGAAATGAAAAGTTCCGGATGTACTCTTTCTATCCACTCCACATCCACCAAAGTCAGCATCCGAAAAGATCTTTAAAATAAAATAATTTCCAAAGGTATAAAATAATCCTAGATCCATGGTTCCCTTTAAGTAGTGAAAAATTATTTTCACTGTCTTTAAATGGGATTCCTTAGGATTATATTGATATCTTGTAGATAAGAATACTGAAAAAATCAAGTCTGGTTGACTGGCTGTCATGTAATGTAAACTTCCTATCATACCTCTAAAGGATGTTTGATCTACTGGTTTTCCAACTTCATTAAGATCAGTTATGTTTGAGGTACCAATAGGAGTACTTATACTCTTAGAGTTTTCATAAAAATACTTTTTAAGAAGATCTTTAATATACTTATGTTGGGATATGTAGATTCCTTCTGGTTTTTGAGAAATTTGAAAACCAAGGAAAAATGTTAACTCACTCGTCATACTCATTTCAAACTCAGATTTCATTACATCCACAAAGGAATCAGTTAAATATTGTTGAGTTGAACCAAATATAATGTCATTAACAAAAATTTGAAAAATCAAAACATTTTTCTTATCTTTCTTTATAAAAAGGGTTGGATATGCATTTTCCTTAACATGGTTATTTTGAATCAAAAATCGTGTAAGTCTATCATACCAAGATCGTGGGGATTGTTTAAGGCCATACAATGCTTTGGTATGTCTAAAAACATGATCAGGATGTTTTGTATCTTCAAAGCCGTGAGGTTGTTCAACAAAGAATTCCTCTTGAATATAACCGTTAAGAAAAGCACATTTCTCATCCATTTGAAAAAGTTTAAAATTGAAGAATGCTGCGAAGGCAAGTAAGATACGAATAGATTCAAGTATAGCTATTGGAGAATAGGTTTCTTCATAGTCTATTCCCTCTTATTGATTATAGCCTTTAGTAACTAGTCTAGTTTTATTTCTTACAGTGACTCCATTTTCATCACACTTATTTCTAAAGGCCAACTTTACTCCAATAACATAAGTTTCCTTCGGTCTTTCAACCAAGGTCTAGACTTTATTTCTTTCCAGTTCATTTAGTCCATCTTGCATGTCTTTAATCGAATCATCATCACCTAAAGCTTCATCAGTGCTTTTTGGTTCCAATAGGGAAAGAAATGCTATATGTTCTACTTCATTCCTTAATGAACTTCTAGTCCTTACAGGTTGATTTACATCACCAATGATACAATCACTAGGATGATTCTTTAGAAATGAGTAGTTTGGGTTTTGTAAAACCTGTTCATCAACATAGGGTAGAAATTCTTCTGGGGTAAATGTTTTAGAAGTATCTTCTTGAACATTTTCCTTATCAGAAGGATCTTTTATCGAAGGTTGATAATCAGTTTTTGAAAACACATCTGAGGATGTAGGTTGAGATGGTTTAAAAACAAAAGGATCATATTAATCAAATTTTACATGCCCTGTTTCCTCAACAGTACAAGTGTTTTTATTGAAAACTCTATAAGCCTTAGAAGTTGTGGAGTACCCTAATAAAATTCCTTCATCAGATTTTGGTGCAAATTTGTGTAGATTATCCTAAGTATTCAGGATAAATACCTTGCAACCAAAAACCTTGAAGTAAGAAAGTCTAGGTTTTCTACCATTCCATAACTCATAATAAGTTTTATTAAGAAAAGGTCTAATAAAAACTCGATTTATAGTATAACAAGCATTACTTACAACTTCAACCCAAAAAAGTCTAGCTATAGAATATTCACTCAACATGGTTCTAGTTATCTCCTATAGAATTCTATTTCTTCTTTCAACTACACCATTTTTTTGAGGATTTCTAGGTGCAGAAAAGTTCTAAGTAATACCTTTTCAATACAAAAAGTTTCAAAATTAGAATTTTGAAATTCTCCTCCATGATCAATATGAATAGTTTTCAGTGGAAGGTTTTTCTCATTTTAAATTTGGGCTCTAAAACTTTTGAAATAAGAAAAATCTTTAGACTTCTTTGCTAGAAAATAGACCCATGTAAATCTAGTGTAATCATCAACTAGGATAAACACATAGTATTTTCCTCTAATTCCTCCAGTTTGTGTTGGAGCAAAAAGATAATGTGAGCCAACTGTAATGCATTAGTTGTTGAGACTTCACCGATTGATTTAAAACTAGATTTATGTTTCTTTCCATATTGACAAGGATCACAAACTTTAGAAGAACCAAATCTATGCTCCGGTAGATCCTTAACTAAACCTTTCTTAGAGATTTTTCATAATTTTATAAGGTTATAGTTACTTAGTCTTCTATACCACAACCAATAATGATCTTCCATTGCACTTAGGAAAGGTAAGTCTTGGCTCCTAAGGTCTTCTAAGTTCAAAGTGTAAACATCTCTTGTCTATTAGAAGAAAGAATAAACTCTTCCTTGGAATTGTGTACTAAGCACCTATCATTTCTAAAATTCACAAGGTATCCTTCATCACATAATTGACTTATACTAATGAAGTTGTTCTTAAGACCCTTAACAAAAAAAAAATATGAAATCAAAGTTTTACCAAGAAGAACGATAATACCTATACCAACAATTTCTCCCTGAGAATTATCTTTGAAAGTTACTTTTCCTCCTTTCATATTGATATTATTTTCAAATTAGCTTTTGTTACCAGTCATGTTCTGGGAACATCCACTATCCATGTACCAATTATTGTTGCTGGTACTTCCTTTATCTTCCTGAAAATAAGAATAGGATTAGACTTTCAGAATCCAAACTTGTTTGGATCCGAGATTTTCAGATAACAAAATTTGGGGTATCCACATTTTTTTAGAGAAATATACTTTTTGAAATCCAAGAGATTGAACTCTATTCAAAGAAAAAAAAATTCCAATGCCCACCACTTTGACACTTTGTGCAAAAAGGAGCTATAGAAGGAACAAAATACTTTTTTTTGAAAACTGGTTTTCCATGGGTATAACTTAAATCCAGATTTGTTTCCTAAAGGTAGTGTTTATTAATACATCTTATCAAAACTTTCTTTACCTAAGGTAAAGTTTGACAACCACTTCTTTAAAGAAAATATTTTGGACTTGAGTTTTATAACCAAGTTTTTTTCTTCAAAATTGTTAGATTTGGAACTAGATCTAGGCTCGAAAACACTTTTCTTAGAAATTACTTTTTCTATATCTTTAGAAAGTTTATTCTTCTTAGAATTTACTTCCTCAAGATTTTTTGAAATACTTTCTTAATCAGCATTTTTCTTATCAAGATCTTTAGAAAGATCTGATATCTCTTTAGTAAGAATAATATTCCTAGAGTTTTCCTTATCATGTTTTTTTATTGAGTTTTGAATTATCAATCTCAATAAGTTTAGAAAACCTAGAAACTTCTTCATAGGTAGGTAAAGTATTTTCTTCATCTTAAGAGGATTCTTCATTCAAAGAGTTATAATATTTACTATCATTAGAATTTAAGGAAACATTGGTCAACGATTCATCATTGTGTGCCTTAGTCATAAAGCAATGATTGTTAATAGGTAATCTGGCTATAAGGCCAAGATTCTTTTGTCCTGAGGATTCATAATAAAAATATTCATCTAAAGATTCACCACCACTGGAACTCCAGGTGTCATTTGCTTTCAGAACATTCTTATCTTTGGACTTGTAATACTTCTTCATGTTCTTTTCAGAATGCATCTCTTTTCTTTCTTTCATTTTGAGCAAAAGACAATCAGGTCTAATGTGTCCACTTCTCTTGCATTCATATCATGTGAATTCTGCATCATTATTATCTTTCCTATCCTTATTCTTATACCTGGGTTGGAAATTTCTTTGTCCAGCTATCTTGTTCATTCTTCGAGCAAGATTTTCTAACTCATTATCTGAGACTTCACTCTCACTATATTCGGATTGGATAATAACCTTCTTAGACTTGGATCTAGTTACTCTCTCAGGAGTCCTTTCTTTCATGTGATTTGATGTTGTAGTAAAAGCAACAGTACCATTTCCATTCTTCTTTTTGATGTTGTCAGCATCTCTCTTCATCATAGTTTCTTGTTGGAGAAGTTTTCCAAATAGCTCATCTAGCGAAATTTGAGTAACCTTCCTGTTTCATCAATTTATGTTCTCTTTGATTCCCACTCATTAGGCATAATATCAATAATCTTATCCATAAGAGCTTAATCATCCAGAACTTTCTCTCCCATAGATTGTAAGCTATTCACTATAGTCATAAACCTTTGCTGAACATTGCAAATGGGTTCTCCATAAGGAAAATTAAAACCATGATACTCAGCTCTCATCATAGCTCTTCTTGTCTCAATCACTTTATATGTACCAAAATTATTAACTTCAAATTTCTTCCATATACTATTAGCTGTTTCACAAGAAGATATTTGGCTATATATGTTCCTAGTCATCGAACATAGTAGAGTATTGCGTACCTTATAGTTGAGTTGGTATTCATGCTTCTCTTGGTTGGTGAAAGCACTCACATCTTTATTAGGAATTTTATATCCACCAGTAAGAAAAACAAAGTTATCTACCCTAGTATTGATAACAACAGTCATCATTCGATCTCTCTAGTATTCATAATCATTTCCATAAAAAATCGGTGGTCTTGTATGATTTAGTTTGTCGATGGAACCAAAATTCATTCCTATCATCCTTAAGAAAAAAAAAACTTTCTAAACAGAAATTTGTTAAAAAAAAGTTCAGATTCAAGGAAAATATTCCTAAGAAAGGAAAATATAGAACAAAGAAAAACTGAGCAAGAAAAACTTATATGTGAGTATAATTATTTCAGTAACCTGCCCTGATACCAAATGTAATATTGGTATAGAGTTTGAGGTCTCCAACATCTGATACCAATTGTAGGATTGAAATAATGATGTAGATGCTCGATATACAAGAGGGGGGGGGGGGGTAAATTGTATACTTTAAAAATTTCCTTAAATAAGGAAAGATATAAGTTTATCAAAGTTAAACTAAGTAAATTCAAAATACCTCAAATCACCAATGAAAGATTGGGACAAAGTATGAAGTTACAAACTTTTGGTTCTATGCACTTTCTTAAATCTGGAAAGTGATTCTGAAAACAGGTTCCAGAAATATGGATCCGGAAATTTAAACTTAACCAATTTTTACAATATAGGATTCTACATTAAACCATATAGAACCTAAATTAATTAGAGTACGAGTGTAAGGAAATATAAAAAGGTTATACCTTCCTTAAAATACAAAATGCAGTGGAAAAACTTGTAAATAAAAACAAGTAACAAGATATGAATATTTTAACCCAAAGAGAAGGGTATCAAACAACCTTGGTTAAAGGTCCCTTGATTTATAGTTTCAAGAAATTCTATGTTCCCCACACAAGGGTAATCCCTCGATATAAAGATCGGAGTCTCTGTCTTGCTATCCCTGCAAGCCCTCAACTTCAAGGTAGTTGGAACCTCAGTCTTCCTCAGCAAGGAAGACCTCGAACTTTAAGGAAGTCGGAACCTCTATCTTCCTATCCCCGAAAGACCTCGAATGTAATCACCAAAACTCAGAGTCGCACGAAGTAATCTAAACGAGCAGTTTAGTATGAACAAGGCATGAAAATATTCTCTCTCTAGAAATCACCTTAACAATGTGTGGTCTCTAGATTGATCAACTTGTTGTTATGTTTTTTTTGTATTGAGCTCTTTTAAATGAGCTCATATTTATAGGCTCGGTTGGAACGGTAGGCTCCCTCCTCCAATGGTCATATTTTCCTTAAATTTTGGAGGTACCTGTACACAGGTAACTCAACCAACAGTTTGTTAGAAACAGAAGGGATGACATCGTTTTATAACAAAACATGTGTAATCTAATGAACGACATCGTTTTATAATGAAATGAGTGTAATCATAAGAAAAACTAATGTTCGGAGTGTAAGAAAATAAAAGTTTTGAGTCTAACCAAAATGGAATTCGGAGTCTATAATAAAAGGATATTTGGATTCTGGTTTATAGGAATTCAGAACCTGAATTCTCTAGAAATCTGGAGTCTAAATTTCAAAGGAAATTCAGAGTCTGGTTTCAATAGAATTCAGAATTTGAACTTATAAAGTTTGGAGTCGAACTAGAAATAGTTTGGAGTCGAACTAGTAAAGGTTTGGAGTCGAACTAGTAAAATTTCGGAGTCGAACTCATAAAAGTTCGGAGTCAAACTAGTAAAAGTTCGGAGTCAAACTCATAAAAGTTCAGAGTCGAACTCATTAAAGTTCGGAGTCGAACTAGAAAAATTTCGGAGTCGAACTCATAAAATTTCGGAGTCGAACTCATAAAATTTCGTATCTAGAATTATTAATGGAACTTTATTGGAGTTCATATCTGGAATTTGGAATGGAACTTCATTACAGTTCCTATCCAGAATTCAGAGTGGAACTTTATTACAGTTCCTTTCCTAAATTCAGATCCTAAAACAGATTGCATCATATCGTAGCATTATATAATTCCGAGGTTTTGGGTATGAATCCGATTTTTATACTTAAAAAAAATATTTCTATGTTTAAGAAAATCTAGGTTAGGGTAAATTTCCGTAAGGAAGAAAATTTTCCGTATAGAAGTAAAATATAGATTTCCTTAAGTATAAGGTGTTTGTGATTTTCAAAACAATAAGGAATGGAAAAGTCATAAGGAAAAACTTATTGACTCAACAATCATAACAATAAATATTATTCTGTAATAATTCAATGAAATTATTTAAATCATTATACAGGAGGTTTGGATACATACGAAGCATATCAGACATAAGGTAAGGGATAATTAATCCAATCTCGGTCTTATTTGAGATTTTTTATTCGTAAGTATTTACTAGGGTTATTGTTATCATCCATGTCCATGTTTTATTAAAGTTTTTTCATGTATGTTTAATGTCCTTTTTACCCATTTTTGACTTTTACTACATGGTATGTATGGAATCTTTCTTTTGTTTACCATATGAGGTACTTTCTGACTTTTCCGGCAAAAGTACGAGGAGAATGATTTTTTAAGTTATACGGCATGAACATATTTTTACAATTTCATAATTCCTTTTCTTCATGAAGCTTAATCTACAAGATTTCATGATTATTTTCAACAAAATCGTTTTCTTTTAAAATTTCATGGCATTTTGAGAAAAGAAAATTATTTTGAAGAAGAATGGATATTTTCCTCAAAAATTCATTTCAAGTGTTTTATCAAAATTATTTTCCATCTAAGATGAAATTATTTAGCATATTTATGTTTCAAGTATAATGTCTCTATTATTTACTTGGTGTGATTTTTCTTATGATTAAATGATATCCATTTGTTTTATATGGATTATTTGATGATGGGCTGATGTTTATGAAACCCATTTTATTCTTTGGGTTATGATAAATGATTTTTGTTTATTTTGTGGCACAAGTAAGAATTATTTCATTATGAGATGGGTGGGACCTATATCTCCCTCCAATGTATTGGGTAAAGATTTATATTTCATGAGATATACAATACTGGAACGACAAGTTAATCTGGTTCCGTGATATAGGTCAGGAACGAGGAGTGAACTCGATTCAGTAAGGGACTTTGTCCACTAAGATGGTCTTGGCAGCAATGCCTTGGCTAATATGGAAATAATATCAATTTCTTAATGATTTTCCACAATTACATGTTTTACTCCCATGTTATTTTATCATGATTAATGTTTTTTCACCACTCATGTTTCTGATGTTTAAACATTATGTTCTTATTTTCATGTTCAAATGTATATGGTTTGTTTTATTTTCTCCATGATTACCCTTACTGAGCATTTTATATCACCCTTTATATGTTTTATTTTCCCCTGGATATAATGAAATGTTTTTTGTTAGAAAACAAAAGGGGGAGATCGTTATGGGAGATATTGAGGATCTTTCACCATGATTAGAAGATTTTGTTCTAAGTTTACAAATACACTAAACTAGTACGGTCCTTGAGTGTTGGTTCTTGTTATGTATTAATTATTCCGTAAAAGTAATGTAATGTCAATGTACGTCAAGCTTGGGTCTCTACAGTTGGTATCAAAGGAATGATTTAGTTAACCTTTGGAAACTAGGATGTGAAAAATTTAGTGAAATCCCTAGAGATATTACAATGGTATGACTAGGGATGTTCCTTAGGTTACGTATAAGTCTAGGTTATAGTACTAGAATTATGGTAATGATATTATAATTAAACCTAAGATGTTAGATATTGAAGGTACTCCCCCTTTATTATGTAGTTTTACCTAGCATGATTTTTACCTCTCACACTTTTCTTTTTGGGTTTTAGACAATGGCTAGAACCCGATGGAACCGTGTAGATCAATGTAATGGAAAATGCAATGAATGTCCTCCTGAACAAACCAATGTTATGGGAGATGGAGTGAAAAATCTTATTACTATACTTATACAATCTATGAATCATTCTGGACTTCCAAATGATCAGAGAAAGGAACAATATTCTATTGAGTCCTTCATAAGGCAACATCCACCTTATTTCAGTGGGTCTTCTGATCCACTTGTTCTTGAACAATGGATTAATACCATTAAAAAGATATTTTTGATACTTCACTGTTCATAGCAAGAGAATTTCATTTTGGCTATTTATCGGTTAGAAGGTGAAGCTGACCAGTGGTGGACTCTAGTCAAAAATACAAGGCCCCAATATGAAATTGAATCCATGGAATGGGACGAGTTCAAGAACATGTTTTTCAAAAAGTACTTCCCTCATATTTTTCAAAAAAAAGATGGAAATTGAGTTCCTTGAGATCAAGAAAAAGTATGATGAATATGTTGTTATATACAAAGTGAATTTTGCAAGGCTTGCAAGGTATGCATCTTGCTTTATCATCCAACCTGAAAGTAAAGTTGATCAATTCTTCATTGGCTTAAAACCAAGTCTTCGAAGAGAATTAGATAAAAGAAACTTTAGTACCTATGAATAAATTTTGTTTTGTGCAATCAAGGTAGAACTAGAAGTTTTTGTAACATATCCATCTCATGGTTTTGACAAGAAACGAAAGATGGACTTCAAGGAAAAATCTCAAAACAATGGTGAAAAGAAGGTGAATGTTTCTTTATGCTCAAAGTGTGGAAAAAAGAATGATGGAGATTTTCTTAAAGGGACTAGAAAATTTTTTAAGTGTGGAAAAGAAGCTCATTGAGTAGCTGAGTGTCAATGTATTGGAAAAAGGGTATCTAATGATGTGAACAAAGAAAATACTGCATAGAACGCACCACCAACACTTCAATGCTACAAGTGCAAGTAAATGTGGAACTATGCTAACCAATGCCCTAATCCAAGGGTTAATGATGATCAACATCAACAACCACTTACGAAAAAGGAAAAAAGGGAAGTCACATGCGATCACTATTGGAGATGTTGAGTATGACAACGATGTGGTGGAATGATTAAGTGTTTATGTAATTGGATTCAAAAATAATGTTGTATCTCATTTATAGTATCATGGAATACTGGAATATCTATTTATTGGTTTTCAATAATATTATGGTACTGGTAACCATGAAAATAGATTGAAATATTTTTGGAAGGAAGATGATATGCGCATAATGAAGGGATAAAGAGAAAATGAAATGAGCTCATGAATGATATATGAACAAAGTTATATTATGGTTTTAGTATATAGAAATTTTGGGATTTTGGTATGTGGAAAGAGTTAACTTTTGATAGTATTCATGTTTTCACTAAGGTTCAATGGGTATTCATTTTTCACGAGAATACATGATTATGGTATTCACATGTTTTGAATGTGACCAACAAGATATATCATATGATATATGGGGGATAAATGATGGTATTCTCATGCTCGATAGATGACATTTCTAGTAATTGTTTTCTTTATACTATGAGCTTGGACAGAAGTATTTTAGATAAGCCTAAATATTGGAATGGATTATGTTAGACATAAGTTAGTATTGTTTAATGATAGAAATGTTTTCGATATTATTGATGGGATGCTATAATAACGTAGTTTTAGAAAAAGGACAACCTGCCGGACAAGTGACAACCCGTTGCGTCAGACAATGCTGTAGGAATCAAACCCACAACTGAAGTGCGACAGACCTTTATAGAATACCACTGGCCTACAGGAAGTCCCTGGTTAGTAGAAAATAGTTTTATTTTATTAAGCAGTATGATAGATGAAGTATAAATCCATTTTTGGAATCATATACAATTAACCTCACCATAGATGGACTTATGTATATTTGATAACTTTTTCTAACCTTTTATTTAAGACAGATGGAATGACCCATCATTCTATCAAATGATCTGCTAACACTTCACGAAAGAAAAATTCAACGTCATTTCTTTAAGAGATAAAGTAGAAATTGTTCAAGGCATGAACAATGGTGAGATTGTACCGAAATAAAGTAAGAATTTCTTCTAATTAAAATTATTTAAATTTAGGGAAATGATCTTGAAAACCAAAAATGTTTTCCAAGTGCCCTTATATATGATGAATCAGAAGGTACCTTAGATCATCACAAATTTATGGTTTTGTGACTGTTGGCTTTCTCATAGCCATGTTCTCTACTACTCTCCATCAGAATTTGACAGTTATATTTCTCTTCCATATCCATATTTTCACCTATGTTCTCATATGTGGGAACCCAAGAGATGAGTTACTTTGGGTATCCATTTTTTTCAAACGCTTATTTTTAAAATTAAGTTTTAGTATTACTTTTTACGATGTGGGTTTCTATGAAAAAACTTTCAAGTAGTAAACCATTTATAACCCCAACAAATTTTTAGGGCGAAATTCATTTTATGGGGGGTAGAATGTAACACCCTAAGATTTTATAAGATATATTCTTTTTAATTTCCTTCATACCTAATGTTGAAAGCGACACCAAGATTATCTTGCGCTTTACGAAACACCATATTGGCCTGCAATATATGAAACACTAATCTTGGATCGTGTTACACACAATTTCAAGTTCGTTTGATAGAAGTTATTCTACGAAACATTAAGTATAGATTTTGTTTAATGTATAAATGAAATATGTTTTGATTATTTTATATGAAACACCAAATGGGGTTTTCACTACATGCATTCCTGACTTGGCTTGCATTACACACAATCAAGACCTTCTTCGATAGCGTGTGTAGTACCCAATACCGAGTTTCACTAAATGAGACATTATTATAATATTATTATGAACTAGCCGTTATGAATAGTAATACCCAATTTTTGAAATTTTATAAATTTTTTCTTTCAAAATGGTCTTCATTTTTGGATCCGGAATATCAAAATTAGCCTAGGGTGAATTTTTGGTATTTTTCTAAAAACATTCAATTTTTAATGAATAGTGAAAAACACTGAGTTATAGTTTAAAAATGAATTTTTATTTAAATAATTATTTATTTTATTTAATTTTTTTAGGTCAAAATTGATTCATAATACCTATTTAAGTTCAAATTAGTTCATTGTAGTTATTTTATAATAATTTTAGAGATATAAAAATTTTATTGAACTTTTTACCGTCTTTTACCCACTTTCTAGGAGCATTTGCAATTGTACATAAAACATAATTTTACCGCTTATGTGAGTTTAATTTTGAAAATCTGAGAGACATAATTAATATCATGGAGTAAAATGTGGTTCAATAAGATAAAAATAATTTTTTATAAATAGTAACTTTTTACTTTTATTTACCACGGTTAAAAGTAAAATGGGTGATTAAAGGTAAAAATGAAATTATTTTTTCCCTAACACATGTCCTAATTCTACTGGATAAGTATAATTCGACCAAAGACAACCTTAGGAATATAATATTATCATTTATGTTCATTTGGATTAGATTAGGATATTTATTATTATTTAATTCAGAGAAGAGTTAAAAGAGTTAAAATCAAAGTTTAATAACTAAAACATTTTTTAATATAGGGTTATAGATAAGATAAATTCAACTATAAATATTCATTAGAAATATAAAAAGATTTCAAACATAATGTAATTTTATTTATAATTTTTAGACATTAAATAATTTAATTTATTTATGACATAATAATAATGTAGTAATTACCTTATTAATAAAATATTAACATAATTGATGTAATAAATGCCCAAATAAATGTAATTTGAGACTTTTTAGGAATTCCACTAATTTTTGAGCTTCATATGACATGTTATTATTGATTCAATTAATTTTTTTGAACTAATAATTCTGTTATGATTTTCACAAAAATCAATTACCAAACAGTGTCAAAATTTACATAAAATTGTCTTAAAAACAAATATTATATTATTAATTGTTATTCAATTACTAAAAATATAAGGATAAGCCAAATGACTTAGATAAAGTTATATATATTAATAATGAACCACTTGGGGTTTTTTTGTCTTGTTATAGTAATTTTATTAACCAAATAGTGTAAGAAATCAAGAAGACACTGTAAAAGTAGAATTATTTAACTTAGAGTTAAATCTAAATGATTAGGTTAAAATAGTAACCTAAACATATATAAAACCGATTGGTTGAGATGATTTAGACCAATACCCACTTTATATTCTAAATAAATCAATTTGGATCTATTATAAACCAAATATGACTTTATTATAAAAAAATATTTTATGTTTTTCCAAAGGTGACCCTCTCCTCCCTTATAAAAGGGCACCTACTCCCTCTCCTCTTAAAAACACAATGAGCCTTGAATCTTGGCCAAACCCTACCCATTTCTATTATCCTCTTCTCTATAAACATTCTGGAGGTTCTGGTCTTCTCAAAGGACCAACTCTAGTCCCTTAAAAGCATTCTTAAAGGAGGTGCGTCGAAGATGAGGTAATCTCTTCTACCGATTATTTCATGTTTCTTTCTTCTTCAACTTCTTCTTCTTTAGTTGTTTCATTATAAAATAATAACATTAGTATCAATAATATATTAATATGTTATTATAAATATTAAACAACCCCATTTAACCTTCTATCCATCCCACAAAAAATGAAATCACCGCGTGTTCGTACATACGAAATACCGTCTCCACATCGTGATGTAATTAGTTTTTCCACCACCACCTTACTTGGATGGGTATAATGGTGTAAAAAATAACTATATATGGTTATTATAACATCATACTGATTATGAAATATTATATCATTCACTCCAATTCTATTCCATAATTATGGGAACGATATCATCGCTCGTGCGTACGTACGGACTACCGTCTCAACGAACACGATGAGATTCGTTTTCCATGATTAATAATTCAAGTATAATTATAAAGTATATATATATAATAAATAATAATGAAATATATTACATAATAATGATACTTTATTTATGTAAATATACGTTTCATTTACTTAATTCCATTCAATTCAATAAGGAAACGAAAACAACGTTCATGCGTATGTACGACTTACCGTCTCCATGAACGGTGTATTTCATTCCATTTATCGATCTATCATATATATATTTATGTACTGAATATATACTATATATGAATCATTTTTTACATTATGTAATTAATTAAATCAGGATATGAGTAATAATATCAAGAACAACAAATCAAAACACATACGGTAAATGAAACGATTTTACCCAAAACGCTGCTTTAACATGGAATTTACAAAAGAACAGGTAATATTAAGTCATAAGTGAACCATATATGATATAATAACAATAAATATGATTATTTAATATTTCAATGACATTATTTAAATCATTATATAGGAGGTTTGGATACATACGAAGCATATCAGACATAAGGTAAGAGATAATTAATCCAATCTCGTTCTTATCCGAGATTGTTTATTCGTAAGTATTTACGGGGGATATTGTTATCATCACTGTACATGTTTTATAAAAGTGTTTTCATATATGTTTAAAGTCCTTTTTTTCCATTTTTTACTTTTACTACATGGTATGTATGGAATAGTTCTTTTGTTTACTATACAAGGTACTTTTTGACATTTCCAGTAAAAGTACGAGGAGAATGATTTTTTAACTTATACAGCATGAATAGATTTTTATGATTTTAGAATGTCTTTTATTCAGGAAGCTTACTATACAAGATTTAATTATTATTTTCAATAAAGTCACTTTCTTTTAAAATTGCATGGAATTTTTTGAAAGGAAAATGATTTTAAAGAAGAAAGGATATTTTCCTCAAGAATTAATTTCAAGTGTTTTATCAAAACTATTTTCCATCTAAGATGACATTATTTATCATGTTTATGTTTCAATTATAATGTCTCTATTAATTACATGGTGTGATTTTTCTTATGATGAAATGATATCTGTTTGTTTTATATGGATTATGTGATGATGGGATGATGTTTATGAAACCCATTTTATTTTTTTGGGTTATGATGAATGATTTATGTTTATTTTGTGGCACAAGTAAGAATGATTCCATTATGAGATGGGTGGAAACTATATCTCCCTCCAATGCATTGGGTAAAGATTTATATTTCATGAGATACACATGGCTGGAATGGAATGTTAATCTGGTTCAGTGATACTTGTCTAGAACGAGGAGTGAACTCGATTCAGTAAGGGACTTTGTCCACTAAGATGGTCTTGCTAGCAATTCCTTGGCTAATATGGAAATCATATCAAGTGCTAAATGGTTTTCCAAAATTACATTTTCTATCTCCTTATTATTTTATCATGATTAATTTTTTTTATGATCTATGATGTACGTACTACAAATATTTATTTCACCACTCATGTTTCTGATGTTTAAACATTATGTTCATGTTTTTATGTTCAAATTTATATGTTTTGTTTTATTTTCTCCATGCTTACCCTTACTGAGAATTTGACCTCACCCTTTATATTTTTTCTTTTCCTCGGGATATAAATAATGGTTTTAGGTAAGAAAACAAAAGTGGATAATCGTTATGGATGATGTTGAGGATCTTTCACCATGATTACAAGATTATGTTCTGAGTTTCCAAAGGCACTAAACTAGTACGGTCCTTGAGTTTTGGTTCTTATTATGTATTAATTATTCCTCAAAAGTAATGTAATGTCCATGTACATTAATCTTGGTTCTCTACATGTGCATTACCAACCCATACTAATCCACTTTGAAAATCCAAATACACACTTAGTTTAAATCGAAAACACTTGTAAAATCTATCACGAAACCTCAAACCATTATTTAAAATTCCAATAAACATTTAAAAACCAAATCGATGCATTACATACAAAACATTACTCACAAAAGCCAACCATGAATTTCATCAAACACTTGGTGTGCTACATTTAACAAAAAAATTCTATTTATCAAAAAATAAAGATGAATAAATCACATTGCACACCCAAAAAATATTCCACACACCACACATTACTATTTAATTTTCAATTATGGTGTGAAAATCATGAAACCAACCATTCTTAAATTAAAAAGGGAACTACAAAGGGAAACCTACCTCAAATCAGATGCGCTTCAATGATGTACACCTGAAACCACCCCTCAAAGGATCAAGGAAGAAATAATATACAATAATAACCTTAAAATACAAACCCTATAATATAAATCAAAGATATCATGAACTTTAAATCCAAATGACCAAGAGAAGAGAAGAAATCAATAGATAGTATAAGAAATAGAAAATGGAAGAAAGATAAAGTGAGAGAATACATGAGGAAAATACCTTGAGAAGTGTATCCTAAAACCTAATGAAACCACTTAGATATAATATTGAGAGGAGTTAAAAGGCTTGAAGATCCTAGGATGAGATCCCATAGGGCTATATGAACACGGAGAAGGAAGAAATAGGCAGATTTGGGCTTAAAATCATGATAGTTCAAAAGATACATTTAACATTTTTAATTACATGGGTAGATTACAATGTTTTCCTGCATAGTTTTCCAAAGCATGGAGAACTCATACATCCATTAAATTCCAATAGGGACACTCCACATAGTTTTCCCTCATGGTTTACAAACCTTTCACTAATTTTACATTCACCACTACCCCAAAATCAATATAAGCCGCATGGTTTCCTTGGATGAACCGCACAATTTTATCTAATCATGTGCCACCTACTGTCAAGCACCAAAACTAAAATTTTTAATAGAAATTTTCATAAGAAGATAATTAATAATATGGGGAATAAAAAAAATATCCCCTCAAAATTAAAATCCCTCACACCTGGAACTCGAGAGAAATTTTTAGATCAAAAATGAACCAGAACAAAAGGTGAAAATAAAAATCAGAGTGTGGAAATTATCACAAATGTTTAGATTATTTTGGGTGTCAATTTGAAGAAATATTAAAATACATGTCATGTTGAAAGGTTGTATGTATGTTATGGTTTTTAATTATTTTTTAAATAATGTAATTTTCACATATTTCAATATTTACAAAAACTATGGTATTGTTTTTTAAAATAAATTATGTTTTTTAAACCACTACTATGGTTATTGATGTCATAAATCTATTACCTTCCAAAAAAATCTAGACATTAAAAAATAATTACACCATATAGTATTTATAAAAATAGATCTTGTATAAGATTACAAAAATGCAAACTATTACTTAAATCATGATAAAATGCGTGCCATAAATGAATATATGTTTTATAAAATATCTATTTTTTATGAGATATGATGGAGTTATAGTCATCATTTGAAGTTATTTGGATGAAAAATAAGGAAACGAGTCATGGTAAAGATTTTATTTCCAATCATTTTATAGTAAAAAGCTATTTAAGGATGATAAATAGTACAAAATGCACATTATTGAATGATTTATATTACCCCATGTTTAGTATAAGAGATAAATTTCAAAATATGGAAATGGGAAAAAATAAGGGATTAATATATTTTAAGGTTGTTATTTTCAAATTCAAATAATAAACCAAAAAAACATAATGGTTAGGAATCCAGACTATCATATACAAGATCTCTGCATCTTTTTATTGATTTCATTTTATTTTGTAAATATAGAAAAATGTCATATTTTATAAAATAATTGAAATTATTTTTTATATGGATTTGAATACACATTAGTTGGTGATTCAATATGGTTTGGTTTGATAAAATAATAGATATATTTTAAATAGAATGAACATTAATGATAAATAATATTTTATGGAAGTTGAAACATGGCGTGACATTGAATTTGTTCAAGTGGAAAGACAAGATAATAGATTTTCAATTTTTAGATCTATAATTAATTATTATTATTTATCATGGGATGGATTTGTGGAAAGAGACATAAAATATAGTGATTTAATTAATATTCTATATTTTATTTCTATTCGTGGTGGAATATTAGGCCAAATATTTTTAACAGCATTAATGAAGGATAAATTAGAAAAAATAGTAATATTTTACCAAGATTTGACTGAAAACTGAATGAGTATTGATTAAAATTATTTATAAATTATTATGGTTATGTATCTTATCATGATGAATTATAAAATCCAAGACTTTTATGTTTGGTATCTATGATGAAGGTATTATATATATGACTCATGAGAACTGAGGAGAAAATGGAGAGATATGAGTGAAATTTATTAAATTAATTCATTGAGAAGAGACTCGTCATTCATGGATGATCATTGATATATCAAAAAAGTCTAAGAGGAAGATAAATATATAGCTTATCATATATCATTCCCATAATAAAGGAAAAAATATGACAAAACAATATGGTATTATTGTAATTAATTTTTGGAAGTCATAAGAATAGATGATTTGTCATGGAGTCTCTCACATATTACTTTCTACACTAGGATGTAGTTATTGGATGACAATGTAGATAATAATCAGGGTTCACTAGGATTCCTATATATGTTTTCTTACACTAATTTACTTATAGGGATACAAAACCATATTATATATATTCATCTTTAATGTAAGGATTAGAGAGGGGGGAATATAGTGATACATGGGAGTTAATGGTTCATCCCTAGTACATATTTAAGTGATTGAACCTTATTGAGGATTTCCCTTTTCTTAAACATTGTATCTATAAGGACAATGAGTTTAGTGTATTTCAATATAGGTGTATATTTTCTATTTATAGTCCTTATATGTGTCCCATTTGGTTAAAAAATATTCAAGTTCACATATGCATTACATTATTTGTACAATTTCTATTTGTATATTTATCAAACACTTGATATATTGAAATAATATTTCTTATAACATGTTAAAATCTATAAAATTTATAATTAATTAAAGAAATTTTTTTAAATATTTCAACATCTAATTAACCATTCCGCCTCATGGTGTAATATTTTTATATCAGATACAATTGGTGTTCTACATCCCACTCAATTATGTGATATTGAATGATCATAAACATATAATTTTGATTTCAATTATTTTTAATCATGAATTTTAATGTTTATATATTATAATTTTTTCATAGAAATTCACAAACATTTGGATGGATAAATAGGTGCAAAAGAATATTTTTTGTGCCCCAATATGTAGATACTAGTGCTTACCTGATGGTGTCCGGACTATTCCAAAACAAATATCTATTAAATAGGGCATGTAAGAATTAATTTTACCTAAAATGTCTAGAAATAAACCCCAAGGCCACATGAATCTCCCCCCTCAATCCCAATTCTATAAATACTCAGCTTTGGGTTATTTTAAAGTAAGGAAACACTTGTACAAAGATTATGATACCTCTTTTTCATCTCTAGAGCTATTTTATTCTCTCTTTTTATATTATAGTCATGTTTTAATATATTCGCACCCTCTCCATCACTTTTAATTCTTATCTCATCATTATAAATGAGTTTTTAGTGTGTGCTACATTTGGATTTTATATAGCCATTATTTTATTGTTTTATTTTTAGTTCTTTCTAGATCATTAAAGTAATAGATGATTCTTTCTTGGAATTAAAGAAATGATATTGGGAACTCAAAAGCTTTAATCATGGATTTTGGTTCTTTATTGTTTTTAATGCAAGTTTTGGGTTTCTATCCACAACCATTAAAAGTATTGCCAATTTTTTCTTCAAATAACAAAAAATAATGGATTTTTTGTTTTTATTTTGGAACATAAAATAAGGTATTTACATTTTTGAATGGGTTTCCTAGGTACCATTGAACCAAAGGGAATAAAATTCACCAAATACCTTTAGGGTGGAGATGTCGGAACCTTTAATGGGTGATTCCAAAACATCATTACCAAATTCTATTGTGTTATTTATTTTTATTTCAATTACACTATATTTTTTAAACAATCAATTTCTCTTATAATTATGAATCTTATAATAACTCATTTTATTAATTTATTGATATTATATTTAACAATATCAAGATTAATTATTCTTGGAAAACTAATTTTAAATTATTTCAAATTTATTTTAAATTTATAAAATGTATTTAAAAGGATATTTACCCCCACCCCCGCCTCTTTTTATAATTAATCTAACCAAAAATTGGTTACAAAGGGGGTCTTTTTTATTTTTAAAACCATAACAAGTTAAATAATGATCATTAAATGATGAGATCAACCTCGAATATCCAAAATTATATAGAGTGTTATTCTCGGGGAAGATCCCCATTTTTAAATATTTTGGACTATGTTTATTAGAAAACACAAATTTCTATATTTTTTTAGGAGTATAAGTTATATAGTTTGGAAAATATTAATTCACGACTATACCCCCAAACAAAAACTTGGAGGACAAGTGGACTTCACAAGACATCACTACATCTGAGCTTTATGGATAATCCATGAATGATCTCTACTATGGATTATAACGTAATTATTTTAATGTAATTTCTATATATAAAATGTCTCAAGATATTTGTAATCTTATTTAAGTTGCACATGAGTGAACCAAAAAAGTAAAGGATATTATGCTTTATATGTTCTATAAATATTTTTAAAGCTTTAATATGCACTCAAATGAGTCAATTTCCAAAAAATTTACAATATTTACCTATATATGAAATTTTATAAACTCTATTTGTGAGGTTATTCCCATAGAATCACTTATCAAGAAGATCATTTGGGGTTTTTCAAAATTCAGGGTCACTCAATTTCAGGGTGATTATGAAAGAAAAGGACATAAAACACATATCATTTGAATTACTCATAGGGACACTCATGTTTATATTATTATAATTAAAATGTGAGTTGTGAACGAATTAGTGGAGGACATGGAGAAAAATAGAAACATTTACATCATGAAAACATATGAAGACTAATCCAAAAATGATGAATAATTTAGGAACTTCTCTAGTAAGCTAATAAAATTCATGAAGAAGAATAAGTATCACCACTACGAAAAAAAGAAAATACAAAATGTAAACTTAATATTTGGTTTTCTAGTTATAATAAAAGGGTCACATAAAACATTAGTTCCCCTTATCCAAAAACATTGTAATGGAAAATAATGCATTCAATATATCAACATAGAGTATTATAAATGAATCCCCCTCCTCTACATCCTCCTCAAGTGATAAAATAACCTTGTTCCTTATAGAAAATTATGTGGTAAACAATAATTTATTTATTTTTCATCATCAAATTCCTTTTATTCATATATCCATCTTCATTACTAAGATGTTAAGTATTCAATAGAAAAACTAGCAAAATGATTTTCTGAACTCACCAAAAAATTCCGTGAGATCAAAAAGAAATATAATCTTATTGTGAATGAGAAGGATAAAATATAAAAATATAAGGAGGATTTATCATAGAAATTAAATGTTAAACCTCATGTTTGAAATATAGGGAAAACTATTAAATATCATAAAAAATAACTTTACAAGTTTACTAAAGTTGATAAATATTTTAATTCCTAGCAACATTGGAAGTGTAATTATAGATATGGTTATAATCCATGATCATCTTGAAATTACATGAATAAAATTTATGTTATACATCGTTTAAAAATAACTTTTCTAATTGTTCTTGAAAATATGGTCACATAATTTATAAATTAAATAGATAAAAATCCTATTATTCTATACCAAGATAAGTCTACCTTTATTCAAATATTTAATCAAGATTATCTCATATTTCATAATTAAATCCACATCCCAATAAAATGGGGGTTCTAAAATCTCTCTTGTAAAATATTAATGGACCCAAATTCACATGGGTACGAAAATAATTTTTATAATTTTTTAGTAATCATGTCTCAAGATCATTTTTAATGAGCTATACAGAACATGGTAGGGGGGGTGCTCGAGACTCTTATGTGGTAATACCTCAAACCTCATAAATATGTTTTCAAAATACATCATATTTTAAATTATCCCTATTTTATTTTCCATTTAAATTTAATCAAAAATACTATTTTGGTCATTAATTATTGAATTAAATTGGTTATTTATTGAATTATTCAATATTAATATAAATGTTTTAAAAACATTTTAATTGGACATTGATTTAAATATCATGTTTGATAATATAATATCAATTTTGATATTAATTTTAAATACCCTTCTAAAATAAAATTTATAAAGTTATTATTTTATAAATTGAGTATGTGATCATTGAATTGGGTATTGTTTTCAATATCTCATATTATTTTTATAAATTTATACTATGTTGATTTTTTATTTAAATAGGATATATCGATTCATTTATTTTGAAAATTAAAATCTTGTGTTATCTTTTTGATAAATCAATATCAATTTTTTGAAAATTATTATTTTATTTTTACTTATTATTTGAATGATTTTTTATAAATCCAATATTTTATTATTTTAAAAACAAACTTATTATTTATGCTTCCCAATAATCCAATGGCTAGTTCGTGTTTCTACAATGGGTATCTGGTGGTGATTTAAAAAACTAGGATTCTATTTTATTACACACTGAGTAGCTAGTAAATTTGAATTGATCACGAATATTCTTCTCTATAATTATTTCCCTCTTATGTTGGGGATGTTTTGAATCTGTTTTATGCCTTTTTGTCTTCCCATCACTAGAATTAAGCAATATTCCTTCTATATTTTAAAATCAAAATCTTTTGGAAATAGATTATTTTTTAAAATTTTATTTGGATACTTAAGTGAAACACGAAAATATTTTAAAATAATAAAATAATATTTAATAGATTAAAGGGAAAAAAACACTGATTTTATATTTCATTACATGAAACACTTGGTTTATCTTTAATTATATGCAACCCTTTTATTTTTATATTTAATGGCGTATTCAATAGGAAACACTGAACATAAATAACCCATCATATTTATTATCATTATAACCTAGACATTAGAATATAGGGTATGAAAATTATTGACTAAATTATTAAAATATGATTTACATTGAATTTTTCGGTGACTAATTAAATAGAAATGAAAATAACACCCTTTTGAAAATAAAAGGAAATCATTTTCAGAAAAACTATTTTAAAGAAAAAAAGTGTTTTTATACCAATAAAAAAAATCACAAATTTTATATTATTTTAATTAAATTTATATTTAATATATTAAATATAATTTTTAACATTAAACCAATGTATTTTATATATATGATATGAAAATAAATCCAATTTTACACTAAACACTATATATTTTTTCAAAAGAAATTATTATTTTTAAAATTCATTGTTTTTTAATATAATTTTTAAAAAATTTAAAAAAATAAATGATAAAATAAATATCAGTTTTTTAATAACAATATCAAAATTTACTTCGTGTAAAATTTTAGTATTTTTCAGTAAATATTGATTTTTTTAATGAATAGTGAAAACTACCGATTTTTGTAAGAAGACTTTTACATTCAAAAAATTATGAAATTTAAAAGTCCCAAAATATTTTGAATATGTATAAGATTACCCCCAAATTATATAAATTTCACTCAAATTTGTTTAATAAACTATTTATTTCTTTAGTATAAGTTTGTATTTGGGTTTGAAAACAGGTTTCCCTAAAAACTATTTTAAAATGAAATTTTTTTCTCTTTTTTAATAAATTTTAATAAAAATTAATGGTGAATGTTTTAATTGAAATTTATAGACTATATATCAATAAATATTAATTTTTTTTCTAAAATTATTATAATTATTCATATATTTAATATAGAATAATTTATTTTTAAAATACTCTTATTAATAACCCAATGTATTTCCGCATCTACAGGGTAAATATTAATTTAAAATTTTACACTTTTTTGAGTTGAATTTTTATAAATGGATTAAATATTTGTAATAAACCAAATTTATAATTTAAAATATGGTAAAATTCATTTTTTACTGAAGAGATTAGTCAAATAAATTAAAATTACTTTCAGCGATTAAGGTAAAAATGAGGTTACATAGTGGTTAATCATTAAACACAAGGGACAAAATGACCTAAATACTTGTCCAAAGGCCATTTTATGGACATATTTCGATATTATACCATAATTAATAGAGTTTTTTTCATTATTGGATACTTCTGGTAGGTAAAATAATGGGTCCATCTAACTTTGTATTGAAATATACCAAGTGTGTCCTCTCTCACAAATATAAAAGGCCCCCACCTATAATCCTCTCTTCAAATCATAAAAACCAATTAGTTCATAAAACACTAAAAACAATAAATTATATCATTCCATACTATCATTATATAGTCATTAAGTTAGGCATAAATCTAAATAAGTATTCTCTTTTGTGAAAACCAAGATACATTACCTGAAAAAGAGTTAACATTCATCAATATTATTTTTTTTGTTTATTTCTCCACCCAATTATATTCTTATTATATCATGATTATATAATAACATTAGTATCCTCTATATATGAAGATTTGTTTATATTAAGATTATTACCTACCCCTTCACACACATATATCATATGGGTTACGAAACCATCATTTATGTTTAAGGTGAACTAACGCCTTGTAAAACAATGTCGTTCTTTTTTACATTACCTCCTCTCATGGTTAATAAAGATGATGGAAATACTATTTATATATGATATTTTTTATATTTATAAAATAATTATACGATTTTATTAATTATATCATATTCACCCTTCTATCATTCAGTACTGTAGGAGATGCGATAACGTCACTCGTGTGTACAACGAATTATTGCCTCGCAAAACGATGTGATGAGTTTTTCACTAACATGTTACATTGAAGGTAATAAGGGTTAAAATAATATGATTATGTGATATAAATTACATTATTACGATATTCATGAAATAAATTTGTTATTCACACACTAAAAAAGTGATAACATTATTCATGGACGGGTGGACTACCACCTCCTAAAAATGATTTGAGTCCTTTCACCTAACAATAATGATATATATAAGTATATATAAATAAATATAATGTTATTAATGATATAATTATCATTCTAATAATATAAATTGTTTCTTACCTTCTTTCAATACAAATCTAAAAAATGGAAATGTTACTCATGTGTTCATATGACCTACCATCTCCATTATCATAATGTTATTTAATTTTTCATAACCAACATTATTTATTGGTTTAACAATTATAATTTATGTATAAATATTAATATAATTTCATTATTATTATTCTCTATATGTTTAAATAATCCCCCTTTTACCATATTTAACCTACCATATTTATTATTGACACATATTCCAAATGTGGTCAAAACAACTTACATATACATAATTTATTGAGTAATTGTATATATATATTGATTATAAGTGAAATATGATTAATATTAAAGTTTAAAAATATTATAAAGAAATTAAATACTTCACATAAGTTTATTATTAAGGATGATAAAGAACGAGAATGATGAATCAGACTTAAGGTAAGGGGTTTTCTCATCTATCTTTTATTTATATGAGATATATTCTATATTCACCGCTTATTTTTGTTATATGGTGTATATAATTATCATGAATGTATTAAATTATAAGTATCCTTATATTTATGGTGATTTATATATAATTTTAATATCTATCATTCATGTGGATTTTATTTTCAAAGTTACCAAAGCGGTAATGGATGTTTATCCCAATTTTCCTTCTTTGAGACTTATATAGTGCCTATATTATTTTATAAGGAATATATACATATCCATTGACATGTAATATAATAAACTATGTTATTCTTAGGGTAGCTTTTGTTTCATTTAATTTAATCCTTTCATTGGGATTATGATTCAAAATTACCAACTTCATAAGAGTTATGTGTTACAGTCTTATATTTTAATGATATTTTTTATAATTATGCTTACAATGATGAAATATTATGATATATACCTAAAGAAACTCATTAAGTTTATACTATAATGGTTATTTATGATTTTTCATGTAACAATACCATTTTATTACTCTTTTATTCTTAAATTATTTGAGAAAATATTTTTTTCTAGACCGAATTCATCCCTCTCTTCAGTAGAAAATTGTTTTCTTCCAAAATAATGTTTTCTAAAAATGTTTTCAATTTTTTTCAAAAGTGGTTTTAAAATCGAATAGGATATTTTTATAATGAAATGTTTTATATGATTTTTTAAAAAATATTATATATTTACCGTGTTTTTTTCAAATAAATGTATTTTCAAAATGTTTTATGATTTTAAAAATGAAAATTTATTTTCCTCAAAATGTTTTATGAATATTTTAATAGTATTTAAATTCATCAATATCAACAACCATTGTTGTCCATTATCCTCTACAGGGGGTATTTGGTATTGATACTATCGTCATTCTTTCTTCGAATGGAATACTTTCATCTCAAAGATATTGTCATGGAAGCCATTTCTTTTCCATGGTATAATCATGTTTCAAAGAGATTTTTATGGAACCCATTTATTTTACATGGTTTAATAGTGTTTCAAAGAGATTTTTATGTAACATATTTATTTTCCTAGGTTTAATCTCATTTAAAATATATTTTTCTGGAACCCAATTCTTTTCACCAATTTAATCATGTCTCTATGATATTTTCATGGAACCCATTTCTTTTCAAATGTTTAATCATGTTTCAAAGTGAATTTTATGGAACCCGTTTCTTTTATACGGGTTAATCATGTCTCCAGGATATTTTCATGGAATCTATTTCTCTTCCACAATTTAATTATGTTTCAAAGAGATTTTTATGGAACTAATTTATTTTTAATGGGTTAATCACGTCTCAAAGATATTTGCATGGTACCCATTTTTTCCATGGGATAAACTTATCTCATAGAGATTTTCATGGTACCTATCTCTTTTCTACTGGTTAATCATGTTTCAATGAGATTTTTATAGAACTCATTCCTTTTCCATGGGTTAATAATGATTCAAAGAGATTGTCATAGAACCCGTTTCTTTTACATTAGTTGAAAATGTTTTAAAAAATAATGATTATTTAATTAGTTATAATAAAAATAATTCTCTATGTGATTTACTAATTTTGTGGTTCTTGGACATTATAAATGATGGGTGTACCCAGATAGCATCGGGTGATACTGTTATAGCTTATACGATGGGTGTGACCAGATAGAGTTTTAATTCATTGGGTAAGGATTATTTTCTCATGATAATTATATTAGTATTTGGACATATGGTAATTCCAATTTTTATGGGTTACTTTAGAGTTTTTAAAGGCTCTATGAGATGATGTTAGAAGATTCCAATATGTTTTATCAATTCCTATTATAGGTTTATTATGTTTAATTTGATAAAGATTGACATCACATGGGCCATAATTAATAATTCTTATGACTATTTCCATTAATAATTCCTTATGACATGTTTTCAGGTTTGATGTTATTGGTATTGATGCGTAAGAATATTATTTTGTTATACTCATGCACTTTGACTATGTAAATATAACCTTTTTATATTCTTATGCCCACTTATGACATTTATTTATTAATTATTATGTTTCCCCTACTAAGTATTTGATCTCACCCTTCTTATGTTTCTTTTTTATCCATGTTATAATGATTTAGATTTAATAAATTGTTCCTAGAAGGTATTTCATAAACATGGTGATAAATACTTAATGTGTAAAAGACAAATCTATGTAAAGTGGGATAAAAGATCATTTAAAGTCATGTGAATTGTTTATTTAGATATTTTTCTAATTATATAATAATATAAACAAAAAAGGTCCACTAGGATACAAGTGATCTAAATTTTCCTTGTGATTTTTTAAGGCTTGGATGGAAAAAATGGGTTATTGTTATCATCATCAAATTTTAAATGTAGTGTTTATGATTTTAGAATTGATTCCAAGAGTGTTGGTTATAGGATTATATAGTTATTATCAAAGATAAGTTTAGATAACTTTGGAGACCAGGTTGTTATCATGTGATCTTATATTTTGAGTTATAGATTCAAATAGTGGTCTATAATATTAAGGACGATCATAGCTTCAAATTCTTAGACACCCCATTTGAGTTTTTTATGTAGTAAATTTTTTTGAGGGTTTTCATTAAATTTTTAGATAAATTTTTTCGGTTTATGTATTTTACACACTAATATCAACATCAATTCTTTTTTAGTGATGAATTATTTTTAAGGATTGTTGAAATATAGGGAAAACTCGAATGCTGGGTAGAAACCCATCACATTTGGCTTATAGGTCGGACATAAACCAATAAATATTGAAACATAATGGTTTGTTTCCTACCACTAGTCTATGTGATGTTTTTGTTATCATGATATTTTCATAGGTTATGATTTAGTTTATTTCAAAAACATATGGAACTTTATCTTAGGAATAACTCTTGATTCATCTTGAAAGAATATATGATTAAATCCTTTTAATACTTGGGTTTTAAACATTGTTAAGAAATGATTTACCAATTTAAATAATAGTTAATTATAGAATTATTGGGTTTGAACTTTATGTATTACTCTTTAATTTTGAAGGCTATTTCATCATATTAAGGTTTATTTATTTTTGGAATTATCTAATCATGTGCTAACCATTTTTGTTTCAGTTATTCTTTAAAGACAAGAGGAATATATTATTCTCCCTTTTAAGGTTTTGTGGTTTATAAATTATTGTTTTTACATATTTAGGCATTAAAAATTAACCTTGAATACTCATCATTTAGATAAAAAGATGATATTTTTGTAGAAGTTGAGAGAGAGAGATAAAATTATACTAATCAAGTAACAATATATCAATTATTCACTTTGTATATATGTTAAGTGAATTAATCTCCTTTAAAAAATGATATTGAAAGAAAAATATTATCTTTGAACCTTATATTATGATAAAACTATGGCCTTTTTTGTAATCACATATTTATGGTTTTCAATCCCTTAACTCTTCACTGATCATCAACTTTCTTATGACCAAGGACATCCACCACTCAATATAGTTATTTACAATTTTTTTTCTATTCCCAACAATGTTATCATATTTTGAAACCGAGTAATGTATTGTTACAAATGCCTTTTTTTAATTACTTTTATATATCATTATGAATATGTTTTAATAACTCTTTTTTTATATTTGTTTTTAAAAAAAGTATTTTCAAGTTTCCATCCACTGATCACCATGATACAGTTCAAATTGCGAGGATTCCATTTTTTAAAGGGTGTGAGGATGTGATATCCGAATATTTTAAAAATAATAAAATCATATTCGATAGTGTAAAGGAAACAAAATACCAATTTTACCCATCACTATTAAAAATAGAACATTTAGCTTGTGTTACAGGTAACCATGAGATTTTTATGTTTGATGGGGTATTCAACATGAAACAATGAACATTAATGAACAATGATATATATGACCATTATAACCTAGCCATTGAAATGGAATTTATGAAAAATATTAACTGAATTATGAAAATATGGTTTACAATAAATTCTTTTATTACTAACTAATTAGAAAGGAAAATAAAACCCTCTTGAAAAAAAAAAGAAAATATTTATCTAAAAAACTATTTTAATGTGCACAAGTCTGTTTTGTAACAATAAAATATACAAATAACTATTTTTTATTATATTAAAAAAATATTTAACATTAATCATATGTGTTTTCTAGATATGATATAAAAATAAATTCAATTTTATGCTTAAAACTGTTTATTTTTCAAAAATAAAACGTTTTGTTGCCTTTTTAATTCCCGCTTATTATAAAACTACTTTTTTACACATTTATAAATATATTTTAAAAATTAAAATAATTTTTTAGGTAGAAAATAAAAAATTACATTGGGGAAATTTTATAATTTTGCAAAATATATTGATTTTTCAAGGAATAGTGAAAAATTCCATTTTTTGTAAAAAAAAACATTTTCTTCACAATAAATTATGTATTTTAAAATTACTAATAGGTTTTGATTGTTTTTAATGAAACCTAATTTATATGTAATATAATTAATAAATTTCTATCAATATTATGTTGGTTTGAGTATATGTTTGTTTTTGTGTTTTAAAATATGGTTTTATAAAAAATATTTTTGAGATGAATATTATTTCACATTTTTAATAAATTAAACTAATAGCCAATGGGGAATCTTTTAAATGAAATTTATAAAATATATTTTAATATATTTTAATATATTTTCATAAAATTATTATTATTATTCATATATCTAATATATAAATATATTTTTTATAAAAACATACTCTTATTAAAAACATCTAGTCTCATCATGTCTGCAGGATTAATATTAAATTTGAATTTTTTAACTTATGTGGTTTGAATTCTGAAAAATGGATTTCATGTTTGGAATAAGAATAATTTATTATGTATAATATGTTCAACATAATTTTTAACCAAAGCTATTTGTGAATATTTCTTAGTGGTAAATAATTAATATTAATAGGCCAAATGACCTGAAAACTTCTCCAAAACCCATTTTATATTACTATATTGACCTTAAAAATTATATTAGGAATTTTTTAATTATTAAATCCTTTTGGTAGGTAAAAATATTGGTTCAAATGTATTTATTTTGGAAAATATCAAGTCTGTCCTCTCCCCCACTAATAAAAGGCAACCACCTCTCCTCACTTCACACCATCAATATGAATTGTTCAAATAGTAATTAACCAGATCAGTTTTCCACATCATTCATATCAAACTATAAGAATTTTATTTTTCATTAATCTATCAAATTGAGAGCTTTTGTGCAAACCAAAAGTAGTTACCCTAAGAAGAGGTATTTTTCTTCAACATGTGTTTTTGTTTTATTTCATTTTCTACCCCCTATTATTATACTTATACCATGATTATATAATAAAATAATTATCCTAAATAAACTAATATGTTTTTATTTTATGGTTATTACCTATATACTCACACACTTTTATCAAATGGGTTATTAACTCATCATATGTTTGTATGGCGGACTACTGCCTCACAAAATGATGTTGTTCATTTTTCCATTACGACCTATCATGGTTGCGAATAATGATAATAATATTGTTTAAAAATGATATTTATGATATTTATAACATAATTATACCTTTTTATTAATGATATAATATTAACAATTTTTATATTTCTTTTCGTAGGAGATATGATAATGTCGCTCGTGTGTACGACACACTACTGCCTCCTGAAACGAGTTGAAGCATTTTTCACTAATTCATTACATGGAAGGTAATAAGTATAAAAATAAAAAATATATATGATATAAATTAAATAATTATTATATTAATTACATAATTATATTTCTTTAAATATAATATATCATTTTATTTATGACTTTTGTCATGCACTAAAAATGTGATAATGTTATTCGTGGATGTTTGGACTACCACCTCGACACTATGGTGTGAGTACTTTTAAATAAATAGAATTATATATATAAGTAAATATACTTAAATATCATGGTATTAATGATATAATTATCATTCTATTAAGATGAAATTTTACTTACCTTCTATCCAAAATGATTATTGAAAATGGAAATGTTACTCATGCATACGTACGGCCTTCCATCTCAAGGATCGTAATGTAAGTTCATTATTCATAACCATATTTCATTATTGATTTAAAATGTATAACTTATTAATAAATGTTATAATTATTTATTGATTAGTATTCATTATATGTTAAAATAATAATCTTTTGACCATAGTCGACCTACCAAATTCATTTTTGACACATACTCCAAATATGGTCAAAAAATTCGACTTAAATATAATTTATTAAGTAATTATATATATAAGTTGTTTATAAGTGAAATAAATGTAATAATAGACTTTTAAAATTTTATAATTAATGTAAATAATAAACATATGTTTATTATTTATTATGATAAAAAACAATGGTGATGAATCAGACTCATGGTAAGTGTTTTTTCTCATCTCACTTTTATTTTTCTGAGATATATATGGAATATTCACCACATATTTTTGTTTTGTGGGGTATATAATTCTCATGAATGTATTTTATTATTATTATATTTAATTTTATTGGGATTTATATATCCATTTTAATATCAATATTTCATTGGGTTTAGGGTTTCAAAGTTACCAAAGTGGTAATAGATTTTTATCACAATTTTCATTCGTTATGGTTTATGTTATGTTATGAATATATCCTATTTTATGAAGTTTTTATAAGAAAAAATTTAAAAATAATATCATGAATTTATTTTTTCCCATGTAATTTTAGTTTTCATTTCATATAACCCTTTAATGGGGCTTATTATTAAAAGTTACCAATGTAGTAAGTGTTTTATGTTACAATCTCACCACTGATCAGGATTGATTATTATTACACTTTCAATGAAGAAATAATATAATATATCCCTAAATAAACTTATTAATTTTCTTATACCCTGTTTATTTATGTTTTTTATGTAATAGTACAAAATTTTTACTCTTTGGTACTTAAATTATTTGAGAATTGTCTTAAAAAAAATAACTTCATTTATCTCTTGGATTTGAAATCTGTTTCCTTTCAAAAACATTTTTTCAAAAAATGATTTAAAAATGTTTTATAAATTATATTTAAAGGTTTAGAGGATATTTTACTAATTAAATATTTCAAATTAATTATTATAATTTACATCATATGTTTCCATAGTTTTTTTAATGAAATGTATTTTCAAAATGTTTTATGATTTTTGAAATGAAAAGGTTATTTTCCTCAAAATGTTTTTAATGGTCATTGAATGGAATTTACTTTCATCCAAGTCAGAAACCATTTTTGTCACTAACACTATACTCAAGATATTTTAAATTGATACCATCCTAATTATTTCTCTATATGGAATAATTTTGTCTAAAATATATTTTCATGGAACACATTTATTTTCCTTGGGTTAATCATGTTTCAAATATATTGTTATGGAACCCATTTATTTTCCATGAGATAATAATGATTCAAGTAGATTTTTTTAAAAACCATTTGTTTTCCATGGTTTAAAAAAATTTCAATGATATTTATATAAAACCAATATAATTTCCATGGGTCAGTCATATCTCAAATATATTTTTATGGAACCCCTTTATTTTCCACAGGTTAACCATATTTCAACGAAATTGTTATTGAACTCATTTCTTACCCATTGTTTAATCATGTCTCAAAGATATTTTCATGGTACCCATTTATCTTAAGTGGTTTAATCATTTGTCAAAGATATATTAAAGACACTCGTTTCTTTTCCATGGGTTAATCATGTTTCAATGATATTGTTATCGAACGTCTTCATTTTCCAAGAGATAATCATGTTTCAAAGAGATTATTATGGAACCTGTTTCATTTCAATAGGATAATCATGTTCTGAAAATAATGAAGTTTATTTCAATGAGTTATGATAAATTTAATTCTTAGTTTTCTTTATTCATGTTTTAGTACATAGAAATTATAAATGATGGATTCACTTATATATAATCGGGTGCACCCATTATAGATTATACATTGGGTTCTTTTAGATGGTTCTCTTATGTATTGGGGAACAATTATATTCTTTAGAGATTTATCTTGAAGGTTTTATGTATGGTTATTCTAATTTTTAAGGGTTCTGTAAGGGTTCAATAATATATCTATAAGGGCATTAATCATAATTATAGATTCTTATAACTATTTCCTTTCATAAATCCTTATTATATGTTTTCATGTTTAATTATCCATGCATTTTTTGGTATAAATATTCTTAGGTTATACTCATGGACTTTGATTATTTCATCATACTGTTCTTCACTTCTTATTCTCACTGATTATATTCAATTTTTAATTAATTAGTTTCATCTTATTGAGTATTTTATCTAACACTTCATATGTTTCCATTTCCCTTGTTTATAATGAATGAGGTTGAACACATTTTTCCTAGAAGAGATTTCATATGGATTATGATGATGTCTTAATGTGAAAGAGAAAATCTATAATAAGGTGGTTAAATTTTCATTTATTTTCATATGAGTTTCTAACTTTATATTTTGTCCTTATTCTATAAAAATATAAACCTAAATGGTCCTCTAGGGTGTAATTGATGAAATTTCTATTTTTTATGTTTTATGGTTTGGGTGGAAAAAAGGGTTCACCGATATTAATATCAAATAATAAAGTCTAAATTACATGATTTCATCATCGAATATGAGAGTGTGAGTTCTGGATTGTTATAGTATGTTTATTACACATTATCTTATTTTATCTCACATTTTTATGATTGTTTTCTTGATATTGATGCTCATTATGGAGTACAAAATATTAAAATGTATTAATTCATATCTTCCCTTTATTATTGTAAATAAATTTAGGGGGAGCCTAAACATGTTTTATTTTTAAATAATATGGGTATTTAGTAATTCTTTTTCCAAAAATATTTTTTGACTTAGTGAAATCCTTATTATTATTTTCAATAATGATTTACTTGATTTTTGGTTGACCTTATTACCTCTTAAATTGTGAATCAATTGAGGGGGAGCCTAAAAATGTTTTATTTTTAATGAATATGGGTATTTAGTATTTCTTTTCCAAAAATATTTTTTGACTTAATGAAGTCCTTATAATTTTGAATCTTTCCTTCAAAATATTTTCACAAAAAATTAATGGATTGATTATTTTGGAATATAAATGATTTTTTAAAAATCTTCTTATCCTAAAACTATGATCTATATAAAAAATTTTTATAAGTTTTATGATGAATCCAGTGGAGGATAAAGTCATGAATCTAAGGAATGTTTTCTATAATTATTTATTTAAAATTAATATATTTAAACAATATGTTCATTCATAAATATTAAATCTTAATAAATACATATTTAAAATACTTTAAAAATACACACTTAATGACCATAAGGGTTTAATGTATATAGAAACATGGATACATAAGAAATTGGTTCATAAAATATCTACATCATATCCCAATTAATTATTCAAAACTATAACCCTTCTTAGTCACATCATAATTAAAATATCTCATAATATTCTATTGAAAGGAAAAATAATAATGGGTGAGAATAGATGCACAGTAACGGTAAACAATGGAGATATTAACAATCACATAAACAAAACAAGAGTATAAGAGTATCATAAAATGATCATAACATTTTAATATTTATACCCAGTATATCATAGATTATAATATTGAATCTTCGCATAAATATTTTCATTTCATAAGACAAGAATCAAAATTAAATAAAAGAACTTGACCCATGAGATGAAAAAATTTGCATGAGATATTAGTATGTGGCATAAAAATGAGCACAAAAAATCATTTACTTAGTAGTAAAGGATAATTACCAAGACCATCATAGTATACTGGGTTCACTTCTCATTCCATCATATTCGTCAAGGATCACTCCCAATACCATCATTTTGGACAAAGTCTCTTATTGAACTGGGTTCACTCCCCATAGAAGTCATAATTATCTCATGAGTTATCTATCTTTATCCAATGAATTGGATGACTATATAATTATAGTCTCACCCACTGAATAATAAAATTCAATCAAATTTATTCCACAATATCATAAAATATTTTTCATTTTATAACCCATGATAACATAATTGGTCTGCATAAAATTTTCAAAATTTCACCATATTATAACATGTGGAAAATAAATAGGTTCGAAATAAATATTTTCTTCAAAATGATAATTTATTGTTATAAAGAATAATGATCATTTCCTTGGATCATATCCCCAATAATTCAGAAGTAACGTCAAAGGATATTGTTTTAAATGAAAATTTTATTTAAAATATCTCTATAATATTTATTTAATAAAATAATTGTTTTCTTTAAAATCAGTCAATTAAAATATAAAAAATACAAAAATATTAAAGAAAACATTTTCTTTGAAACTAACATTGGAAATTTATAATTTAATATAAAATATACTAAATTTTCATTATGAAAATTAATATTTTTCAAGTAATGTTCCATAAAACAAAGAGTCCTTATACATTTTCTAAATATAATATTAAAACTAAATCATTCAGAAAATGAAAACAAGATTCATTTTAAAACATTTTTAAAAAAATAATTCATGTTTACAAATGACTATAAAAATAATAGGATAAAATTAAAAAATTGATCAGATTTTTTTATAAAATGTGGATATGGAAAAAAGGATTTCAAATCGAGAGAGAAATAAAGTTGGTTTTCCAAAAATCATTATTTTGGTCTCTTATGTTATTAAATTGTGGAAAATTAAACAAAAACATATAATCTCAAGAAATAACTATAGTGTAATAAAATTCATGAGTTTCTTGAAAGGTAGATCATGAAATTTCATCATTGAAAAATTAATCCTTAACAATCATGATAAATAATTAAATTATAACATAAAAACCATAACAAATAGGTATATTATTGAATAATATGATCCATGAATGAATAAAAAAATATCATTAGAATAATTACATTCATGATATAAAATGTTAGAAGGGTCGTATATAAACCAAAAAAATAAATGAAGGGTGAATATTTTAATGTCTCGTGTTATAAACCAGATGAAAGAGTGACAAATATTAATTTTTTTTGTTAGTTGGGTAGGCTAGTTTTAGAAATGGGTATCAAAATTTTTTATTTATGATAGTTGACATTACGATGTGTATTTTAAATAATTTAAATTAAATTAATTAGATTAAAATTAAAATACAAATAAATTAAATAAAGGTTAAAATACTTATTTATCACTTTGAAATATTCAGTGAAATGTTCTTAGAGTTAGAGGCTGAGTCATCATGGGATTCTGAGACCCATAGACCCTCGAAATTGATAGAATAAAAATATTAAATAAATTTAATTCATAAGTTTTTGTTTTTTCCAAAAAAAATAAAATAACTACCCAATGGTGTGTAATATGAGAAATATGAGATCACCATTTGGTAGGAAACCCCATGTTTATCCTAGGAAGAATATAGATTTGATGCAAATCTGGTGTTTGGAAACCTCACATGTGATAATACCCTCTTTATTTTTTTAATTTATTATTCCGTTTTTTAATAAATAATTATCTTCTCTCAAACGGTGCATCTTATGAGAAATTTAAGGTGCCCGTTAGGTCCAAGATAGGAGGTTTACCATAGGATGGGTATACCATTTGCGAGTGTTGGATGTTTTATCTGATCACACCAGAAGAGAATTTGTTTGGATTATAAATATTTTTTGTTGGTAGTAATAAATTACAATAATAATTTTTTTTATTAATATTATTATCTTCATTGAAAAAAATTAAAATATACTTCCACATCAAATAAATTATGTTGTAGTGTAAATTATAAGTGGTAAATGCAATAATTTTTACATTATTAATTATTCCAATTAAATAAAAATTTAGAATCAATCTTAATTTAATAAACATTATCCCCTTTTTAGTGGTTGTTGTTTATAAATTATTAATAGTGTCATTGATAGGTTGTATTAAATAATAATAATAATAATAATAATAATAATTATTATTATTAGTATTATTACATTGGGACAAAAACATTAGTATAATATATATGTGTGTGTGTGTGGATTAAATATATATGTATATATATATATGAGGGTGTATATATATGTATATACAGATGTGTGTATATATATAACACACACACACACACATATATATATTGATGAATAATCATTGTTGGGTTAGATAAAACATTATTAATTGTTCCACATAAATATTATTGTGTGGTTAATTTATTAAATTCACAATTTTAATGATTTTTTTGATTGAACTATTCATGGAAATAATTATGACATGGATTTAATAATAATAATAAAAAATTGGTGTTATTATTGTTATTATTAATTGGGGAAAATAATATTGGAGTTTATATATATGCAATATACATAAATGTATATATATATATATGTGTGTGTGTGTGTCTGCGTAGGTGTAATGACACACACACACATAGATATATATTCATATATATATATATATATGTCTGTATGTATCAGATTTACCTAGGTGCATGTAGCAGGTCTCGAGTTGCAATTAAATTGATTAAATAGTTACATGAGATTTATGTAAAATAATACATCACACCTTAGTGCAATGTTTGGGTAATAATAATTAAAATGGATTGAAAGGAATAAAAATAAATTTCAAGAAATCAATAGAGAAGAAAAATGAGTGAAAATAAATAATAATAAAAAAATAATATATTAGAAGAGTAAAAATAATTAATAATGAATTTTGACATTTTTATTATTATTTTCATATTTTCTATACTCTTCCATTTTATTTAGTTTTTATTTTATTTTAATCTTTTTATTTTTCTTTTTTTCTTCTTTCCATATTTCTGTAATTTCAATTTTTTCTTTTCTCTTCTCTCCCTATCCTCCCATATGCATCACCCCCCACTATAAGTGGTGCGCCGTCCCCTTATCACTACTTCGGAGGCCTGTGGAACCTCTGATTCTTCTATGTTTTCAATGCCGTCAGAATCCCTATGATATTCTTAGTAAGGCTAATCATCCACACTAAAAATATTTTACTTTCATCTACTCTTTAGCATGTGATCTACCATGGATGTTTGTTACCCAAAATTGGGGTCTTTCTTAAATTCTATGATTTCTAACGTTTAGGTCTAATTAATGTTTGACGCGGGGCAATGGATATATGATGACTACTAGGTAGGGTGTGTACTCTCTTTCCCATAATTTCCTTACATATTTTATACTTCATGTTGTGCTTCTCATTACTTGTGTTGACTATTTCAACCTTGTTCTTGATGAACTAGCTTGTTTAATTTGTTGAAACATCGTTGGATACCCCTTTCGGTGTGCCGACATAATTGGACTTAATTTTTTTAGCCCCAAATAATTAATTTATTAATTTCATGTGTTTTGTGACCCATATTTGGTTGAGCTTTAGATAAAATAAATTATTTACGATAATTATGAACAATAAATTTTTTGGTTTTGTTGGTTTGTTTAAGACTAATTATTTCCTTGTTAAAAATTTTTATAATGTTATTATATTATTAAATAAAAATGAGTATTTTTTCTTTACTTTCTGATAAGGTATTTTTACAAATGCTACTTGTACTGAATGATTAAAAAGTATGTGGATCTTTGTGGCATAAATTGTTTTTTTTCAATTATAAATTCATAATCCATGATATATTATTCCTTGAGATCTAAATAAATTCAGGGTGGTGAGACAATGTGGGTTCCATATTAAGGACCACACACAGACTCTCCATTCATATTTGGTTACCACACTATGTTTCATGGAGGTAATATCATAGGTTTTTCAAGACTAGGGTTTCACTAGGTTTTATATATACTCATGATTAATACTAGTTACCTAAGGGAAAATCAAGGACATGATCATTGACAAAGTGGTTACACCATGCCATGGGTAATACTCGACCCCTTATGTGTGATACCCGAGAAAAACTCATGATAAAACCATTTCTCGAGTGATTAATGGTATTTTGGAATATTTCATAGGATGGACTTGGTGGTATTAGATAAATTAAAGGATGTACCACAATGTGACCTTTGAGATGGGCTCGAAGTTCAACTCTAAACATTAATATAATAATAATTATAAGGTGTGGAAGGTTTTATTTGATGATGATTTGAGTTTATTGTGAATTTTGATACCTCTCTAGTTCCATGAAGCACACTTTTTGGATACATAAATTAGACCCCAAGCTATAACAAAAGCATGGGGATATACTCCTTTTTTATATTCCTTCTATTTTCTTGGATTTTATATATGTATGAAAATATTCATCCTCCATTATTAAGGTACTTTATTCAGATTCCTGGCTTAGGTTGAAGCAGGTGATATTGGACGGGTGTCTTCTTAGTAACCTGAACCAAGTTGTAGTTATTTTTATTTATTTAAGTTTCATGAAATTAAAATAAATATGGCACAATTAGTTTTTCCTACATAATGAAATGAAAAGTTATATACACCATGGGTGTCGGCCTAGTGAGATTATATCTCACACCTTACTCGGGCACCATTTCGTACCTAAGTAGATTATATATTCATAGGTATGGATAAAGGGAATCATGTTTCTTATGATTCTTGAGTGTTAATTTATTCTTAGGAAGGAGATTGGAAGCAGAGGACTAATCCTTTTCTTGAGATACCATTTTTCCATATTGTGTCGTTTTCATTATATCTTTGATAACAAGATTGTATTCCTATTTTTTTGTGATTTTACTTTAGTACAGACATTATATCATGAAATAATTATGTATATGGTATTATTTATTAGTTTCATCACTTGTTATTCTTTTAGTTGGGGTTATTTATTTTCTTCTCCTATAGTTTTGTTATTTATATACTTCCCCTACTTGTTATAAATTTCTTTTCTTCCACTATGTATGAACTTTTTTCTGTGAAGAAATAGTCTCCCCCATATAAATGTTAAAAAGGCCCTCACTAATAGTTATAAGCCTCTAGAATTAAGGGAGATGTGTTTGAGGTCATGTGATCCACTATTCTACCCACTTTCTTAGAGGCAATTCGGGTTGGGATGTTAAAAATATAGCATTTGTCTCCAAGAAATTAATGTGAAATTAGAAATCCCTTAACCCTAATTTAACTTGCTTAAAAATCTCACTAACTTCCTATATAATATATTTTTATTTATTATAATTATATAACATATTAATTTAAAAACATATAATATCATATATGATCTACATATAATATGTCAACAACAATTTATTAACAATTCTTTATTAAAATATTTATTTCCGAGTGTTAACATTTTTGTTTTTAATGAGTATTTTGGCTTAGTAATTATGGTACATGTACTTTGAACATTGTTAGATTGTATTAAAAATCTTAAACATTATATAAATATTATATATATTCACTATATACAAATTTATAGTTATCCAAAAATTATAGAGATATAAAAATGAATTACACTATTCATGGAGACGGTAGGTTGTATTTACACATGATTGTTGTTTTCACATTTTGGTTTTTAGAAGATATGAAAGGTAAATAATAATTAAACTTTTAATAATAATTATTATGTTCTATATATCATATATATTCACTAAATGCATCTTTATTACCATCTATATAAAATAGAAATGAAAACCAAATTACATCGCTTCATGGAGGGTGTAGTTCACAGGTACACACGAGAAAAATTATCATTTTCTAGTGGGTTAGAAGGTAAAAATTTAGATATAATATTTTAATTTTATAATAATAATTATATCATAAGTATAATTTATATAAATATTAAATCCATTATAATAACCATCCATGAAATAAAGTGCTGAAAAAAATTAAACCAGTACGTAGAGACAATAAGTCCGGCGTACACACGAGTGGTGTTTTTTTCAATAAAATGGAAAATAGGTGGAAAATGTGTTTTCCATAATCATAATAAAATCTCATTATATTTATAATACAATATTTATTATGTTATTATGGTTATAATATATTTATAGGAAGTATAGAAATAAATAAATTAAAAATGTTGGAAAAGTTGATTACCTCTTCTTTAGTGGATTTTCATTATATCTCTTCTTAAGGGGTCAAGGATTGGACTTTTGGGAATATTAGAACCTCTAAACCCCTATTAAATATTTTTATAAGGTAAATGGGCATTTTTTCCATATAAGAGGACTAATTTGGTGTAATGAAAATATATAACAGGTATCCTTTTAAAATGGATGGAAATGACAGTGTTGGAATTACAAAAAAATATAATCAAGTCATTCTTAAGGATAATTCTTCCAAATTGAAATATATTATAATTAATAGAGTATATAATCAAAATATCATCATCAAATGAAATTTATATAGGTTTTGGTTTCATATTAATCCTTATCTTTTTGTTTGAATCCTTGGTTAACCAATTTTATTCCTTATCATGGCAATGAATTTCTTTAATATTAAAGACTTATAATTTTACTTATAAGATAAAAAATAATCTCATAAATGTCTAATGTATAATATTTTAAGCCATTTACATTCCTAATTTTTCTCTTTTAGGGTTTTTATTTTTTAATTTTATTAATTTAATAAAATATTATTGAACATAAAATATCATTACTGTCATTTTGGACACTATTCATTTAATTTGACATAATTAATTAATGATATTAAAGGTATAAAAATATAAACCTTTAAATAAATCCTAATATATTTTATATTTCTCTAAAATCCATGGAAAACAATTATTTTCCCCAATTTGTTTAATTTTAATATTTTTAAAATCTTAATTTTTTTATTTTTCTATTAATTGAATAAGTTTTGTGTCGGCATTGCATAATAATTTAAAGAAATTATTCAATCAATAAATATTGAAATAAATTATAATGAAAAAAAATTAATTCATATTTTAAATGAACATTTAGAAATGAATTTATCCTCTTTCTATACTTATGTAAAAAAAATTAGAGATATAAATTTCTAGAGGGTTGAATTTTGTATTTATTCTTTTCTTAAATTAAAATAAAAATCATATTCAAAGCAAAATGGAATCAATTGGACATTTATTCAAGAATTGTTTTCCCATGGCCATAATACACCTATAAAATTAGATAAAGGTGAGTTTTTTTCACTTTTATCCCTTATCTAAATATTTTTAAAATTCATTATTTGATTTACCCTTACCGAGGGGAAAAATATCTACTAAGATTACTATTCATAATAACTAAAAGTAAAAGGGACCTATTTTCAAAATTTTAACTTCCTGATTTTAATTATAGGATAAATATTTCGTGGTTCAGTTCCCAGAAGTGGAAAAAACAATTTATAAATCAAAACACCAACGGAAATGAAAAAACATTTTTTCAACAAAATGCATTTTATGTATAAAATGATTTTATACAAAATAAGTAACTAAAATTGATTTAAATAAAATTAATTTTATTATTAATAATATAATATAATTAATTTTACTTTTAACTTATTTTAAAACAAAATGGTAATTTGTCAATACTTGAAATAAAAAAACAGTTTTCAATAAAAATCAATTTTTTCACTATTCACTAGAAAATCATTCTTTTTCTAGGAAAATTGAAAAACAAATCACCCTATAATAATTTTGATATGTTAATTTTAATAATTATATTAGTTTAATCCAATAAAATTTATAAAACATCAAAACTTAATTATAATATTCACTCAATAAAACCATTTTTGAAGAAAACTTATGAAATAACTACCAAAATTTGAGTGCTTACTTCTTAATATTTTATCAACAATTTATTATTTATTATAAAAATTATATATTTTCATAAATAAGTTTCTTAAATTCATACCTTCCAATTCAATGGCTATGTTATAATGGTAATAGAGTAAAAATATTTTGTGTTTTGTTTAATCTCAGGGTTACGTGTTTTATACACTAATGTACATAGTTTTATTTTAAAATATCAGGGTCTTACATTTTCCCCATTTAATAAATTTCATACTATAAACATTTACCTTTTCTCATTAATCATGGTTTTTATATTTAATTTTTTTTTGGAAAACTCTCACTACAAAATGGTAGATAGAGCATCGTCTTGAAAAGAGGGAAATGAAAATGTAAAGTTCATCTAGAATAACACAAAAATAGGATTATAATATGAGAACATTAACGGGAAGTGAAAATATAGACATGGAGGAAAATTAATTTACAAATATTGAGGGAAGGTTACAGAGATCATTGGTTACAAGAATTTAAATGATCATGATAAATTTAACAACCACAAAACTCTAAACCAAATGTGTGTGAAAATGAATTTCAATTCATCAAGAAATTAACGTTATAAGATAACATTTTAATTTCAAGATACCTTTCCATGAGTTGAATAATTATTTTATCATCTATAATTATAGAATAAGGATTTAGAAATATTTTTTAATTATAATTTCATCCTTTAATCAATTTCTATAGCAATATTATCTGCTTCTCTAAACGATGAGTATTCAAGATGAATTTTTCATTCCTAAAGCATAAAAAACATCATATTACTCTAAATTATATCATCATATTCCTCTTATATTAAAATATTATCCAAAACAAAGTGGTATATATGGAGTAAGATAATTTAAAAATATGTACAAAACAACATATGATTAAATAATACATTTAACTCTAAACATTTGACAATAATAACAAAGGTTCTACTTATAAAATTTTATAAATAACCCTTCATCATAGATAAACATAATAATCTGGATATTATAGACTATTTTATACTCAAATTTGATCTCATACCTCTCATCTTATATTCCAAAAAATTTAATTGCATTCTTCCAAAATAATATTTCATTTTATATCACATGTTAAACCTAAAAGTTATTTATTCTTCAACCTAAAGAATCATCTCCTAAAATATCATTAATAATCTTGATAAGTCACAGTAAAAATATAAAATAGTTAATTTCACCAAAATATAATATAATGCCCCAGACATAAACATTACTTAATCTCGAGTTATTACAAGAATGCACATTGAAGATCTTTTCAGGTTTAGAGTTTTTGAGAATTAGATCATAAATCATGCATTACATTCCACATTTAAACAAGGTGGTTACATAAAAAAATAGTATTCATTTTTACCATGAAAGGAGATATATTTAAAATAAAACATGGATTCTTTCTTGACACTTCTTCGATACTATCATCACATCATGTACCTTTCCCTTGACCTGTGAAAAACATTTCAAAAACATGGGATGAGTATAAAAAGATCAGTAAGGAATATAAAATTACGGAATGAAAACATTAGTCTATGTATTCATTAGAATCAATGAAATTATACTTTACTCATAAACCATAAGCACTTTATCATACCTCATGAAATCATAAGATTTTTGAATAACTCATAGAAATTATAAGACATAAAGGTAAATTGAGGCATTCATAACATTCTTACATAGGGAGTAACCTTCATGGATACGTTTGGAATACCCATCATAGTATACTCCCTTAATCTCTTCGGAGAAACCATAGTGTTTAACTTCTTTGCGTTACCCAATGAATTGGAGAGCTATAACGGGCTCACCCGCCCTTAGTTTATCATGGAACCACCCGTCTTCATAATCAATTCCCAAGAACCATAACATAATCATATCACATAAAACATGCATAAAATAAACATAAAATTTCCACATTTTAATCACAAGATATCAGAAACACATTGATATGATGAAAACATTATCAAAAAAAATTTCAATAAAAAAATAAAAGAAAATTAAAACGTGGTATTTATTTTTCATTCCAAAAAAAGTTATGGTTTGTAGAGGAAGCCAAAACTCAAATAATGGTAACGGTGGCAGAGAAGTCATTGTCACCGCATACGTAAGACAAAAACATTTCATTTTTTCATTTAGTAAAATGCTTCATATAAAAAGATTACTTTTGAATAAAAGTAAAAGTTAAAGGGGTTTATACACCATATTAAATAAAGTTGTGTATAAAACAAAATATTCCTTAATGAAAGAAGATTGAGACGAAGTCCCATACCTCGTGTCCGACTTGACTCGATCGTTCTTTAATCTCTTGAATAATAAACTAGAGATAATTTCTAATTGCTTAAGAACCTTTTTCAGGTTCATTATTACTTTTATATAACTTATTACCTTTTTATGAGAATTATGTAATTATTTAAGTTAATAACGGTCGTTTTGTCGATCATTGGTACTTGAGTCAAAAATAAACTTCTTATAATTACAAGTTTTTCATGCGGTAAAATATTCATTATATACAAAATTATATTAATTATTTAGATATCAAATATATCAAATATATCTATTATATACATGGATTTATAATATTACATAACATTTATAGGTAATAAATGAAATGCACTGTTCATGGAGACAGTAAGCCGTACGTACGTATGAATGCTACTTTAATTTATATTTCATATTTAATGGAATTAAATAATAGTTATATAAATTTATATTATAATTAAAGTATAATATCATATATAATATAATTAACTCCATCATTTATATGTCCCACATATTGCATTAACGAATCAAATCACTTTGAGGGGGAGGTAGTCCGCACTTCCAAAAATGAACATATCACATTTACCCATAATGGAAACCATAATGGTATGACATAAATGAAAAATAAAGAATCATAAGGAAAACATAAACATAATATATATCATATATAAATAGAGTTACATCTTAATGGCCACCACTAAAGGTGTTAAAAGAATATTGAACAATCATCGTTTTGTGATGCAGTAATTCACCCTCCACAGAAACAGTATGTTCTGTAACCATTAGACGGAGGTGTGTGTAAGTTTAAATCAAATCCTTCTCATAAAAACATCCTGCTATATTTAATATACTGGTTTTGTTACCAAATAATGGAATAAAAATATTTTAGGGGGTTGGAGAAGCAAAATAAAACAAAAGAACATTAGAGAAGACATTACCTTTAAATCAGGTAACATCTCTTGGTTTGAACCAAAAGGGTTTCTTGAAGAGTTTTCTGCCTAAAGTAAGGCTTCTTGGATTAAGATAGGAATGTAGAGAGATAAAATGAGTAGATTTTGGGGGACCCAATGGCTTGAGAGGTGTGGGTAAGGTGGTAGAGGTGGTGGCCTTTTATAAGAGGGAGGAGGGGAACTCTTGGGAAGTCAAGAAATGTTACGTTATTATATAATGCGTTCAGGATTTTAAAGGTCCAAAAATGATACATTTATTGGATAAGGTGAAAAGGGTTCTAAATCCACCCATACAATAGGTTTTTGACAATTGTACGTCTTATATTTTACATTATCATTTCATTTTATTTAAATCGTCCATTAATTTGGTAATCACTGAATCATCATGGTGTCATAAATAAATTAATTTATTTAATGTCTAAAAATTATAAAAAAATTACTATAATGTAGGAAATATTTTTATCATTCTAATTAATATTTATAGTCTAAGAGATAATTTATGTAGGAAAAATTAAAATTGTTTTACTTGGGTGATACATACTTTGGTTATACATTCCTTTTAAAAACATAAAATGTTTAAGTGTCACTATCAACCAAATGTGATTCCATGGGGTCCCAAAGTTTTTCACAAGGCATCCCATGGTCGGCCATGACACAACCAATATCATTATGAAACATGTTGGGGTCATTTTGTATTATTATGATATTATTTTATTACCCTTAACTACACAATTACTAATTAATCACGATAAATAAAGATAATTACCGCCGTTGTTATTCATAATGTCCAAAAACAAAAGAGTCTTAATTACATAATTTGGACCATATGATTCCGAATATAGAATCCATTTTTTTGAATTAAAAACACAGAAATTGTAGTAATTAATTTAAAAATAATTCCCTTTGTCAAAACAAATAGCGGGTTTTTTTTGAAACAGTGTCTATCAAAACTTAGACAATTGTTTATATCCAATTTCAAAGTGAAATTAATAACAACGCCCACCATTGGATTAGATGGTAAAAATATATTCTATTTACACTTTAAAACCAATTAAAATGATTATTTATCTATATAATTAATTTAGATGAAAAAGTAGTTTTGATGTAAAATGCAGTATTGTTCACTATTCATTAAAAATGAACTTTGTCATAAAAATACCAAAAATTTATCCAAAGTAAATTTCAATGTCCCAATACTAAGTAATAAGTTTATATTGACAAATAGAGTTTATAAAATTGTCAAAATATAGTTTTAAAAATGGTTCTCCCTCAAAAGGTGGTAAAACAATCTTTTAAAAATATTAGAGAATCCAATGCTTAAGATTGGATTTATTATCATTTTAAGCCTTTAAAACACTATATAATTCATAAATAGACATAAATATGAAAATAAATAATTATTTAATTACTTGGGATGTTACATATAATGAATCATATTCAGATATTATCATAAAAGGTAATCCCCAACATGACTATAAATATCTGTAAAGTATTGTCGTGTTCATGAATAATTTTTCAACCATCAGATTTAACTATATCTTATTATCCAATTAACATAAAAAAAATAATACACTTACCCAAAGGGTTATATAAAACTAAATATAGTCTTATTAATGAATCCCAAAAAATGATTCATGTCACTGAAAAATTCCTTTAATTAAAACCATAAAATCTGTTTACATTCTCTTAAGCCTGTAAAACCATGACGATATCCATAAATCTTAAATTAACCTCACATGAAAACATATATGCTTCCCCAATACTTATTTCTAAAATAAAATTAAATACTGTCAGATATATTCTATAAATATATAAATAAAATAAACTATATCAAATATGACCTAAACCACCTTTTCATCATATCACTAACTAATTTCAAGATCACCAATAATATCACATTTACTTCATCATATATTTTACCCAATTAATCATTTTTACCATACCACTAAATAAATTTTCATGTTTACTGGTACCATATATTATATGTTTTAAATTCCTTAAATAAAAACTATTATGGAAGAATAATTTGATATTTTGTGATTCTAATATACAAAATATTATTGACATAACACTTTTACAAAATAATTATAATCAATACTTAAATATATTCACTTTAATGATTGGTATAGCATATTTTGTTCCTTGGTCTATGATTTTACCCTTGGAATAGGTTATTATCTTGAATAATTCCTACATTACCCACACACAATACATTTAATTATATGTGTTACCATTCTATGAACCTCATATCCCTCCATAAAACTCTTCATTTATACTCATAAATTACCTGCTCTATACCAATAATTTCCTAAAAAACTACATCTTCATGTTCCTCTGATACATTAACTTGAGTGATTCTTCCCATATAATTAATATATCTAAACATGAATATACATTTCATTATGTTCTTTATTAAACACCATCTTTATTTTCTATTCATGTCAATAAAATCACCCTTGTTAAGGTTAGTGATCATATAATGAGATATCCAACTAAGAATAATCATACGGTTTCATGTTCCATATATATATTTATGGTTTTATCATGAGGAAAATTATTCCACTATCTATCACATTTATTTTTAACATGATTCCTCCTAGTACCATCCATTGACAAAAACCAAAAATAATATTGTGAGAAACAATAATCATAGTGGGGAACCATATAATAATGAAACATCATTTATAATATAGATAAATCCTAACAAATTATTTTTAATATATGACACCTTAGGTTTAACCTAGGTCATCCTTAGTTATTGTCAATTCAAATCCATCCTAGTTGTTCATAAGTAAAATATGATTTTCCCTAATCATATCCACCAAGAATTTCAAACTATGTGTGCAATAAAGACACACACACCATACAGTAGAATAATGGAAAATATATACTAAACCATATCTTTTTTGGTTTATAACCCCTAGATTCATCTTTTTCAAATCCATCTCCTCTTATAGAATCTAAATAGTGATGTATTTCTACGAAAACTACATAATCGATTCCTTATCAAAACATTAAGATTTTTTCCTATACATAAACATACCCTATGGTTTACACCAAAGTTATATAATCCTAATATACAATGATTACCTATACTTATCCTCATATGTCAACTATAGTGACCCATTCTTTTCAAACATAGATATTACATCTTATTAATTAAAAAAGAAATATACTTCAAAAATACTCACATGAGGACCATAAAGGATTCGTATCTTTGGAAACCAACATATAAAAAAACTTTTTTATAAAATATATACATTACCTACCACTTATTTATTTATAAATACACCCTTATTAGACACATTATACTTAATACTTTTCATTATATCTTGGGTAAAATAAACATAAGAAAGGGTGAGATTGAATTCTCAGTAAGGGTAAAAATAAGATATTAATGATATAACAAACATAAATTAATAATTTTTCTATTTGTAAATGATATTAACAATAAAAAATACATACCTTTCATATTATATATCGTAGTCTTGAATCATGTAATAAGGCTACGTAGTTCAAAGACCTGAATTATAATGAAATCAAAGAACATGAGCCAGGAAAAAATAAGAATGGAATAGGATATAATTTTTTGAATTAAAAATAAACATAGAAATTTATTTACTTATTAATCAATTATCACATTTAGGAAAATAATAATGGATTGGGTTCACTCTCTATTAAACCGTACTATTTCGGTTTTAATTGTAATATTATTACAGTGGATAGAGTCCATTATTGAACTGGGTTCACTCCCCTTTAATGTCCTTATTATCAAATGAGATATTCATCTTTACCCAATTAATTTGAGGTGATTATAATTCTAGTATCACAATTCATATAATTAATGTCATATATATGTGTTCTATAAGATCAAAAAACATTCATTGTTCCATAACCCATGAAAAATGAAATAGGTTTCATTAAAATTTGTACATTTCATCATAACGAACCCCATGGGAAATAAAAGAGTTACATAAACATATTATCATAATAATAATAAACCATATTGAGAAATAATTTAGATGTTATCCTAGGATCACATCGCTTGTAAATCATAATTAACATAAAATGATGTTATCATAAATGATTTTTAAAGATCTCATTAATATTTCTTAAGAAAAATATCCATTTTTTACTTTGAAATCACTCATTTAAAACAGAAAAATTCCACATATTAACAAAGAAATTTTATTTTAAAATAAACCTATAATCATATAAAAGAATATTCAACTCATTTATTGTTAATAAAATTGTAAAATTATGTTCATTTTTTGTATGTTGAAACTAATATTCCTTTTACATTTTTGGAAAAAATTCCAAATACCTCATTCAGAAAATGAACATAATATTACATTAAAAAAATAATAGGTATAAATCACTGTTAAAATTCATAGGATAATATTAAAAATATTCATCAAAACCTTTTTAGAATGAATGGATATGGAAGAAAAATTATTTTTGACCAAAGAAAGAAATAAATTTAGTTTTTGATAAAAATATATTTTTTTGATATTGAGTTTTTGAAGTGTGGAAAATGAATTGAAAAAAAATGAAATCTATATAAATACCTATATGGGAATTAAATTAATTAGTTTATTGAGAGGTATATTATGATATTTCTTTATTGTAAACTTAACCATAAACAATCTCGATAAATAATGAGATTGTAACATAAAACCTTTAACACATTGGTATCATTTTGAATCAAAATCCCCATGAAAGTATAAATTAAATTGAAAATTTATATATCATTAAAAAATGATATTAATGTTTTTATTTTAAAATTTAAATTTTATACAAAAAAAACAATATAAGCTAGTGTTGAGTATGGAGTTCTTCTCTCAAAAATAAAAAATGTGACTAGAATTCCTTTACCTCCAGTTCCTCTAGATTCAAAATCACATTAATCTCCAATATAAAAAATTAAAATTTATTAAAAATATATAACATAGTAACATACATACTTATGATATCATATATAACCCACATATAATATTTCATCCAAAATTTATTAATAAGTCCTTAATTAAATTTTTTGTTTTCGGGTGTTAATTTTTTTGTTTTTCATGAGTATTTCAGTTTGGAAATTATGATCCTTGTAATTTGATCATGGTTCCATAATATCATATATATTTATATATATATAATATTCATTATATGAATAATTATAGTTATATAAAAATAATATAAATGTAAAAATGAATTACATTAATCATTGATATGATAGGTCGTATGTACACATTAACGTAGCTTTCACTTTTCAATGGATGTAATAGATGAAATGTGAATAATAATTCAACTTTAAAGAATAATGATTATATCATATATATATATAACATATATTCATTAAATATATAGTAATATTTTTCCAATAAAAATAGAAATTAAAAACAAATCACATCACTTCGTGGAGGTGGTAGTCCACATGCACGCAAGAGTGACATTATCATTTTACAATGGGTTTAAAGGTAGGAAAGTAGATATAATATTATAACTACATAAGTATATATATAAAATAAATATAATCTATATAAACATTAAACACATCATTATAACCATCTATGGAGGATGGTGATGGAAGATGAATTAAACTCCAATGTGGAGATGGTAAGTCATACATACGCGTGAGAAATATTTTCATTTTTAATAGGATGAGAAATAGGTAGAAAATGGATTTAAAATAATAATAATTTTTTTATTATATTTATTATAATGTATTTTTTATGTTAGTAAGAATATAATAGATTTATAGTATATAGAAGAAGAAATAAATTTGAAAGAATCGATAATTTTGATTACCTCTTATTCAGTAGACTTCCTTTAGATTCCCTCTTAAGGGACCAAGGGTTGGTATTTTGAAAAAAAATAAGCCTCTATAACATTTATATGGTTTTATATAAAGCAAATATGTATTTTTTGGTCTATATGAAATGCTCAATGTGTTTTAAATTAAATAGAGAAGGGGTGACATTTTATAATTGAAAGAAATGATACACTTGTAATTACTAAAAGTATTAAAATATAACTAAATAATTCACAAACCAAATGCCTAAAATGGATATAGATTCAAATAAAACGAGTCTAAGGTACAAAAATAATCATAAAATTTAATTTATATAGGTTTTTTTTCATTTTAAATTTTATCTTTTGGTTTAACCCCTTGGTTAAGCAGTTTTAATATTAACAATGGTAATGCATGTTTTAATATTAATGGGTTATAATATTACTTATATGATAAAACATTCATCATAAATAGAAAATAGATGTAAATTTTTACCATTTATAATCATACTTTGATATTTTACTATTATATTATTCTTAAAAAATTATATAAAATATTATTTTATATAAAATATCAATATTTTTATTTTTGATACTATTCAATTAATTTTCCTTTAATGAAGATATGACATTCACGGAATTAGAATATAAATAATTATACATTTATAATATGTTATAATTATCTAAAAAATTATTTTAACATAATAATTTACTCAAATTTTAATACTTTTTATATTTTTCATTATTTATTTTATTTTTCAACTAATTGAATAAATACTGTGTCAGTATTGTCTATGAATTTATGGTAATTCTTAAATAATTAAAAATAATAAATAAATTAAAATGACTAAATTAATTAATTAATATTTCAAATAAACATTTGTAATTTAACTTACCCTCTTTTTATCCTTATGTAAAAAATTTAGATATATTAAATTCATGATTCTGAGATTTTGTATTTATTCACTTATTAAATTAATATAATTTTCATAATAATATAAAAAATGAACCAACTAGATATATATTATATATGTGTATTAAATTGTATAAATTCACTCATAAAATAACATAATGGAAACTGTTATGGCCATTTATAGTCTTTATCATATTGTTTTTAACAAAAATTACCCAATTTACCATTATCGAGGGGACACATTTTTACTAATGTTACTATTCCTAATAACAAAAAAATGAAGTATTTTAAAAATGTAAACTTAATTACTCCAAATATAGAATCCATATTTCAATATTAAATTTTAATCAGTGTTATAAATTAATTTAAGATAAAACTGCAAAATGAAATAATAAATTATTTTTTCAAAAATGCCTTATAAGTATAAAACAGTTTTATAAAAAATACAACCATAAAATTGATTCTATTAAATTTAATTGTATTATTAATAATATAATAGAACTACTTATCTTTTAAATTAATATAGAATAAATTTTTATTAGGTAAATTCTTGAATCATAAATACATTTTTCAGTAAAATTGGAATTTTCACTGTTCACGGTAAAATTAATCTTTCCAAAATAATTCCAAAAATTCACCGTAGGATAATTATGAAATTATAATTTCCTAAATTATATTCTATTTATAAAACATAATTTCTAAAATTTTAAAAAATTAATTATAATATTCACTCAATAAAACCATTTCTGAAGAAGGTGTATAAAATGACTACTGAATTTGTGTGATTCCTTCAAAATAATTTATTAATTAATTTTTAGTTCTTAAAAAATTTATATATATTAAAGTTTTGGTAACTCCTATTCATATTCTCCAAATAAAAGTATATGTTACAACTTTTTTAAATTAATAATATTTTGTGGTTCTTTTATGCTCGAGGTTGTATGTTGTATATGCTATCGAACATAATGTTATTTTAAAATATCTAGTTGTTAACTTTATTTTGAGGTAGAATATTAAAAAAATTATTATTGCTAAATTTTAAATATTTTTAATAAATAAATTTATTTCAAGTGTTTTTATAATTATGATTTTATATCATCAAAGGGGAGGTAGTTTTTATCATCAAAGAAACATTAATATTTTATTATGGGGGGGGGGGATTTTATTCGTTTCAAAGATTGTTTGACTAATTTCAATTGTTTTGAAAATTCAACGAATTTTTCAATTTATTTATACATGTATTCGCAATGTTTTTTGATTTGTTATTTTTCACCATGAAGCCAAGAGATGTAATGAAATCCGATTTTTGAATAAATTCCTTTTTGAAATTATTCTTATTTTCCTTGTCTAAATTAACTTTTGATGTTTTAAAAATTAGTAGATGAATTTAATTATGAAATATTGAAATTTGGTTTAACTATATTAAAACAAATCAACATAATTATCATTTTACTATTAATTTTATATATATTTATTATCATCCATAAGGGGATAATGTTGTACATCCCACAATATTAAGTGATTTTGAATCATCACAGACAACATATTTTGTTTATAATGGTTTTTATTCATGGATTAGTGTGTTAATATTTTAGAATTTTTTATATGGATATACCAGACTAAATTGATAGATCAAGAGGTATATGAGATGCATTTTTTGAGCCCCTCATATTAAGGTACAACTAGTTACCCAGTGGTGTTTGGACTGTACAAAAATAGTTATTATGGAGGGTCTGGGAAGCTATATTTTGACCACTAAGGCCACTTAAAGCTCCCTAAACCCATGTATGATATGAATATTCCAATTTTAGTTCTTTTAAAAAAATATTCATTTGTTTAAAGCTTCTGATACCATATTTTATTATCTAGATATTTTTTTCTCCCTTTGTTCATTCAAGATCATTTTTAATTTTTTACTCAATATCCCTCACATTCAATTCTTTTCATAAACTTTTAAAGGATAGTTGAGTGTGTGATAAATTTGGATTTTATATAGAAAGTCCCCTTTTGTTTTTATTTTGGTTCTTTATTATTCATTAAACAAAGGGGTGGTTTTATCATGGCCTTAAAGTTAGAGGATTGGGTTATCATAACCTTAAGTGAGGGATTTTGATTCTTAAAAGTTTCTTAAATCAAGGATTGGATTTCTTTCCACAGCCATTAAAAGTATATAAGATCTATTTTTATAATTTCTAAAAATCAGGGGAGTTTTAGTTTTCTTGTTTGGTCCTTAAAACAAGGGATTTGAATTTTTAAATGGGTTTTCTGGGTAACATTGATCCCAAGGGAGTAAAATCCTCTAAAGGTATTGGGGGATGAAAATGTATGCACCATTCATGGATTATTTTATAAATTCATTATCACATTCTCTTGTGTTCTTCGTTTTCATTTTTTATAAACTAAATTTTGTTTTAATTTATTTATTTTAAAATTTCCAATCTTTTAAAAACTCAATTTTTAATTTATTTCATTTATAAGTCACAATCTAAATCATATTTATTATTATGGATCTATATTTTTTTATTTCATTAAACTATGTTTTAATTTCTAATATGTCTTTAAAAGTTAATTCACTCCACACCCCCTCTCATTACAACATAACTCCGATCGAAAAAATGGGTCTATAGTACCAATAAGTGGTCTCAAATTGAAGGGTTAGAATCTGAAATAGTATTACTCAATGTCTAGTCTTTGGGAAATTGTAGATGTGAGTATAATGTGAATCATGGATCCCCACTAAAGAACATAATATATTTTCTAGATTATCTACGTGAAATAGAATTAACATTTCTCAATAGGTTTGAAAAGGGATGTGGAAGTTTTCCTACCCTAATATAATTGTTATTTCATGTGGATATCTAATTGGTACCACTTGTCTCCTTTTGAAATAAAATAAACAGTATAAGAGCCTATAGATTTTGAATTGGACTTCAACTATTCATATCCAGCTTTTATTTTTTTTCATATATGGATTCATATTTTGATGATCTAATCTCTAATGTATATAAAAATGAAATTTAAAAAAACGCCACTATTTTTTATCTATAAATCTATGGAGATAAAATTATAAATAGAATTTATTATTTCATTGATTTTAGAAAATAAAATGAAAGAGTCCATGATGAAAATGATATAAATATTTTTAATTCTTATTTGACTAATGATTCATTTAAAACCATCCGCTATTATGCTATATTATTTGATATGTGGGAGAGTTTAAAGGATATCTATAGGGTACAAATGTCAAAGAAATGAGATGTTAGCCTCTCAATATGTATTATAGAATATGGTTGGATTCCATAAAAATGAACACCCTCATAGAAGAATCTTTTAAATATAAATTTTTTAATTCTCACATAGTGGATAAAAGTGATTGGCATGCTATTAAAGAAGAATTTAACCCTCTTAGTGGTAAATTTTAAAAATTCCTTTACAGTGGTCAGGGGGGTCTATAAAATTTGAGAAGATAAGCGTGATATCTAAATACTAAAGATATAAAGTATTACATATTTAAATTATTGTTAAATATATAAAATTAATGGTTAAATAAATAAGTCTAACTTAAAAGAATCCATATCAAGGATAAAAATCAAGATGAAAGAGAAAAATGATTTTCTAAATGTACTTTCTCAAAAATTTTAAGAATAAATTGTGAAGTAGAAGGACTTCGGAATTTGAAGTTATTTATATAAAAATAAATAAATGCAAAATAAAATCTAATAATGAAATGTAATATTAATTGAAGATGATGGTAGCTAAGATAAAAGAGAAATACCTGAAGGTCATGCAAACTGAGTAGAAGGTGACTAAATCTAACCATAAGTGTAGAAATTTATTCAATAGATAATCCTATATTAATTCCCTAATAAGTAGTTCCTATAATGGTAAGAATATAGAAGATATAAATAAATATATGATAGTTTGTGAAGACCCTAAAACTAGGAGGATTGTTTTTTTAAAATATATAAACCCATGTGTGTTTCTAAGGTTTTCATCTATTTGAGGAATTTGTGGAGGGAATATATTGGGAACTGAGGGGTAGTTCATGGTTTGGGGTTGAAATTATAGTGCCTAAATGGGTCTATAACCCAACATTGGGTATTTTAATATAGTTTTTTGGTATGGTGGTAGTGTTTAATTATGGTTTTAGAATCTTGGTTATGGTTATAGTGCCATGGTGTTGGTTTCACTAGGATATATGTGGTTTTGTCACAATGCCTTTATTCATTCCATAATGGGATGTTATAAGGTATGGATCCCTCTAGATTAGATAAGTTCATTGCACTACAGAGTGACATACCATTCAAAAAATGTAACCAAGGATGGTATAATGTTTTCATTTTCCATCATGGTTACACCACAATCTACCTTCTAATAATTTTTTTTAATATTATATAAAATAATTATAAAGGGAAAAACATAAAAAATATGTTTCCCAATTCTCCAACCATAATACAATTGTCACCCCTTGTACCTCCTTGGTTATTCAAATTCTCTAGTCCACAACTTTTGTCATTTAAAAGTATCAAAATTTTCAATCATTTTTGTTTGGTAAGTCTAAAACTAGTGAATCTTATGACTAGGATTTCTCTAGTTTTTTCTTTTCCCTCATGTATAGTCTATAATATTAGAGTATTTTCAGGTTTTTGGGACTATTTGGACTAGGATTTAATCATATATTATATATTGGGAAGTTATCTATCAAAGTATTGAGGTCATAAGTTTTTAATATATCATGGTGTTTGTATGTGAGGCATAGAATATAATGTATATTGGAGTATGAATATATAATAATTTGTTTTTTTGTGCATCAATGTGTTTGGGTGAGTTTGGGTGGATTTTATAGACCATATGAGTGCTAGATATGGGCATGATAGTGTGATCATGACAAAACTATGTTCATTATGTAATATATATTTAGGGTTGTACACCTTGTTTATTTAGTCCCAATGTGAGTTACTCGATCTTATCATTGGTTTTAAGAGGCTTATAGCTTTTCATGTGAGTTTATTTTATAACCACATATAATGGAGAGGGGGTTGAGGTTAAAATTCCTAATCTGATTTATTAAGATGGTTCGAATTAAGGAATATCCACTTGGAAAACTATTGGAAGGATTTTGTTGAAATGAGTCTTTGTCTCATTTGGTTCAACCTTAGCGGTCTTGGTTATTGGTATTAGAGGCACGACTTAAAATTTTATTTTTAATTTATATGGAATTATCTATGGGACATTACCCTCAAAGATGGTATTAATTTGACTCGTATAGATGGTTGGTAATGTCATTTCCTAAGATAATTTCTTATAATGCTCAGTATATGTGACATTTACATGGGACCCTGCCTACAAAGTTGGTAATATTAAATATTAAATGGATTTTTTTCTATGGTATTCCATATTCAAACCACCTAATAAGAGACCAATAGATATAATATGTAGGTATGAAACCATTCCCTTTAAGATGGGATGGTTTAGCATATGTTGGAGGTTGGTTATATTTTGGCCACCTCAGACCACATACTTCGATGACTGTGATGGGTACCTGGTATATGATGATTCCTATATTCTATTATTGATTACATCAGGTAAGGGTTGGGTTAATTGTGTACGGATAGTTCAGGAGGACCTTAAATGGGTACATTATTTCATTGTATTATTTTTTTTCATAAATTCATGCACTCACATATATATTGGTTCAATTATACATAGGATGTTTTGTTGGTGTCTTACTAGTGTTTTTTATAGACACACACACACACAATACACATAAATCTCAGTGTGTGTAAAGAATATATTTTTAGGGATCCATGTAATGGGTACGATATAATGTTATATGCTTAAGAAGTAAGAGCTATGTATAGATGGAGGAAATTATTAGATATACTATGGAATAATTTTTTGTAGAATGATCTCTATAGTATTTTGTTATTAATTTATTACATATATGTATATATTCCCTATGATGATCATCTTTTGACTGGATATATGAATTTAAGTTATTACTTATTTTCGATAATGTGATGTTATTTATATAGTTATCTTACCCATATAATTTCACACCATATTTTATTTATTTTTATTACCTCTTTTATTTTTATTATTGAAAAACTCAGGATATCATGGCCATAGTCTCCTAATTGTATGGTAAATAAACTTTCTACTAGTTGGAAACCACTTGAATATGGGTAGAAATGTATGAGGCTATATACCACTCTATATTATCACTATTGAATTGTGATAGTACATTACAAAATGTTTTTGGATCCATGATTTCTTATTTATTTACTCGGTACCTGGTGGAACTGATATATGATGGTTGAGACACGGGTGGGAAGCTAAATTTTTGTTTAGATTGAAAATATATAGTGGAGACATGATTTTTTATAGTACTGGGATTTCTTGTATTGGATTTTCAATTATGGTTTCATGGTATTCTCCATGTGATTTCCTGGAACTCATGGTTTATAAATGTTTTTATTTAACTAGGAGCTAAAAGTAAGAGAGTTCATGAATCATGATTTCACACATAGTTTCATGTTTCATGTGCCAACATCTATACGATTATTAAATCTTTAAATTAATTAAATTTCAATAATAATCTATTTAATTTTTTGGAAAATAAATTATTAGTGGAATTTAATTAAATTAACCTAACAATTTTTTTTGTTACTAAAATAAATATTTATGAATAAATTATGGTTTCAATCAATATAGATTAGGCATTGGTGGAGTTGTTGGTTGTGCCATTTAGTCCTTGAATTGAGACCCTAGGGAATATCTAATATGGTGGGTGTGTTGGTGTGTGGGTAATTATTATTAAATTATCTTAAGATTTACAATGTAAATGGAATTGATAAGATTATTTTTTATGGTTTTAGAAAAAACTTCAAGAACAATGTTTTCATATGGTTCCAATTTTTGATAGGAATGAGAATTTTCCTAAGGTCTATAATGATCCAGTTACTTCGTCATATGTCCAAGAGTGAGGAGTTGAGTGCCGAATATAATGAATACTTTTTAACCATATTTTTAATATAGAAACTCATTTCACATTGGTTGTAAAGTAACTTGAATATTTTTTTATGTTTTATATTTATATTTTATAAAATTTTATTTTCTATGATTAGATGAGATGAGTGATTTCTTAACTTTTCAAATTCTTGAAGTCACACTAAATATTTCATCAAAATATGTAGTGATTCTTTTGATGTAGTTAGAGTTGAACCTTAATATCTAAGATATTACTATTAGGAGTGTATTAAAATTTCATTTAAAATTAGGATTGATGATTCAAGTAATGGAAGATTCTAAGATATTGAAAAAAATAAATTATGAGTTTTTACATTATCTCGCTCATTTTGAGTGATTCCACATTAATTTTTTCTAAGTGATTTAATTAAAGAATCTAATTATGTTATGAATAATTATAAAATTTCTATGTTTAGGGTTTTATGTTCATTAATTTAAAACATCATGATAAATTAGGTTCTTATGGAATCTTTCCTTTTTATTACATAAATTTTCATTACATTTTACAAATAGAGGATCTTTAAAATCTAGTGTCTTGGAAAAAATTTACATAATACATGAAATTATATAACATTAATTTAATCCTATTTAAATGATTCTTGAAAATTTAATCCTTAGTTCAATTTCTACATTCATAATCTGGGAACATACATCAAAGGAAAGGGTGAGCATAAGGCCTAGTAAAGAAAAATTGGGAAAATAGTTTACATGTGAACTTCAGAGAATACAATAAGAACATGAGGAAATATCAGAAAGGCATGACAAGTGACATATCATAATAATAATAACTTGAATAATATATTAAAATGATGGATCCAAAAATTAATTTAGACATTTGTAAGAATATCACCAAGGATTATCCCAAAGGATTCATAAACATTACCATGGTTATTCACCAAGGTATCATAAAACTTGTCATCCATAGAGATTAATTCCCTTACACAATGAATTAGGGTGATATCAGGGCATACCCTTAATATTTATTTATTTTCATATTATCCACATATATCTTAATCAGAAATTTCATAAATAACCCAAATATAATAAAAAAATCTGTTTCATATCAAAATCATGATGTTTTAAAAAGTCTTTAAAAACATGATCATTATGTCCTTAGTAACCTATAAAAAGGGTGTGAGGGTTTATGTATGTTAATTCAAGAATGAAATATGTAATTTTTATTTATTTATGAATACCTTATGAAAATAAAATAGTTTTCGGTATTCACATAAAGAAAAAATAATAATTTCTTGAGAAAAAATAGATAGATTTTGAGAAGAAAATTCCACAACATAACAGTTATGCAACATGGTTTTAGAAAACATTAAGAAATGATTGGATAGGGTTCTAAAATTAATAAAAGACTCATAATACAGTATAGGGATAGAATAAAATGTAAATATTAACATGTCTTGTGAACTTATAAGACATACCACATAGAAGATAAATTGAATGGAAAAAAAGAGAAGTTGAGAATTCTCTTACCTTGAATAGTAACTTCTAAAACTCTAGGATCAGAACCTTTAGGGATTGAGGACACTTTGGGAGGACTCAGAGGGAGGTAAAACTATCATATCTTCTAGGATAATGAATTTTTTATGAAATAAAATGAAGGAATGTCTCGGTATTTATAGTCAAAGAGAGGGAATTCTTTATTAATTTTCAGGGACACCTCATCGGTGGTATTTAAAAACCATGGTCTTGCCCAAGGTATTTTAATTTAGTTTTGAAAACAATTGAAACCTGAAATAATATTTTAATCCAAATGATTATCCCAAAATTTTAAATTAAATATTACTTCATTGTTATGTCATAAAACCCACTCAAAACTCAAAAACTGTATTTTTACTATTCATTGAAAAAAACATTTTATAAAAATATCATAAATTTACCCTAAACTAATATTGATGTTATAAATTCAAAAATGAACTCCATTTTATGAAAATAATTTTACAAATATAATAAATTTAATTTTTACATAAAATCATTGTTTACTCAAAAATAAATCTAATACTTGACTAATAATTTCTAAAATAGTTATTTATTTATACAATTATATCACATTACCATAAAAGATGCCTAAATAATATTTTTACTTACTTAAGTGAGGTCACTATACCATTTGTCATATTAATAATAATAAGGATGATATTAATATTCATAATTTACTATTCATCCAAAAATTAATTTGATCTTATCAGAATCTATATTTCTTACTAATCACAACTCTATATGTCGGTTTTTTAGAATAATTTCACGTTATTAATTATTTAATGTATAAAAAATAGTATAAAATAATTTTTTAAATATTCGTCAATAGTATGCAACTTCATATAAAAAACTAAAAACTCATCCTATATTAATATTAAAATTTGAAATTAAAAAATGATGGTTATTTTACCATAATAAGAAATAATTTTTTTTTATAAAAATGGATTACACAAAGTAACTAAGGCCTAATTACATAGCCCTTTATAGCACCTTCATAGGACCTAATAGTAAGGTGTGAAACTGTGATACAATCTTTGGGAGGCTCAGATAACATTTCCCAAGTGAGGATTTCTATCAACATGAACTTATCCCATGGGAAATTATGTTCAAGATGCATGTTGATGCTCATCTTGGGCATAGTCAAAATAATATCCTAGTGATGCTACCTCCTTCCCATGCTCCGACAGATGGGCTTCATATGGCCCAAGTCTATTGGATGATGCCATCAACTCTTATTTCTATATTAATTAACCATTATCATTCATATTTATAAACAATAATCATAACATTAAGAGTTTAGTTTCTAGAGTTCATATGGACCAACATTACTAATTAACTAGTGCTTATATAATGGTCAAAACCCAAAGGTCTCATTTCCATTATAGTCACTTCATTAACTAAATGATATAGTTTTGTTGAGTATAAAAGAAAATAATATAAAAATTCAAGAATATTTTTTTAAAAAGATTGGGTTATTACAGTTCTTAAGATATGAATATTATTTCTTCTAAATTATTTCTAATTTTGGAATTTTTTTGATAATGTTGATTGAAGAGGACTTATGGCATAGATTTTTGTGTTTTCAATGTTCTATTGAGGATATTCCTGGTAAAAACTTGTATCTTTTATTGGTTTGTTGATGTAGTACCATTTGTGAAATTTAAATGTGTTGGTTTTGGTTACTGAACCTCCTACTACTTCGGGATAAAAGTGAGGAGTTCCCTGGATTAAACCTATTGATAATAATATCATTTAATATTATATTTGGATCATTATCCAGTATTAAATTTTGGGTTTTTACAATTATTATTCAAAATTAAGACTATCGTTTTGCATCTCGTCTTAGTATTTTTAACTTGTAAGAGTTTAATTTCCAATTTTTACTCAACATTAATATGTTCTTATTTTTTATGATTCTATAACTTCTTGAAAATTACCTTTTAGAGTGGTAAAATTATATTTCAAATATATGGATTCAACTCTACCCCCTCTTACAGATTTTATACCTTTTATTACCAAGGATAACACTTGTTATTAGAAACTTAATCAATATGTTTTTACTTTATGAAAACGTTGTAAACTTTTATCATTTAGAACATAAAATTTTCCATTTTGGATTTCAGGTGGATTTCATTTTTCCCTTACACTAACCATGTATTATATTTAAGATCATATATTTTTCTAGGAATGGTATACCATTTTAAATGTTGGAAAAATTAAATCAAAATCAACCATTGATCATTTATGGTGCATAGTATGAATATTGGTGATATATGATGGAAACATATTTTATTAAGACAATATTTTATGCCCTCCTAATGATAATAGGCAATTAAAATATTTTTGATAAGGAGATTGTGAATTTGGGGTGGGAATAAAAGTATAATATCAACTAAACCTTTGAGTGAGGAATATTCTACATTGTGAAGTCCAACAGACTGTATATAGATAGGTTTCATCTTATCAAACTACATATTTAATATGGAAGAAACTAAATGTTACCCACATTACAACTTCAATGTATTATGAAATGAAAAGATTTTTTCTAAGGTTGGACTATAAAAAATTTTATTTTCTAGCTAGTAAATATTTTTCCTGGATGAATCAATGGTTTATAGAAATAATTAATAGTTTTTAATCACTTGGACATAGAGAAATTAAATAATAAAAAGAAGTGGAAAAAATAATTTATATTATTGAAAAGTAATTTTAATCTAAATGAACAACTATTCATTATACTCATATTATTATAATCTTATTTTGGATGATTTGATTGGAAAAATTAAACAATATGAGAACAGATTAAAGCATGATACAGAGAAAGTGAAAAGAAATAATAGAGTTATGTTTGATAAATCTATTAGAGAATTAAATTATAGTAATAAAACCTTAAGGTTATGTACATTTATATAGATTCTAAATTTCATTTAGATATTTGTGGTACAAAACTTACTAAAGTGAATTTTACTCAGACAGAAGATAATGTTTGAAAAACATAAATTCTGATGAGATTTCCCAAAAATGAATGATTTATATGACAGAAAATGATTCAATATAACTAATCTATTATGATTACAATAACATGGAAACATACTACTTTATTTTAAAATATCAAATAAAAAGGATAAGAAGTCTAGGATGAATTCTAAGAGAAAATATAATAATGTATTAAAGGATATGGACACCTTGAGAACTAGTTAAGGATTATTTTCTTCTAATAGTTCATCAAATGATACTGATAATGTCTGAAATATTGAAATTTTTTATGCTATTTTTTCAATATGAGATGTTTATCATGGGGAAGATGAAGATGAATCCTGAGGCACCAATTTCATTACCCTAGGATCTGAATATTTTTGTTAATTAAGGTGATGTATTTCAGCTAGATAATGAATAAAAGGAACTTCAATCTTATGATGAATTAATGGAGTATATTATATAACTTTAGTTTACATAATAATGTTTATTTATGATATATATAGGATGTAATGTGAAGGTTTTTGAGAAACATTATAAGGAATTTAAATATAAATATGAAATATTGAAGTTAAATTCTGAACATACGACTAATAATATTTTAATTCCATCCTCCAAAGATAAAAGTGATGTTATTTAGAATAAGACAAAAATATAAATATTTAAGAATTTTATATCAAAATTTACATTCTAAATAAATAGAATTAATAATTTATATAGTCATTTAAAACTACAGAGAACTATTTCTTGACTTAGATATAAATCCATTGTGATATCACACTTATAATCAAACTAACTATTTCCAAAGTGTGCACCATTCTATATGAAATTAAAAAGGGGTGTACATTAGAAGAAAAAGTAATCACTGAATAGAGTTTAATCCTTTATAATTCATGGGATGTTTTATTCAAATGAAATTATGGAAATTAAACTCATATTAATTGGAAATTATTTTTTGATAAAATAGTTTTTTTCAAATGTCTCTATAGTGAAGCAGGATTGGGTTCCTGTAACCTAATTTATGATTCACATATTGATGTTGTGTGTCAATAGCTAAAAAATATTTTAATTTATAACATTAACTTTCACACATTGATTATATTTAATTTTATATATTATCCTTTTACATTAAAATTTTCATAGTCATAGAATAATTTATAGTTTTATGAATTATTTTTCATACCAATATATATTGAATTTTCACTCATATTTAAGATTTGTGCTTTAAAATTTTTTCATCAAATTTTATTAAAACCCTCAAAATGAGGGATTTTTGGATAAGTTTTAATTTTTTTATTAAAAATATTTTTAAATATTTTAGATAGGGGTTTTTTTGATAACTTTTCTACAAATAATATTTGTATTTTTTAATAAATTAAATGGAAGATAAAAGATATTGTGTGTGAACTACTTCTAGAACCATATTCATTATAAGAATAAAATCTGCATGTATTGGAATAAAACTTATATAAATTTTAATTCTTTTTATCCTTGTATTATGAACTTTTTATATGTCATTTTATTAAATTTATTAATTTTGGATACTTTTTTATTATTATTTTTAGATATTTTGATATTACAAACCAATTTTTTTTTAGAAATTTAAAATTCATTATTTTCAAAGATATTTGAAATATTAATTTTAATAGTAATCATTATAAATAATGTTATTAAAATAATATAAATATTTGAGAGGAAAAAATATAAAAATTCATGTACACTTGATTAGTTTTTTTCAACATTACAATGATGTATTATTAGTTCAAATTCTTACTTACTGACTGAAAATCCTTTATTTTAATTTCTATGATATTCGAGTTTAGATTCTTATAGAATGGATTTATATTCACAATAATCGAAAGTAAAATGATAAATTTTGATGATATATCAATTATAAATATCCTTCAAGAAAAAATAATTTACATGCAATGGTTTCAACTGAAAACATTATTTTCTAAAATAAGTCATAAGACTTCAGTGTTAAAAAATTAATTATCTCCCATATAAAATATTTCCCTTATTCTTCCTTCACATGGTTATATGATATTATGAATTTGTATTATTTTATGAAGCAAATAGGTAGAGGAAGGTTATATTTTCTATCTAAGATCATGATTTTTTATTCACCCTTAAAAAGTTTACAAAATCTATATAATTAACTCTTAAATGTGAATCATTTTTTATATAATAAAAACATCCAAAAAAATTGAAAACATTTTATAAGATGAATCCTCAGAAAAAAATATTTTTTATTAAAGATAAAATGTATAATATGACACACTTAGAACCAAATAAAAGTATTATGGTCCATTAAATTTGATTATTTTTACTACTGATAAATGGAGACATTGATACTATCAAAATCCAAGATATTTACATTTTGTATTTCCACTATAGAATTATTACATTTAACACCATGAAGTTCAATTAGGATTATATAGAATATAGATACTCTGGTATGGTCAAGTTAAGTGTTTTACCATTCTTTAGGAATATAAACTGGGTGCTATTGAAAATATTAGAGAATGATGGTATAAAGGACCTTGGAACTCCAGAAAGAGTGAAATAAAATCCATTAAACAATAAGACCATAGCTAAGATAAAATGGTATTATAATTTTATGTAAATAGAGTTAGTAAAAGAATCAACCGATGTTAAAATCATGACTCATAATGAATTAGATAAGGAATTAAAAAAAGGTAAGATGATGTAGGAACTTATAGATGCTACCAGGTCACCCTGATTATATAAAATATGGTAGTTGAGAAGAAGTGGAAGGAAGTTTAATATCATTAAAAATATGAATCTACTTCACTGGGGAGGAAGAAAACTATATATAGTTTAAATTAAATTGATATAATACTTATAAAATTTTTTGGTTTTGAATAGAAAGGGAAGTAGAATGAGTTAAGAAAGAATTTGGGGGAAACAAATTTAGTGAAAAGTTCTTTCAATCCTAATAAATATAAAGGTAAATCCATGATGGAATTGGAGATTAAAATTATGGAGGTAGAGATGGTAAATATATTTTCACCAAAATTAAATGATTCTTAAGTGGAAATTAATTAGAAAGATATCAAATATATTAATGAGGATCATCATAATATATTGAAGAAGAAATTTAATTTAACTGAAGATATATTAGGGAAAGGAAATCATAGACTTATAGAAGCTAAACATTAATCATATTTAGAATCATTTTTACATATACCATTGGAAATGAGTGATAATGTAAATTATTCTATAGAATATATAGAAAAACACAATGTTGAATCCACATTGAAGTATTTTACTTTATTTTTGGCTTTATTACATAGAATGTCTAAATGTTCTTCTTCATCCATTTTATATAGCTTAGAAAAATAGTTAGATAATTCCTGGTGGAATAAATTCACTTCCAAGGATGTTAGAAAACTCAAATAACTAAATTAAAAATAAGTTATTAATTAGGATAAAAATATTGGGTTATTAGAGTTAGAAAATATTAACAATTTAGAGGAAAAAAATAAGTTTAATCAGTTATCCAAATTGATATTTTGAAAATTACTCCTAAAGTAATGATCATCAAAAAATAAAAATGGATGTTAAAACTGATCAAGACGAGTTTGAACATTTAAATATGTCACGTAATAGTGAAATTTTTATACTGGATGTTGGAGTAAATTTTGAGGATCTTTAGTGTCATATCCATTCTAACAAAGATGAATTCAAGGCTTAGTATTCTACGGTACATCAGTGTTTATCTTTAGTTATCTTACAATAAAAAAATACGAGATCAGTTTGTTTAGGTAACTATTGATTTCATTTAATTAATGGATTATTGTAAACTCCACATATTGAATATTAAGAAGATGTAAAAGTATATAAAGTAATAAAATGTCAATATTTGACAACATCTTGTTTAGAATAATTCTTTGAGGAATGATTTAAGTGAAATATCAATGTTATCAAAAGGTAACTATCAAAAGGTAAAATTCTAGAAAAAAATCCATATAAGAATAATTAATTGAGGTTATAATATTTTTTTAATATTGTGAGATGATACAAAGGAATATTTAGAAAATGATTTCCAAATCTATTGTTTCTTTTGAATGATTTGTTTATAGTTAAAATCTTGTTGAACATTTTAACTGTTTTTTAGTATCATTGAATGTTATAAAATGAATTTATTTTTATTTCCATATCCTTTTTTAATTTAATCATGTTTTATAACATATATTTTGATTGATTTATACTATATTTTATTTACGTTGATTAATGATTCATGTATTATTTATTAGTATTCATTCATATGGATGTTATCAGTTATGTTTATCATTCTTGTATTTTTTATCATAAAAAATTAAAGGAAAGTTCTTAGTTTATTTTTTATCAAATATAAAAATTAGGGGAAATTACAGTCCAAGGGGATAAATAAAAAGAGAAATTTTAATTCTACCGGTAGTAATTTTCATGGAACTTAAAAAAGTTTATTTACTTATATAATTTCACTTATATTTATTTGTTATCTCTTTATACTAGTATATTTGACTACCATAATATATAATTTATAATAATACCTTTATGTTATTTTATTTCTCATTATTTTTTTAAATTTTCTAAAATCACAAAGGGTGGGGTGTGATAAAGTGGTAGATTTTGGTTTTGTGATAAGTTTTCCTTTTTTAAGTGAAATGAATTATTTTTACTAATTTTTTTTAATTTTTTTCTATTATTAAATTTGAATAATCTAGTTTTCATGAATTTTATACTAATACCAAGTTTCATCACAAGTTATAAATAGTTTTTTAATCTATTTTAAACTTTTCTATTTTTGTGTTTCATGTGATTTTCCAAAAAGTGGGAGATTTCTTACTCAAATGATAATTTTTCTATCACTATTTTGAAAATAAAAATACACTATACTTTATTTTTAAGCTTACTTGAAAACAAATTTATATTGTGGTTCTTAAATTTAAAACTTCTAATAGTCTAATTTTAGGTCATCTAAGTTAACATCTATCTTCTAAAACATTTTTAAATCACACTATATTTTTTTCTGATGATGTAGTGATAATTTTGAAGTTGATAAGATGGAGCCTAAAATCTCAAATATTAACATTGGGAAATTTTTATAAAAGAAAATATAAATTAGAATAAGGATTAATGTAATGGAAGATAATATGATACTAGAAAAAAACCATGTATCTAACAATCATCTCACCAATTTTAAGAACATCCATTTATATATTTAGGTAGTGTGATTTACCTGGATCATTAAATTTTTTTAGTAATCACTTTAAAATTTCTAGGATCTTTTTTTATCCTTGCATTTAAAATTTTGATGGATAAGGTTTTGGTGATAGTAACTTGATTGCTTCAGAACTATGTAGTTCGATGAACTATGGTGTTTCACTTTTATGGTCAATCATAATGATTTAATAAGTGATTAATGATAGATCTAACTTTTACTGATTTTGTCTCTAGTATTTTCCTAGTGTTGAATTTTTTTCATTCAATGGGTTTGAAAATGATGTTATTGGTGCATATTTTATATACTATATTATTAGTTATTGAACCGCATTCCAATTTGATACAAGATATAATATTTCTATCAATTAGAAACCATTGGTAATAATATTTTTAAAATGATTATTTGGATTATTATCTAATACACCATATTATTTTAACTTCTATTTTTTTAATTCCAACTATCTAAATTTGTGGTTTTAACTTTTTATAGTTTAATTTTCACTACATATATTACATTGATATACTCATATTTGATTTGATATTCTAACTTGTGTAATATTTTTGTTCATGAGTTAGAAAATTATGAATTTAATTTATTTCATCAATTCATTCTCCTATTACTAATTATATAACTTTTATTATTCGGGAAAACACAAGGTATTCTCATACGGATACTCCAATCGTTTACACAAAAATTTCACTCTAGTCTGGGGTATTTAAAATCATGTTAATTGCAAACAGAGATGGGAATTGGGTTAGAGCTATCATGTTAAACTTCATATTGTAATCCTAAAGGAAGAATACTCTATCCTTCTAGGACATGATGGATCCTAAATACTCTGAATATTATATTGATGGTACCAAGGGAATCTTTGAGCTATTTCAGTTTCCCAAAAAGTGATGATTAAACTAAATGCCTTTATTATTGAAGGACCCACCAGGATTTGGTAGGGTGTTATGGTATAGGATAGGAGGCACAAGGGTCTATCATCAAGGGATTTCAAGGACCTCTTTATCAAGGAATATTTCTCTATGTTGTTATAGTTTTATCAAGCTCATGGGTTTATATATATTTATCAAATAGAATTGTTATTGATAGATTATGCCACTCATTTTTTAGAGTTATTGTGTTTTTTACTTTCTTGACTAGGAATTATGTCTAAAAGTCCTATATGTTTAACATAAATATTTGGAATAATTTTAGGTTATAGGTGTGGATGTTTGACATGTTTTTTTATTTTGAGATATTATAATCGGATAAAACTTTTAATAAGATCCTAGCAGTGGAAATAAAAAAAATGATACATCTATTTTATTAGTTGACATAGTGTTGGGCCTTCATTTTGTGATTGTAAAACCACTTCAAATGTGAGGAAAAAAAGTTTTAATGATATGTTCTAGAGAAGTGAGAGGTGGTAATAATAAGGTAGTGTTTCTTCACATTCTACTTTAGAAGGATCTTTTACTTTGTACTATCGATGTGGTCAAAAATAATATTATCATATTTCATATGATATCTAGAAAAGGGATGACATGTGTGTGGAAAGATAAGGTAACTCTAGGGAATCTATATCAGGGTTTCTAAACAAGGCTTAAGAAAAAAAATCAAATTATAAAATGGATTATTGATCTGGTTATGAGGAACCTTAAGACATTGATAAATGGGATTCATTTAGGATTTCATAGTGAGAATTTGGTTAAGAATATCCCTACTAGTAGTAAAATCCTAGGGTGTTATGTCCTTAGGCTAGTCAGGGATTGTAATGTTAGTTCCATGGATATACCTAAAGAATGGTCAAAGTTCTAGACCATGTTCCCACTAATAGAGCATGGATACCTTCTACTATGTTTGGTTTTATTCTGGTCACTTCTACATTATCTAGTTATTAATTTAATATAGGGGAATCAAATTATTTTGTATTTTATCATTTAGTATCTATTTTTTCTTGTAGTGGAGTTCTATTTATTTATGTTGTATCTTGATATATTACTCATCAAGAGATTGGTTCATATTCATTTATATCCAAGTTATGAAATTTTTTTGGGGTCTATGGAAACTTAATATAATTATTCATGTTATATATGTAATTTTTCATGTTATCTTCATGATGTATTTTTTAACACAATTACAAGGTCAAATTCAATACTACTAAAGGTGGGTGTTATTCAAATCCCTTAATAGGGAGGAGTATTTTTGTGCTAAATAAGTGGATTTTGAGATAGGTAGAGGTATAAATAAACTCATTAAATTTAGATCCATTACAATATGGATGGTCTATATGTATTTTATCACTGAGTATGTGATATATCTATCCAATTTCCCTCCAATAGTGGATTGTTTATAGGAATTATTTCTTTATGAGGGGAGCCTATTGGTTCTCCAATATTAATCCTTGATCAATATATAGTATATTTTTATTTAGGTTGGAAGATATATTGAATATGAAATTTCAGAGTGTGTATGAGTTATGTAAGTATCTCAGGATGCCACTTGGTTTTATGAATTCCGTTATAATGACCATTTCACTCATGAATTGGATTTTTCATCCCTTCATGGACTCTTTCCCCTTACTTTTTATGGATGAAATTTTTATGTATTCATTGACCTGAAATTTCATGTTGATAACCTAGATATAATATTTGGTACATTTATAGTAATATAATTTTTTTAAAATTTTCCAATGTTTCACTTTTAGATTAGAAAGTTGGGCTTCTTCATATATGTGATATCATAAATGAGAATACCGGTCGACCATGAGAAATAGAAGGTAGTTATTTTTAGGCTTTGACTAAGAATGTTTTTGAGATCATTAGTTTATTTTAATTGAATTATATTATATGTGATTAATTTAAAATTTATAATAGTGATGGTTTTTTCATGAAACCTCAATTAATAATTTTCCTCAAAGAAATGAAGTGAAGTAGTACATAGGGTTATCTCATGAGGATATTGTAAACTTATCGAAAATTGTCACAATTGTTAAATTGTTTTTATTATGTTAGAGTAAAAAGTATAGATTATACAAAAAAATTAAAAAATTACATCAAAATAAATTATATTAATAAGAGAAATTAATTTTAAAAAATATAAATATAACTGATAGAAAAGGATATAGATATCATATTAGAATATGTAGTTATTGGAAAAATTTGGTCAATGGACACTCCCTTTATCATTTTTATAGATGATACCAAATTAAATTACTAAACTTTAACTTTATGTCTTTAAATTATAAATCTACATTTCATAAAAACCATATCAAGACATAAAATATTTGTGTTTATCCACTTATGAAAGTAATTCAATACCATAAGACCTATGAGAAACTGAAACTCATTATACTCATTGTTCTCCAAGATGAGACCTCACCAATGAAATTTAGAAAAATCGAAACTAATTATATTTAATAATTTGAAAAAAAATCATTAATTAATTAAAAGAAATTGAATAAAACAAATAAAATGACCTATTCATTATAGAAAATAAATTCCATAGTAATTCAAATTGATTCTATAGTGAAAATAAAACTCAAAAGGGAAGAGTTATTAGATAATCACTACCCATGGACTCTTGGATTTTATCTTTACATGGAAATACTACCGCTTATAAATAATATGATCCATTCAATAACCTCCTCCCAATCCTCTCTCTTTATCTGACCCCATGAATATAAGTGGATACACAAACTTATAATGAAAAGGTGAGGTAGATTTTCCCTCCCGAATAGATCTATTGAATTTGAACACAATTATATCCCACTAGGAGGTAGAATATTGACAGTTTTTCTTATTTGACGTTTTTACAAAAGGTGTTGGATTTCTACCAACAAAATTTTAAATCTCTTTAAGAATCATATAAAATTTTATCTTTAAATTTATATATCCCACTTTTTCTGACTAAGGATACTATTCAATTTCCTCCACTTGTTTGCATCCAATGAGATCCATAATGACCTAATGTTTAAATAATTTTTAATGGAAAGATTAGTGTTATATTTTTATTTTATCTTCTACTATAATAATCTCATTTAGAGTTGTTTATCTTGAGTTATGCCTTATTTAGTGATTCTTGGTTATTTTTATCCACCTAAAGGATTTCTAATTTTCTTGATAAAATTGGTCCTACTAAAGGATAGAATGACCTCAAGTTCTAGTATAATAAATTGAATCCCAATAACCATGGAACCATAAAAATTGAATTTTTTATTTTGGATCAGTATGGAAAATGTTATATCAAAAATAAAAAAGTGATAAAAATGGTATAAATCTAAAATTAGGTCATTTTCATAATTAAGCTCAAAATATCCCTAAAATAGAAAATTAGTTGACTTTCGCTTAATAAGAAAAAATTGTTGGGTTAAAATCATTGAAATTAAAAGAGAATTTAATGAAAATATTATCTCTATAAATTCCCCCAAACATTAGACTTGGAATCAAGGATAATTAAACATTAAATGTAATACAAAAGTAATATTAGAACACATTTCCAATTCTATCACTTATTCAACACGAAGGAAAAAATTACAGAGAATCTTAAATAGATATTTCTTGAACTTATTTATTTGTTTCATTCAATTAATTTATAATATATTAATTCTACTAGGAGATCAAATCAACTAACTCACACCAATTTTCTTTCATCACACACATTTTTAATTTTTAGCCATTCTTTACCCACACAAACATATCGAAGGGTCACAATATGTAACATAGTAACTAAAATATCCACCCCATTTATCTAAGGGCTTATATTAATCATAATAATGTGTTAGGTATGTTCAATGGCAAAAGGATGTTTGGTCTTATATGAGAAAAATATATATGGTGAAATTAAGAGATTTCCCCTTTTTGAAGAAAAATAACATGATTCAATTTACACTGAAGTATGAACTTATAATTACACTTCTTTAATATCATTTTAGATCTAGAATTTTGAGATATTTTAAATAAAACTCACACCTACTTAAAAATTTATTTATAAATACATAATTCAATCAACATAAATAAATAGAATTTAATTTTTGATTGATATTTTTAAATTTTGTATAGCTTTATTTTTGAAAGCGGAGGGGGTTCCTTGAATTTTATATAGTGGGGTTCCATCACAAATATAATTTTTAATATTATTAGTTATTTTCATATTTTAAATATCATAATATATCATACATAAATAATTTGGTAAACTACAAGAATGTATCCCACATACGTGATTTCAATAAGATAACTGATTTTAATTTTAAGGCAGGTTGGATAGGGATTTCCAGTTTATAATGTTCCTAAAGAACTAAAATTTCATGTCTTTATAAGGGATCATAAAGATAAAATATAATGTTAGGTGAACAGAAAAAGTATTTTTACGAAAATGTGGATTTTAATATCAAAACCATTCCATTATAATTTAAATACAAGTACATGAATATCATAGGAAGTCATAGAAAAAAATAAAATTCTAGTCTAATAAATAATTTGTTAGTTATCTAAATAATTAAGTTGAATGTGGTGAATATTTCAAAAAATGTTCGAAACCTCATAGTTAAGTGATTTGGAAATTTAAATTATGGTTTCCGGCACAAGAATCAAAATTTAGAAGTCTTTTCGTGAAATTAAAAATATTTTGAATAAATTCAATTCAACATTCATTTTAAATTTAGTTTCATGTGTTAAATCAGTTAACTCATTTAAATATTTTTCAAAAAATGAAATATTTTGATTTTTCACATATGTTTTCAAGAATTAAATAAAATAAAAACAAACAAAACAAACAAAATTTGAAAAAAAACTGAATGCAATAGTAAAAATATAACAATAAAATAATAACAAAGGATCTCCCACCCCTCAATACTATTTTTTTTCAAAATATTAATTACCCAATATTTAATATCATAAGTAAAAAATATTAAATCATGGTCATAATAGAAACAAGTGTATAAGAAATAGATAACCCTGTTTACTGAGTAACAACCTTGAGTTACCCTCTCAAATGTCTCATCATTCAAACCTATAAGGAAAAATTGAAATAAAAAAAATGAAATCATATTAAAATAAAAAAAAATCATAAAAAGTTAATGATAAATGAGAAAGGAAAATGAGTATTAATATTGGATGTAATCCCCCATATAGGTGCAAGGATTTTACTACCCCTTATTAAAATGTTCTAGTATGTTATCTACATTATAAAGGAGGGTAAATATGCTAACTAAAAACTACCAAATGTTTTATATAAATTATTTTTTTAACTCAAATGGGTTTTATATGTAATCATTGATATTTTCATTTGGGTTTCACTCTAAAAAATATTAATTCCATTTATGTAGTGGAATAGAAATAATATTAAGGGCACCTTGTCCTCAAATAGACTTCAAAATTTATTTGCACATGTTTATAGAATTAAATTCAACGATGTTTTCTATCTCCAATTTAATCTATGAAGATGGTTCTTCTTTGGAAACAATAATTTTATCATCATCCCCATGTAGAACAATGCTTAGATCTATTGGTTCCTATAATTTCCCCAAAAGATATGAAATTACCCTTCTTCATTCAGAAGGGTCAGAATCAATATTTTGGAATCTGAAATTATTGTACAAGGGATTTTATTGGAAAATTATATTCAATATAATAAAAAATGGGTTCTTATAAAATTTATAACCCTCATAAGGTTCAAGTTCAAGATCATTATCCTCATGTAACGCCCTAGGGAAGAAATCATTTTTTTGGTGGGTGATGGACAATAGATATTTTATTCAAAATTTTTATACTAAAAAGTAATTTCTTATTTAATAAAAAGAATGTTAAAAGGCATATATTGTTAAAAAAATGTTTGGTAGATCATATGAAATTTTATAATGTATAAAATCATCCCAAAAATTATCCAACTATTTTTAAACTCAATACTTAAAACCAATACAAAATACAATGGTAAGAGAAAACATTTATTTTAAAATAAAAAGAAATATCTAATTTATCATTATAATCTCCCTCAAAAAGCACTTCAATGGAAAATTTGGGTTGGAAAAAAGTTTTCATATTTTTTAGTTTCTATTTGGTTGATTAATTCTTTCAGATATTTTGTTTAAGGATCAAGGAGATACCATTATTTACAAAAATTTTAAAATAATATATAATTTTATTTCAATATTTACTCAAAATATTTATGACTATTTGAATCATATAAGTTTCCCTGAATCAGCTAGACATATGAGTAATCACTGTAAAAATCCATTTAATAAATAATAATCAGTGGTTAAAATCCAAGTGTTTATAAATCAAATTAAAATAACATAGGAAACCACCCTAGTATTAGTTATAATTATTAGTTTTATTTCTATTATAAAACCCCAATAAATAATTTTTTCTTTACAAATGTAGTATAGAGGTTCCAAGATTTATCGCATGAGGATTCTGTTGGCTATGATCAGACTATCACTTTGGTTCATTTTTTTATTCTAACATAGAATTAAAAATGTGGATTTGGAAAATATATTAAACAATATTAAATAAGACAATAAAAAATTAGGATTAGAAATTATAGCTAGATGCTATAAGAAGAACCTATTGTAAATTATGGAGAAATTAGATTTGAGGAAGTAGTTGTGGATAAGCTTCATCCCTTAGACACCCCTTTATCAATTTGTATAGACATCACCCAATTGAATTTATAAATATATAATTCAACACCTCAAATTATACACCTAAATTTATTAAAGTCCATAGTTATACTTCAAAGAATGGTTTTTTTTCTTCTTATGAAATTGAACAAATTACCCAAAGACTATTGACCAACCAAAAAAGATTAAAATCAAGAAGCTTAAAGGTAAGACCATGCCAAATAAAATTAAATTATCATGGAAACAAATTTACATTTATATGTTGAAAAAAGAAAATAAAATTTTAGAAAAAGTGAATTCAAGAAATAAAAGGACCATATTCATCCATGAAAAAATATAAAAAATTATTCAAAATGAATTTGCAATGAAAAATATAACTCTAAAGGGAAGATTCCATGGATCTTACCTTCCCAATAATACTTGTATTTTATCATAACATGGATATATTATATCTGCTAAATATTCTATTCTTCCTTCAATCCCTTACTTCTAATCAATTATATTTCTCATACCCATGTAATATTAGTGTATATACAAATCTATAATTAAAATGTGAGGTAGATTTCCCTCTAGAATTTGTTTATTGAATTTGTAAACATTTTATTCCCTGTATATAGAAAAATATTTGATATGTTTTATTCTATAAATTTTTAGTAAAATAGGTTTTCTATTAGTACAAAAAAAATTATGATCCATGGGACATGTTTAGAAAAAGTTTTATTTTAATTACTAGTGAACTCTTTTTCTCTCCAAAAATAATGTTTAACTCCTTCTAATTTATCATTCCCATATATTATCTTAATGATATAATTTTTTCATAATAGTTAAGGGAAATATAAAACTATTAATTTTATTTCATTTTAATCTAGAATCATCTATTTTGTATTTTTTTTCAATCAATTTATGATTTGTTTAATGAGGTTTGTTCAATTTCATCCACCTAAAATATTTTCAATTATTATTATTAATTTGGGCCTCATAAGGATTGAATAAGATCTAGGTTTAGTTGAAGGAATAACATCCCACTAACTAGGGAACCCTAAAAAATAAATCCATATTTCAAATCATAATGGAAATATTATAATCAAAATACAAAAGTGATAAAAATAGTTAAAATTATTGAATGACGCTAATTTCATAATTCATCTCAAAACATCCTAATAGAAAAAAAATGATTCAATTTAACTTAATATATATAAATATTATGTATTAAATCGTTAAAATTCAATAAACGAGAAAGAATAATACTAGATTCATCAATTTATCACACTTGGATTTACCTAACATAGGTCTATCCGTGAGGGGTGTGAATAATAAACATACTTATTATTATGATTTGTATTTCTAGAATTTGTAAGGGAGATTCAAATAAACTATGATTCAGATTTTATTAGACTTTTGAAAGGGGTATACAATATATTTTGATGCCTCAGGGGTTGGTCTAGGATCTTTCTTGATGAAAAAGGATAGGTAAATCACTTAAAGGTCTTACCAAATAATATCTCATTAGTAAAACTACTATACACATGATATAGAGACAGATAATGTTGTTTATGTCTTAATGTGTTGAGATTATCTCTTTGTGGAGAGTTTTTTTGACCACATGTACTACAACATCTTGTAGTATATACTCTCATGGAAGGACTTGAGCCTGTGATAAAGGAATTAGGAAGTGTACCTAAAAATATTCTATTTTAAAATAGAATAAACCCTAAGAAAGTGGAATCTCATGGAATAATATCTTAGTAAGATGACATAAGAGTATTTAGTTATAAAAATTAAGAAATGAGTAGAAGTTCATATACATTTTCATGTAATTGTTACTAGACATGAAACTGGTTCTAGAGGCCATGAATATTCCTCCTATGTCCATTTATTTCTCTCTAATGGATATAGGAAATTCTAGTAAGGAGTATGATTCAAATTTCTTTATGATATGGTAGTGACTCAGGGGTAATGACCAAATTACTTAAGGGTAAAAAATAAAATGATGGGGTGTTTTTCATCCATGTAAGAGTTGTGGATCCTACCACTATGAGAGATATTTTTTTGAGATACACTCATGTCAATTGATGGGTTGTTCACCCAAGATTGAACAATATATAACCTAATACTAGGAACAACTTCTAGTGTCCTGGTATGAGGATAGATATCACATGATTTTTAACTCATTTCATGAATTTATAGAATATTTAGGTAAAGAATCAGTGGATAGTAGGTTTTCTACAACCACCTCCAATGCTTGTGTGTAAGTGGGATGAGTTTATTTTAGAATTCATCACCAGACTACTCAGGACCCTAAGGGTCCAGGATATGGTTTATGTATTAATAGACCATATAATGAATTTTATGAATTTCATTCCTATCTAATAGTCACAATTGGTGTATAATAAATTATATATATATATATATATGATATTTTATGGTGTTATGGTATACCCATTAGTATTTTATCTGATATAGATTCCTATTTCAAATCCATTTTATCACATGGATTATAAAAGTATATAATATCTTAGCTAAATCTGAGTATAACTTATCGCCTATAGAAATATGGATTGTTATTGGGAATGGTATGGATACTTGGGGATATACTTATCGAATTTGAACTGGATTTCAGTGAAGCAATAAAGGAACATCTAATATTATATTTTTCCCCCAAAATAATAGTAATTAGTCTTTTATTCAAATGGATCCCAATGATAGTTTATATTTTTTTTTATCTCTCTCACATTGTTCTAGTTTGAAGTGGGTGAGTAAGAAATCACTGGGTTGATCTTGGTATAGCAGACCACTGAGTGGGTTTCATTGATCGTTATTTTTTTGTTATCATAGAAACTAGGTATCACTCATATATTGATCGATGGTAAAAACGATTTGATATTTTAATGGGGAATTAGGTATTCTTATAGGTATCACCTCGATTATGTAATCAATATTTGATTATTTAAGGAAACACATTTAATGGTTTCTCTATCCATTTGAGATGATGAAGAGCATAAAGATCATGGAACAATGTTCGTGTATTTTTAAATAACCTTAGTTTATGCATGAAATGATAAATTTTGCATATCTCTATAAGTATGACCTAAACCACTTGCACATGATCAATAGTTTTAATGTACATTTGGAGGAAGATATGTCATTTAAGTAGTATTTGTTGTATAATTTCAACTGATTGAGAAGTTTATACGAGGATAGATAATGCCTCCCATCTTACAGTTTTTGTATCATGGGTATATATAGGAGGAAACATAGGAGTTGGAGTTGGATATAAAATCCTACTTTCCATAACTATTTGACAAGGATGTCTATAAGTGCTTCTTGAGTATGATAATCCATTAGGGGTTATTTTATAACAACCCTTAAATTTTAAGGTATGTTTTTTTAAATTCTAAAAAAACAAGTGTATTTTAAAAGGTTTTTTAGGAGGTATTAATGGAGTAAGGGGGTTAGGAATTTATGAATTAGCTAGGGTTTGGGAACAAATATACTATAGGAAGGAGACCATGACACAACATGGGATGTTTCAGTATGGTGTGGTGGTGTGGTGGCTACATTTAATTATGGTTCTAAAATATATTGTAAACCCTCATTGTAATGGTCTCTTTGTATCCATTTAGTGGATCATTGTGAGATGAGGTATTAATTCATGTTATTGGGTGGTGTTTTAAGGTATTGGTACCTCTAGTAAATATGGGTTTATTATTCCATGGAGATATTGTTCACACTATAACATGACCTTGGATTAGGGAATTACATCATGAATATTATGATGATTACATAATCTACCTCTTTGGGAGTTTTAATTATTTATATTAATTTAGCTAAATAAAAGAAAACATATAAAATATTTTTTCCTTCTTCCACGACCCCAACACAAACTACACCCCACTTATCCCCCCACTTTCCTTCCTCAAGTTCTATCTTCCTTATCTTGGGGTATTTTGAGGCATTGTACGTTATGATCACTCATATTTGGTAATTATAACACCATGGGAGTAAAAACCCAACAATTATCTTTCTATTTGTCTTCCCTCATGTGTAGTACCCATTTTCAAGGGTTAATATCATGTTTCGGGGATTCAGTAGACCTATCGTGAATCGAATGGCATGTATTGGCATGTTTTCTATTCAAATATTGAGTTAGGATATACATAAAATGATGTTATGATTCTATTTAATGCAATGGGATGTCATGAATGTGATTCCATGTGTAAGAAAGTGTTTTTTATGGTTTGGGTATAAATGATCTTGGGTGTGTCTGGTTGGATTAGATGGACATGTGAGAGATATATATGTGCATGATAGTGTGATAGTTGCCGAACTGTATCCTATATAGAAAAATATATAGGGTTGTTCGCCTTTTTTATATGAATAAAGTTAGTTTCTCAGTATTTATAGTGGTAAAATAATGATTATATATTAAATTGTTCACTTTTTTTATAACCACTTATAATTGAGAGGGGGTTTACTTTTAAAATGAACAGTGTGAGTTATTAATATAGGTTGAATTAAAAAGAATCTTATCATCTCACACCTGGAGGTATTGTGTTTGAAATGAGGCCTTGGATTATGTAGTTTATCATTCATGAACTTGGTAGTCAGTTTTAGTGGCCCTACTGCCACCTGTATTTTTTAATCTAATAGACATTACCATGGGACCTTACCTTTAAGGAGGGTGTTGGTTCAACTCTCTAAGGAGTTTTACTATTCAATTCCCTCCATGGACTAATCTATACAAGGATAGTGGATATTATACATATCTATGGGTGCACACTGATACTGATGGAATGGTTTGTATTATATGGATGTTTGGATAGGTTATTCTCTCCTCAAACTACTTCTTTTGATGACACAAATTGTTTTTTTGGTATATAATGATTTCCTACATTCAATTTTGATCATACAAGTATGGGCGGTGTTTATGGTGGTCTAGTAAGATCCTTGAAACCCTATATTGGTGCCTCCATGATTTATATTATTTATTTTATGTTAGTTCATACACTCACATACATATTACCTCATTTATGATAAGGACATATTTGTGGGGTCCTATTGGGTTTTAATTCTCAATATCTGAACAAGCATCCTAAAACATCTCTATATTTTTTATGAGGGATCCAATATATTGAAGTCACTTATTTCCAATGCTTGAAAAAGTATAGATAAGTATAGATGGAGAGAAATCTAAGATATAATCTGGGATCCTTTTTTATAACTACCTCTATATTCATTTAATATTTATGTATTGTATGTGTTGATCGACTACCTGTAGGGATCAAAAATTAACTAGTTTAATGACTATTATGTTTTCATTTTGATAAAAAATTTGATTTTATTTATATGGTTAGATTATTTTTTTGATTCAATAATATATTTTATTTCTTACAAATCATTTTCTATTTATATTAATTATGTATACCTGATATCAAGGGAATAATCTCCCCATTGGATTGTCCAGTACCAAGCCAATAGTCTATAGCCTCATATATATTAGGTGTTGCACATTAGACCATGTGTTTCCCATATCAATCCAACTAAAATGGTATACAGAATTACATTCTTACTAAAACAATATAGATAAACTCATAATGAATAGTGTAAAAATATAATACTATTTTTAAGGCATAAACCCCACCATGGATGTCTTTATATAGGTTATAAAGATAAGAAATGAAATAAAACATGTTAACACATCTCAACTAATAATGGAGAATATATGGTATTTTTTTGAGATGTCTTATTTATGCTAACCATGGTCAAATATAAATATATTTTGAAAAGGTGAATTCCAAATGATCATTCAGAATAGAGGTTCCTATAAGGAATTAAAATCATTATAACATGTAATGAAAAAAATTGGAAAAAATATTTATTGAATTGGATGAAAAAAATAGTGAAGAAAAATAGAGTTTGTATCAAGAATAAATTTATGATTTTGTACGTAAATTATTTTAGTAAAATAAAAAAATCTTAAGGATTAAGAATGACAAAATAGTCCTCATTTAAATAAAGGGAAAAGTAAAAATAATTTTCATGAATTTAATGAAAAATAAGGATAAACAGAAATAATCATGTAATGCTATAATATGTTATATCATATGGAAATATAGGGATTGTTTTTCAAGTAGGATCAGTCTTGTATTGATGGTGGAAGAAAATTGAAATAAATGGTGTAGTAGAGATCATGAGAAAATTATGAAATAATTTTTCATGGTATGTAACATTAATAGTTCTTACAAATTAAATAAGGGTGGTAAGTAAATATATTGGATGATATTTAGACAAAAAGTGTTGGATCATTAAGACCATCCTTATTTATCTACTTCAGAGTGATAGGAAATTACACCTCTACCCACTATAAATAAATGATGAAACAATTTTTTTTATTCAACATTAAATGTGATATATGTTCCATAAGGAATACACAATGGAAGGATTTATCAGTAATGAATTAAAGAGCATGTAATATTATATATAGGGGATAAAATTATTGGAAGGGTTCTTAACTCAAATTTAAAGTTGAAAAAATTTCAATATGTAGTATGAGAATCAAGTGATGTTAATATTTTTAATAAATTATATAAAAAACCTATAAGTGAAGATAATACCTTCAAGGTGGTATAAAAATAAAAATATGATGAATCGGGTGGAACATGTTATAAGGAATTCATGACTAATTTATCTTGTTATTATGTTTTTCATCATCTAATTTTTCAGGTATTTGGTACGATGGTTCCACACACTTCAGGTTGTCCTCCCAAGATGATTTAAGTTCTTCTTTTCTAGCTTCCCTCTCACATCATGTATGGGTTCCTACTCCCACTTCCTTATATACCATCCATTTAATTTATTCAATTTACCCAACTTTGATTTTTTTTCTTTTGTTCTTGTTCCTTGATTTCCCTTCCCTAGTGTCCATGTTCTTGGTTTTCATTTTTTCCTTCTATCAACTTATTACTATCTCCAATCACCATTTATTGCATCTCAAATATTTAGTTTCATCTTAATCTAGAATAAAATATAATTTAATGAAAAAATTGGGGGTTATTACATTTTTTCAGTAAAAATATAACCTTATTAGTTCACTTTGGTTGTGACTTTGGTACTCTCATCCAAAATGGGAATTGTACCCTCTTCCTTAACATTATGGTGACATTCTAGTTAGTAGAAGGTTGATTTAACATATTGATGTATGGAAAGTGTGATGATGTTAGGTTTTGTGTCATCATCGGTTGGTCTAAGTTCCTAGGTTTTTTATGGTGAATACATAATTGAAGCTAGATCATGTTTTCTTTATTATTGAATCTCATTTCCTATGATATTTCTTAGTGTTTTTTAAAATTTACAGATATATAGTTATTATTTAATCTATGTTTTTTCATTTATTGTGGCTATTCTTTACAAATTGTTGTTTAATAGGGTGTCCATTCGATAGAGATTGGATGTTCCAAAAATGATGGAGTCTGTGATGGAATACTATGTAAGATGGATCGATAGTGATTAGACTAACAATAATGAATTTTGGATGGAATTTTATTTATGTGGCCCAATGGTGGGGAGATGGTATTAGGGATAAATAAAGGCATTGACATGACTAAAATCTAAGTCAGTGCCCCTCGGTCATCACGATATGAGATATTATCATTATGTAAGTGTTTTACATGATATTTAAAATTTGAGATTGTAGTTTGAATTGGAAAACTGAAAATGAGGTGTATGAAATTTTCATTTTGAAAATTATTTTTGGGGTTTTAATTTGTTCTATTGAGTTTTAGGGGTAAAGATTATGTGAAGGCTTAGACAAAACCTAGTTATTTTTAAAAAAAAATATAAAAAATGGATTGGAAGGTAGAGCTATGACTACCAAGATGATTATCTTAGTATATTTGGTCATAATGGTAAAAGATTCTCAAATTTAGGATAATTTTTCACTAGAAAATATTTTAAAGTTATTGGTTACATTTTGGAAATTTTAGGACACCTTGTTAAAGAATAAACATATTTTAATTAAGTTAAATGACTCACACATATTGTTTTTAAAGATTATTCACTAATGGTTATATGGAAATTTAATTGTAATAATAAGGTAACTTCTGTTTATGAAGTTAAATACACATGATGTAAATCTATTTATTTAAGTGAGGATTATATATAGTATTGAAATTGTTCACTTATTCACATGTTCCCTAAATCCAAATATGATTTGTTATGATTAAATTTTATTATGGATATTTCAAAAGTGTAAAGTTCACTCACTTAAAATATTTGAATAAATATATATACATATATATATTAATTGTTTTAATGATCTATACAAACATATTTGGATTCCATTTAAAATGATTATAATACAAGTGGTATCCTAGTTGATACAATGTTTTTTGAAAAAGAGTGTGAAATTGGACCATAAATCTCTTCTAATCAATGATGACAGTATTATTATATAAGGGGTAATATAAATATGATGAAAATTTTGGAGTTAAAGGTATAATATATGGTTCTATAATAAAATCATTATCAATTATTGTTGAAAAAATTCAACATCGGAAGAGTTTTTCAAACCAAATGTTTAGTTTTTGTTAGATTGGTTTTCATCCACATGTTATGCATTGGAAACCTATCATGAGGAAATAAATAGTGAAAATATGTATCATATCATACTTGGTGAAGAAATATGACTTTATAAAGACATGGTCCAAGAGGACAGTATAGAAATAAAAGGCATTGATATATATAGGATTAATTGATTATGATATATTACATAGAATTATTGAGGTCTATAAGAATATATAGAAATCTGGTGAAGTGACTATATAGTTTTTTATGAATAAATAATGTATAATGAATACTCTAGAGGAGTGAATAACTTCTATAAGTTTAATATTTAGTAAATTATAACTTATTATATTCTAGATTAAATATATTTCTTGGATAAATTTTATTCTTAATTATTTCTTATTTTGTTATTGGATGAAGTAAGAGAAGCAATGGAGAAATTTTTAATTTTATTTAATGATATATTTATAACCATTTCATATTGAAAGGTATTATAAATATCGTGGTTCAAACTGAGTTTTGAGAAAAAAGAAATAATTTTCACTTATTTACACAAGGTGATAAACCATATTTATTTATAGACCATACCATTGTTTCCAAAATAAACTCAGGTTTTTTTTGAATTTTAAGGAACCTAACTTGACATAATATTGTAAAACTATGTTGTATGTAAATAGTTTCATTAGTTTGAACATGGTTCTTTCATAATTTTTGAAAAATGAGAATGGTTTGTTAAACCATGTCATAATTCATATCATTGTGGAATTTTTATTTATGAAATATCTATTCAAAACATGATGTTATGGAAAATGGTTTATACTATTAAGCTATTTAGAGAAAAAATGGGAAATATAAATGTTTAAAAATGAGAATCATGAGTCACCCTATACCTTCACTCCTATGTCTGGTGCACAAAAAACATACTTTTACAAAAAAAACTATAATACCAAGTGATAAGATCAAGGAAACAATTGTGAAAATTCCCCATTATTGATACATCTCATAATAATCTCTCACAACTCAAATACACTTTTGGCTTTTTTTCTTTGAGAACCATTTTATATAGATATTTTTTTATAAAAATTATGAACATTTATCCATAATCAAACCATACTATATTACCTTGTAGACTTCTCATAGGCTACACTAATATTTAGAGGCTTGGTCAATGGGAATATAGGAAATTAATGATCTCAGATACTCAGTAAAATTAAATATAAATTATTACAATCAATGATCCTAAGTGAGGATAATATGATCATATGGGTATAATCGTTGTACATAAGAAAATCATGCCCAAAAAAACATAGATAATAAGACATGATTCATGGAATATATAATGGAATATCATATGAAATGAATAAAAATATTGTTGAAACATAATTATATAAAATTGATCTATGAGATCTTAACATAGAAAAAAGAATATGCATAAAACTATGGTAGGAACATAATCATAGGAACCCATTCTATACTAATCAAAGTATTCCCTTCCTTGATGTTGTGAACAAATCCATGTATATCCACCCTTTTAGTTGAGAAAAAATCAAATTATGACCACACATCGTTATCTCATAACACATAAATCCTTAACCAATGCAATTTAGGGGGATATATGACCCCTCCCATCATTATTAATAAAAATTAGTTCCACTTTAAATCAATAATTCCTCATATAAAAAATAACCAACGGAATTAAATTTTATTTCATCTAATTTTCAAATGGAATCACATAATTAAATCATTTATAATCATAACATGATAAACCCATATAAAATATATGAGTATCCAAATATATTCAATATCATTGTATGTAAAAAAACATCAATCAAGCTAATAGGTCATATTTTATTTACAAAGTATAGATAATGGTTGTATAGTTAAGTCAATAATTTCAATAATCAAATGATGTATGGTATCTAGATGAACTTTATTCCATTATAGTAAGTAAATATATATTTTTCATAGTAGAAAAAAATTAGAAGAAAACTCAAATTTATACATTGAGAATTATTAGGGAATAAAAAGGTTGTGATGGATCATTCCTCCAAAAGAGAAGGATATTACATAAACCATCCAAATAAAAAATGTGTATCATATAATTTCATGAATATACTCACTCAAACATAATATATGTCAATGTAAAATTACATAAAATAAATAATAACTTTTATGTTTTTTGGAAAAAAAATTTACAATCATAAATATTTGTTTCTTTTAGAGCTAATTTTAAAATAATTTTTTTATAAAACTAGGATAATAAAAATAATTTATTTTATAAACCATGTAAACATATAGATAATGTTTTATATAAAATGAGAAATGAAATGAAAATATGTATTTTCAAATAAATTATAAAAGATATTCCTTTTTTAAAAACAATTCATATGGAATACCTTACAATGATCTTATATTAAAACATGTGTAAATAATCTCAAGGTAAATGAAAATGAATTTTTTTATTTTAAAATAAATTATAGGGATATCCAAGAAACACAAAATTTAATAATAAATATGACCATAAAAATAATGTCCCTTTTTAATATTTTAAATTTTTTTTTGAAAACCACATAGCCTTAAAAGATAATAAAACATTCGTTTTAAATCAAGGTTACGAGAAAAAAATACCACCAAGTATATACATAAAGGAACAAAATTATTATGATATAAGTGAGAAATAAAATAAAAATTCCATATATTTTTTATCACATTTTAGAGACCTTGATTTTAAATTGAGGTATAACGTGACGGACATTTAAATCAAGACCCATGAATGATAAATGGATTGAATCTAAAACATAAAATATACGAACAAAAGATCATTCATGATATAATATAATAGTTAGGAAATATATACTCTATATAAATGTAAATGATTGTAAAATAATAATTATGTATTAATAAATAATATTTGGGGCCAAGAAAATCTTTCAAGTAACAAAATCTATCAACAAAAAAATCATTTGATAATGTGGATATAATTAATAATTGTATAACTCTAGAAAATAATGAATAAATCTAATTCAATTTATTATTTTCGTATAATAAATCAAATTTTAATAATATAGTTCAATGATAGTTTTTTTATCTCAATGGAAAAAATTGGGTTAACATGAACCCTTACATGTTTTGTAAAATTTTAGTCAAAATCCCATGAGATAAAGATCATGGAATAGAAAATTGAATATCATGAAATAAAATAGAATCATGAAAAAAAATTAAATGTTAATTATATACACCATTATAATGATAACATGTTTTATAATAATAAAAATGACTCAAGGGTGAAAATTTATGATAAGAAGCCCTTACCATGGTCCTGATTCTCTATGTGAATATGCCTAACTTCTTAAATAATAAAATTATGTTTATTGGATACTATAGTAGAAAACTATTTAATTTTTATATCATTTGATAATTATTTTTTATTATCATATGATATTTAATTATAATATAGTTTTTTCTTATGTTTTATAGTTTCTGTGAAAATTTAATCGGTGTCGGCTTATTTTTATAATTAAAGTTGTCAAATATGATATTTGAATTATATGTTAAATATCTAATATAACCATTAAAACCCCATAAAAAATCCTATTTTTGTTATTAAATTATAATATTATTATTATTTAAGTTCCCATAGTTATCCATGATATTGTTTTATTTCATTGTTCATGATGGTGGTTAAACTGACCATAACATGAATATACAATAACTCGATGGGTGAGTATGGTTAAAACATTGTTTATAATATAAATATAATGGAATAATAATGATATTTTTTACATACTTTTAAGGCCTTAAATCATATTTTAATGGTTTTGGATAAATAATTGAAATCTATATGAAAACAAAAAAGTTACTTTGAGGAGGCAGTAGTCCACACAACGCATGATTAACATTATCAATTTCACAACTAATGAGTCAGAATAAAGGTGGATTATAATTTTATATTAAATAAAATTATTGCATTAAAATGTCACATTTAATCAGTAATTACATCCTTATAACCTATAAATATAGGAATTGGTGAAAAATAGAATTCATTGCATAATAGAGGATGTAGTCTTTACCACACATGATAGGTGTTATTTTATTTATTTTTAAGTGGATGGGAATGAATAAAAAATGATTGATACATTAAAATAGAAATATTTTCTATACTAATGATACTGAGTTCATTCTATTAAACTGGTTAGGGTAGGTTTGGAAGATAATTATTAATAATAAATAGTAAGGAGTGTATAATACTAATGTTATGACCTTGAACATTTTCTTGATGAAATCATTAAAATTAAAGGATATAGGTGGAATTGTAGTGAAAAGGAGTATCATGATATGCTTGATAACATTAGGAGAGAAAAATGAGAATTTTTAAATGACATTTCTAAGGTGATGTGGAACATTGAATGGGTAGAATTCATCCCCTATTATAAGTGAATAAAATGTAACTTTTGTGAATACAATTTAATATTTAATGGTATCATTACACTATTTAAAGGTAAATTACTCCAAAAGATAAAAATAAAGAATTTTGGGGTGAATTTAGGTTTATTAAACCTAAATCAGGTATTCCCACACATTATTTAAATATTTTTTTTATGTTGATTACTGACATATTTTTACTTTTACCATTTTTTTGTTTTACTGGGGTAACTAGATTTTACCCAACTAACTTATGATTTACTAAACATATTAAATAACCCCTATTAAAAAATGTTGGTAATAAAAAAATAAATTTATTCTATATTAAATCAATTTATAATTTCAAATAATTTAAAAAAAACTTTAAAATAAAATTCTTTACTTATAAAAAACATTTTTGTTGAAAAATGATGTTTTAACCATTATGTGTTCATAATTTTATTTAGAATTAATTACTAATTAAATTTTTGCTAACATAAAATATATATTTTTAAAAATCAAATTGGAGTCATTATATAAAAATATAAAAGTTAAGTTATTAAAATTAATCAACATAAATAAAATAGTTATTTGAAAATAAACCTTCCACAATTATCCTGATCATTAACATTAATCTTAGTAGTCTCATTTTTATGATAAAAATTTATTTTGAATTTTTCAACTAATATGTACATTTTTATCTCAAATTTAAAATCCATTTTAATATATTTAATTTATTAAATTTTAAAATCTAATTGTTAATGTAAGCACATAAAAACTGTTTTTACTATGAAATATTTCCTGAGTTTACAAAATGTTAAACATGTATTTTATAAATTAAAATTTTTATTTTTAATTGATTTATATTACTTATAAAAAATTTATATCATTTATTTAAAAAGTTCTTCCAAAAAATTTAGGTTATTCTTATGTTAAGAAAATTTCATAAAAGTTATGCTTTTGAGCAAAATTTGTTTCTTCACTATTCACCAAAAAAATCAATTATTTTAGAAAAATATGAAAAATTCACTCTATGATTATTTTTACATGACAAGTTCAAATATTATGATCATTTTAAAAAATTAAAATAAAAAAATTTGTAAATTTTTCTCTTAAATTGAAATAAAATATATAAAGAAAAACTATATTTTATTGAAAATCACCAATATAAAAATTTAAATATTTTTAATCCTATTTTTAAATATTTTTAATTTATTACAATATTTTTATATTGCAAAGTTTTTATTATATTTACAATTTTATTATCAATTATAATTTGTATTTTTTTAGTTTGGTGTTGTGTATAGAACAATCTATCAACATGATGTTCATTTAAAAGAGAAAGAAATCATATAAGAAAATCTTAGGATATTTCAGGGTAGGCCATTTTAATATATGAATGTACTAGTAGATTTTGAAATGATTAGAAAAAAACCACATAATGGAAGGATTATTAACATATCATGATTATTATTAATTTCTATTTTCAAATTATGGAAATGGGTAAAAAATCAGTGATGGATATATATAAAAGTCATAGTTTTTAGAGTCAAATATTTTACCAAAAAACCACATCACTGTCAGTATGTTATTCCATTGATTTAAACATATCCACATGATTTGTATATGTGATAATCTTATCTAAATTTAAAAAATATTGGGACTTGTTTCAATTTGTGAACCCTATGAGTGGGTATATAAGAATTTTCACTAATTAAAACTTCTTCTCTTGATTACATTCACCCCTTTATCATATATTTTTTCCATTATTTGAAGGAACAAGGTTTGATCATTTATCACTACCATAAAACATTCTCATTAAATTGTGATTATAAATTCCCAATTATAAATAACACACAAGATCAATGATTTTATTTGGTTCACCTACCCTAGGATAGGTCTAAAAAGAACAAGTTGATGAAGTTTCAATGTTTCATAGTACATTATCATGAATTATTCTATGGACACAGATTTTTTCATAGTCCCACCGTGCTAAGGATCACTCTATTTTTCAGTTTTAGGTCTTAGTCACTCCTCGCCCAAGGGAAACTCCACCTTCTTCCACTTCGTTCATTACTTTGTGAAGTTATTTATTAGTTTTTATAATTTATAGTCTATTCCTTAATTTATAGACAGAAAGTCCCATCTATATCAGCTTAAGGTGACAACTCCCCTTATACCCTTGATTCTAGAATGGATTATCTATAATGATTCACTTTATTGTAATTACAGTTCTATAAATCCCGATGATAACAACTCTTTGATGTGAGAGTTGTGTATTTTCCTTTCAAAGAAATATGAGATGAACTTCTCAATATAATGTGAATTTATTTGTCTTCTGAATGAACATATTTTCACTGTATATCCTCTATATATAAATATTATTCTACACTATAATAACCATAATTACAGTGAATTTTTTTAACATTTCTCCCCTAAAAAACATATTTTAAATCACACACCACTTCTTCTTCTTATTTATTATAACATATGTAGCCTTTCATTCCCTTTTCTTCGTCACTATATTCTCCTATATAACTCTATGAACCAGATTTGAAATTATATTTTTTACTTATTACAAAATTAATATGACTACTTTTTACAAATTCTTATTATCTTGAAACCCTTAATTATATGATTAAGATTAATTCTCTTCCTCGAATTCATTAAAATTATACCATGTTCCCCATAAATTTAGAATGTGGTCAAAGAAATCCAATTAAGTTTATTTAATTATTGAATCTTAATCAAAATCAATAATTTTTAAAATTAAAATTGAGTCATCATTAATTTATAAAAAATACATGATCATGGAATCAAGTAACTCAATATAGTGTGATCAACTCAACTTCATTTATATTATAAAATGTTGTCATTTTTAATGGAATAATGCTCTGAAAAACTCTATAACCAAAAAATATACATAATACCTCATTTAATACAATCAACGAACAATGGTGTGATCATCCATATCTCATCAAAATATTAAACATTTTTTGGTGTGATCATCTAGTTATAGTGAAGATTCATATTTTTGAATACTCCAGATGAACAAGTCATTCAAGGAAAATATATATATCATAGTCACCTTTATGAAATCATGATCCTCTCAGTATTCAAATTATAGGACCACACAAATTTCTCTTGAGATCTTTATTGCAGTAAAACCTTCATATTCTTATTGGTTTTATAATGGTCTTGAGATGAATCTAGTATTCATTATGAATAGTAAATAACATAGTGTCATCATTAAATTTTATGATAGAAACCAAATTCAACATAATGGTTTGAAGTATCACACATTACATTAAATGGGTGCTCCCAATTAAGTGGTTGTATGACATGGTGTTGTAATCAGTTTATAATTTACCTCATCAAATGATTAACTGTAATTATTATTAATAATAAGAAAATAATATTTCAAAAATAATCATGTGAGAGGAAATTCAATCTTACTAGAATCCTTGATTAATATTTTTTTGAATCTTTCAATTCCTATGAAGTATCTAACATGATTTTACACATGTTGGGTAAGGTAATGAAATGATGACTTCAATTTTATATTTGTCAAATTAAATATCATTTTTTGAAATTACATATCCAATAAAAATCCATCTCTAAACCATGAAATTACATTTTTCAAAATTAAATACATTATTCTTTTCAATTCATGATTTTTGGAACTTATAAAAAATTTACAAAAAGTGATAAAACAAATTATCACATATAGTGAAATGATTCATAAAAACATTAATAAAATAACCAATCAAAATAAATAAAATTATTAACTTTAATATTTGAATGGTTTTTGGTACATTATATAGTCAAAATTGAAACCTTAAATAAGAAAAAACTATCATAAGGACATGTGTAGGTTGTCTCCTCTTATTCCTCAACTGCAATGGGGACCTGAAAATATCCAAGAAAATCTATCTAAATTTTAATAATGGTTTTTACATAAAAATATATCAGTATTTTTTAAACAAATTATATATAAAAATGATTCATTCATATCCCATAATTTGTTTTTTTATATCCTATAAAAACTCTTAAGCTATTTTTTATACCATGCGACACCCTAAGAGGGGGTGAATTAGGTTGACAGAAAAATTTAATTTCTCTCCTTAATCTGATAAACTTTCATTATGATCTTGCTACCATGTTGGAAAGAAATGTGTTGAACATATTATTACATAATGGGGAATTTTTTGAAAAAAACAAAAATATGTTGGAGAGTAAATAAACCATTGAACAACAATATATTACTTGGTCTACCAAAAAGTTATAGTCCAAGGGGAGTACACATTCCATTCAGTTAGTGTAACAGAATCCTTTATATTTCACTAGTTTTATGGGAAAAATGTTTTACCTATTTTCACACAATATTAGGGCCATAACCATTATAATTTTTAAGGATTATACACTCCTCACCCAATGATAACTCATTCTTATTCACCTCTACTCACTAATTCTATAAAGGATCATTCTTCATTTATAGACATGTAGGTATCTTCAACAGATAATGAATTTAATGATCTTCCTCTGATCATAATGAGACATGGATTGAATCATATTTATAAATGATATTCTCTATTTTACTAAACTTTACAACACTCCCCATCTTAAATTCAAAATTAAAAAAAATCTATAATGTAATATTTTACTCGATGTCTTCCACAATATTTTTGGGGAAATATTTCTCTATCCATATGAGGATACATTCAAAAAGATATTATCCTATCCCATTCCTTCTCTTCATATTTTGTATGTGACACTTGAATTCATTATATCAATTTTTTTATTATTCCACAAGATTCATATTTTTCTTAGAATCTTTTATTTACTCCATGATCACTGGAATACATACTTTTGATATTCATGTGAAAATAACTCCATAGATCTTCCATAGGAAAAGAAACTTCAAGGTATATTTTTATTATGTACTCAAATCAAGAACTGTGTACTCCCCATTATATAACACGCACTTCACTTTATGGAACTCCCATGTGGACTGGAATTATTCACTACCTTCCAACCATGTAGACTCCATTCTACAATTATTATTCTATGTACTATACTTCCCAGATCACCCTTTCACAAGTCCTTCCTTTAAATAAGAACATCATGAACGTTACTATATAAAACCCATAAATGATGTATACTTCCCTTTTCATACCATACACTACACTTCACAGATATCCCTCATGAGATTAATTTTTGTAATTCATCAATGAACATATGTTTCCATGATGATTATTCAGTTCTCCATTGAAAACTTTATTCTCGTACATAATTCATCCTATGAGAACTTCTACATGGAATATTCCGTTGTAATATTGATTAAAATTTTTATTTTTCTTCAGAGTTCATATCAGTTAACCTCTTAATCACACCTTTATTTTTTCAAATGTATTAAATGACTTTAATTGTTTTGTATTTATTGGAAAAAATATCCATCAAACAAACTAACCCACAAAATTATTGTACAATCCCTCAATAAAATACCCTTTATAGAAATGAAAATACATTCCTTCTGACTTTCTAATCTACTATATATGTTATACAAGAATTCATGTTCAATTGAGAAAATTCATTCAAATGAAAGGTACTTTCTATGGGGACCGCATATAATACTTTGTGGTCAATCTAAAAACATTATTATAACACCGTGAAGTCCCAAATAAAACTGATTATTTTAACATGTGGGACACTTCATCCACTTAATAGGTCAAATTATTGGTTTGTGTGAATCCTTATCATAAACTCTTTACATGTGAATATTAATGGACTATGCGGATGGCATACTTGACTATGTGGAAATAAAACTAGACTATAAAGATGGTAATCCTTCACCTTAAAAAAGGGCACTAAACTTTTTAAAGGCCCAAAACCTCAACACCTAAATATTTGAAAAACAATTGTAAATAATTCCATTGTACTTTCTTCACCAACATCACCAATCCCTAAACTAGTCTTCTATGTTCTAGGTACCAAAAATTTTGAGTTCCTGGAAATAAACTTTCTTCCTTCGTGATTAGATCCTCTAATCAATTCTACACATTTCCCTTAACTATAATGTATATTTCTTAGGTTTATTTTATTTTCAAATTCAAACATATCTCTTAGTCAAGAAATCTAGATATTATAATCGATTCTATAGAATACCTTCCACCAATTTAGTTTCTTCTTCTCTTCTAAACTCAAGGAAACAAAAACTTCTAATTAATCCACACCATCTGGATATACAACCAGCTCCTCAAACCAGAAACCCAATCCTTGATATATTCTCACATTATACTCTTTTCAGACATACCCTACTTAGATCAATTATTCATAACTTATAGAATTAAAACACATGAAAGGGTGAGAATAGATTCTTGGTAATGGTAAATATAAGAGAAATCAATTATTAGAGTATAATATGATCATAAGTGTATGATAACATATTCAAGTGCATGTTCTGATAAAAAAATATTTTTACCTAAAAAACAAAGATCATAATCATTAAAATCAGTTTATACAAACATGAAAGAACAATAATGGTGTCGATGTTGTAATCAAAATCCATGAGTCATAATATATGAATGTGGAATCATAATAATAATAAATAAAAATCTTATGTACATAGATTAATACAATCATGTCCAAACATATTCTTGTGAGAATAGCATGAAAGAAATTATACTCAACCATTAATACGTGTACAATATTATTCACATTCATGTCCACACTTATCATCATCATCTCATGAGATATTTGTATCACGTTATCCAATGCATTAGAGGGAGATATAATTCTTATTCCACCTATATCCTAATGAAAATCATAAATATGTGTAAAACAAGATCAAAAAACATTCATCATAGCATAACCTATAGAAAAGAAATGGGTTTTATAATGATTTTATCATAGAATAACCCATGGATAATAAATTTGTTTCAAAACCATTGTTTAATAATAATCATAAACCATATAGATAAGGAATAAGGGTTGTTTTGTTAGATAAAATCTATGGAAAAAATTAATTAACACCAAAGGTTTGCATCTTACATGAAATTTATTTTAAAATATCACTTAGTACATTTCTTGAGGAAAGTTCCCTTTTCACTTTGAAATAACTTATTTAAAATTAAAATCATAACTTATAATAAAGAAAAAAATTTATATAATTGAAACTATGGAAAAATATAATGTGATATTCAAATAATTGAGAGGTCATGATAGAATGAAATTTTATTCATGTCGTATAAGATAAAGAAAACATAGCATTCACACTTTTCTAAAAAAATCAAAACAGTACATTATTTGAGAAATGTTAAGAATATTACTTTTCAACCATTTTATAACAATTAAATCATGGGTTAAAATGAAATAAAACAATCATAGGATAATATGTAAAATATTTTTTGAAAACATTTTTATAAAACAAGGATATTGACGAAAAAGGATTTTTGGCTGAAGTGAGTAATAAATTTAGTTTTCCTAAAACAATATTTCAGTCTATTGATTCATTAAATATTGAAAAATTAAATTAAAACATATAATGAACATATATAACAATAATATATGAAATTCATGATTTTATGGACTTGTATATCCTAAAATGTCATCATCATATAATTAATCATAAACAATTCTAATAAATAATGAGATTGTAACATAAAACCCTAACCATTTTTGTAAATTTTGAATTGTAATTAACATGAATGAATAATGTCAAATTAAACATTAAATATTATTAAAATATTGGGATTAATGATATTAAATTTAAAAGGTCACTATATACACCACATAAGATAAATGAATAATGAATATGTTATTTGTATCCTTGAAATAAAAGTGACACTCGAAATCCCTTACCAAAAGTATTCAATTTCTTCATATGCATTCTAAACTACTATATAAATAAATATTTATTTATTATAAATGTATTGAAGAACCATTATAATTTATATAATACCATATATTATTTTCTTATAACATATTATTGTATAATCCTATATTTTTTAACTAAATTTAATTTCCAATAGAATTTCAGTTTTTCCATTGGTGGATATGTCGTTTTGAATTTCAGAAATTAGAGTGAGTTCATGAAGATCTGAATATATAGAAATGATGTTTTCATACATGTGTATTGATTTGTTTTAAATCTGAGATTTTTTTGAACACTGGATGAAAAACATATGTCTAGTCTACTAAAAACAGATGTTGTGAGTTTTAGACATCATATAAACCATTTACACGATGTGTAATGGGTTCATGGGGTGCATTTGAAATGATACACAATAAGAATACATGAAGGGATTTCCTCTATGAATACAACATGTTATTTTTTTAAACATCATGAAATTTTTACATGATGTTTAATAGTTTCACACAACATAACATGTTGAAATACTTTTTTAATGGAAATAGGGGCCTCACCCCTTACTTCCCACATGCACAAGAGGGCTACCGCTCAACAATGCCTCATCCCCTCTCTAAGGATCTCATTTATATCCTACATCCACTATTAAAATTGGGCATCTTTGGATGAATTGAAATCCTTTGGTAAGTACCTCTCTCATCATTCTCCCTTTTCTATTTATCTCTCCTCCTTCGGTGCTATTTTGGGGTAGGAAAATACATCATGTTTTCATGTATTTTTCAAATCATTCAATATATTCCAAACTATCTTGAAATACTTCTTGATGATGGATGATTTAATAATACAAAACAATATGAATGTGGTCTACATATTTTCCCTTTAGTTTCATGGATTTATAGATTACGCCATTGTGTTGTGTGATGGTATTTATATTCGACACCTAATCCATATGAATTTTAGTTATTATTACCTAAGGAATTAATTAATTAGTAATTTTTTTTAAATCTAACTATTACATGTTGTTCACCTCATATTGAGTCTACCCCATGGAGTTTTATGATCTTATATTGTGACCTATGCTTCATCTAGGTAGTGTAATCACCCTTCCCAAGCATTGTTCTAAATGGTTATAATTGTGATTAATTACTTTATTTTAACCAACTTTGAGATGTGTTGGATTAACTCTCATATAAGATATGATTAGATTGGAATAAATGATATGGAATTCCAACAATGATCAACTTTATAATAAAAACACCTTTTGATGGGCGTTGTCTTCTTTAATAAATAGGGGAAATAAAATAATGATGTTTGAAATGTTGGATGGCATGCTTAAGTACATGGACTTCTCTATTATAATTTAGATGATAAAATGAATGAAACTATTTTATGTATAAATTAATTGTATTATAACATGTTCACTAACAAGGAATTTTATATTGTTTAAATTTAAAATATTTATTGAATTATATTATTCCTTGGGTGATACATAGGTTCCTTTTTATGGAACAACAAGGATGGGATCATAGGATTTTAGATATTATATTTTTCCTTTGGTGATACATGGGTCATTTTTATGGAATTCTATGAACTATATCACAGTTTACTTATAGTATATTAAACTGTTAGAAATACTTGGTTCCCTAGTGGGATGCCTTTTATGGGATCCCCATATGGATATATTAACTAACTAATGAGTGATACATGGTTACCTAGTCGATTATATTCGACGGTCTTGGTGGTCAGATGATTATATGGTATGTTGTAAGCGATACATGGTTCCCTATTGGTATTCCATTTACAAGAATAGTGGTTCATACCTTTATGTTGAACCTTGAGTGATACATGGATTCTCTTGGAAGAATTCCTTAGATGAAATAATAGAGAGAGATATTTATATATTCATATAGTGATGATTATATTCCTATGTAGAAATTCCATAGATGGACTCTTAGGGTGAGTTTATCCTACATACCATGGGTGAAACATAGGTTCCATATACGAATTCCTTAGATGTTCTGATATGACAAATAAAATTACTTTATTGTATATTGATATATAATTAAATTATTACTAGTTAATATTGTGATATTCATTATGTTAGGAAACCTTTTCTATGTACCTTGGGTCCCTGAATAAATAGGGGTCTTATGTTTAGATACATGTGACAACCTATAATTCCTTTTTGTTTTAGAGAGACTATATTATAGAGTCTTAGGCTTATAATATGCATCATAGAACAATGTTATTGTTGTCTCCCAACTTTTATGGTTTCCTTGATTTCTCATTGGAGTATTTATATCCTTTCTTATGTTTGGTTTCATATATTCTTATATTAATATATATAGGAAGACCTTGTTTAGAGATATTTCATGTTTGGCCAAAGTAGGTATAGTTTCCCATATATTCTTAAGGAACGTGAACTCAACTTGTTAGATTATTTATTTATTTATTGTTTAATCAGTTATACCAGCACACTATTGAACTTTATATTCACAAGTTTGAATGATTTAGACACTATTTGATGTGTCCTAATGGGTATATATTACACTTTTTTGCATCCAACATTTGTTGAGACCCTATTTTTTTCCCTTTAAGATATTGAAATATATCTAGAAATATTTTTAAATCCAGGAGCTAAGACATCATGTAATTTTGAGGCCCAGTGTTCCCATAATTAAATTTATAAAAATATTAAATATATTTTATATTATGGGCACATGGTTTCTTAAATACAATTGGATATCTATTAAACAATGTCTTGAATGAAAAATATGATACCTTTATTGAATATATAATGTTTTATTTACACTATGAGAGACCTAGTGTTTTTCATTATGGGGTTTTCGGATAAAAAAACCACTGACAAGAGCATTTAACATAATTAAAAAATAAAATGAATTTATTTAATTAAAAAAATAAAATATAGAATCCTATATAAATATAAAGTTATGAAGGATATCCAGAGTTATCCACATAAACATGGGAATTTTGAGAGGAGATTCATTCCACATTTCATTGTTGAATCGAGATTAAATGATGAAGAGACTCTGGATCAGGGAGAATAAAAACACAGCAAACAAAAATATGTATCCTCTTCATTAGAGAGTGTGTTCTTCATCAAAAAATGATCCAATATAGAGTTACAACTCATCATTTGTGTATTTTTTCCTACTTTATTAAATATATTAGGCATGGTCAAGTCTATATCTTGATCTATGTTTAATAAATATTTTTTAAGCGCATATGTATCATTTTTCAACTGATTGTAAATTTAATCTCATATAAGTCACATTTCTCAACTCTGACATACCAATCTATATATGTTTCCCAAAATCACTTTTCTAATGGTTATAACATCTTTTTTTGGGTGATTTGTCTCCCAATTTTTCTTCATGTTCTTCATCGTGGGAATACGGAGCTAGGGATTGACATTTTTTGGCAGGGTCGAGCTCGTTCAAACCCTCGGATTCACAATAGTCTCATGTGTTCCAAATGGAGTGTGGATCAGAGGATGGTTTGGGATGATTTGAAAGATGTGGGTGATTCCACCAATTATTGGAATATTGTTGAGGCGAAGGGAGGTTCCACTAGGTAAGGCAGCACATACGGCTTCGTACTAGTGGATTAGAATTCATTTTTGGGCTAATGAAAGGACAAACTGATGAATAGAGGCTCCTTACATTGATTTCATGAGTCCTAGAGGTAAGATTCAATGTGACGGGTGTGGATTTGTATTGCACAGGGTGGATGGAATTTTTTTTTGAAAAACTGGACTACAATATATATAGGATGATGAACACATGTTGTGTATTTACCCTATGGTTGTGGTTCTAGGGTTTGGGAAAAGTTAAGGATTGCATGCCCTGTGGATGGGACGGATGCTCTGTGAACCTCCATGAGTAGATAATCCGTGTGATATAATCCCATGGGCATGATCCCATGCATGATAAAAAATTGTGTGCCAAATTATATGGGTATAGCTAAGGTACACGGACATGACTAGGGGCAATAACAGGACCCATAGTGGTTGAGGCAAGCTATGTATTCCCCTTACATGCAATATAGGAATACATGGGTAGTTATTAATTTACCAACAAGTACATTTATAGGTAATAGGGTGGGGCCACATGTCGTCTGGGTCCCCTTGCATGTCGTATACCCCTAATTTCCTTTTTACGAATCTTTTACCTCTCATATCTCCTTTTCAAGGACACAAATTTTATTCCATGAGTAACATATCGTGAGTTTTTTTCCATGAAGAATGGTATGGTGTCCTTCATTGTTTAATTTGAAAAAATATGGAAAAAATTGGCGATGACACTTCTTTAGAAAATGTGAAACAACTGTAGTGATTAGGTAGGGTCTCTAGATACAACTAGAGTGGCATCGTCCTACTTAGATAAGTTATGGGCCCTATATCTATCTATAGAGTGGAACCCTCCTCCTTTGTAGGGAATGGTTCCTCTATCTACCATCAAAGTTTCATCCTCTCGTGGATATATGAAATAGGTCCTCAACCATTAGAGTGCACCGTCCTCGTGAGATTGGTCATGGGTACTCTACTAATCCGCTGAGTGTCACCCTCTTGAGGAGGTAGGGAATATGTCCTCTACCATAAAAGTAAAACCCTCTTACTAGGAAGGGGATGGTTCATGTGTCTTCTATTTCAGTGGAACCCTGCTTCAGTATCATGGTATGGATCCTCAATCACTACTGTGGAACCCTCATTCTAGATAGGGTATGGGTCCTCTATCAACTATCAGAGTGGCACCCAGAAATTATACCTAGGCTTGGGTCATCCACCTACAGAGTGTCACCCTCATGTTGTATCTGGGTGTGGGTCCTCTATATATTGAATGGTACCTTCCTATTATATCAGGGTATGGGTTCATTATCTATTTATTTAAACCCTATTATTGTACCAGGGTATGGTTTTTCTAGTAATATATTGTTCCCCTCTACTATGTGTCATTATAAAAAGGTGTGGCTTGATAGGGAGTTTTATAAAGGACTGATGCACAAGATGTTGGTCATTGTTGATGGACCCCTTGGGAACTATTGGAACGTTTTCCTATGGTAGGTTTTTATATGGATATATCCTTTATCTCTCATTTTGGATAATTTTTTTGAATATATATATATATATATATATATATTTATATATCCAATTTGCTGTTATTTTTTACTCTTTTTCTATGGGTTTAACTATCTCTTCATATTGTATCTCTTACTTCTCCTCACTTCGTCTTTTGGGGTGTCCTACTGGGTATGTATAAACTCACCCATATAGGGTACTTTCTACCATGTGTCACGTATTATATAGATGACAAACATGTTGATAGATATTACAGAGGATAATATGTATAGTGGGTGAATTTCAATGAATATGGTTGTCAGATCTTGTATATTTATAGATGGGATCTCCCATCATTTACACTTCCAATTTTTCTTCGATGGGACATCAATTTGTCTGGGTGTGCATTTTAACCCTTTTATTTTTTGTCTAAATTATTGTGATCATATACTCCCTTTAGGTTTTACGTTCTTGGTTTATTCTATAGATGTTTGATATCTTATTATTATTATTATTCACTTATTCATGGAGATGTTTTGGTGTGTGTGTATTGGTACATTTAGAAAATCCTCCCATATTAGTTATGATTTTTGATACTTGTGGGAATACCTGGACTATGAATGTGAGCTTGGGGAAGTTTCATCTTGAGACCCATTGGTTTGGTTTAGGATAGATTGGTATCATAGCTTATTCATTCCATGGGAAGGTGACTAGAGTATTCCCCTTATAAGGATTTGGTTGGGAGTTGGGGAAATATTGTTAAAATTTATTGATTTTGGATTTTAGGATAGGGAATCCAGTAATGTTGTGGGTGGATTATGTATCTATTCAACAAGACTCTGACTACCTTTATATTGAATCGACATACTAATATATTGGATATAGGGATCAATAGTAGATGCATCATATTGGAAAGAGTATTTTGATCATCCTTCTTGATTCATCTTGCAATATATATATATAATTGTGTGTGTGTGTGGTCATAGTAATGTGGTACATCATGATTAAATTTCCAGGATTCCTCTATTAATACATCCATCTACGTTACTAATTCTGGATCGGGATAATGATATGATGAGTCTTGAGGCCTCAATTCTAGTTCAATCACATGGGAATCTTCCTCCAAATTGATAGGTAGCAGCACCCCTACCTTTCAAGTAGTAGATCATACCAACAAATTAACCTGAGGATATGTGAATGATTATCCCACTTTATGAGTTCCAACGAAAGTTTCAACTGATGTTCTATATCTTTCTAGATCCCTAAGAAACGAAATATTAGCTAGATTTAGTTATTTTTGTTTTCAGTATATTCTTGATACTAAATAATTAGGTGGTTGTTCAAAGTAAAAATATTCAAGGGGAGGGTGGAAAGCGATCTCAGAGTAGGGGTAGCGCACATGTAATGGACTAGTAGGGTCTTGGGAATTTCCAACATATCCGCTCTAAACTCAATGATCGATTTTATAAAACATTTTCCAAGGTGAATCTGGGTGTGGGTGGAGTCTATTTATACATATTTATGATAATTTTACACTCTCTTGGAATGAATTGTAGCAGTTGTTTTATGAAAAGTATGAACCCTCATGCTTCTGCTCAGATCTGATTTAGAAACTTGTAGTGATGTAGATGGAATGGATGGTAGTTTTTGAGTATTTTGTGAGGTTCACAGACCTTATATGACACTCCCTGAAAAAGATTCAGGAAGGCTATATCTAGGAATAAAATTTTGAACATGGTCTCCATAGAGATATACATGCCAGTATAGTACCATTGTGAATTCATACCTATGTCTGGGTGTTGGGAAAGGCATTGGTGATGGAAATCTTCTTTTCAGAGGGATGTGAGGTAGCTAGAGCAATCAGTGAGTGTTATAGGGATGAGTCGTTTGTAGTAGCTAGTAGGATCCATTCGATCAGATCTCCAGATAAGAGATATTTTTAGGATCAGACATAGTCATATGATATATAGATAGAAAACAAGACTATGGTATCTTGAAGATGGGTGGTGCTATGCATATTATGGGTAAGGTCACATGGAATGTGACTTTCCAACCTCACATGATGATAAGTACATGAAGATAGTATATATACCCCCAAGGAATGTGTATATTTGTCAACATGGATAGGATGGTTGAGTGCAGGGTGGCCCCCATGGAGGTGAAGCTAGAAGAGGACAAGGTGTGCCTCTAGGAGGAGGAGATGTGGGTTGGGGATGACACTATGATATCCTTCCACCACCACCACCAGGTGGTCCATTTCGGGCTTAGGGAGCTAGCGGTCAGCGCTGGGAATAGTTGTAGTATATGGATGTATATGACTCAGTGGAACAAGAGATTATTATAGATATGGTCTATGTTTATTCAACTCTTTATTTATTTTTAGTATACATAGGTTTCAATCATTCCTCCATCTCTTTAATCTTGGTTGAAGAGCTTGATCTCCTAGTTGAGGATTTAGCCCAGAATATTTGTCTTGGGGTTCATATAGGGAACGCTTCTTCTATATCTTTTACCTGATGTATGTGTGATCTATCTATTAGACGATATAGGTTATTTCGAACCTTTTCGTCACTATGATGGGAATATATGATTTCATCATGGGAATGGATTGGTTTTCCATTGTTTGAGCCCAGATTTTCATTCACCGCAGACAAGTTAGATGCCTTCACATTGATGGGATGGGATTCTCTTTTGTGTGTAAGAGAAATCTCATAGTGGGATGAGTGGGTATTGTGTGAAGGTGGTTTCATGACATCACCCATTAGTTGTTGAGTGTGTCCCATGGTGCAATAGGCTCTTTTGGAATATGGATACCTTCATTTTTGAGGACTTTTTGAATGTCTTCTTTAAGGATGTTTCGAAACTTCTTTTGAAGTGTGAGATGGATTATTTCATAGACTTACACGTTGGGATCACACCAATATATTTTTTAGAATATTGGATAGACCATATTAATATATGGGAGATGAGGGTGAAATAGGAGGACCATTGAAGGAAGGGTTTTATTAATCCCAGTGTATCACCCTAGGCCTATTTGGTGTTGTTTAATAAGAAGTTATATGGAAACATAAGGATTTATGAAGATAATCATTGCCTAAACTAAGCTGTGATAATGAAAAAGTACCCATTTTCAAGGAATTATGACCTCTTTTATTAGTTGTGAGGAAGAAAATGGTTTTCAAATATTGATCTTAGGTCTAACTATTAGAAGTTAAATGTCCATGAGGCTTGTATTCTGATGCTAGAATTCTGATGTCTCTATGGAAAATATGAGGTCTCAATGATGTATTTCAGAGTAAAAAATGTGCATGTTGTGTTTATGGCTATGCTGACCCAGATCTTCAATTCATATTTGGATAGATTTTTTTGTCTTTATTTATTAAATTATCATATACTAAACATCATATGTGGATCATGAAGATAATATAAGGATAACCCTAGATTTTCTTCAGGAGAACCAACTTTATATAAAGATATACAAGTGCCAGTTCTAGATTCATGTGGTTCACTATCTAGGGAATGTCATTTATGTGGATGGATTAGGTATAGACATAGTGAATATCAATTTACTACTTACTTGGGATCCACCCAAGAGCGTTTCATAGGTGTGGATTTTCCTTGTCTTGGAGGGTTACTATAGGAGGTTTCTCATAGACTTCTCTAGGATTATAGCCCCATTGACAACCCTAATGCGGAAGGGGAATCCATTCACCTAGATTGAGATGTTCTTAATAGACTTCAATGAGTTTTGGTTGAGGCTGATGAGTGATCTTATTTTGAGACTACCAGAGGAGGTTATAGTGTATGTAGTATATTGAAATTCCTCAGGAGATGGGAATGGATTCATATTAAAACTATGACATGTAATTAACACATATGGGTTGAGGTAGCTGATACCCCAAAAAAAAATCATGACTCAAAACCTAGAGATTTCAGTAGCAGCCTTCGCTCTAAGGATGTGGTTGCACTATCTTCTAAGAGAGAACTTTGTTGTTTACCTGGACCATCAGAGCCTCAAGTCTGCCTTAACACAGAGAGATCCTAACCTCAGGAAGAAGCATTGGTTGAAGTTATTACAATACTATGAATTTGAGAAAGTCTACACTCTGGGGAACAGAAGTATGATGGAAGATTCACTTATCTAGAAGTACTAGGATTGTTTGGTGCAGGAGGTGTCTTAGTAGTTATCTTCCATACAATTGATGCTGGTTGAGGAGGAGGGTGTAGCTTTTAATTAGTCGACAATGTTTAATCCTCTACTTATTCAAGGTGTGAGAGAGTCGCAGTTGGGAGAAATATATTGTTAATTCCTACATGAAAATATATCCTTAGAAAAATTAACCGAGGGATTTTATGAAGGAGGGAATGACTACTTCCATCTTTAGGGACGAACAATGGTCCTAGTCACGATACAGGAGGAGGTTGTGGGATAATTTCACACATATCCTTTGGTTGTGAATCTTGGTGTGGGGAAGATGTAAATATACATTTATCTATATTTTTATTCGGCTGATATGAGATAGAGAATGGCTAATTTCTTCTCTTGGTGTCTCACCTATCAATAGGTGGAGGCTATATACCAGATATCAAGAAGATTATTGTATCCCCTTGATATCTCAGAATATAAATGGGATGGAATATCCAGGATATTTTATAATGGATTACATGGAATTTGAAAGTCCATGACACCATGTCGTTGATAGTTTACTAACTCACTAATTCATCACACTTCTTTTCTATTAGGGAGTAGAGTTCGGTGGAGAGTTTGGGGTAGTTGTATATATGGGAGATCGTTCTCCTTCTTGGGGTTCCCTAAACTATTGTTCTTAACCGTGATGTGTAATTTATGTAATAGTTCTAGAAAGGACTTTAGGAGTAATTTGGAGGCTATATGAGGATGAGTACATCATTCCACCCCAAGACAGATGGGTAGACTGAGTGCACTATTTTGGTGTAGGAGGATATGTTGAGGGCTTTCATGTTTGACTTTGTTCAGAGATGGGCGTATGATTTTCCCTTTGTAGAGATTGAGTATAATACTAGAGACCACTATAATATTGGAATATATCAATTTTTAGACCCTTTATGTAACCCATATGCTTGATTGAGATCAGTGTGGCACCTCTTATTCGGCTAGATGTAGTGTAGGATATGATAGAGAAGGTCCAAAACATTCATTAGCAGATGAGGATAGACTAGATTAGGCATAAATCACATGAATATAGACATAATGGTCCTTTTTAGTTTTACTAGAGGGACCACATTTTCCTAAGTGTCTCCTCGTGATGAGCATTGGGGAGATTTGTTCATGGAGGACAGTTATCCCTAAGGTTAATTGAGATATTTGAGATCTTAAATATTGTTGTAAAGGTCGATTACCACGTCAATCTACCCCCATAGTTGGTGCAGGTGCACGATGTCTTCCATGTGTCATAACTAAGGACATATGTGCATGACCCTATGCATGTAATGTACTATGGTGTATTGTAAATCAAGGATGGAGCCACTTTTTTCAAGAAATCAATGTAGATCAAAGATCGGTAGGAGAGGATATTTCATATACAGAACATCCCCTTGGTCTATGGGTTGTGGAATCATGAAAACAAATGGGAGGGATCCTATGAATGAGATAACCAAATGCAAGATCATTATCCTGGACATTCTATTTACCATTTTTATTTTTGAGGATGAAATGATTGAAGAAGAGAATGATGTATAAATCTTTTTTCCTTATAATACTTTGAAATATGTCTGTTAATATTTTTTGATCCATGCGCTGAGACGGAACATGATTCTAATTCCTGGTGTGACAAAATATAAATTTATTAACAATTAAATAAACATTATATTATTCATGTGTGGTTTCTTAATGAAAATATGATATCTTTTAAATAGAGTCACAGATCAGAAATCTGAGACCATGGTTGATTCTGGATTATGATTTCTATCCATGGTGTGACCTAATGTTGGTCAGTGTGGGGTGTTCAGAAATAGCGATTGTTGGAAGGTCTGTTTAATTAAAATTATTCATTTAATTAATCACATAAAATCAATCCTCAAATATAAATATGATGTTTTGAAGGATCTTCAAGGTTTGTTGCATATCTATTGGACCTTTTAGAGGATGTTCCTTCCAAATTCCATTGGCCAATAGAGATCATACAACAATGAGCCTATGGATCAAGGAGAATCAAGACGCAATGGACAAAATGAATTCTCTCCATTGTTGATGAGCATTTTCTTCACTAATTAATGATCCAATATTGAGGTAGGAATTATCATTTGTGGATTTATACCCATTTTATTAAATATATTTAGAATGATCAAATCAATTTCTTTATCTATGTTATATAAAGCATTTTCATGTGCCTGTGTAGTATTTTTCAATGGATTGTTAAAATAAATCCCTGATATGTCATGTTTCCCACCCCAGGATTCCCAATATGTATTATTTAGCCAATAACTTTTGGAAAAAACTGTAAAACCTTTGTTTTGGTGATTTTTCTCCCAATCGTTCTTCACATTCTTCTCTATTGGCCTTTGAGGCCATGGTTTAACATTTATGGGTGGGATAGAGCCCTATCAAACCCCCCAAATTCAAAATCGATTTTTGTGTGATGAATGGATCAATGAGTAGAGGATGGTTTGGGATGATTTATCAAATTTGGGTGAGTCCAATAAGGATTAGAATAAAGGTCAGACTTAAGTAGGTTCCATGGGCTATAATGGCGCATATAGCTTCATACAGGTGAATAAGAATTTTATTTTTAGTCCAACGGATAGCGAGGAATGATAAACAAAGTCTATTTCCTTCAATTTCGGGTGTCCTAGAGGTGAGATTTAAAGTTGTGGGTGTTTATTTGGATCGCAGAGTGAAAATATATGTTTAGGTGAAAAAGGTATACTACATGGCGTCAAAGATAATGAACATGTTGTGTAGTATCCCAACAATTGTGGCACTAGGGTTTTGTAAAAGTTAAGGATCAACACCATGTGGTTGGGCCAAATGCCGTGTGACCAACCTTGGGTATACATGTCATGTGATAGAAGAACATGCCTATGATTCCAGGTCGGAGGATATACCATGTACTGAAGTACACGAGCATGGATCAGTTACATAGTCATAGTTAGGGGAATAGGTAGGACACCGGGTGGCTGAGGCATGTTGTGTAGTCCTCTTACATTCCATGTATAGAGACATGAGTAGTTTTTCATGTAATTACTAGTACATGACAAGGAAGAAGGGTTGGACCACAAGCTGTGTGGGTCCCCTTTCATGTCATATACCCATACTTTCTTTTTTAGGAACAATCTTCCTCTCTTGAATCCTTCACTTGGACTTGAATTTCGGCATGTGAGTAGCTTATAAATAGGTTTTTTAATATAGAATGTGATGGTGGAATTTGTAGTGAATTTTTACATATGATATTATATTTTCTTGATGGGACACTTCTTTAAGAAATGCATGATGATGATAGTGATCAGAAAGGATCACCAGATACCACTAGATTATCACCCTTACACTAGGACATGGCATGGGTCCTCTACATATCTATAATGTGGAACCCTCTTGCTGGGTAGGGAATGGGTCCTCTATCTACCATCGGAGTGGAACCCTCCTATGGATATGAGGATAGGGTCCTCGACCATTAATGTTTCACCCTCCTATCAGGATACGGCATGGGTATTCTACCTATCCACTAAGTGGAACCCTTATACAGAGACATGGTAAGGCTCCTCATACATCAAAGTGGAACCCTCCTTCTAGGTAGGGCATGGTTCCTCTATCTACTATTCTAGTGGCACCCTCTTGTGGAATTAGGGTATGGGTCCTTGACCACTAGAGTTCCATCCTCCTATTGGGCAGGTTATGGGTACTTTATTGACTATCAGAGAGTCACCCTTCTATTATACCAGTTTATAGTTCCTCTAGCTATTAATTGGTACCCTCTTATTATATAAGGGTATGGGTCCTCAATATATTGATTGGGATATTCTTATTTTACCAGGGTATGGGTCCTCTATCTAGTGATTGGAACCCTTATAATGTATCATGGAATGGTTACCTATAGTTTGTACCTAGATGGTCTATTCTCTAGAAGTTTCATATTTTTTTATTATTCCACTACAGATCTGCATGGGGATAGTTGAGTGTGTTCATACAAATGCATTAGGTAAATCCATCTCATATTATTTATTCCTCTTTTCACTTGTCTCTGTACCCTGGCCTATGGGGATGAGATTAGGGTGGTTTTAGCTCAAGCCCCATTTGGTTGGGTCGTGACATTATTGTACATGCTTACCTGAAGAGACATCATGCTTCCAGGTTCTGTTTTTTTTATTTTTCTTAGTTTTTTTAGTTATACAAGGGATCTTAGGATCATAGGGCTGAGTTAGAGATTAGGATTCTCATGGAGTTATTTGTTAGGGCCCTTTGTTCATTTTCTTTATGCCACTATTGTACTATGTTGTATCACTTATTTTATGTTTAATTATTTAGATTATGTAGAGTCTTCTAGATAGGTGTGCATGATTGTGGATTTAGTATTTCCTAGTTTATTAGTTATTACATAATTATCTTCCAATATGTTATTTTATTTATACTATTTCTATTTTCGGATTCCTTATTTATTATTATACCATTATGCTATGTTGATAATGATGGTATAGTCTCCTCATCGTACCATCATTGGACCGTTTCTACTAGTCAATAGCCTCTTGCATACAAGGAGGCATTCTTGAGGCCATGTGATTGACTAGATCATTGCATCATTCGAGTGGTTCCCAATTCAAGATGTTACAATTTTTTATCATAAGTGTTTTTCTCTTTTTGACATACTCTTTTTTACTGGTAGACAATATACTAGGAGTATTTTGGTTCTTGGTAAATATTAATGTATGGGATTGATCACCCTCATGCTTGAGGAAAAGACCATGTGGCCATGGATGGGATGTTTGTTCATGTTTTTCACTAACACAATTGATTATGATTTCATCTATAGCGATTAGTTTACTTTCTTCAACTTACTAATTTATGGTATTTTACCATTGGCATAATATGGAAAGTAAGTATCATTATATGCATCATTATAGTAATGTAGGGATTTACATTCCATGCATATAACATGTCTCTAAGATTTTTAGAATGTTTTCCTATATAACATGATTGTGTTCCTTCAGGATTATATAATGGATTATCATGATTTGGGAATTATTTTCCAAGTTTCCTATAATTACTATTTGTTCTACCATGACTTTTTATAATTGAGAAACACGTTTGATTAAATAATGTTTAATCATGAACCTATGTAGTATTTTTTATTACACCATGATGGTGGAATTATATTTGTCCTACCAATTATGACATTTTTGAACCATGAACCATTGGTCTCATGGGATTAAATAGATTAGTTTCAATTAAATGGTCCCAATTTTCAATCAATAAACTACAAGTTCATTTTATAAATTGAAAAATGGTAACCCATATAATTGATCCATCGTGTATAAGCTTAATATTCTTTGATTATGCTATATAAATTCAAAAGATTTTAAATTTTTTTAAATGAATTGTTTATTATAGACCATTTTCATGACACAACCTAAGTAAGTTGATCTTAATCTATTATAGTTATGGGATAGACATTAGTTGGACCAAGTAGGTCAGTCACGGTGCTTTCTATTTATGATATAAACCTACTAAGGGTGTAATTGAATCTTGAAATAATTTAAGTGACCCTTGCAGGTCACCTTCATTTAATATGACTTAGTTATTAACCCCATGGGGGTATGATTATGTTATAAAGGGATGGTTATTTAAAGTGTTTGTAGATACCTATATGGGTTCCCATATAGATGTATATTAGAATCCAACATGACTGATCCTCTCTTTAATTTATAACATAACACTTATCTTATTTTGATTTGAGCTTATATGAGGTGTTATTTAATTAAAATTTCAATTACTACTTAAAGGGGTTTTACCTCTAAAGGTTGGAATTGAAATTTTATTTTACAAAGCCATGTCATGATAATAATTTAGGATACAAAATGATGATTAAACTTTGAGTTTTTGAGATAGATTTCCAAATTATGATAGGATATTAGTTCAATAAATAATGTTTGAAATGGATGTTTGAAGGAACCTTCCCATGTACTCAGTGGAATTACCGAAAAAAAGTACCATGTTTTTGACTAATAACCAGTATATGATTTTTTCAATTGAGAATTTAAAATATTCAAATATAAAATGTAAATAAATTAATCGAATCTAATAAAATATTGAAGTCGTGTTCCTAGTTTAAACCCTCATGTATGGGTAGTTTAAATATTTTCATTAGTGCCACCTCAAAATGGAAATGGGAGTGTTTCCCATAGACCTATTCTTCTATATCGTAAGCCTAAATGATATGTAGTATACCATAGTGATATCATTGTCATAAACAAGCTATAGGGTCTATGATTTTGGATTTAGTAAGGGGATATCCTGGTGTTTTTTAGCACCCTTAGAGGTTATCTATCTTTGGTAAATCATTGTGTTGAGTTTTTCTAATGTATAGTACTATTTAGGTATAATTTTTCCCATGTATGAATCTTAGTTTCTACATCAACACATTTATCTGGACGGGTAAATGATCTATATATTGAACCTTGATACAAGAATAATCATTGAAAAATGCTCAGTTTCAGTGGGTTAGACATGAATAGGGCATGGTTATCCACCTAGTGGGCTGTGTTGCTCTCTTTATATTATTTAGTGTTGGTTGACTCGGTGGGTTGTCATATGTATTTGTATTTTTATGTGATATTATGACTATAGGGAAATTATTTTTATGAACCCTTGGATACTGGGATGTATAGGGATGATGATATTATAGTTAATATGATGGATTTTAAATTATTTTACTAAAATATATAGGTAAAACGTGATTATACACACTGTTACAGTAGATAAATTATGAAGATACATCAAACCATGAGTTCAGTAGAAATAGTTTATGCTTTAAGTTGTTTCATTATATTTATAGGTCAATTCTTGGGTAGCACGACCTTACCTTATAAATGTTTAGTTATCTCAGTGTCGGGGGATGGAATTTTGAATAGCATTGGGTGTTGTGACATTACTATTTTGTTTTGTTTGTCTTCTATGCCTGATTTTATGGAACACATGGGAATAAATCAAGACGAGTGTCACGTGTATGTCTAAAATAAATCTAACCTAGCACACTTTAAGTGGATGTATTTTCTTATCTTAAGTTTAATTCTTGTTAAAGTATGTTGGACATGTCCAGTAACTATAGTCAGTGGTTGATGAAGCATGTTTCATGGGATGAGTTTTAGTTTTCTGTAAAAGATTATTATGAAACTACTAAGGTGGGGATCATCACTTTGGTCATGGAAATGTGTGTCCTTCTAGGTCGAAGAAACACAACCAAGAAGGACCATTTGGAAATGGTTGGATCTTATTTCGAATTCTTAGGGGCTAGTATGTTTTTTAAATTTTCATTTCTTGAAAGGAAGCATGATGATTATGTGGTTGGTTGTATATATAACTTTTGAGATATACCATCGGTATAGGATGGACTCTAGTGTATATTATTGAGTAATCACGGGATGCCTCAGTAGTGTTAGAATCATAGTTAGGTAAAGATGAAATGTTGGTAGGTGAATCTGATCTCTTTAAAGGATTTCATCCCAGAACTGTTTTCCTATTATCTTGTGTGTAGTTGGTTATGTTTTTTTTTGAATTAATATAGAGTGATTTGTGGTTTATATTAAATAATTTTCTTGATTACTCCTAGTAATCCTTGATTTCCTCTCAGTGTACTCTTTTATAAGATATGACAATGACCCTCTATCTTGATATCATCCTAGATATACCGAGAGAGTGTTGGTAAAATACCATGGGAAATAAAGAAGCTAATATCCTTAATTCCTTGATAAATAATCTCCATGGGATTCATGCTTCTATAACATGATAAGTTAGAGGAATGGTTATTCCTAAGTTATACTTATGTTCACAAGTAATAATTCCCGAGACAGACTCACTGACACCATCCACCTTTTTGTTTTTACTGACAGGTGGATGCCGGTTTGGGCTTAGTTATTGTTTTTAACATACGGACATATATTCATTGTATTGTTGGATCACATGTAAACATTAGTGTATTGAATAACATGGAAGAACTCTTTGGACACTAGTAGATGATTTTGAGGTTACCCCAAACATTAGTTGGGCTCAAATGGGATGTTTTAGGAGTTATGATCTAAGTGTGTGAAATTGGGTATACACCCATGTCTATGTTGGGGCATGACCAAAAATTTCATGACTCATCCTAATGGGTTCCATTCAATTAATATTGTAATCCTACCTACAATAATCTAAGGATTGGCCACTAGTGCCATGTAGGCATATCACTTACATGGGAGACCTTAACATAAGGTACATATACTCACGCACGCATTTCCAAGCCCATACAATGAAAAAATGAAAAAATAAATAAATCATACATACAAGAATCTAAATACCACTATATGATTAAAAAACAAGTAATGGAAAGAAAAAAAATTCTCAAATACAAGACCATCAGAATGAGTGTAAAAACTAGTCTAACTAGAATGTATAGAATGGAAATTCTATCAAGGTAACTATCAGACCACACATTGATCAGTCTAGAACACTAATATTTACTAGGTCCCGATCACTCTAGGAATCTTTAAAAAGGTTGATCATCTACATAAGAAAAAAAATATGATAAAATTTCATGTAGGGGTAGGTATAACAATATCTAATAGGACACCCCCAGAATCACTAAGCATATAACATCAAAAATAAAAGCCAGGTCATCACAGGTATATGAATAAAACATATATAAAAATAATATCCATATATAATCTATAATTTCCCATAGTCTCCAGGTAAATTTACAACCATAATGCTAGTATAGGATTCATTCTTAAAGGCTCCACACAACACTTTTCCACGAGAAAATCCTCCATGATTCTAATCGCATAGATAGAATCTATTTGAGATGTCATGCACAATAGGTCTCATGGTAATAATTACACACTAGTAGTCTTAAGAGAATGATATGTATATGAAGATCACACCCAAGGCCATGGGTTATACCAAGAAATCAATCTAGAGTAACCCACTAAGTAGAGGATTGGCACCTTTGTACTGTTGGTCATGATGATAACAAGAAATCCACCATGGGAAAGATGATGATATAGGATCTCACTCCATGAATCATGAATGTATTCCAACAACTATATCCATGAATTCCTACTAATGGGATTACCATCCTATGTGTTGAACATGATTCCATACTAACCCTTAGGGAATGGATCAAGGGAACGTTCCCTAATAGAAACATTTCCTAGATAAAGTGGAAAAGGTCTCTAAGCCTTCACTAAAGGAGTACATGGTGTCTAATTGTAGTACATGGTGTGTCTCATTGAAAATAGATCATTCCCTTGTGTCACAACATTTTCCCATGTCTATGATCATTTCTGAGAACATGGAATGTATGCACCAGTTTTTTCCTAACAATTTTTGTGTATGAATGGTCATGTCTGTGTACGACTAGTTGTGCCAAAGCATGGGAATGTGTACCATACCAGGTACACATCGATCCTACAAGAAAGGTTCACAATAGTTATGATAGTTGTTACACTCCATGTGATATTTATCTTCTCTTTTGAACACTAGTGAGGAGCATTGGGTTCTCACATGGTGTATAACGATGAGATATGTGTTGTATAATGTGGGATTTTATATAATCCTTGATCTGGTTCACACATTATCATATACTGATCTGACCATCGATCTGGCCATATACCTCACTGAAAAACATCAATACAAGGTCCATCAAACCTTTATGATACCAACCATCAAGTTCCAACCATCAAACTCCTATGGTAAAACATCCACACGTGTCATCCATCATCAAATGCAAAATAGTCCAATAATGGAATATTCAAATCCACCCATCGTTAAACTTAAATCATTATAGATTGATACCATCATCTATACAAACCTATATCTTTGATAAAAATATATTTCACCAATAAATGGGTTCCCAATTATTGTATATCTTGTATTTTTTTGAACCACTAGTCCAAACAAATACCGTAAATGGATGCACAAGAACGATGGGAGAAATACAGGAAACCTGCAAAAGATCAATGAACCTCAGACATGATTGGTTGGCCATGATATGTTGTTATTATAATGAAGAATAAAAAACCAAAACAAATTACAAATTCTTCAAATAATATCTGCAAATAACTCCATAGCAACAATACTACTAATCTATGAATGAATTTGTTGGTCGATTGATTCATGTTCATCATAGAAATAATTAATGTGGAATGAATCCAAATAAAACATAATTTTCCAATGATTTGGATTAATATCTAGAGAATAGTGATTTCATCTCAGATCCATTGGCAAGACATTAGATATCCATCACACAGTGATCAATGAACACAATATTATCATGGATCGCTAATGAAATATGCTACATCACACTATAATGGATCCTCTTGAATTTTAGTGTTACATGGTTAAACCTAAAAATCCTCCATAACATAATTTATATAGAAATTACATTTGGTTGGGGGAATTAATTAAACAAATAAATTAATTTAATTAATTAATTTAAATGTTTTCCAATGGCTATTCCCAACTTGGATGTCCAACGTGCTCTTATGTTATGTAATTCCTAGGGTAAAACCCACACTCCAAACTCAACATAAGCCTCATATTTATGATTTGATCCTTCATTTATAAGTTATTTTTAATTTTCAAGAAACTATGTGTGTATGAATTTAATATATTTATTGTATTTTTTTAAAAAACAATTTCACACTGGGTATTAAAATATCACACCATTTATGAACCTAACACTGAAAAATAATAAAATAATATTCCAAAAAATATATGGAAAACTTAGAGACATAAAATTATCCCATTTGGCGAATTATGTCTCAAAAATACAAAACAAAAGGCTACATATAAGATGTCGGTACTGATCATGCATCTAAGTCTCCCTGTCCTAGGTGATCTATAAAATATTATCATGCTTCTAGTAAACACACACTAGGGGTACCAATTTCCCATGATGGATCATCTTCTTCTGATCCTCGATCTCTACTGGGTACGCTACATAGGTGGCTCCATCCTTGACCTCCGTCTCACCCCATTTGATAACATGTGACGGATCATGCACATACCTCCTTGGATATGACACATGTAAGGTTTCAAGTACCCATTCATAGTACAGAGGTGGAGCTAAGAAGTACCTCGCCTCTCTAATGTTAGTAAATATCAGGAAGGGGGAAATGAATCTCATAGATAGCTTGCTGCCCCAGCCAAAAATCCAAAATCCACATTGAGGTGTAACCCATAAGAAAACATGGCCCCCTCCTTGAACCCCAAAGGCCTTATTAATTAGTCATAATAAGAATTATGAAATATTTTTGTAGTCATCATCTACTCCCAAATTATCTAAACCTTCTCTAAAGTGACTCACACCAACAATAGGACCATAAGTTCCAACTCTCTCAAGTTAGTCCATCAACGGGGTGACCTGTATGATTTTCTATAAAAGGCCACAAATGGTGTCATGTCTATTGTGGAATGGTATATTTTTTTGTATGAAAACTATAATAATGGTAGAAGATCCTCCCAATTGTGAAAAAATCCAAAATGCAATGATGTAGCATTCACCCAAAGAACTAGAAGGTTTTCTCAGTCGGTCCATCAGTTTGTGGGTGAAAAGTCGTGATCAATCACAATTGATTCCTAAAAGACTCCCATAATCCTATACATAACTATGATGTGAAATGATCATCATGGTCAAAAAAAATATTTGAGGGTACTCCAAGGAGTCATACTATCTTTTGTAAGTAGAGGCGTCTCATGCTCTTAGCCGAACTCTGCTGCCGAATATCTAGGAAGTGGGATGACTTAATGAGTTGTTATATGGTCACCAAGATGGAATAATATCACCTCTATCCACATGATAACACTTCCATTAAGTCCTTGGATATCCCATCCCATTTCCACTCTATCACTTTAAGTGGCTGAGCCAAACGTAGTGCTCAAACATTGCTTTCTGAAAAGTAAGGCATCGAGAAACAAACTCTACAACTCCCTTGTAAATCCTTGTCCATCCTTGTCCACAAAAACCAAAATCATAGGTCTTGGTACATAATTTCCACCCCTAGATATACCACCAAACGAGATGTGTGATACACTTTTAGAACTTTTTTATGCACCATCACAGGTACCAACATGTTTCCTCTAAAAAAACTCCATGATCTATACCTTCAGAAAAGCCATCATGTGAAAGTATTGTGAATATCTTTGTTTATAGGGTATCATTTTCATTTTCTCTAAATTTTTCCTCCATAACTCACCATAAAAGTGGAGGGATAAAAAATATATACTAGAGGTCTTCTACTCTATCCACATCCACAAAGGATATCTGCAAAGAGGCCAACTGCACTGATGCCTCACTTAGCAACTACAAACAGGATCTCCAACTGAGGGAATCTACTTCCACATTCTCCTCACCATGAGTATAGATAATATAAAAGTCATAATCATGTAGGAACACTGGTAATCTCTTCTATCTTGAGTTCACATCCTTCTTAGATAAGATATAATTGAGACTCTTGTGGTTATAATAGACAATAAACATATCACACAAAATATAGTGTTGCTACATCTTCAGTGCAAAGACTAATGCCACTAACTCAATATCATGGGTCACATAATTCTTCTCAAGTGGTCTAAACTGATATAAAACATAGGAAATCACTTCATTCCACCTAATCAAAAAACAACCAAGCTCGAATCTTAATACATCACAGAACACTAAATACTCGATACCCTCCACTAGAAATATCAATATGGGAGAACTTATCAACCTCTACCTCAACTCCTACAATTCCAGTTGTAACCTCTCTATCCATATGGAACATTTCCCCTTTTGAGTCAGTGATCTCAAGGGAGATGATTTTATAGAAAAATAAAGTTTTAATCTCTTAAATTATACTATCTAACCAAGGAATATCTTTACCTCTATCACGCTTTTAGGTGGCTCAAATGTTAACATTTTCTCAACCATTGCCAGCTCCATTACCACACCATCTTATAAGATAATGTTTCCTAGAATGTGTAACTCTTGAATACATAACTGGAACTTCAATATCATCCTATAAATCATATTCTCTTGGAGTACATATAGAACCATCCTCAAGTGTCTCCCATGCTCCTCCTTAGATTTTGAGTGCACTAACATATCATCGATGAAACCTACCATGAATCAGTCAAAGAAAAGATGAATGATATGGTTCTTGAGTCCCATAAAAAATGGTAGGATTTTTTCAAACCAAAGAGAATCACCATGTACACCTAGTTACCATAGAAAAAACATAATTTCATCTTGGATATGACATCATATTTTCCTCACAACTGGTGATAGCCTTATTTGAGGTAAATCATCAAGAACCATTATGATCCACTCAAATGATCAAAGAGGTTATCAATCCTCAGTATTGGATAATTTTTATTTATAGTCACCTAGTTTAGGAAATTTTAGTCCACACATAACTTCAATCTCCCATATTCCTTCATGGTGAACATCATTGGGGATTTCCAGGGTGAAACACTGGTTCTGAGAAAGGCATTCCTTTGTAAGTCCTCCAACTACGGCCTCAGCTCACAAAGCTATATGGAAACTATCTGATATGATGAAATAGATATAGAGGTCATCCATAGGTGTATACCAATGTAGAATTCCATCTCTCAGTAAGTGGATGAGAATGTAATGTCTTTAGGAAACATTTACTCATACTCTTCTACCGCTACATGGAAATGAAGACTCATAACATCCACTACAAGAAGGGTCATGCTATCCAACTAATGTGTATTTGGTTTCTCCCTCATATTCATGATCCCATCATGTGCTACATGGTTTCCTTCTCACCTATAAAAGAAAACCTAGTCAAATAGCTACAGACACACTACAACCAACTCCAAAAATAGTATATTGTGTTAAGAACTAGATAAAACTATTCCATACTTGAGATGATGTCTTAAGGCCTAATCAATACTATAAAGTTTTCTGAAATGAAACATTTTCCTCCAAGAGTTAGCTTACACTGTCAGTATAAGTATTTGATTGATGAGTCACCTCATGTTGGAGTCTCTAAGCACAAGGGTTGAGCCAAGGGCTCAACCAAAATCTGTATGTATCCAAAAAATAAAAATAAAAATAAATAACTCACACATGTGTATATTAGTACTGAATCTAAGGTTTAAAATGAATAAATCATACCTCATATCGTCCTTGGAGCCTGTAGTTAATAAACCATGACTACCTGCAGTGATTCTCACCCGTGTCATCCATCTCCTTGAGCCTATCTTAGATCAACAGGGGATAGTGGTGGTAACAAGTAAAAATTTCTACCACCTCCAGATTCTATCCCAACACCACTACTTAATTTTTCATCCTATTGTCTTATCTTCTTCATCCACTGCCTCTACCTAGGTGGCATATCCCCCTATCTATCTGTCAACGGCATGGAGGGTTGTATAATCTTTTGAAAGATGTCCCCTTCTATCACTAGAGTATCACCACATCTCCATAGACTGACTAGAACCATCCTATAATCCTTGAACAGTATACCCTCTATCCTGGGATCAGCTCCTAAAACATCATTCACATCTAGGTCCCTATTACTTATGTCTTCTACCTACTACTAATGTCTCTACTCTTGAGTGTCCATTATCAGCAACAACTGTCGGTATTAACTCAAAAAGGAAACTATAGACCACCGAAGATCACTCAACCACCCCAACATAGGTAGGAATACATTTTGGTATAGAAATGGATCATATTTCCTAACTGAATCCTCACATGAATGTATGGTCCTAAATGAACTGATAACGATCCATATCTATCAAGTACCTAGACATGTTGGTGAACCGTGATGAATACTAATCCCCTTTCATACTACACTATTTAATGTGTAGAAGCTCTTAGATGCATACAACTCTCAATGTAGCTTTAGAAAACCCTCCTTTTGGAAATTTTCTCAAACTCTAACCATTCAAGAGTCACCTCGTCATATGACTAAGTAACTAGACCTCCACCATCAACTTATAGAAGAAAAGATAAGGCCCACTACCACAACCACCATTTTATTTTTCAGTACCCTGACAAGATGGAAAACTCATGTCACTACCTCAACCCTACTCTAAAATTCATGGGGATCTAGATCATCCCATAACCTAAGGGGTCATTGTAACTGAAACTCACGTGGTGTGCCCAGTCTGCGCACCTCATCTGTTGGTATTGCAGGTACCATCTGTTGTTCGACTGGTGATGGTATAAATGGTGCCCCACATGGAGGTAACACCTTCCAAAAAATCCTATGTAACAATTACATGTGACTAAGGGGATCGTCCTCATGATCCTAGTGCTAAATCCTAGATGGGATAATTATTAATGGATCCTAAAATAGAAAAGATGTACCACAAGTAATGAGTATATCTATAGAGTTGACTCTAAAAGGACATGTAAACCACAACTCATTTCTATATTATGATTGTACCAATGTTTTCCCTATAACTAGTCCCTACATGTACCATGTCTATAGGTAGGTTATTAAAGTCTTTATGTATGGATGAATTGTCCACTGCATCAATATAGGAGTCACTGGCCAGAAAGATGAACTAGAAACACATAAAATTGTTTCCCAAAAACAATCTCATTGACCTTGGTCCCAATGTAGAACCATCTTCTCTGATACAAATCTATCACAACCAATACCAATGAGTCTTGTTCCATGAAAACCTGATGCCCACCTCTAATAGGTCAGGGGCTTGTGACCAGAACAAAGTAGGCATATCACTAAAATGGTAGGGATTACCCTAAGATATCTATAAACACAAAAACATTTCCAATCCCATTCAATGATAAAATGTAAAAAAAGTAATAGACCTGGCATGAAAACATCTAAATCAAACTTTTAGAGTATGAAAAGAATTACTAGATATTTAAAAGGACTAAATAACATCCCACCACAAAGAGTTTGAAAACAAGTCAGACGTGAAAGTATAGAAGGGGCCTACTATCAAGGTAATCGTCAGAAAAAACCTCCTTAAGTATGGCTCGCTAATATTTTCCTCATCTTGGTACCAATAAGAATCCATAAAAAGGTTGATCATCTATATAAGACATGACACATCTGGTAAAAGATCTTCCAGGGGTTATTATAACAATACCTAGTAGGACATCCCAAAATTACTAAGCATATAACAAAAATAGTAATATTTAGGTCATCATAGGTATTTGTCTATAAAACTTATAACAAAAAATACAAATATAATAAAAAAATACGCATAGTCTCAAGGTAATATTAAAACCATAATGTCGGTCTAGGGATCACGCTTGAAGGTTCCACAAAACACTCATCTAGGAGAAAATTCTCTATGAGTATAATAGCACTGATGGTGTCTTTCTGAGATGTCACGCTCATCAATCCTCTTCATAAGAAGTACACATGAGTAGTGTGAAGTGAATGATAAAAAATTAGTTTCACACCCAAGTCCATTAGTTATATTGATAACTCAATATGGAGTAACATGCTAATTAGATGATTGGATCCCATGTAGTTTTAGTTACAATGATACCAATAACTCCACCAATGGAATGATGATGATAGAGGATCTCACTCGGGGCATCATTGAAGGATTCCAAAATCCCTATCTAATAATTCCTACTGAATGGATCACCATCATATCTATAGGATACAATTCCATAGTAACCCATAGGGAATGGATCAAGGGAATGCTAACTAACAAAACTTATCCAAGAAGAATAGGAAAATTTCTCTAATCATTATTTTAAAGAGTACACATCATGTACTAATAGTACATGGTGTTTCCTTTTAGAACTAGTTACTACTTGGGTATCATGGACCGTTTCCATGTCCATGTATTTTCCTTAGTACACGGAATGTCTATTCCCATGTACTCCTGGTTGTGGCCATGTATAGTTGATCATGTTCATGTCTGGCTAGTTATGCATGTGCTTGAAAATCGATACATTCCCATGTACTATCCCAAGTACACACTGAGCTACCAGTTAAAGATCAAATTTGAGGAAAACGGTTCAAACATCATGTTATATTTATTTTCTCCATAGAACCCTAGAACCAGATAGGGGGACTCAAGAGGCGTGTAATGTTGGGATACACACCGTATAACACACAATTTAATAAAATCTGATATTTGGTACATTACTCATCATCCACTCCTCCATCCATCAATCCAACCCTGCACATCACTAAAAAAATTGGAAATATGATGTCAGTCGGACCTTGTCATTACTGACCATTGAGTGCTAACCTTTGTATCCCTTAAGTAAAACATCCACACATGCCTTCCTTCATCACACACAAAATATATAATGAATGGTATCCCCAAATCAATCCATGATTGATCTTCCATCATAATATCTCAATCACGTCAACAATCCAAACCCATACCTATGATAAAAATCTATTGCTCCATGAAATGGGTGTGAAATGATTTATTTTTTTGTATTTCATCAAACCACTGATAAAATGAATACCGATGATGAATGCATAAGAATAGTGTCACAAATAAACCAAATGTGAAAAATTGTAACAAATCATGGACCTGTTTGGTTGAAATTGATCCATTTTTTCAGAATGATGAATAAAGAACAAAAAAAATAAACAATTATCTCAATAATCCCAACAGATAATCCCATACCCACAATACGACCAATTCATGATCGAATCTATTGTAATATTGATTCACATTCATTGTAGAAATAATAAATGGGGAAATAATCAATATAAAACACCATCGTACCTTTATTTGGAAAAATTACTCATGAATAATGATTTCATATTATTGTCATTGGCATCATCCTTGAGCTCTGTTGCAAACCGATCAGTGATCCACGATCCAATCATTTCTCATCACCAGAAGATCCTCCAATGCTCTCTAATGGATCCTATCAATTTTTAGGGTTATATAACTAACCTTGAATATCTTCCCTAATATGTTTTATATTTAAATTCCATTAGGAACGGTTGATTAAATAAATAAATAAATTTATTAAATTAAATAATTTTAAGTGTCTTCTTATGCCCGCGCCCAACCCAAATGTCTGATTCACTTCTAGGTTATATCTCTCATAAGGTAAAAACTTGGATATGAATTCAACAGTGACCTAATATTTTAAATATGATACTCCATTTTGACTTAATTTCACCTTTTCAAGAAAACTACAAGTGTGTGTGTTTAATATATTTAATATGTGTCAAAAATTAATTCTGGTGACACTAGTCCTCATAATCTCACATCTTCTCTCAACCTAGCTCTAAAACTAATCCATATAATATTCAAAAATAATACAATTAAAAATTAGAATCGTTACATTTAAGTGAACGTTTTGTATAGAGATGTCATTGAAAGCTATCCACAGGCTATGATGAGCATGCTCGGAGAAAGTCTCTAGGTACTTTAGTTCAATGGACTTCGAAATCAGTTTCGAAATCCATCAAACTTCTATGGTTCGATGTTTATACCATAGTTTGTTGGTAGTGGCATGAAATGTTTTCCATTTTTCCAATTTTTTCCAGTGAGTTACCATTTCTGGAATGTCACTGGGATGAGGTAGGTTTTGTGTGATTTGTCTAAGGTATTTATGAAAAGTCAAATCGACTTGAATAATGAGGTCGATTGGAAATCAACTATTAAAACAAGATAAGTATCATTCAAGGTGATTCATCAATTTTCTACTTGCATGCTTGAATAGGAAATTATGATATCAGGGGGTATTCTGGCTCAGAATCGGCCATCAAATGGTGTCACCTATGGTGGTAAGTTCTATGGGCTTGAAGATGTTCAAAGTGATGATGATGTGATCATGTCTCAAGTTAGATGGGCTCATGGAAGCTCTATATTGATGTTCAGTTTTGAATACATGTTTTGAATTAGGTTTTAACTGCTTATGCACCGTATGCCTAAAGGTGATACTGGAAGGTGAGTTGGACATGTAAAAGGAAACACATACATTTTAGTGATATTTTCATTAACTAGGTTGGTTGTATGATGTCTCTGTGTTTGTTCCCATGGATTCTTGTGGATTTGAAGTTCTAAGGTGTGGAGATTATAGTGTCCCATATTTTGGATCTGATGGAACATTCAAATTAATTTTAATTTCTTCATTAGTGGATGGATCATTTTGAATTTCATGAGTCATTGAGAGTTTTTGAGGGTTTGAGCATCTATAAATGATGTTTTCAAATGTGTATTTTGATTCATTGGAAGTACCAAGGGGTTGGTAAAACACCAGAGGAAGAATGGATGACTAGTTAGTTGAAAATAAATAATATTTGTTTTACATGTCATGTAAATAATTTTCACAACATGTAACGGGTTCAACAGGTATGGCTCAGTGGATTTAAAAAATGAATGTTTGGGGGATTTATCTGAGGAATATGACACTTGTAACTATTACATGTCATGAAACTAATGCACAAAGTGGCCACTTCTTTCCATCACACATAAGAGGGAACCAACATAGAAACACCTCCTCCCCTCTCATAGGGTCCTATGGATCTCATCAGTCCTATGTCCGGATTGAACACCATCATATAGGTTAGAAGCCTCTCAGTAATTTATTCCCTCCTCTCGATCCCTTTTTCTATTTATCTCACCACCATCGGTGCATTGTTGGTTCAAGCTAATATGCCTTTTTTTCATGGAATTTGTTCAATATTCTGATTTCATCCAAATTAGCTAAAATAAAAGCTCGATAGTGGATGTGTGAATTGTCCTAAACACAATTTAGGTGGTTTATAGCTTTTCCTTTGAGTTTCATTGATTTATAATGTTTTTCCTTATGTTAAGTTCCATTACTTCTATGTGAAGTTTCTTAAATATCAATTTAAGTGAGAATAACCTAATTCACAAGTTGATTATCCCTTTATTGAAATTTAACCATTTGATGTTTTTTATCTCATCATGAATCAAACCCGTAGGATGTTCATCTCTTATTTTGTTACCTATGATTCATTCTAGTTAGTGTAATCACACTTCTCATATGTTGTTCTAAATTCTTATAATTATAATTCCTTTCATTGTTTTAATTTCTTTTGAGATATTTTTTATTAAATCCCATGTAATATATTTTTAAACTAGATTAAATTTGATAGCATCCAAACAATGCCCCACTTTCAAATAAAATAGATTTTTGAGGTATTATATCTTCTCTAATTAAAGGGGATAATTAAATAAATATGTTTGAACTATTTAATGTAATGCTTAATTATTTGTCCATTTATATTATAATTGTTATGGTAAAGGTAATTGACCTCTTTATGTATTCATTAATTGTATTATGGAATGTTCACTAAAAGGGCATTTTGTATTGTTTGAATTTAAAAGATTAAATGAATTATTTTATTCCTTGGGTGATACTCATGATCCTTTTTATAGAACACAATGGATGGGATAAAAGGTTGTTATATATTATATTACACCTTGGGATATATTCAAGTTCCATTTTATGGAATTCCAAGGTTGGGATCATAGGTTACTTATAGTATATTACATTAGAAGTGATACTTGGTTCCCTAGTGGTATACCTTGGATGGGCTCCCTGGGAAGATGACTTACCTTATGCATGAGAGATACTTGGTTCCCATGTGGATTCCCTTGAATGGGATTATTGGTCAGACGCTTATGTTCAGTACCACAACTGATTCTTGGTTCCCTAGTGGTATTCTATGGATGGGCTTAGTGGGTCATTCCTTTAAGTTGCAAATTGAGTAATACATGGATTACGTTGTAGGAATTCATTGGATTGAATCATAGGGAGAGTTTTTTTATACTCCTAGAGGTATACTTAGATTACTATATATGAATTCCATGGATTGATACTTATGGTGAGTTTTTCAGTCATGACTTGGGTGATACTTGGATTCCAAGTAGTAATTCCTTGGATGAACTCATATGGAAAATTAAATTACATTATTTCATGTTGATCAATTATTATAGGTTTATTGGTATCTCTTTTGATTTTTTTTATGATAGGATGCCTTGGATATTTACCTTAGGTCCTTGAACATCTAAAGGTATTATGTTTAGATACATTTTATCACCTAAAATTTCTCAATGGTTTTATGGAGACTCTTCAATTAATTCCTTGTCTTATAATCATGGTTCTTAGATCTTTATTATCATAATATACTCACCTCTTACGGCTGCCTTGATTTCTTGATGGTGTTTGAATGTCATGTCTTTTTTAAATTTTCACATCTACTTATATATATATATATATATATATATTCAATTTTACCTTATTCAGATATATTCTAGCTTTTTCCAAAGAAGGTATGGTTGTCCAGGTGTCCTTATGGAACCTGAGCGTGACTTGTTTACTCTTTTTTATTTATATAATTATATACTTCTTAATAAATTATACCTGCACACTATGGTATTTTATATTCATGGAATGGAATCATTTATTAATTATTGGTGGTGTCCTACTAAGTATATGTCACACCTTGTTCGGGTCTCCATTGCACTGGGGAACCAGAATACACATCATGCTTCTAGGTTCTGGTTTATGGATTTTTTGTGTTCTATTAACTTGTAAAGTGGAGATTAAAAACACAATATTGGTCTCAAACTTAGGACTCTCATGTATTTAGTCCTTATGGAATTTTTTTCATTTTCTTTATGCATGTATTATAATTTATTGTGTCTCCTGAAGTATATATATTTTTTACTTTAGATTATTTATCATTACCTATACATGCATGTGGGGTTTTGGATTTACCATTGGATGGATTATTAGTTATTATATTATAATATTCTGATTTTTTCTTTTAGTTATACTACTTATATTTTTTTCATTATCTCTTATTATACCACTATGCTACTATGATCATGTGGGCACAGTCTCTCCACCATACCATCATTAGACCCCCACTTCTAGTCATCATACTCTACTATATGGGGAGTCCCTCTTGAGTCCATGTGCTCTAATGGATTTGGGAACCATTCAAATGTCTCATGATTTGGGATGTTACACTTATCACTCATTTTTAACAATTCTTTATTAAAATCCTTATTTCAGGTCATACCTACTTCGTTTTTCATGCTTGTTTTGGTTCGAGAGTCTCAGTATTTAAACATTGATCATGGTTTCATCATCTATATAATTTTGACCATGATATTAATATAATACATATTCATTATATGTATTTATATTGAACCATAAAAGGTAGATAAATAAAATTTAATTACACCATTCATGGAGACGGTAGGCTATACAAATGCAAGAATGTTGTTTCCATTTTTTGATAAAAAGAAAAACATAGTGGTAAATAATAATTCAAATTTATTTAATAATAATAATATCATAAATAATATATATTTATTAAATTTATCATTATAACCATCAATTTAATGTGGAGATGAAAAATTATAAACTCCACTATAAAAATATAGTAAGTTTCACGTACACAGGAGTGATGTTTCTTCTTTCCATAGAATTAAAAAAAAAGAAAATAATAGTTGTCAAATCATCTTAATAACAATTAAATATATTTTAATTACTGAATCAATTATTTTATAATGGATACCACGAATTTATAATAGGTTTAAGATGAAATAAAATTGAAAATGGTCAGTTAATAGTTGTTGTTGACACTCCGTTTTTTCGAGGTTGATGAAGTGACTCTAAAGAAAACCTTAAGAGTTTTTATGTAGTAAAGAGCCCCAAAAAAGATTCTTGGTAATTTTTACAAAATTCCCTATGTATTTATACCTATGTATATGAAGTCCAGTGCAGCCCCCCCCCCCCCCCCCGCGCATGACACAAAAGGGAAGGTCATCCCTATGCTGGAGACATGCACCGTGAACCTGCACCTGAGATCTACACAAAACAATATCCTTCATCCCAGGTCCCCTATATGAATATAAATATGACCTATCAAGGATACTCATTTTCACAACTATAAAATCAAAAAAATCCCCCAAACTCTGGTTGTGTATCCCCTTCACTCAGGTCTCCAAAAATTCCTTATGTAGATAAGAAAAACACTAGAGAAGAGACAATTAAAGGGAATTAGTGAGATCAACGTACCTTCAGGGTATGAAACACGACACATACATGAGGAAACTTTATCCCTCTATTAGAAAACCACATGTTTTAGGCCAATTACTTTACCAAGGACCTATGAAAGACCCATACATGGATAGCTTAGGAGACCTTTGGTGCCTAGGCTCAACCCTCACCAAATTTTTTCCACACAGTTTTTCCATTTTCCGAGGTATAACTAGATCAATTAATAATATTCACCATGTGAGAATCACTTATAGTTCTTCTCAGGCCCTATGTAAGGCACCTCTCCGCTCTAAAATAAGACCCACGTGAGCCCACCTTTTAGCACTCTTCCAAGCTTCCAATGGTAGGGATCCTCTTTCTTTGGAACCCTTGTTAGAGATGAACCAAGTTGAAACCTCCATTGAATCCTCTTGACTTGAAATTCCATGGGAAGGGTCACACCAGTGTGCCTCCCATTTGGATATTCACTAATATTATAAGTGGTTTCATTCACTTGTAATTCCTGATGGTTAGGGTCTTCAAGGTGCACATGGATGTGCATTCCTATGGTCATGAGGATCCTAACTCTAAGGGGTGGTGTTAGAGAGTTTCTGATCATGGATTCAGGGGATACAAATATATTATTTGTTTTTCATCTCTATAACTTAGAGACAATTCTTCTAGGATTCTATGGGGAGGATCTCACTTTTATATCCTTTTTAGAGGGAATGAAATCCTTCTCCCTCATAACGGAACAAATTTTAATCATCCCTCTTGGGGTAATTCCCTAGACTTTCTTGAAGGATGTTAAACTCTTACTCTTCCTTTCTTTTTAAGGGTCTTTTACACAGGGTCATTCAAACCATACTATCCTTTATAGTCAATGGGAAAGAGAAAAAATGCCTCAAATCACTTTTTTTTCTCCCATCACCCCAAACTCTTCCACCAATGGAAGATACAGATCATGTGGGTTTTTGGATCTTCCACTTACTATTTTTTTCTCATGCTTAAGAATGAATCATCATAAATCATTTGGGCTTAAAGGATAGACATGATCTCAGAATCCACATGATCAGATGAATGTTTTGAAAAAGAATCTTTCTTCAGATCTTCCTCATGCCTTCCTTCAGAGTAACTCACTTAGCATGGGTCCTCAAGGCCATGTATCCAACCTCCGAGAAAAGTTTATTGTTTGATTCCTCATATAATCCATTTACTATTTTTTCTCACACTAATCTTGACTCATGTTATTCTAGAGGTAGGCATTAGTGATTGCATCCACATGATACCCAAACCTTTTGGGAATCATTACAAGTGTAAGTCCCAACAGAACCTATGTGCCTCATAATTGGTATAAGACACAATATATCACCAAAGGGAATCATTCCATGTTTATTTCAAAACTAAATCAAAAGGAATCCTCTTCACGAGTAATCCATAATCATATTGAATAAATGGGAATCATTCCCATGTATAAGTCCCAAACTGAACATCATGGGTGAAATATTTTGGATTAATCCCAAACCAAACATTCTAAACCATAGGAAATCCTTTTTAAGAGTAATCCCAAACCAAACATCAAATCACTTAAGAATCATCATTAGTATTAATCCTAAAATCCAACCTTTAGGCATCCTCATCTTGTGTAATCCCCAAAACAAACCCCTCAATCTCATTGATTCAAGCCACTTCTCATGGCCACAAACACAATCATCAAGGAATCCTCCTCAGGAGTAAGCCCCAAATTAGTACTCTCAAAGGGTCACACTCCCATACAAGGAAACACTTTTGAGGGCCTCCATAGGAATCTATCCTCATAGCCAAACTATGTGGTATTTAATTCCCAACTAAATGGGATATATAGGAAGACTCGTTGAGGTACAAACACAACACCCCAAATCAACCCCATTCTCTCTATGCTTCATCCCTAGAATCATCTTATTCAACCTACGAATTTATATTCCTTCCTAGTTCCCTTGGCCATTTTGGCATAAGTCCCACATTAAAACTTTTCTAGTCACCTTCTACCTAAAATATTTTACCAAATAATTCTAAACTATATGGTTTGGTCATTATCACATGACCTTAAAAGGTATGATGTGACCCATTAAGTGGCACCTAACTACATGGGTTATGATTCATTTCACATTGATATATAGGATTCCCATCACATGGATATGATATTGATATCAAAACTACTCCCATTTCCCTTGATGATGATACACTCTAGAGAGCCCTACTTTGTGGATAAAAAACAATAATTTTTGTAATAATGAACAATGAATATCTAATCAGTACACGAGAGAATACCATTGATGGAGAAACTAAGATACATACATATTTATCCATTTATGAAGAACCTTGAATGCATACAGATGATTCTAAACTCAAATCATGCTAATAATTGATTGTTAATTCAAGGGTGATCGAAGTCATACTTTAAAATTAATGAAGGATTCATAAACATATCTTAAATATATAAGAGAGTCATGAGTTTTATCAAGAGAAGGATGAGGAGCAAGCCGTATGGAACCCTAATAGACCTACAGTCTTGGGTGGAGACGGTCGATGACAAACTCAGGTGAGAGTCCTTGGGTGGAGAAGGTCTGCAATGACCTCAGCTAAGTGACCTCACTCATAGTCGGTGATTTACTTAAGTAAGATACCTTGAGTGGTACTCGAAGTAGGATGAGGAGAAATCTGGGGACCCTATTCAGTAGTGGGCCTTTCCAGATCTCAGTGACAGAGATGGATCCATATACAACTATAGAGAGAATATCTGGACGATGACCCCCTTCTGTAGTTCAGTTTAGATTTTTCATTAACTCTTCCCCCTATTATTCTTACTTTGGTTACTTTTACACATATTCCCCCAATTAAAATATCATAGAATCACTCATCTTCATTAATGGTACCCCCCAAAAGTTTTATTTCTACATCAGAGTTGGAGGATACATCTGCCTTCCACTCCAAGATGGTTGTGGAAAGATTCAGTGGAGAGAAACCTTCAACGGAGTTATTTGAGGGTTTCATCAAATAAACGTGGGGTCTTCCTTCTTGATAGGCATTGGGGATCTAGATAAATGTAATATGAGCATCCATATTTTTTCTTATGATGATTTTGCACGTGCCTAGTCATTGGAGTCACATCTGTGTGATAATCTACACTTCCTACTATTTCATTGGATAGTTGACTTTGATTGTGGTCCTGATTGGAAGCATGTGGTAGGGTGGGTTCAACATCCCTTTCTTCTACTCCCCTTTCATAAACCATCTTTCCTCAAAGTTATTGGTGAAAAGATTTATTTGTTTCTCTTAATTGATGATGATACACTTTTCATGAAGCATCTCAGCTTTGCTCCTCTGCATTGAGATAGAACTCCCCATGCCTCTTCTGAATCATATTCATCTCCTGGTGGAAGTTTCATTTGGTTTTTGGAAATGCATTCATTATGAGGAAGCCATCGTTTTTTTCACTTTATTATCAACAATTCCACTAGCCTTCTTTCTCCTATTGGCATGGGAGTCATGATCCTAAGGGATTGACGAATCAGTCTAATGAAACCCTTGCTCCCACATCCCCTTAGGTTGCTATTAGAATTCCTCAATTTGGTTTTTAGATGAGTCCAAGATCAATATTGGGTGTCCATTATTCCCCTTCGGGTGTTCAATAGGCTCTAGCCATTTCAAGCCATTGAAATACCTCCTCACATGTGTATGGTCTTCTAGGTTCTTTCACTCATGAACCTCCCTTTGTGCCAAAGGAGGTCGATCTGGGGGGAGACAATAAAATAAAGGTCATTGATGTTGTGGTTTTTGGGAGTGTCGGCCCTTTCTATACCCGTGTTTTATGTGGTGTAGTGGATGACCCTGATGGGAGAAAGGATGACCGACACTACAGAGTATCCCAATGGTTGATAGAGATAAAGGGAGTGCCACCGTGTCTTTTGGCTTGAATTGTGAACAAGTGAATGATTTATCTATGACCCACTTCATGTATAAGGATTGGTGAATTGATGGCATGGGGATTCATGCTATATTTGATGCCCCTATGGTCACCCATAATCATTTTGATATCCTTGGGGACTTCAATCATCCAAAAAAACCAAAAATGTTTGGGAAGGAAAGTGATATGTTCAATATGTGTGTATCCTCACAGGTCATTGGCATGTGGGAAGTGGTAGGTAGGCTGGGTAGGATGCACACTCACTCCATTATCCACCAATATAGTCTCATTTATAAGGATTCAGATCTTTATTCTGAAAGGGAATAGGATTTTTCCAAAGGTATGTATGAGGATGATTTTCTGGATTAACTTTTGGTTCTCACCCAACCATAAAGTGATTTATGGGTTTTTCTGGACTCAGGTACGAATTTTTGGATCCCCTTGGGAATTTCACCTCATATGTGGTTCTTTTTTTATTCTAATTTAACCGTAAAGTGATTCTTGTTTAGTTCTCACTCAACCATAAAATGATTTATTTGAAAATCCAAAAAAAATGTTTCGGATGTTATAAGAGAGTCCCGAAGTAGGGAACATTTTCCCCCAAGATGGTATGATAATCCCAACCACCCATCCTCTTGACCAATGTGAATTCTTAAGCATCACTGTCCCAATTACCCAATGAGTTTTTGCCTTTGGAAAGAAGATTTCTATGGATATAGAATATTTCGGGTTTTCTGGTTCCACAAAAAACCCTTTAAAAATGTTCAAAAATAGTGAACTAGATATGAATGATTGTTTACAATTAAACCCCTGCAATCAATCATCTGTCCAATATGAATGTCCACAAGAATCAAAAAAAGGTGAACCCGACTTGAATAATTTACCAATATGATAGTATTTCCCACCTTTCAAGACCCTTTCACACTTAAAATGAGAGAGGGCCCAACAAGGCAATCAATCACTTATGTGTTCATTCAAATGATATATTTATTTAATGGGGTTATATTATTGGTATTTATAATATATTCTAACCCTTTCTCTCAGAACTCCCTTTGATCCAATGGTGTCCTTCCAGCTTCATTGAATGCATTCCTTGGCTACTGTTTAAAACGGGTCTTCATCCAAGAAAAGGATGTTGTCACCAACCCAACATTTTTAAAGCTGGATCTCTAATGCACTGATATTGGAGTATCGTCATCACAATACAATCTTGACTCTAGATGCTTCTCAATAGGCCATCCATCTTTCCAGGCCCCACCGATCACCTAGTCAGTGACAGACGGTGGTCCAGAAGTAGACGACACCAACCACTATCTTCCACCATTTTGGGAGATTATCCTTGAAACTTGACAACCAGACCCTCCCATATCTTAGGTTGGTTGATAAAGAGGTCACGTACGGACTAATCTAGATGATATATAGGTCCTTTAAAAGGGATTTTTCTAGTAATCGCTATCTCCAATGTTTTATAGTAGTGATCCCTCAACATGATGAAGGTGTCATCCTAAGCTATCTAGCCTAGGTCTTACAGACCAAGGCATGAAAAGAGGCCTATCGAGGATAGCGAACGGCCAATAGGGAGTGGTTTTACACCCCACTACCATATGAATAATCCCACCAATCAAATTTGGTGGAAAGATATGAAAGGGAACATACACCTACCCACCCTAATTTAGCTAGTCATAAAACTCATCTGGAATTATCTATGAAGGTATACTATTCAAATTTAGTGGAACGTGGTGAGTAGTAACATTAACCTATTTTAACCAACCAATATTTACACAAAACTCATCAAACAACACTCAACGAATCCTTCCAACCATGTTTTGAAGATAGTCACAAGAAAGCATACACATCTACCTACATTCGTCATTTCTTCTATCAATTTCATCTGGCATCACCCAGAGAAGTCATTTCTAAATTCCCAGTGACAAATAAGGCGTAGACCCAACTGTATACCCCCACATATGTGTACTATCAATATCCAATAGATAGAAAGGTAATACATGACCCATCATATACAAATTATCCAATTATATAATGGTAATAAACCTATCTTCTAATAACTAAAGTCACTATGAATATTTTGAAAATGGTGAAAGGGAAAATTAATATCCCTATCCACATCCTACAAATTTTCCAAGATATCATTGAGATGACAAAAATAGTTCTAGAGGTATGGATACACAACTCTATCCCAAAAAATGAGGTGTCACATTAGCATGCCACCCTAGATCTAGCACACACCTCTACAGTATTCCAGGATGGTCATGGGACAAACTCCCCTATGATATACAGACAACCAGATCAGGAACACACACCAATACCAATTAGAGGTAATCAACCAATCTCAATGGACACTCCAAGTAAGGAACTAACCCTTTAAAAAACCACTTCCCCCCAAAATTCTCCCAAGTAGATCATAAGAATGAAACCAAAAAGAAACCCATGTGGAGACAATGGGAAAATTAAGAGTTGGTCTACAATATTTTTCTACTTAATTCTGGAGTTCTTGAATCCCTTACATTCTTATCTATAGAATCTCATGATCTTAATTTTTCATTACCAAATTAGGGGTGTAGTAGTAATTCCAATGTTCCTCAAACACTTCACCATGTAGGCTTGCTTCATGACCACAATCTGATCAATCTCAAGAGCACATATTATGATTAGAGTTGTGGAATCCCTCCGCATGGCCAAAAGATCAATAAGAAATAGGTTCATCTCCTTGATATAATCTACCATGGTAGTCCTCCCCATAATGGATTTTTTTTGTGAAAGTTCTTTATGCAATATTGTTTCATGTATTCATGAGGGTACTCCCCTTTGTGATGTAGTAATAAGAAGTCCCCCTACCACGAGGCACTTGGGAAAACAATTCCAGTCATGTATGATTCCATGTGATTAAAAAGTGAAATCATTTATCATACATAACATAACCCAAGGAAATAGTCATTCTCTATAGCCCCCCAGATTTCCTTCCTTCCGACGTAATATAGGATGTCCCTACCAATAATGTTTCTTATGATAAAGTGGCTGGAAAGTGTCCACTCTAATTGGAGTTGGTATAAAAACCGCTATAAAATAAGAAAATGGTAAGCTAAACTTGTGGAACCAACTGGGTAAAGATGACATTCTATTCATGTTGTGGCCCTTATCCACCCCTCAATACAATATTCCATAGGCATTGTCAGAAAACCGTGTTTAGAGAATCTACACAAATATATGGAAAACTCTTTGTCATATGATATAAATATAATTAACCTATGATGAATGTCAAAGTCACATCAAGGTAACAAGAGGGATGTAACACCAAATTGACTTGCAGATTCTCCTAGCAACATGATATCCATTGAGATAACAAGGATCCCTTAAATGAGCATGCATCAGCAAGTGAGAAAGCTTGCAGGAATTGGTTGTAGATTCCCCATATAATGTAAACATCAAAGGATGGGGTGCACATGAAGTGTTGAATTTCACTGGTCTCCCTATCTAGAAAAGCCTGCCGAATTTAGTATCATGCAACATCATAGGTCCAGACGGCTTTCGAAAATAGACCCTCTTCACGAACAAATATGTGATCAACAAAAATAGTCCATGAACAACTATCACTGTTGTCGGGACATAAGAGGGAAGGCTATTGAGATATAACTTCATCAAGTATATGAAAAAATCGAAAAAGACTCCAATTTTGGAGAATCCACCATCAGATAATGCAGATGTCAGAAATAGTACAACAATCTTCGAATGTGGAGGTTAGTTATTCAGGTGCATACCAAATGATGCACCCAAACCATGTTCATAAAATAGTCATTAGAATCCAAATGGAATCCATAGTAGTAGAATACATATAAGTTCAAGAGAAACCCTAGCCTACGAGGATGTGGGATTTTTAGACCCAACCTTCGTGGCCAGAAAACCAGTCCCAAAGAATGGTTAAAATTGAACATGAACATACCTATCCTTTAGGGATGAGGTCTTTCTCATCTCAACCCCCTACTGAAAATAAATCTTCACTCAATTGTGGTCGAAATCACATAATGGATACTCCAAATTAGTCCTATCTTGTGATCAAGTAATTTCACTAGGGATACCCATGATTGGACTTCCTGGAGATTCCCTTCAGATTACTATCTGCCAAAGATCTCCTAGAGAACTAGAATAGGATAAGGAAATGGCTCATGGAAGGAATAAAAAGAGGAAGTATTAAAAAACTATAACTAAATTATTTAAACCCATTACACATAAATGAATGTCATCAATGTTTCCCCTATATATTTTATAAAAAATGAGTCTAATTTGAAGGTAGAACAAGAGAAGAATGTTTTAGTTCATAATATGGCTCACATTAAAATGATTTAAAAAAAAAATCATACCATAAACTAGGAGGTTTTCTTAAATTTATGCATTCCCTCAAAAAACCCATAATTACCCCCTCAAAATGTTTCCTACAAGGAAAAGGTTAAGGGTCATATTGTGCCTCACCTCCATCCCAGGGAGGTTAATACAATTTTTCTTAAGGAAATATTTTCTTAGTAGGATGAAGAGATTAAAATAATTGAGGAGACTCAACAAATAATTACTCTGAGGTAGTGTTTCTAGTAGATATGTTCTATATATGTATCCTCAACTCACACTCCCAATTGGTGTACCACAATAAAAAGTATTTACACACTAACTAAAGGGGATATATAAAATAAACTTAGTGTGGGGTACCCACCACCAATATACATTGATCCCATAGTAGAAGATCATGAATTCTATATATTGGGTGCATAACCTGAACATGGTTGGGTATATCCTTACAGGTCTTCCCCTATAGGCTACCCATGAAAGATACCAGTGGTGCCTCCATATATGGCCCTACAAGATGTTGCACCTTCTCAAGCTTCATACCAACCAAAAATTCCTCAAGGGATCAAGAACACTCTTGAGTCACTCATTGCTTGATTAGAAATCATAGAGGAATGGAACATACTAATAAAAACAGAATTGGATCCTTACCCTGAATTGGAATATCTGAGTCCTCCCCCACTAAACTTTGTGATCTAAACATTTACCATTTTCAGTAGATTGGTATATGCAGAGAAGTATTTGATTCATTTCATATCTCACTGAGATCCCATTATGGGGACCCCTAAACAATAGGAGGCTGTGAAAATCAGGTGTTTTATGAAATCACTACATGTTTTGGCCATTTAATGGTACACAAGTTGTAGGCTCTATCAATTATAAGGTGGATTTACCTCTTTCAAAAGTTCCTCATCTAGTGTAGCTTTTCATTATAGAAGAAAATATTTTTGGAACTCTCAAACTATAAATAGTGATATAATTAAAGGGTATCATATTTTATTAATTAGGGGAAAGGATTGATATACTCCTTGAACCTACCACTCCCCCAAGAAGGCTTGTTTCCCATCTGCATATCAAATCTTCTTGGTGAGTTGTGCAATACATTAATTCTTGTAAATAACATAAGCGGGTTTAAAAACCTTTTCATAATCACTCAGAGAGTTGAATACTCCATCATAGAGACTATGTTAATGAATTGAGAAATACCACTAAATCAGGGAATGTGAATAGGGAAAGTAGAGGCTTCTATTGTTACACTTAATCAGGCCCGTATACTAGATCTATTCCAAACCCTACACCATATCATGTATTCGACCCTCCTGAGCTTCATAAAAAATGACTACCACTTCTAAATTATAGAAATGAGTAGAGATTAATTTTTTTTAGGAGAAGAAAAAAAATCTCTATCCTTTTCAAAATAACCAAGTTCCCGACAACTTCATATAGGCATTGGAAAACAACATGATAAATTTTCCATATATGAGGAATCCGAAAAATGAGGGTGATAAAGATATTTTAATTATTTACCCTTGAATAATGTACTGGGCATCAAAATCTAGGTGTTTTTTGTTTTTAAAGATATTCTGAAAAATATGGGGGACTTCAGGAATTTGAAGTTGAAAATTTTTCCTACTCAAGTAGCTTGTGTCTCTGCTACTAATCCGGATGAGACAAATGAGTAATAAGATGTTAAAAATAATAATATGTTGATGTTTGATGACTGGATGGTCAGAAAAATGTTCAAAAGAACTCATCATATCCTCTAAGAATAATTTTAGCAGACAAATGTTCCTTCAGTCTCTTCTGGTATAACACAACTGATTCCATCGAGGGCTCAGTCCTCTGAAATCTACTGTTTCAAAAATTGACATGGTCAAAAGATTAAAAAGAAAAAATAGGAATAATAACTTATTCCAATCCAAATTTGAATTTTAAATTTATCATACTAAATGCCTATATTCCCAAAATAATGGATACTTCCCTTCCAAATAGTACAACAAGATCCAACCAACCGGGAAGAATCTCTATCATATGAGAAGTTAATCATCAGATCCAATAACGGTATTCACATAATGGATCCCTTATTGGATGATTAGTGTGATTCGAAACCATAATTCCCAACCCTTGATTGGGGAACTAGGGGAATAGGCCACTAGAGTCTGGGATATAGGGGAAGATGCATTCATGCCAGAATTCACTACTTTAATGATTCCCCTGCTCGAACTACCTACACATTCAAAAATCACGGGAGAACACTCCAGTAAGATCAACATGAGAAAAATAAGAACCCCATACATGAAAATTCCTACCCTAACATGATCATCCTATAATATTAGCTATAGTATATGTCATCTCATAATAAACCTCGGTGTGTAGAAAGATCTGGCTGACCTAATCCACCGGGGGAAGAAGTATCATCAACTCTTATTCAAAAGGTTGATCCATCTACATCAGGTAGTTTAGATATTAAATAACCTGATAAAGGACATCCTCGTGTTTTTAAGTTCATACCATTAGACAAGAAGTTTTATTTTTTGAAGAAACTATCCCTATTTTCAACCATGTTTTAAATCCTGGACGCCCTGAGTCTATAAAAATACCCCAGAGAAGCACTCATCGAGGCCTTGTTGAGCCCTTAGGAATTTGAAGTTGACATTGATGTTGATAAAATGTATCATTAATAGAATGATCCTATATAATTCCAAATATTAATCACTTTCATAGACTATGATGTGGAAGATATCACATAGGGTCACATTAGACACTTGTATATATTTGGCAGGATCAATGAAATTGATATCTAATGAGTATTCATTTAAAAAATTTCAATATTCAATCTCATAACAATCTGAACACTTTGTCAAATAGGTTCCATTGAATGTCACTTGTACCCCTCTACCCTAATGTTATAGAGTTATGAATATTATGAGAAAAATCCTCATGGAGAAATCAATGCTGGGAATCTATTCAGAGATCTTGTGTCTGAATAGTAATTCATTGTTGTTAGGAAGGATACAATATTCACCTTCTTTTTGAAAGACTTTTTCAACATCAACATGTAACTATCCACTATTCATACCACCAATGCCTTAAATCTTGTATCAATGATCAAATTGGGCCATTTCATGGTGATAAATCATTATTCAAATCATGTGAATCAAAGTACATTGATGTAAGATTCTACAATAAGGAAGGAAAATACTCCATGGATGACAATGTTTCTAAGATAAATTCACCAAATGGAGTGGAGATGATTTTGGATAAAACATTCAAGAAGATCAGTATAGAGTGAGGGATTCCCATTAGCAAAATCTAAGGGGTGGTCTTGAATTCAAGAACAGATTCCTCGACATCCATGATGTCATCCATGATAAATAATCTTGACAGTTCTGAATATTTTTTCAAATATATGAATAGTGATGGTAGCTTAGATGAAAGTATCTTCATTCCATACATTAAGATAAAAAACCACTATTCTGTTAGTTGGGATGGAATAAATTTTCATGTCAACTACGAAAAATGAATATGCTAAGTTTTAGTCACTGATGACCCATTCAGAGCTCCAAAAAGACCACATACCAGCAAGAAAGATGAAAATGGTTACTTCATTCTTCAGGTATACAAATGTCGAATCCTCCACTAAATCCATGATATTTTCTTCATCACCAACATTATAATAAGTGTAGAAAGAGATAAATCATGTAGAGTATTTAGAAGAAGAAGACCTCTAAGATTCCCCTTCATCATTTTAGGAATGTGTCTCCATCACTATTAATGAGCTCGAGGAGGTAAATCTAGGTACATAAGAAGATCCATGACCCACTTTGATTAGTGTTTCCAGGACTTCCAGAAAATAATATGTGTATAATTACTTCCTAAAGAAACACTGGGTTTTTTACCTTGAATTACATAGAGATGTTATACCTTGACCCTAGTGTGGCCACACATAACATCATTTTACTAGAAGACCATCAAGGATACAAGAAGGCAGTCAGAATGACACACCCAACTCATGCCTCCAGATTTGAGGTTGAATTGGAAAAACTCATCCAGGATGTCTTTATCTGAGTGGTACAATATCCAAAAATGGATTTTCAAAATTGTCCCTGTGTAGAATAAAAATTAACAAATCAGAGTTTTTTTAAATTTAGAGATCTCAATTGACAATGTTAGAAAGTTGATTTCCTAGTTCAAATCATATAACTCTTTATTAATGAAAAATGTAGCTATCAAGCCCTATCCTTCATGGATGTCTATTCAGGGTACAAATAAATTTATATGGCCTAATAATATAAATAATCCACCAATTTCATCCTCCCTATGAAGAATTATTCTATTGGGTAATCCCCTTTGGATTACAAAACATTGATGACACATACCAATGTTCCATGAATCTCATATTTAAACCATTCTTAGGGGTTTTTTTTCTAATTTTATGTTAATGAAATAGTGGGAAAGTCTTGAAAACGTTTTGACCACCTAATTGATTAGCAAACCATTTTTTATAAGCTATAAAGACATAACTTGAAGATAAACCCCTTACAATGTGATTTTAGGGTAAAAATAAAGGATGTTTATAGACTTCATTGTATGAAATCACACCATCGAAGTTGATCATGATAAAAGAACAACTATCCTTTTAATTTCACCTCCACAAAACCTAAAAGAGTTTAGAGGAATTTAGGGATCTTGGTTTATATCTGGTGCTTTATATCCAACCTCACAGGAATATGTTTTCCCTTCAGTAAACTAACGAATAATGGTGTCACATATAAATGGACCATTGAATGTCAGGTATCAATTTACAACCTCAAGATGTATCTCTTGATCCCATTAGTGCCAATCCCACCCATTGAGGGAAATCCACTCATTCTATAGGTGAAGTCCCTATAATGATCACTAGGATCCTTGCACAAAATAATTATGATAGAGTGATAACATCTTTTATTATCTTAGTCAAACCATGCTTTACACCGATTCTCGTTATTTAGATATTGAGAAGAGATTATTGGATTTAATCATTTTGGTTTATAAACTAAGGCACTGCCTACATCACCACAAATTCCAATTGGTATCTTATAATAACTTGCTCAAATATATCCATAGTTCCCCTATGTTTAAAAGACGTATGGAATGATGGGAGGTTATTATGTAGCAGTTCGATATGTAATTCATGCCTCAAAACGCAGTGAATGGTCAGTTTCTGACATATTTCCTTATAGAACATCCCTCTGTAGGAAAAACTTCATTAAATATAGAATTTCTAAATGAATATATATTCTTTATTCAAGGAATCCCCCTAATGTGGTAAATGTATTTTGATGGAGCATCCAGGAGCCCAAAGGAAAGGAAAATGGAAGACCCAAAACTCAATAAATTCATGTTAGGGATCATTCTCATTTCCCCAATGATGGAATTTTTACCTTAAAACTTCCTACAGTGAGAAGGTTTTACCAATAATGAGGCTAAATATTTGGCCCTCATTATAGGCCTATAATTGGTACTCCAAATACTAGTGGACCAACTATATGTGAGAGGTTATTCATAGTTGGTAATTAAATAAATAAACAGGGATTATTCCATAAAAAAGAGATAATACCCATGCTTGACTATGGATGTGAGTTGATGAAAAAATCCCCTTAGATACAACATTAATTCACATCCTAAGATAAAAAACTCCTTGGAGGATGCATTGTTTAATATTACTACAACTTTAGAAGATGCCAACTAGGTCAAAAAAGTCATTAGCATTGCACATCTCTAAATGGTCTCTTCTTTTGGTCAAGTTAGAATATAGGAGATCAATGAATGTAGTTATATCCCTAAACCATATAATCATACTATTGGGTTGATGAATACATACAAATGATACCTTTAATATGTATTACACTTTCAAAATAGATTCAGGAAAGAGAAAATATAATGGAGAGCATTCAACTTCACCCTTTATGAAAACCCAGATCACTAGAAATTTCTATATAAGCAAGGCTTTGATGGAGTCCTTCTCAGGTGTATTAACAAAGAAGAGAATTCTGTTATCATGAACTAACTACATAGAAAATACTTTGGCAGCCTCCAGTTAATATATAAGGCTTCCAACCAAATATGAATTATTGGGAACTATTGGTCCATTATGGCATAGGATTTCATAGAGTTCACCAAAAAAATTAATTCATGTTAGGTGTATTTTAACATCATCATTCAAACCCTAGATATTCTACATACATCCAAATACTCATGTCTATTTTTCATATAAGTAATGGATATTGTGTGGGTATACCCCCCAGCTACATCCAACCAGTTCTAATATATCATAACTGCTACCGATATCTTCTCTAAATGGTCTGAGACAATAACCCTAAAAGAATTTGGTGGCAAAAGCATTGTCGACTTCATGAAATCCAACATCATAATCAGATTTAGTGTCCCTCATATAATAATTCTAGAATATAGAATCAATTTATTCTAAACTAAGGTAGGAAATCTATATTGAGAGTATAATATCAAGTCTAGCCATTCATTCAACTATCATGCAGATTCCAATGGGTAGATAGAGGCATTGAACAACATCCGGTCAAACATACTCTAGAAAATTATGGATAAAGATAATAATTCTTGGCTTGAAAAGCTATTTTATAACATATGTTCTTACTAGAAAACAACCCATACCACCACACAAGATACACCATACTCACTGGTATATGAGATATAAATAGTCATGCCCATTGAGGTCCAATTTCCATCGTTCTATGTTTCCATCAATGATCATTTACCCATAGATTAACAATCTTATAAGTGAATCGATGAACTGAAGTGGTTCAATGAGAAAAGAATTCACACAATTCATCACTTTTAAGTCTATCAAAATTGGATACCTCATGCCTTTAACAACAAGTTCCACCTCCGTTTATTATTCTAAGGTGAATTGGTATTGGCCCTTAAGACTCTAGTGATACCATGAAGAAATCCTCTGAAACACGAACCAAAGTCCATAAGACTTTAATCCATACACAAGGACCATTCTAATAAAGATTGTTCCTTAATTTCAATGGATGGAGAGATCATTACTACCCTAACTAATTCAAGGTTCCTCAATAATTGTTTCGCATAGTCACACAACTTATGTCCAAACTATAACATGTTAAACTGGAATTTTTTTATTTTTTCACATGAACTTAAAAGTCATGAAATCTATTCTTTGTTTCATGATGATAAAATATGTGGTATCATCATCCTTGTATCATAATGATAAACTATAAGATATATGGTACTGGTCATGTGAATTAAAATGGTAAGATACCATTTTCCTTTACCACATGAAACTAAACTACACGGTTAATGTCCCTCTCATTAGACATTAAGAAAACCCTAATATACCACAAGATGACTCACTCCTTGTGATCCCTTAAATCTAGGCCTCCAACATAGGTAGATTTCCCAATGACATTCCTCTAACCCCTCGGTGGGTTGAGATTCTCTCTTACTAAAAAATGAGGATTAAAATAAGAGAGGCTACCATTTACAGGCCCTACATAGATCATTTCCACTCCACAATCGCACTTGGGCCCCCATTATTGGTATAAGTCCCTACATAACCACATCCTCACCACATGACATAAAACTGCATATACTAAATTCTCATTGTAAGAAAATAATCTACATTATCTTGTTAATAACTACATGTGGCTTTATTCTCATTAGAGTGAGACACATAATGATTCCCATAAATCCATTCTGAAGTCCATATGTGATTAATAAAAGATCCATTTCCCTGTGTATGAATCAGATATGCATAGGGAACTGTTTTGAAACCTATGGATTGATTCTCATTACAATGATATTCATAGTGACACCTAGACATCATGTATTTGGTACCGCCATTATTATGGAAAATATAAAATCCCCCTTTCACCATGTCAAAACCTGACAAATGTGGGGAAAAATTCATCAATAACAACATGTGGCAAGATTATTTATCTAGAAAGATAAGTAGTGTCACCAGGATCCTATATCCTGGTCCTTCCGTAGGACCCCTTTTCACATAGAGAAGATTGCATCCTTACTGCATGATGTCAAACTACATGGTTCTTCAAAAACTACGTGGGGCTTGATTATTTGTCTCGAATGATACATAGGGGTTCATGGATCTCTAATATTAGGACCAGCCACAGAAAAATACAAAAAATTCCCTCTTCTTATGCATGGTTTAGACCTGAACGGGGAATATCATAAGAACTATGTGCCTCTTTATTCTCATTCCAACAAGATACGTAGTGATGCCTATATATTCGGTTATAGGTCCAACCACAGCAAAAAAATCTTCCACTCCATTTGGATGAGTCAGACCTATATAAAGAAACTTTTAAGAACATCATGTGGCTTGATCCTCATTCCAGTGAGATGTATAGTGATGCCTATATTTCTATCATTGGTCCCAACCACAACATGTACTTTCTTTTATATCATTTTATCTAAATCCTCACTGCATTATGTTAAAATACATGGGATTTCAAGAACTATGTATTTCTTGATTCTCAACCTAATGAGATTTGTAACAACACCTGGATCATACCTCCTCACCCGATCACCATAGAATCTAAATGCCCATATCCTTCACTTGTGTTGCCTTTGTGTCATGGAGTAAACCTTTTTCTTCTATTTGTTTCTAACATTGAGCATAAATCACATGGGCATAAGAGTTTGGTTATTGAATTCCATACATAAGTAAGGAATACCAATTAACATTGGTGTTATCATATTCCTAGATTCAAGACCTTAAAAGGAACACCAAATATCCTCATCACATGAAAATAAACTGTACGATTTCCTCAAGAACTACATGTGGCTTGATTTTCATTTCAGTGAGATATGTCGCGAAGGATGGATCTTCAAATATGGAACCAGTCACAACATGATGTTGGAAATACACCAACTCTCCCATGTATGAGTTAGATCTATATGATAAGATCCAATATGGGTTCTCACCCTTTGCATGAGATAGTATTCAAAAAGAACCCCATTTCCTCCACATATGAATTCAACCAGTGTTGTGGATCTTCATTTTGGATCTACATGTGGCTTGATTCTTTCTCCAACTAGATATGTAGTAATACAACCCTGGTCTAGCTGTAATCATGTCAATTAAATTTTTTCCTTCCCACATGATGTTAATCTACATGGTTGATGTCATGATCATGTGACTTTAAAATGCATGGTACCTATAGAACTAAGTGTGGAATGATTCTCATTCCAATGAGATATGTACTGAAACCTATGATTCATTTCCATGTCCAATCCATATGGTAAATAAAGATACCACTATCTTACATACGAATAAATATCCATGCAAGATATTTTAATCTATGTCCCCTCATTAGGGAATCCACTAAGGAAAAAATGATGTCCCCCTTTTACATTTGTGTCATATCTTTGCATGGTAATCTACACTTCATGAGAAATATCAATCAAAATGCTTCCATTTTGATCGAACACCTCCTTCCCACATGTTATACTCCTACTCTTGGGAACTTTAGAATCTTCATAATCATTCTCTATATCCTGGTGATAGAATTTTTGTAACCGAGGACTCCTTTTCCTGACTATAATGTAACACAAACTAGTTGGATTTGGATAACGTAGTCCAAAAAATTGATTTTTCAGCCAAAGGATTCAATTTTTTAACTATGCTTTAATACACCACAGTCAAATTTTCATGAAATAGCCCACAAAACGGGGTTTTCAACCAGTAGTAACTTCAATTTTGGGAGAACCCTCTTATATCATTGTAATATTTTATTAAAATAATGTTAGAAACTTGAATGAAAATTAATTATTAGGTCATCCATCAAACATTTATCCCATATTCTTTCTCCTGATCTAAAAACCCCCAAGGCCATGGTTTACAATTTCCTCCCTCATTATCCAATTTAGATATAAAAATTCATGGTTTAATAGGCCACATATCACCCATCATTTTCCTCATGCTATGGTCCTAGTCTTATGAACTAAAACAACAGTCACTATATTACTCATGATAGGGTCAAAACTATATAGAGGACTTATTCCCACCATTATTTGGTAATTTTTGCTTGATGTGTTCCTATCTTCAGGTACTTCACTGCCACAAGAGTCTCAAAGTGAATGGGGCAATCTAAATCTCCATAGACTTCCTTTAGTCATCAGCAATAGGATTTCAGAATTCCTAAGAAGTTATTTTACTGACAATTCTATAACACACCTCGGATGGATTTTCATAAATTATCGAAAAAATGGGTTTGTCAGCCAAAGGATATGCCACTATTGAATACATTGAAACACACCCCAGTTTTCTTTTCAAAATTTATCCCACAAAATAGGTTTTTAATCTGTTGAAACTTTTTCCTTGGGAGAGACATATTATATTACCATATGGCATTTCCCCATAACAGTATTTAGATCTAGAAATCCCTATATCATAGCTTACCACATTCACTTCCACATACATGAATATGATGGTATATTCACAGAGAGGTTACCCATAATGAGAGAATCATTAACAATTCATTCAAATCCAAATACGTTAAATTACATCCCTCATAATCACCATGTTGTATGAATTAAAACAATATGGAATGACATCCTAGTCACAGTACGTTAAAAAGTACAAAAACATTTATCATCGTGAGATGATAAAATACTCAATCAATGTCCTAGTCACATGAAATTAAACTATATAAATCATCAACCCTTTATAGAGAATATCCTTCACCATGAAAACATTAATTTACCAAAATAAACCCTCCCCCAAAAAATCTAAGTTCATGTATGAGAAATTTACCATTCCCATACAGTTCCGATAAATATTCTCTCTTCATTACCATACATTTTCCTTTTAAAAAATCACCCATCATGGTCTTGAGAAATCCAAATCTCCATAAACTCTCTTCATCCATCAGTTATAGAATTTCAAAATTCCTGAGAAATTCATTACACGACTATGTTGTAACATTCCCTAATTGGATTTACATAAGCTATCCCACAAAATGGGTTAGTTAGCTGAAGGATGCCACTATTGACAATTTATGAGAGGGGTTTGTCACAGATCCCTTAAAAATAAATAAATTTTACCTAAGAGTTTACCATAGTGGCACAACCTAGGGTCAATCTCGAGGAGGTCCCTCACAACAAGCCAAATTTCTATTGTCACTTTTTATAACAAAAATAATATGTACGTGCATCTATACTAATATAAATGTAGGGGTTTTTCTCAAAATACATAAAATATAATATATATCAATAATAAAATTAACAAACAAAAATAAAATAAAGAAGACACAAATAAGTTAGTGAATAATCATTGTCGTTCTTGGAAGATCACAGAGATAAATTCATTGTTCTTTAAATATATTTATTCTAAATACTCTACTCAATGTTGAAATCAACCTAATCACTAAAAATATTCTGATTAATTATTATTATCCAACACTTACCCTCCGCATGCAAGATAATACCCACTCACATCATCACTACAATGCTACTACACCATGGATACAATATTTTGATGATAGAGAGAAAAATTTTAAAAAGGGAAGAAGAACTAAATAGCAATGAAAGTTGGGTGAACCCTACACATAAACCATTTAAGTACTATTAAAATTATTAGAATAAAATAAATAGAAATATTTAAGCACAATGAACTCAAGAACCACCGCTCCCCCCTCAAATAACAATGATAGTTAGTTCTCTATTTGCATGGAGATTAGAAGGATCATTATGGGGGAACACAAAATAGAAAATTAAATAGAAGTGAAATGAACAGAAGAAGAATAATAAGTAAGCTAAAATATAATTAAAATTTAAAAAAACTATTATAGATACCTAACTAAACCTTTCCCCCTTGAAAATGCTTGTTTTGTTAGAGGATTAAGAGGTGAGAATTTATATAGAAAATGAGTGAGAAAAATTGGATACCAATCTGTCTTTCTGATTTATCAACAAACTATCCTTATTAAATGGCTGAATCATGGAATATATCCTTAATAAATTTTGTTCCACTGTTTTTCCCATGTACACTATCCAAATTTAAGAATTAATGGAGAAATTTATAGATAGTTATGACTTTTTTAGTTCAGGATATTTAATCTGGTTAGTCAACTTTTCATATTATACTTTTCCACATTTCCATGCCATTATGACCTATATTAAAGCTGAATATTGCATGTAATACTTTATTAATGTTGTTCCCCAACTTCTTTTATATCTTCATTCAAAAGTTTAGCTTCATTAGACGGGTCCAAAAATAAATATAATCTCAATAGTAAAAGTGTCTATATCTGTACACAGTTTTCGAGGCCCAATTTTTTATCTAGATTTGAGCCTCTAAATGAATGATTGAGCTTTTACTCGAGAAGGTTGAATGGGCCCCAGGATGTATAGAAACATGAAAAAGGAATTTTATAGTTTTATTCTATGTAGAAAAATTTATGTCTAAAATGTAGAATACAAATAAAATAATTAAATTCCAAAATTAGGCCATTTAGAAATTATGCTCATAATTCATATAAAAACTAACAATGTGACAATTTCCTATAAAATAACACTATGGTTGGATTTAAACCATTTAATTATATTACAAAATATGTAAAAAAATTCATCACTTCCCCACACTTAACCTTTTCACTCCCGGGAAATCATAATATATTCAAATTATAATCTACACAACATTCAACCATGAGAAACCATCAATGATCATTTTTCAAAGTAGAATTCCATCTTGTCTCCTCTACGAATAAAATATCACTCTAAGTTTCATTACCCATATTTAAATTTGTTTATCCTCATAAATCCATCAATGGACCAATCACAACCTACCTCACAATGAATGTTATGTCACTCTTCACTCAAGAGAAATTAAATCTGGAGTTATGCTCATACTTGAAAATTTCATGTTTTTCCATATGATTGTGAAGATTATATTTTCTCCACATTGTGAAACATGAATATATTTTCAATAATGATGTCTTTTCTATGTGAATTAGATGGATTAGGGTTGGTGACAAAATGTATAAAAATTTAAGGCTGAAAAGGGGAGGTTTTAACTCCTAAATACAATGCATGAATATTAAAGTGAAACCACATGATTAACCTCACTCAAATCCCCTTGAAAGTGTTAAAAACAACTCCAGACCCTCTTTTATGACATGGTAAATGAGCCAATTGATGATTAAAATTAATGATATCATCTAAATGCTCCCCCATTTTCTCATTTTTTTAAAGCTCCAGAAAGGAACAACTTTATTTTTTTCCTTTGAGAATGAGGTGAAAATGGAATACAATGAATTGATGAAAATCATATACTTTATTTGAAAGTGTAACATGAGTCATAAAAAGAGTTTCAATGAAATAATCAAGCTCATATCCACTTTTTTCTTCATTGTTTTAATTTTTTTCAAAGATAACCAGATTAATAAAATAAATCACAATGAAATAATGACTCAAGCCCAATTATCTCCTTATCCACTATCCATAATATTGACATAAACCTCACACCACCAAAAAGTGAAAAAAATAAAAAAAACACACACACAAATGGCCCTTCTCCCACACTCAAACTAGAAATATCAATGCAGAATTACCCAGAGTGCGGGTGGGTAAGGAAAAATCAGATTTTAATGTGGCTTAAACCTATAAGGTAATTCATGGAATCTAAGGGATAATAAAGAATAAATGTAATGGAGGGTATCAAGATAAAATCATGGCTATCAAAATATATTCCTCAATAAAATCAAAATCATTCCATGAAATCTAAATCAATGAAATAGATAAATCACAAATTCTGGTTCTCACACAAAATCCAAGTTTCCCTCAAGGATGTGTGGGTAAGAGAAAAAAAATTTCAAAGTAGTTAAAAATACCTCAAAGGACTGGAAAATGATTTTAGATAGTGTTTCGTGGTCATGGATTTAAAAAATTGGTCAAAATCATAAAAATTCCTGAAAATCCAATTCAAGGAGAATTTTTTCACATCATCAATCATTTAAAATCCATTTTTTTTAAAACATTCTTTCAATTCTCTGAAAAAAAATTGATTTGTGAACAACGATCTGAATTTACCTTAAAGATCAATACTCATAAAAAGATGAAAAACAAAAGAGGGAGAGTACGCATGATCAAGTAAGAAGTTTGATGCTCCCCCCCCCACATAGACTTAACTACCCCTAATTTTAGCATAATAAAAATAAATGCAATTGTATAAAAAATGGAAAGGAAAGATACAACGTAACATTATTTTCTAGTGGAAACATTGAGATAATATCTTAGCTACTACTACTTATTCATGTAAATCAAGAAAAATTTATAAGAAAAATAAATAAAAATAAATAGGTAGGGAAAAGAGGATAGAACATGGTTTAGACCCCCCCATGTGGGTGACGGGATTTTACTACCCCTTATCGGGAAATTGCAGCAGTTTAACCCCAATTAGATGGTGGGTGCAGTTTCATTGAGATGAACCACCACATGTGACTTTTCCTAGTGTCCATGATTAGGATACAAGAATGCAGAACCCCGAAGAAGATAATAAAATTCCCAACCCCTAAGAAATAATTAATAGATAAATTAATGTCCAGTGTCGGATGGAAAAGAAGAGAGGGGTACTCCTTAATGACTTTCATGATGTCCTCATCCATATCTTATGGACTTTTTTGTAGAGGAGGTAGTAGTACCATATGCTTATCTATCTATTCTTATTATTTGACCACCACCACTTGGTTTTTACCTTCCTTATCATCGAAGGACTTCTCTATTTGTTCTCTGTTATAAATTTTGGTAAAGGAAATTTCAGCAAACAGTTCATCTTGAAAAAGATTATAACATGAAAAATCAATAAATAAATCTTCCCTTTTAAGTAAGTTATCTTGGAAATTGATCTCTTCAAGAAATCCCATTGGAAACTCCATCTCCATAGGTATATCTTTTGTATCATCTTTCAAAGAAAGAGAGAGGTTCAATGGTTCTGATTTTTTTATTTCTTAATATAGGATAATTGCAGACCTTTTCAGCTTCAAAAAAATCTGCCCAATATTCATCCAATTCACATTGATCTCCCACATCTGTATCAGTTGGAATGTCTTCTACATAAACCACCTATAGAAATTATATAGACAATTTTTAGGTTAGTTCCTTCATAATTTCATCCTCACATGGATCTTCAATTGAGAATTTTGGAAAAATAATATTTGATTCCTCTTTTTCTTGAGCCTCATTTTGAGCTTCCAATTCCTTCAAGGAAGATGAATTAAATTTCATTTGATTCCTCAACTCTTTTATCATTTTTGTATTCTCATCCAACTTACTATTCAGGGATACTTTTTTATAAGCTCAAAAATATTTTTATCATTAAAATCATATGAAAAATTAACTTGAAATTCCATCATTTAACCAAGAAAATAAAGATATGCAATGAAGTTGAATTTTTTTTAAAATAGTGTGAGTCAGCTCTCGGCCTCCCCGAGAAAGGAGCCAAATTTATGAGAGGGATTTGTCGCTGATCCCTCACCAATAAATTATTTTTACCTAAGAGTTTACTATAGTGGAAAAATCTAGGGTCAATCTCAAGGAGGTTGCTCACAACATGCCGAATTTCTATTGTAACTATTTATATCCTGACTAATAAAAAACAAATTATATAATAATATAAATGGTGATTGATCCTATAGTTATATAAAATATAATTTATGTTAATAATAAATTTAAAAAACCCAGTGTAAAGAAAGAAGACACAAAAAAGTTAGTGAAGAATCATTGGCATTCTTTGGATATCATGGTGATAAAATCATTGTTCTTTAAAAATAATTATTCTAAATACTCTAATAAATATTAAGATCAACCATATCACTCAACATATTCACATGAATTATTATTATCCCAAACTGACCCTCCTCATGAAAGATAATACTCATTCACATCATAACTGCAATACTACTCTACCCTTGATACAATATTATGATGATGGAGAGGAAAATTTTAAAATGGGAAGAAGAACTCAATAGCAATGAAAGTTGGTCGAAACCTACACCAAAAAAATTTAAGTACTATTGAAAATATTAGAATAAAATGAATAGAAATATTTAATCACAATGAACTCAAGAAACACCACTCCCCCCTTGAAAAATAATTAGAGTTAGTTCTCTATTTGCATGGAGATTAGAAGGATCATTGTGGGGGAACACAAAATAGAAAATGAAAGAGAATAGAAATGAAAAGAAGAATCATAATAACTAATATAAAATATAATTAAAATATAAAAAATTATTACAGATACCAAACTCCACCATGACCCCGTGAAAATGGTTGTATTGTAAAAGAAAAAAGAGGTGAATATTTATAGAGAAAATGGGTGAGAAAATGTAGATCCCAATCTGTCCTCCTAATTTATCTTCACTTTATAGTCATTAAATGGACGAATATTGGAATGATTACTTCATAAAGGTTGTTCCAATTATTTTACTGCATCCAACATCCATAGTGAAACATTAATGCAGACATTTTTAGATATTTATGATTACAGTTGTCTGGAAAATTTAATCTGGTAAGTTTAAATTTCACATTCTACTTTTCCAACATCCCACACCATTATGATCTCTAATAAAGCTAAATACCACATGGAATCCTTTACTAATGTTGATACCTATCTTTTTTACTAATTTCATTCTAAATTTGAGATTCACTGGACTGGTCCAAAAAGGCATTTAATCTCAATAGTAAAAGTGCCCAGATCTGTACACAGTTTTCAGGGCCCGATTTGTCAGCTAGATTTGAGCATCCAAATAAATAATTGATATTTGACTCTAGAAGGATGAAATGGGCCCCATGATGTATGGAAACCTAAAAAAGGAATTTCACAATTTCATTTAGTATAGAAAAATTTATATCTTAAATACAGAATACAAATAAAATAATTAAATCCTAAAATTAGGCAATTTAGTAATTATGCTCAAAATTCATCTAAAAACTAACAGTGTGACAATTTACCATAAAATAACACTATGGTATGATTTAAAACATTTAATTATAGTATAAAATATGTAAAAAAAATCATCACTTCCCCACACATAACCATTGCACTCCCAGACAATCATAATATATTCAAATCATAATCCATACAACAATCAACCTTGAGAAATCATCGATGATTGTTTTTAAAAGTAGAATTATATCATTTATCCTATAGAAAAAAATCACTCTCATTTTAATTACTCACATTTAAATTTTCATAACCTCATAAATACATCAATGGCCCAATCACAACCTACCTCACAGTGAATTTTATGTCACTCTTCACTCAAGAGAAATTAAATCTAGAGTTATGTTCATACTTGGAAATTGCATGTATAACCATATGATTGTGAAAATTCTTGTATCTAGACAATGTTAAACATGAAAATATTTAAAATAATTATGTCTTTCTAGGTGAATTATGTGGATTAGGGTTAGTGAGAAAATGAATGAAAATTTAAGGCTGAAAAGAGGAGGTTTTGAATCTTAAGTAAAATGCATGAATATTCAAGTGAAAACACATGATGAGCGTCACTCAAATCCCCTTTAAAGTGTTAAAAAAAATACAAAACACTTTTTCTACGATGGTACATGAGCCAATAAATGATCAAAATTGATGATATCATCTAAATTCTCCCCTTTTTTTTCTTATTTGTTTAAATCTCTAGAAAGACACTACTATTTTTTCTTTGACAATGAGTTGAAAATGGAATACAATTAAAGTATGAAAATCATGAACTTTATTTTAAAGTGCAACACAAATCATAAAAGGTCTTAAAATGAAATAATAAATCTCATCTCCACATTTTTTATAATTTTTTTATAATTTTTTTTGAAGGATAACCAAATGAATGGAATAAAGCACAATGAATTAATAACTCAAACCCAATTGTCTCATTATCCATTGCTGATAATATTGAAACAAACCTCATACCGGAAAAAGCACAAAACAACCCAAAAACACACACATAAATCCCTTCCCCCACACTCAAACTTGAAATATCCATGCAAATTTACCATGGGTGCGGGAGGGTAAAGAAAAATTAGCTTTTAATGTGTCTTAAACTTATAAGGTAATTCATGGAATATAAGGGCTAATAAAGAATATATTTAATGGTGGGTCTCAATATAAAAATGTTGTTATCCAAATATATGCCCCAATAAAATCAAAATCATTCCTTGAAATCCAAATCATCGAAAGAGATAAATCACAAACTCTAGTTCTCACACAAAATCCAAGTTTCCCTCAAGAATGTGTGGGTATTAGGAAAAATATTTCAAGGTAGTTAAAAATACCTCACAGGACTGGAAAATGATTTTAGTAATTGTTTCATGGTTATGGATTTCAAAAATTGGTCAAAATAAAAAAAAATTCTTGAAAAATCCAATTCAATGATAATGTTTTCACATAAACAATCATTTAAAATCCATTTTTTTTAAAAAAATTATTTCAATTCTATCAAAATCAATTAATGTGTGAACAATTATCAGAATTTACATTGAAGCTCAATAATCCTAAAAATATGAAAAACAAAAAAGGGAAAGCACACAAGATCAACTAAGAAATTTGATTCTCCCCCCACACTTAGATTTAACTACCCCTCATTTTATCATAATAAAAATAAATGCAATGGTAGAGAAAATGGAAAGGAAATATACAACCTAACATTATTTTCCAGTGGAAACTTTGAGATAAGCTCTTAGATACTACCAATTATTCATGAAAATCAAGAAAAATGTATATAAAAAATAATTAAAAATAAATAGGTAGGGAAAAGAGTAATAGAACATGGTTTAGACCCCCCATTTGGGTGAAAGGATTTTACTACCCCTCATCAGGGAATTTTAGTAGTTTAACCCCAATTAGATGGTGGGTTTAGTTTCATTGAGATGAACCACGACATATGAATTTTCCTATTGTCCATGAGTAGACTCCTAGAATGGAGAATCCCGAAGAAGATAATAAAATTACCAACCCCTAATAATGAATAATGAAATAAAATACAGTCCAATGTGGGATGGAAAATAAGATAGGGGTTCTCTCTAATGACTTTCGTGATGTCCTCTTCCATATCGTATGAAATTTTTTATAAAGGAGGTAGTCAAACCAAAAGCTTATCTATCTCTTCTTCTTCTTCGACCACCACCACTTGGTTGTTTCCTTCCATAACACCGAAGGTCTTATCCATTTCTGCTATGTTAGAAATTTTATTAAAGGACAAGTCTATAAATAGTTCAGCTTGAATAAGGTTAAAACCTAAAAAATCAATAACTAAATATTCCCTAAATAAGTCATCTTGGAAATTGATCTCTTCGAGAAAGGACATTGGAAACTCCATCCCCAAATGTATATCTTCTATATCATCTTCCAAAGAAATATATAGGTATAATGGTACTTTTTTTTCATTATATAATATAAGATAATTGTGTACCTTTTCATCATTAAAAAATCGGCCCAATATTCATCCAATTCAACTAGATCTCCCATATATGTATCAGCTAGAATGTCTTATTCTTTATCCTCCTCTAGAAATGATATGGATAGTTTTTAGGTTAGTTCCTTCATAATTTCATCTTCACATGGATCTTTAATTGAGAATGTTGGAAAAATAATCTTTGATTCTTCTTTTTCTTGAACCTCCTTTTAAGCTTCCAATTCCACCAAGGAAGATGAAATTAATTCCATTTTATTCCTCAACTCTTCTATAATTTTTGTATTCTTATCAAACTGACTCTTTAGTGAAACATTTTTTATACCCTCACAAATATATTTCTCATGAAAATCATATGAAAATTTACCTTGAAATTCTATCATTGAACTAGGAAAATACAGATATGCAATGAAGTTCAATTTTTTTTTGAAAAATAACGTGAGTCAGCTCTTGGCCTCCCCGGAGAAGGTGCCAAATTAATGGGAGGGGTTTATCATATATCCATCACCAATAAATTATTTTTACCTAAGAGTGTACTATAGTGGAACAACCTAGCGTTGATCTCGAGGAGGTCCCTCACAACATGCTGAATTTCTATTTTAACTATTTATAAACTAACTAATAAAAAACTACTTATATAATAATATAAATGGGGGGTTGATTCTAAAATTAAAAAAAAAATATAATTTATATTAATAATAAAATTAAAAAATTCAAAGGAAAGAAATAAGACACGTAGAATTTACTGAATAATCCTTGGCTTTCTTTGGAGGTCATGGTGATAAAATCGTTGTTCTTTAAAAATATTTATTCTAAATACTCTGATCAATATTGAGATAAACCCTATCACTCAACATATTCCTGTGAATTTTTATTATCCATCATTGACCCTCCTCGTGTAATATAATACTCACTCACATCATAACCACAATGATACTCCACCCAAGATACAATATTATGATGATGGAAAGGAAAATTTTAAAATGGGAAGAAGAACTCAATTGAAATGAAAGTGGGGTGAACCATATACCAAAACCATTTCAGTACTATTGAAATAAATATAATAAAATAAGGAGAAAATTTTAAGCATAGTGAACTCAATAACCACCACTCCCCCTCGAAAACAATGAGAGTTAGTTCTCCATTTTCATAGAGATTAAAAGGATCATTATGGGGGAACACAAAATAGAAAATGAAAGAGAAGATAAATGAACAGAAGAAGAATTATAAGTCAGATAAAATATAATTAAAATATAAAAAACTATTACAGATACCAAACCCCAGCATGCCCCATTGAAAATGGTTGTTTTGTAAGAGGAAGAAGATGTGAATATTTATAGAGAAAATGGGTGACAAAATTTTCCTCTTAATCTTTGCTCTTAATTTTTCCGCACTTTATACTCATTAAATGGATGAATTTTGGAATTTTCCTTCATAAAGGTCATTCCACTTTTTTTCCCATGTTTACCCTCTATAGTTCAGCTTTAATGGAGATGTTTGTATAGATTTATGACTCCTTTAGTCCAAAATATTTAATTTGGTCAGTTGAATTTTCATATTCTACTTTTCCAACTTCCCACCCCATTATAATCTTTAATAAAGCTAAATACCACATGGAATCCTTTATTAATGTTTATTCCTCGATACATTCATATTTTCATGCTGAATTTGAGATTCATTAGACTGGTCCAAAAGGCATATAAACTCAATAGTAAAGTGTTCAGATCTATACACAGTTTTCAAGGCCCCATTTTCAACTAGATTTGAGCCTCCAAATGAATGATTGAGCTTTTACTCCATAAAGATTAAATGGGACCCTTGATGTATGGAAACCTAAAAAAATAATTTCACAATTTCATTTAGTGTATAAAATTTTATGTCCTAAATACATAATAGAAATAAAATAATTAAATCCCAAAACTAGGCCACTAAGAATATGATAAAAATTATCAAAAAACTAACAGTGTGAAAATTTCTCATAAAATAAAACTATGGTTGGATTTAAAACATTTAATTACATTATAAAATATGTGAAAATTTTGTCTTCATCAACTATGTAGTAACATGCCCCAGTTGGACTTGCATAAAGCAGCCAACAAAACAAGTTTTGCAACTAGAGTTAACCTCTTCTTCAGTAGAGACCTCCTCTATTCTTGAATATAATTTTTTATATATAAACCCCAAAACCGTGGCACAAAATTTCCCTTAGGGTATCTGAAGAATATCGGAATTTTCTTGGCCTAAAATCCTTGTTTCGTCATCATTTAAAAAAATGGTCAAAGTTGTTCGACCTAAAACACCAAAATCATTAGTGTAGCTTTCACGAATTTAAACTAACCACAAGAAAAGAGATAGTACCCACTAGATTGAATACCTAAAAAGGGAACTTTGAACAAAATTAGATTCTTAGATCAGTAGACCCACACTCTACATGTTTTTGGAAAAAAACCGCACAATGAAATAAATAACAACACTTGTTAGGCTAAAAACCAGCAAAGATCAATCTCTGAATAATTAATGTCATGTATGCTAAGTCTTCCTTATTTTAAACTTATGCCTGAAAAATTAGGGTGATGAAAAAAAAGTAAATTTTTTTTGTAAGTTTGTTCATTTAACCTTATTAATAGACTAAGTACGCTCTCTAGGCCCCCACGGATTAGGAAAAAAAATCAGAGCTCTCTCTCACCTTTTTCATTGTAATTTGAACATGATGAAATTTAAATGAATCATTTTTCAGTGTAGTATTTTAATTACAATAAAGATTGAATTGAAAGGAAAAGTTATTGGAACAAAAATAATTTTAAAATATTTTTTAAAAAACATGGGAACTTCTAAAATTTGGTGCCCCTATTCAATGTTTTAATAGCTTTCCTTAACCAAAGCTTTGGTAAGTTGAACTAGACCCCAAGAAATTTTTGCATCTTTCCCAATATTTGATTTTTTTATATCATTCGCCTCCTCATATTTGTGGAGCTTCTACTAATTTTCACCAATTGTGTCTTATCTTTGTTCCAACTTCCCTTCCAAGGATCTGTGGAGTTGGACTTCCTCTTACATGGAAGTATTTAATTACTCTTCAAGGAACAATATTTGGAGAGAATTCTCATTCAAATGGTATTTGTACTTCTCCACCTTATTGGAGTGGTTTATCTCATATTGGATTATGGTATCTCTGATTTCACTAAATGGACCAATATCTACACCTCATATTGGTGTGATCTTATCTCCTCCTCCAATTTTGGGATGATAACCTTCATCACATCAATGATCGAATGTTAAATAAATCTACTATATATGAATATGTCATGATTAAACATAATTTGGTGCAGTTGTGGCCGAATATATTCATGATATGTATCCCTGATTATCTTCTAAATATTGTACTAGACTAAAAGGCATATACAACAAAATGAAAATTGTATCTCCAAATCAGATTCAAAGCTGCTCTCAGAGGTAGAAACATAATATGGGAATATTGAACTCAATTAGATTTCTTGTTCTACTCCCCACAAAATTAACTATGTTTCACCAACCAATGTTGGTGGAACTATCATGGATGTCCCCATTTTAGGCTCAGTATCCAAAACTAATGGCACTGAATAGAATTTGACACTTCTCATCAATATTAGGTGGAAAAAAAGAAGTGGAAATGAGGTAACTGAAATAGTTGATAACACTAACCCATCATGTGGTAAACTATTGGAATTAATACCTCTCCAATTCCCTCGGGCCTCAATTATTAGATTAGGGTCCTCATGACAAGGAAAATCCTCCCATGTTTTTTTAGTAGCTAGGATCAAAGGCTCTTAAATACCTCCAACCTTGAGATTCTCAACAATCACTCCTTCGGTGACAGGAGTAGGGTGGAATTGTATGTATTATAAATTATGTTAATTGGAAACATTCTCTGAAGGTAAACTGCACAACTTGAGCTTTAATATAAAGCATCTGGTGAAAGAAAACCAATAGTGTTTAGAATATTCAAGAATAATAAAACTCACATCTATCCAATTCCCTATGAAAATACTAGAACTCTTTGAGGTAACCTATAATATTGATGTATGTATTGATTAGATCCATCAATTAATTATTAATATCCTCAAGTCTTGCATTATGCTCACCAATAGGTGAATCTGAGGAGGATTTCTGAGGACCCAAATTAGCTATGTCATTGACCTCCTCTATCACCTACAAAGTAATAATAACATCATAAATCATTATAGATTCAGGTACAACATCAACACATTCATTATAATATCTAATATTTCCATCATCCCTTTCTAGAGCGACAGTGAGACCCTCATTAGTGGTGGAAAGGTCCTCCGGTGAATGCAATGGATCAAAAATATCATTAGAAGAGGAAAGTAATAAAAAGATAAAGACATAAAAAGGAGTGAATATGACTTTTCCATGGCCATGTCCCCTCTCTATAGGAATGGAGGTGGAAATGGTTTCATCTCTTGATGCTTCATCCATCAAAATGATGGATTCATCAGCATGGGTCTGTAGATCCCTTAGGAAATCCAAATCAATCCTTGAAGGTTCCATACCCCCTGAGGGAGGAAAGGGATGAAAAAACTATAAATGGAAAGCACTATCAGAAAATAATATTAATAAAGAAATGATATCAACTGACTACATGAAGACTTACTGGGCTGAATGCACCATTCGAACTATAATTCCCTATTTTTATTCCTCTCCTGATATATAAAAGCGTCCTCCTTAGTCCTCTTGGAAATAGGGACTTGAAGTGGTGGTTGAGTAACTCCTCCTGCCATCTCCTTCATCGTGGTCCTCTGGCTCGGGGATAATTTTGGGGACCTAAGGGCCTTATTCAATTCCCTAATGGTAGTGCCTATGGGACCATACATCAGTGACCCAAACACCACTAGTGTTGTTCCTTCTCCTTCTTCTTATTATCTTCTATGCTATAAAATAATCCCCCTTGAGATTAAAAATGGTTGATAGAAGAGAAGAAGAGGTAATAGAGAGAAGTAAAATACATCAATATGGACAAGATAGTAATTACATTATTCCTCAGGATGAAAAGAAACAACCTCAAGAATTGCTCCATCTAGTATGTCATAAACTCACCTTTTAACCATGGTATAATCCTCATTTATCTATATCAAATCCTCTTGCTCCTGAAAATTCCTCATCAGCTCAGTCAAATAATTGTTAGGGTGAAGATAAAAGGGTTCTCTGATGTATCCTAGCTCTATTATTTTCATGTTGGCATGGAAAAACAACCATGAATCTCTAAAATCACGAGTTATTCTCTCCTAAATGCAAATTTCTAAGGGTTTAACCTAATTTGGATCCAATGTGGATGTCTATGAGGAAGACCTGATGCCTTTCGATTTAGAAGCATCATCATGCCTATTTTCACTCATAGAAGAATGATGGGATGAAACATGAGTCTCCTCCCAATAGGGACGACTTGACCACCTTGGTGCTAGATGTGTTGACTTATTAACCCTAGCCTACTCGATGGTCTTTTCCTGAGATCACTTAAAAGGATCCAGAGCCTCAACATCATCATCTTCATTTTGATCCTCCCTGCCATTCGTACCCAACCAGTAGTTTTTGTGGTCATGTCCTGATAAAAACCTTTTTTCAATAACCCCTAGGGGTATGAAGAGATCCATGTCTTAGCATACCCATCCTACAGCACAATTGATGCATAAAATAAAGGTAGAATGACATCAATTTTTGATACCTCCATGTCCATCAGGATCCAAAGCTTTCAGGCTACCATCAGATGCTTCTACATCCTAACATGCATTGGGAGAAATAATCACGATGATTGAATACATCTAAATAGGATAGAAAATTGATATATAGTTTAAGCATCAAAGATGATCTCACTATCAATACAAGCATCCAATACACTTTCTCTCAATGATATCATGTATAACCTTGATTCATAAATTTTTCCTTACTATCATCAGCAAATGTCCCTATCAGTGGTTTACCAAAAAGGAAGAAGTTAAATTCCCTTGAAAGTTTGAGCAACCTAAGTATGTGGTCATACATCATGTTCAGAGGATGGATTCCATAAATAGCTTGATAAAATGTGAGAAATTATCTATTAAGGATTTTAACCAGGATCAGCACCGCATATGAATTTAAATGTGCTATAATCTATCCCCACAGCACTTGGAATGACCCTAAAATTATAAATGGGGAATTCCCATTGTATTAATGTGGAAAAAAATGGTAAATGATTTCCAGGATAGGGGTATCCAACCTTATGTACCCCCCTCTTCTAATTTATCCACAATAAGAAAATTCCCAATCCTCACACCACCATTGGACTCATGTAATAGAAGTAGATTTATGATTAGCCACATATCAAGGAATCTAGCCAGGTGATTCTTCGCATCAATCTTAGGGTTGACCTTATATTCCTAACGGTTATATTCTCCCTTCTCCAATTTAGGCCCAAATGTGATGGTAGTACCCTGATACTCTATAGTGGGACATGGCATAGGGATCTTGAATGTTTGACCTTCTCCTAATGGCATGAGAAGACACTTCATCCACATTACAGCATGGATTTCAGCCCTTCGGTGAAGATCTTTGTCATGAAATTTCATCATTTCATTAAAACGATCATGGGCCAAAGGGGGTTTCATTTCTGCATTATATCATGTTCTCTTTAATGGGATTAACTCATCATATATTTCTCCAATAAAATTTGGGTTGGAAAATTTTTATATATCCCACATGATGATGCCAACTTTAGAGGAAATAGAACTAATGGCACCTCACTCCCCAATATTCTGATATTGGGCTCTCAGCTTCATGTCTTCCTACTAGGGATTTGTTCCCTCCCCAGTGTCTTTGAATCCCCTTTTTCATCTTCTCCCCTTAAATCTCTCCTTTCTTAGGCTCTCGATGTTTCCAATTCCTCTCCTATAATCTGCTCTTTGTCTCTAAGGTTTCTTCTCCTCTGCCCCTTTAATGTTTCTCCATTTTCTTCCACCCCACCCCTACTCTACCGATCTAGCCCGATTCGCACAACCCATCCTGGTTGGATGTGTTGGTTTCCTTGATTGGTTTGGAAGTGTAATGGTGGCAGTGTAACATCATTAAACTCTTATTTTTTGGATCCATATTTCATCTATCTCATTTATTTTGGGGTTTCTCTTTAGGGGTTAATTCTGTTTCTCCTATTAGGGTTTCAGTCCTGTTGCCTTCTATTTCAGTTTTTTGATCGATTTTCATTAGGGTTTCATCCCTTAGGTATACTCTCTCTCTTCCTGTCACGATTTCTGGTTGGATTTCTTCCCTAGTTTGTCATTTCCTCCTAGTTCCTTTTGGGTTTCTTCCCCTAGTTCATTCTTTACCTCATTGCCCTATAGTGTTTCTCTCTTCGATGTTCGTGTCAATTACTTCCTGGTGGTGTTAGTGTCGCATTGTTGGTTCCTACAGTGATGTTCCTTTGGTGTCTTCCTATTGTTTCTAGTAATCTAGTGCTTTTGGGGGGTTTCAGTGGATTTTGGACATCACCAATGGTTTGTTCTCTTGTTAAAGAGGCGTTTGGTGCTTCATGGTGACCTACTTGGGGTGGTTCATCATCTGGGTTTTTAATGTATATCATCTCAGTGGCATGAAGGTAGTGAATCTTAGACATCTAAGATAGTGACTCAAAGGTGAATATGATGGTCCCCTTTTTATGTTGACTGTTTTTTTTAGTATCATTGGTGATAATTGGTGACGTGCATTGATGGAGGTGACATAGGTGAGGAGATATTGATGATGGAAGAGATTGTTTTGAGGTTATTTTGTTGGTGATGTGTTGATGGATCTTGAAAGTGGTTTGTTTCAGTTTGGTCCCCTGGCGGTATGATGGTTTCTGAAATGTTATTTTGTGGGAACATACAAATGATATTTAGAAAAGGGTTATTTAGGTGCAGTAGAGTGTCTGACCAAGGTCATCTCTCAAAATAAGAAGTTAATATACAAAAATTTTAATTATATTTTTTAAAAAAAAGGTAAGAAACAAAATATATAAAAGGATGGTGGTTTTTTATCATTTATAAAATAAGAGGAAGAAGCATGCTGGAATAAGATTTTATTTGTATTTGTTTTGGGTTTTGAAATGAAATTTGATTAATAAAACACCGCGAGAAGATGTTTTTTATAATATATTTTAAAAGTTGTAATCGATATAAAAATAACTATTGAATTAATTATTAATAATTATAATTTAAATTAGTATCACCTTAATTATGATCGCCTAATTTTTTAACCATCAAACCCTATGGGAGTTAACATTACCACAAAGATCAAAAGAGTTAAACCCAAGGCTAGCTTCAGAATATGCAATCGAAGCACCCTAATTTGATTTTCATTCTATGACTAGACTATGGTTAGTGGTAAATTAAGTCATAAATATATTTTGGAAATAGGGATGAATTTATTTATGAGATTATATTTTAACACTACAAATTAATCTCATTTTTTTGGTATTACTTATTTTGTTCTCACTCTCACGGTTTACACAAATCTCGACGTCACGTGTTTTTGGGACAATTTTGAAATTTATTACATTGTTTATTATAATTTTAAAAATAAATTCATAGAATAAATATTTTTAATTATAGTATATTAATGATTCAAAATAAAAAATGAAGAAGGTAAGAGTTTGATCAATTGCTAAGAAAACTACTCTTCCATGGGCGGCGTAGTCATCATAGAAACGAATTGCATTTGCAATGAGTTAGAAAGGGTATAAAACAATATAATTTCTAATTTTTTCTTTCCAAACAAAATAGGAATATTAATATAAGAAATAAATTAAATATAATAAAAGAAATAGAATAGAAACTATGATTTTATTGAAATTACAACAACATTTCAACAAATAAGAGGAATAGAAGAGCATTTTGGAGGAGATCCTAGCTTGGAAGCTTCCCTATTCCAATTGTGAATTGAAATGGTATGGAACAACTTATCCTCTTCTCCCAATATCCTAATTCACGTCCCAAACCATAAAAATTAAAAAAAAAACTCTAATTTTTTGAGTGTATGGGAGGCCAGGTTCCAAGTGTTTTCAAGTGTGAATGCGGAAATTCTGAAAAATATTTTATTCCATGTTTCACCACATGTTTGACCTTCAAAAAGCATAATACAGTTGTCTATCTAGAAGATTGATTTGTGACAAAAAAATTTTGTCGATCTCCTCTCCAAATTCAGGCCCCATCCAAGCAATTAAGTAGAATATATGGACCAAATACAGAACTTATTTCCAATATGGTCAGTCCTGCCCATCCTTGACTTCTTGGCCCTTTTACTCCAACCAAATGCATGAGTTAGCTCCATAGTCCTAAATAAATTTTTATACCATAAAGTTATGAATAATTTTTAAATATTTCAATTTCAAATAATTAAATGTAAAATATTTATGTCTTAATTTCTACAGTGTACTATAAAGGGTAGAACATGAATTTTTACCAAATTTGAAAAATATTGTTCTAATACAAAATATTTTATAAATAAACATAATTAACTCAATGTGAGGTATTTTTTCATTTATTATCAAAAAAAATTCAAAAAATTGTGTTTTATCAACTCCCCCACACTTAACCTTTTTCACTCTATGGAAAAACCTCATATCATGTATGTGAAAAAATAAAGACAAAATTTGCATGTTCATATTTCTCAATCCATAGTAGAAACATAGGAAATGATAGAATCCCATAAAGAGTAAATATAAATAAATTTTAAATTCATTGCATCATAAATTGGGTAAAAACAAAATCTAGTGAGATTCATAACACAAATCATATAGAAACAAGTCATGGGTCTACCATGACACTAATTCTCCATGTGTCTGTGTGCCAACCATTACAAGCTCATAAATACACCCTTTATTTAGTAAATTACACTCAAGTAAAACAATTCTTCTTACTTTCTTTAATTCGCCAAACCATTTCTACATTCCTTTGAAATTAAATTTCAAGACCCACTCACTTAAGCATTCCAAAAAGTCAAACCTTAATATCCCAACCTATATATCCCCATATGTTGTATGTTTAATCACTCCCCTCATTTGTTTAAGTTTCACTTGGAAAAAATCTCAAACTCAACTCTAAAACCATGTTTTATCTCCTCATGACAATAATTGTAATAGTTATAACAAGATCAGAGGTCAAGGGAGAGTGGTTTTTGACCTACCCAAGACACAAACCATATTTATTTTTGGTTTTTTGACAGTGTAAAATAGTCAGATGACATGTATACATGCCTAGGTTAATTTGGTATAGTAATGAAATTTATTAGAAGATAAATGAATGTATGGATCTTATAATGAATTTATTTTACCTAACATGACTATACCTTCAATTGAGTAGGAAAAATTTCGCAAGTCATGGTTGAGTGAAAAGTTGTGCGGATAAATCAACGACACAATTTACCATGAAAAAATATTACAAAAAATGATGCCAAAATCCAAAAGGTTTTATAATGACACACCCAATCATATAATTGATGACTTAATTTTTTTAAAAACCAACCATTGATGATTAAATATTACTGATGATTATCATTCTACCGATGAATTTTAAAAGCATGAATTATCCATATATTCCATATCTAAATGATCATGTTACCTAATAAGTTTATTTTTTTGGGTTTCTTTGATATTGTTTTGTTTTTGAAAATTATAACAAAAAACCTGAGAGAAAACACTCAAAAAACACACAAATGAAAATCCTAAATAACTACCACAAAAATGTTTCCCCTACCCCATACTTAAAATATTGTATTGTCTTAAATGTGAACCCAAGGGATGGTATGTGAACATGAAATGAAAAATTTCAAATATGAAAAATATTATAAATGTGTAAGGGTTAGGAATATCCTGATATGCTCAAGTGAGGATGGGGTCTTGCAGTGTGATGAAATCCACTGCATGAGTACGAAGTCCCTCAATGTATTTCGTCAACAATTTACAATTGAATGTAAATACCCTCCCAATGTCCTCATGTGTGATTTCCACTGTACAATAAGGAAAAAAATTAGATTCAACATAAGGACATAACCATCTAGAACAAAAATTACCAGGAATCAACTTCAGTCATGAACTGTAGAGTAGGACATTATCTGCAATATGAAACTCCCTTCATGGGATCATTATTTCAAGATATTCTTTTGATATTTCCTTGTAGATTATTGAGTTCTCATATAAAGATAATTAAATCTCCTAATGCTCTTGAATATGAATCATCCTTTGTATTCAAGCTTGGACCAAATCCATGTTGCATTTCTTTATATCCCAATATGCCCAATGATCAAATTCTATAGGGAGATGACACCCTTTCCCAAAAATAATCTAAAATGGGGAAATATTGATGGGTGTCTTGTATGCTGTCCTATAAGCCTAAAGTGTATCATCCAAGTGCTTGCTCCAATCCTTCTTATGCAGCTGTACAGTTTTCTCCAAAATTTGTCTAAACTCATGACTGGAAACCTCATCTGGGAAATTTTTTAGGGTTGATATGGTGTTTATATTTTGTTTGTCACCCCATCCTTTCGAAGGAGGGAATCCAAATTCCAATTGCAGAAGTGTGTTCCCTGGTTACTGATGATACCCTTTGATACTCCAAACCTACAAAAAAAAATTGTCTTGAAAAATTTCACTAAAACATGGGAATCAACAGTTCTGGTGGCCTTATCCTCCACCAATTTACTCACATAATCAACAGAAACCAAAATATACCTAAAACCAAATGAACTAGAAAAAGAACCCATAAAATCATTTCTAAAACATCAAATATCTCACAAAAAATATGGCTTGTTGGTACATCTCGTGTCTCCTTGAAAATTTCCCAGTGTGTAGGAAATTTGAGGATGACTTGAAATGCATGTGAGAATCAGGGAATAATCTAGGACAATATCATCCAGAGTCTAAGAAATTCCACTCCATCTATTGGGGTCTGGAGTGTCCACCACAAGAGTGTGTATAAAAAATTTTTAAAATAGATTCAAATTCAGGGTTAGGAACACGCGTCCTAATAACTTGGTCACTACACATTCTCCATAGTTTGGGATCATCCCACACATATAATTGGGACCCACTCTTTAATTTATGGACTTGATTTTTCTTTAAATTATCTAGTATTTCAGATTCAACAAGGTATCTAACTAAATCTACAAACTAAGGATGTGTACCTAAGATGACATAGAGATGATCATTGGGGAAGGTGTCCCTAAGTGGTACTTGGTCCAAGGTTCCATCCTCTAATGTGTGAGTAATCCTACTCATGTGGTCTTCCACCATGTTCTTTGATCCATTCTTTTCCTTTAAATCAATATTGAATTCTTGAAGAAGGACCATCCATATAATTATTATGGGATTTTAATATGGCTTCTTCAAGAGGTACTACATAGACGCATTGTTAGAAAAAAACTACTTTAGAGCCCAATAAATATGAACAGAATTTATCTAAAGAAAATATGACGGTAAGAAACCACTTTTCCATGATTATGTAGTTTTATTAGGCTAAATATAGGGTCATTGATGCATAGGATATTAAATGAGAATGTCCCTCCGCCCTCTGATATATGACTGCTCCAAATGAGAAGTCTGAAGCCTCACACATCATCTCAAACGGAATACCCCACCGTGGGGTCTGTATGATTAGTGGAGTGGTTAGATACTTTTTTATCTCATCAAAGGAAGTCCTAAATGAATCATCAAACACAAAATCATAATAATTTTGAAGTAATCATGACATAGAAAGAGAAATCTTACTAAAATATTTGATGATGCACTGATAAAATCCTACATACCCTAGGAAAGATATAACATCATGCACACATGAAGGATTGGGTAAGGATAAAATAACATCTACCTTAGATTTATCAACCTCTATCATATGTCTTGAAACTAAATTTCCTAAGACAATTCCATGTTCTACCATGAAATGACACTTTTCCAAGATTAAGACTAGATTCCTTTCTATACAACGATTCAACACCTTTCCCAAATTAGTGATAAAATCATCAAATGAATACCCACACAATATAAAATAGTCCATAAATACCTCCATAATTGTCTAAATATAATTAAAAAAACTCAACATGCATCTCTAGAAGGTACCTGGGGCATTGCCAAGGCCAGATGGCATCCTATGGTAGGAAAATGTACCGAATGGACAAGTGAATATTGTCTTCTCCTTATCCTTTAGGGCTATAGAAACATGAAAATATCCATAAATTCCATCCAAGAAACAATAGTTTTTTTCTAGATATAATATCAATTATTTGATCAATAAATGGGAGGGGGAAATGGTACTTTCGAGTGGATTGATTTAGTTTCCTGTAATCAATACACACTCAATAACTATTTTTCACCGTCATTGGAACTAAATCCTCTATATCATTTTTAACAATTGTAACAACACTTTTCATTGGAACAACTTTTATAGGACTAAGCCACAATGAATCTTAAATTGGATAAATTATACCTTCCTCGAGCAATTTTTTAACTTCTTTTTTTACAACTTCTAAAAGAGTTGGATTTGGTATCCTTTGTGGCTATCTCACTGCTTTAGTCCAATCCTTTAGAAGAATCCAGTGCATGAAGATAGAGGGGCTAATATCTGATATGTTAGTAAAGGTCTACTCAATTTCCCTAATGTTCTGCCTAAAAAGATTCAAAAGTTTTTATTCATGTTAAAAAGGGATATTGTTAGCAATTATAATAGGTAATTTCTCACAACTAAACAAGTATGATTATTTGAGATTATGTGAAAATGTCTTGATTCCTAATGAAGGGGTTGCGGTATGGATGGAGACATTGAAGGAACTGAAATATGCACACAATGAACATTAGTATCAAAATAATCATCCTCAAAATCAGATAATAACGCATAAAACCCATCTGTATATTCAATATAAAAGTCATAATCAGAGTGAACATGATCTAAATCATAACATGAATCCATTTCTAAATCAAATATAATAGAGTTTTGTGCATTAGAAATAGGTGTGTAGGTTCTCTTAGACATCAAACTAGAACCAATACTCTTAATATCCATAATCATAAGACAATTAAATTCAATGGTGTTTTTATTTGGAGGTTCAAAATGGGAGATAACAAAAGCAAGGTGGTCCTCTAAGGGATACTTCATAGAGTCCAAAACAATAAATATCAAAACTTCATCTCCAAACTCCATAGAAAGTGTACCCCCATGGACATTTATGATTGTTTTTTCTATTTTGAGGAAGGTAATACCTAATATTATGGGATAATGAGAACTTAACTTATCATCTTCCATGTTAAGAACATAGAAATATTCAAGGAATATCATGTCTCTCACCCGAACATGTACATCCTCAAGGACTCCTGGTCGGTATGATGTAGCTCTACTCTCAAAATGCACCACTACTCTCATCGTCTTCAACTCACCAACAAATAAAGAAGAGAATACATAGGAATGAATATTATTTATGAAATCTTCCAAATGAAATAGAGTATCAGAAAAGTGAAACTCCCCTATAGTGCATGGGATGGTGAATGTCCCGAGATCCTTGTACTTTTTTGGTATTTCTGGAGTTGGTGTAATGAGTGCAGACACATTCCCTCCAAGATTGATCCTCTCATTTCCCTTGAGCCCTCATCGATTGGTATACAATACTTTTAAGTATTTATCATACCTTGGGATTTTCTTGATGGATTCAATTATAGGAATTTTTATCTCCACATGCAAAAATGTTTTCAAAATCTCTTATTGAATCGTGTCTTCGGCCATATTTTTGTCTTGAACAACCTTATTTGGAAAGGGGAGAGTTTTAGGAGGAACATAATCAATTGTTTTCTTAATTTTTTCCTTCTTATCTGGTTTCTCTTCAGTTGGTATGGAATGGGGCATCTCCGGAGTTGAGGTGAATCTTGGTGGAATGGTGGATGTAGATGTATTAGTTGTTTGCTTTCCACTTCTCAATGTGATGTCACTGAAATTCCCCTTGTAATTTTTAGTAGGACGGGAAGGAATATTTTCATTGATAATACTTACTAGTTAATGGAGGTTAATAGAAATCTGGCTCATTTGAGTCCTCAATGCTCTTAACTATGAACCTAGAATCTTCAAATCATTATGATGATTAAGAACAATTTTCTTCAAAATATCATCAGTATTAGAATCTACCATGGGTGGGGAATTATATTGTTGTTGGATTACTGATGCTTCGGATTCAAATCTCATTTGGTTTTGTTGGAAACCATATTGGTAAGGTGTATGTTGCTGGAAGTTTTGTTGAAAAGGGGTCCTCTGTTGTTTTCCAAATCCATTCCTCATGTTTGATTGATCCATCCACCCTTGGTAGTATGTTGGTACAAAGGAATAATACCTATTTTGGGGATGTGGTTGTTGTTTCTATTGATATGGTCTCCTAGTTAATACTACTGCACAATCCTATAACTCTTGCAGTTTGGGGAAATAGTCATTTGGGTGGTTTGTTTCAGTGAAAATGCCACATAGTCTCATAGGAGTGGGTTGGGGTGTCTTTTGAGGCAAGGAAATCTGCCTCACCATAGTGGTTAGTTCTTCTAACATATTATCAATCAAAGTATTTTCAAGAGAGGATGGACTTAACTGATGTACTCTTCTAACATGTGGTGTACCTCAATCTCCAAATTGTTGGGAGTTTTGTGCCATCTTGTCGATTAATGCGCATGTATTTGCTGGTGTTTTGTCGACCAATTAAACTCTTGTTGGGGAATCTTCCATGCTACTCTCCATAGGTGTGAGTCCTTTGTAGAATTACTGGACGAGTAGTTTCCCACTGATTTGGTGATATTGGAAGCTTGCACTAAACTTCTTGAAACGCTCCCAGTACTCATAAATTAACTTACCTTGGGCTTTCTTGATTCATGAGATCTCTTTAAAAATGGAAGTGGTCCTTGATGCTGGAAAAATATATAAAATAAAAGACATTCTAAATCCTTCCAACATGTTACATCTTTAGGTTGTAAGTAATACATTTAATCCTTTATAGCTTCATCAAGTGAAAATGTGAATTACCTTAGTTTTATTTGATCTTAAGAGACATATCATGGTTTAAGGATTGAAAAAAGAACATTAAATTCTTTTAAATGTTTGTTTGAATCCTCACCAGATAATCCATGAAAATTTGGAATAAGTTTAATTAACCTAGATTTCAATTCAAAGACTGATTCGAGGTTTGGGTATGCAATACCATTTGGTTTATAGTTACTGTCGGGTGCATCCAATTCTCGAATGGTTATATTAATTTCATTATTACTATTTTAATCCACTTATTATTCTTTTTTGTTAGATTCAGAATTGTTTCCAATTTCTGTGTTACCCGAATGGAGGAATTCTCTAACTAGTTGAATTTTGAAACTTCCCATAGACTGTTAGATTTGAGGCCTAAGGTTGCGCTCAATATCAGGGTCTAAATCTATGATATCATCAGGATTGTTTCATGTCACAAATAAAATAAAAAAAATTAAATGAGGAAAATTGGACCATAATAAAAAGAAAAGAAGTTTGAGTTGGTCCAATAAAAATTAAAGAAGATAGTAAGAGAAAAAAACCTTGAGAAAGGGGGAAGAATAAAGAAAGAGGACAAGAAAATAATTAAATGAAAAATAAAATAAATACCTCTAATTATTTTAATTAATTACTTGCCTCACAAAAAATGGTGACAATTTTATGAGAATTGTCATGGGTGCTCTCAAATGATATTCAGTTTCAAGTTATTTAGGTGTAGCAGAGTGGCTAACCAAGGTCATCTCTCAAAGGAGGAAGTAAATTTACCAACATATTAAAGGTATTTTAAAATAAAATAAAATGGAAGAAATAAACTACATGAAATTATGTGTTATGTTTATCATTTTTAAAATAAGAATAATAAGCATGATAGACAAAGATTTTATTTGTTTTAGTTTTATTAAATTAAATTTGATTAATTAAACCCAACGAGAAGATGTTTTTTAAAATATATTTTAAAAGGTGTAATCGATCTAACTATAACTCTTCAATTACTTATTAATAATTATCATTTACATTAATATCAACTTAATTATGACCCCTTAATTTTTTAACCCTCAAACACTACGGGAGTGAACATTACCACAAAGACGAAAAGAGGTTAACCCTAGGTCAGCTCCAGAACATGCAATCACATCACACTTCTTTGATTTTTGTTCTAAGATTAGATTATGGTCAGTGGTAAATTAGTGCATAAATAAATTTTTTAAATAATTATGAATTGATTTTAGATATTATATTTTAACTCTTCAAATTAGTCTCATGAAATTTTGGTTTTACTGATTATGTTTCCACTTTTACAATTTACACTAATCTCGACCTCACAAGTTTTTTGTGTCAGTTGTTCAATTTCATTCTTAGTTTCTTATAATTTTAGAAGAAAATTCATTGATAATATTTAGTGAATTTTAGTATCTTATGTATTCAAAATAAATAAATGAATAAGGTAAAAGGACGATCGATTACTAAGAAAACCTCTCTTACATGGGTGGCGTAGTCATTGTAGAAACGAATTGAATTTAAAAAGATTTAGAATGTGTATAACCTAATCCAATTTCTACTATTTTATATCCAGAACAAATTAGATGATTAAGGGAAGAATAAAATTTAAAATAATAGAAGGAATAGAAGAGAAACTAATACTTTATTGAATGTACAAAAACATTACAACAAAGAAGAGGAAAAGAAGAGCATTTTGGAAGAGATCCTATCATGGTAGCTTACCTCATCCAATTATGAATTGAAATGGTATGGAACCACTTATATTCTACTCCCAATCTAATAATTCACGTCCCAAACCCTCCAAATGAGAAAAATACCAATTTATAGAGTTGAGGGGAGGCTAGGTTTCAAGTGGTTTTATGTGTGAATTGGGAAATTCGGTAAAATATTTTATTCCAAGTTGTACTGCTTATTTTACCTTCAAAATGCATGAACCAGAGGTCCATATAAGAGAATTATTTTTGAAAACTTTATTTCTAGAGATCCTCTCAAAATTTGGTCCCAATTCATGCACTTAAGTAGTTTATATGGCCTAAATACAAAACTTATGTTCAGTCTGGTGAGTCCAGCCCATCTTTGATGTCATGGCCCTTTTACTCCAACCAAATGCACGAGTTATATCAATAGTCCTAAATAAAATTTGTATCCCATTGAGTGAGTGATATGTATAAATAAATATATTTTCAAATAATTTAAATTAAAATATTTATTTCTTAATTACTACAGTGAACTTTAAAGGGTAAAACTAGAATTTTCATCAAATTTGAAAAAGAATGTTATAATCCCAAATATTTTATAAATAAAACTATTTAACACAATGTGTGTAAATTTTATCATTTATTATCAATAAAATATTCAAAAAAATTGTGTTTTATCAGTTTACCCCTTGATTTCAAATTTTTAATCTGTTTTTTTTGTAGTGGCAATGTGGAATGGTTGACCGTGTTTGGTTGGTGCACATGGTGATGACCTCATATTTACTATGATGTTTGATTTTGGTATGTTGTATTTGAATTTCTTTATGGAGTATGTTCTTGTGATAATATGAACTTCTTGTAAGTGTAAAACTTACCCATAAAGTGGTTTTAAATAATACAAAAAAATGGATTATGCATGACGCCAACTTCACCTTGTATCAAGTGAAAGAAATGTTTCTATAGACTCCATCAACTCAGCACTTTGGGTATGATATCCATTTTCTTATAGACATGGGTTTTCCTATCCAATAAATTCTTATAAATTTTGAAGTCTTGCATCACCTTTTTAATTATAAACAATTTTGGTGAAACCATTACACTCATATCCACTCGAGTCTAACTACCCCCATAGATTGGAAGTTCTAGTCTCCCTTCACTCATTGTGTCTGATTTATTTGTGAAGCATGGAAATTTGAGTCATAAAAATGAGGATTTTATTCTTTAATAGATGAATTCAAATTTGGAGTGCAGTTATTGTGATGCATGACACAACTAGAGAGAACCTTTATTTCTCAATGAACACAACCTTGGAAAAAATGTTCGCAGAATGGTAGTTTGTCTGATTCAGAAGACAAGACTTTAGGAAGTATCTTCAAACCCCGGGGATAAAATAATCCATAAAAATTATTTGATCACACAACAACAAGTAATTACTTCATGGATAATCACATCAATATAGGGCCAAATACATTAGCAGATCCGGAATAGTAGGCTCAACCACATCATAGAAATCTAGGCCGATATATTTGATCATCCTAGAATAATGTGTAGTAGCTTGTTTATTAGAATGCATGTATATGGACATTTAAACCCTACAAGAAAGAAAAAAAATTCTCCCATTAAGTAAAAAAAATTTCTTAGAAAATTTAAAATTTTTAATTAGGATAATTCTAAATTTTGGAAATGGAAAAGGCTCATGGAGTTCATTCATCCAGGTTCCACATTCATGCCCTTTGATGAGGTTCTGTCCACAGGCCCTTCGACGTGCTGCCACGCACTAGCACTCCAATAAGGTTCTTCATAAAGGACCCTTGATGAGGTTCTCCCCACATAGTACCACTTCTCAAATGGTCATATTTTAGGAAATTATTTAGAATACCTTCATGGAAATGGATGATTGAAAGATCTGAGGGTAATACTTGCACAGTGAGAGAAAAAAAATCACCTACAAAGAATGTGAGAAAAATGACAAAGGGTCTAGTAGTTTTTAAACATACTACTGGCCTACACACTAGACATGTGATAAAGAGTTGTTCCATTAACCTATAAACCTATCCTCCACCTCCGACCTTCATGGATGACCTTCATAGTTGAAAATTCCCCCATTCATAATGTTTTCCCCAGTATGAATTAAGACTAGACCCCCCCTCATTCAATGATATCCAATCATTGGGGGGGGGGTTTTCTTGACACTTTATTTTGTCAAGGTAGATGAAAATATTATGAATAACACCTCAATAGAGATAAATTAGTGAAGATCCCCAAAATAATAAGAAAATTAATTTTCCCAAACCCTAATGTGCATGCAAGCATGTGCAAAGATGGCCCGCACAACCCTCCCCCCCTACACAACACCAGAGGAAATGCCACCCCTATGTGGGAGAGTTGTGTTGAGCACCTATACCCAGGATATGTGCATAAAATATCCTTAACTAGGGTACCCTATTTTCATATAGATAGGACTTCAGTGATCCTCATTTTCATAACTAGAAAATTGTAAGAATCCCCAAAAGTCTGGCCTTATATCCCCTTCTCCTTAGCCTCCAAAAATTCCTCAGGTAGCTCTAAAAAATCCAAATATAGGATAAAATTAAGGGGAATTTGTGAGATCGAAATCCATTTTCGGTATAAAATATAGGACACCTCCATGTGGACCCTTTCTCACCTAGTAGAAAACCACCAATGTGAGGCCCTTCCATAATTAAAGACATTTTTGAGACCTATCCAAGGACACATGAAGAGACCCATGGTGCCTTGTCTCAAGACCCACCCAAGTGTAATCACTCAGTTGGTCTATTTTCCAAGCAATACCAAACTCTTTTAGGCCTATACCCCCTACACGAAGTACATCCAATTCCTTTTAGGCCTTGGGAAAGGCACCTCTACCCTCAAAACCAGGACCTGTATGAGCCCACCATTGGGCCCTCATCCATTCCACCAATGCTAGATCTCATGTTCCTTTGGATCCCTTGTTAAAGTGGTACAATGTTAAAACCTATACTGGATATTCTAGACTTTAAATACCATGAGAGTGGTCACACCAGTGCGCCTCCCATTTGGATGTGCGTTTTTATGGTCAGAGGCTTCCTCCACTTGTCCTACCTAATGGTTGGGTTCTGTGGGTGAAAGTGGATGTGAATTCCTATTGTCACAATGAACCTATCCCTAAGAAAGGTGATAGGTAGTTCATGATATCAAATATTAGGGCTAGGACCATGTCATTCCCTTTTCATCTCTAAGACATGTAGCCTCTAATTCCAGGTAGAGAGCAGGAGGATCACGCTTGTATTTTATTTTGACATGGAATGAAATACTCTTATCCCACTGTGGAACCAATTTTATGTCATATGGCCTGAAGTAATCCCCTATACTTTCTTTCAAGTGGTTACACTCTTTATCTTCCTCTGTCCTTGAGGGTTATTTCCATATGGGTAGTCAGGCCTGACTATCCAACATAAACAATAGGAGAGGGAATAGGCATATCCAAGCCCCATTTTCTTCTCCCATCACCCCATCCTCTTCCACTAGTGGAAGAGAGTGATCGGGTGATTTTTCACATCTTCTTCTTCCTCTTGTTTATTATATTCAATAATGAATCATAATAACTTATATGGAACTAGTGTGTAGCCACAATCACATTTTTAACATGATCATATGGATGTTTCGGCAAAGAATCTTCCTCTCACAATCCCTCAGAGAACCTCTATGGGTGAGGGTCCTGAAGTCCATGCATCCAACCTTAGTTAAAATTGTATTGTGTGGTTCCCCAAATCTTATTTTTCATATTGTTTCTCACATAGATCATGAATCATGTGGTATTAGAGGTATATGGTTGTCATGACATCCAAATGATCCCCAATCAATTTGGGAATCATTCCATGTGTAAGCCCAAACTGAACATATGGGTCTCATACCTGGTATAAGCCACAACATCTCACCAAATGGAATCATTACAAGTTTAATTATTAACTAAATTAAGGGGAATCCTCATACAGAGTACACCCTAATCATACTGAACCAATGGGCATCAATTCCAAGTAGAAGTCCCAACTAAACATCATGGGAATCCATTTCAGGAGTAATCCCCAAAAAAACTATACATACCTTAGGATATATTTTTTAGGATTAATCCCTAACCATACTTCAAATAACAAAGGCATCACCCATTGGAGTAAGCCCTGAAACCCAACATTTGTGCATCCTCCTCAGGTGTAATCCACGAAACAAACCCCGAAATCTCCATGAGTCAAGATACCTATCATGTCCCAAAAATCATTCATCAGGTCATCCTCTTTAAGAGTAATCACCAACTTAATCCTCTCAAAGGGAACACTCCCCTATGAGAAATACCTTTAGAGGGCCTCCATAGGTCCGCATACTCACTACTAAACTTTGTCGACTTTGATTCATGTCCAAATGGTATAATTAGGAAGCCTCCTTGAGGTCCAATACCTGCACCCCAAATTAACCCCATTATTTTTGGGCCTCAACCCTAGAATATTCTTATTCAACCATGTAATCCATATCCCTTCTAGGTTCACTGGGTTGTTGTAGCATAAGTCCAACACTAAAAGTTTACTAGGAAACTTCCGACAAGACGCCCTTACCACCTGATGTTAAACATTATAGTTTGGTCCTTATCACAGAACATTAAAAGGAACAAGGTTCTTTGTTATGTGGCACCAAACTACATGGGTCATGATTCCTTTCACTAGGATATATAATAGATTCTATCTCATGGGTCCAATCCTAATATCAAAAAAACACATGTCTCCCTAGATGACGATACACACCAGAGTGCCCTATTGTGTAGCTAAAAAACTAAAATCATCATAATAATGACCAAATAATATTTAATCAGTACATGATAGGATACCATTGATAAAGAACCTCATATATATAATTATATATCCATTGATTAAGAACCTTTGATACAAGGTAATGATTATAAACTCCATTCTTGCTAATAGTTATTTTAATTTAAGGTTGATCCACATCATACATGGGAATTAATGAACGATTAATGAACATATCTGAAATATATAAGATAAACCCATAGAATGAAAAAATTCCCTCAGAAATGGTGTGATTAGCTCAACCTCCCATCCTCTTGACCAATGTGAGTTCTTAAGATTCATTTTCCAAATTACCCAACTAGTGATGACATTTATAAGGTAGTTACCTATGGACACAGAATTGTTAGGTTTTTCTGGGTCCATTCAAAAAACCCATTCAAAACTATTAAGAAATAGTGAATCTGATGTGAATGATTGTACACAATTCAATAACCTAAAATCAACCATTGGGCTAACACGAATATCCATTAGAAAAAGTTGTACATCCTCATTGGGATCCTTCTTTTGGATTACACCTTAATCCATGAAGGGATGGTATTTTGGAAATATAAAAAGCTCTAGGATGCATTCAAGGAATATAGGAAAGTATTATGGAATGGATTATCTAAGATATAATACTCAAAAGGTGATAATAAGAGAGTAGAATATGTGTCTTTCTATAAGTAAGGGAAGGGGTGTAATTGATATTATGAAAATGATTAAAAAATAATTTAGTTATTATTATGAAAATTCTTCCAAATGGATAATGATTCAATTAAAAAGTGGATAAGGTCAAAATGACTTCAACAAATAATATCTTGGTAATTATTTTGGGTCATTTTAAACCATGTATTTTTTATTAACCCCTTGGTTAACCAATTTTAACCTTAACATCAATAAAAACCTTTTCAAACATAATGGGTTATAATTTACATATAAGTTATAAATTGTTTCATAAATGGAAAGGGGGTGATAATTTATTTCCCCCTTATCCAACTTGAAAAATATATATATTTTCTAAATAATTTAATAAAATATTATTTCTATAAAACATCCTTAATTTCATTTTTGAAACTATTTTTTTAATTTGACATTAAAGGCAGTAGAAAAAATAAAGAATTCAAATATAATAATTTAAAACATCACAAATATGTTATATTCATCTATAAAATTCATGTAATAGTATAAATTACCTAAATTATATGACTGTAAATATTTTTAAAACCATTTATTTTATTTTTCTATTAATAAAAGAGATATAGTGTTGGCATTGCACAAGAATTTAAGGTAATTATATAATGATTAAAAATTAGAAGAAAATAAACACCATAGAAAAAAACTAATGCTAAAAATAAATATTAATATTTATTCAGAACTAATTGTTTTCTCTATATGAAAACATAAGATATATTTAAAAGTAAGAGAGTGAAATTTTGTATTTATTCAATTCTCAAATTAATATAAACACCATAATCAAATAATTATGGCACCAGGTGGCCATATATTAAATAAAATAAATTAAATACTTGAAATAAACTCTTAAAACATGATAAGTTATAGTAGTGTAAAAAGTTTAAATCTATATCCTAATATTTTAACCATATCTTATCCATTTTACCCTTACCGAGGTGAAAAAAACTACTATGGTTAATATTTATATTTACTAAAAACATGAGACTAATTTCTAAATTTTATCCTACATATTCCAAATATGAAATCCATTTTTTACATTTGAATTTTAATAAGTGTTAGAAATTCATTTTAAAATAACTGAGAAAAATGTGATGAATTTTTTCTTAGAAAAATACAATTTTATTCATAAAACTCAATATATATTCTTATCTTGAAACTAGAAAAAATTAAAATAATGGGAGAAATTTTGATCAAATATGATATATATAATTTTTTTAAAAATCATTCACCAATAGTGATTAATTTAATTTATTAATAAAATAACAGATTCTGATAAAAAAATACAATTTTTTTAGAAGAACACCTAGTTTATTTTTAAATTATTATATTTTTGTATATAATAAATTGGTACATAATGATTTCATTTTATAAATCATTACACCATAAATTATTCATAATTTAGTTGGTATTATTAATACCATTCAACTTAATAGCTAGGTTATAATGGTATACTACATTATGATTCATTTAGACTCATGGTTGTGTGTATCATAAGCTATCAATGAAATAAAATTTATTTATAGAACTATATCATAAAATATATAGGCGTTACATTATAACCCCCCAGAATTAATTTCACTACTGAAATTCTATCACTCTAATACAAAAAATGAGGATATATTTGTTTCATCTGATCTTTAGGTTCCCAGCTAGCTTCCTCAAATTACTAATTCCTATAAATAATTTTAAACATGTGAATAGTCTTAGTACATACCACTTTATCTTTATAATCCATGAATTATACTAGTTATTAAACATAAGAATGGTCAATATCTAGTGGTACAACTTCAAAGTTCATTACATGTGTTGGATCAGGTATGTACTTTCTTAGAAGATATGTATAGAACACATCATGAACTTGAGATAGGATTGTTGGAAGCGTTAAGTAATATTCTGCCATCCCTACCTGATTAAGAATCTTAAAGGGATCTATAATAATAAAAACAATATTAACCTAGAGATGGTGTGTACATTATTACATTAGTATAGATACAAGGGATCTCTCCACACATTATTGATAAATTTAATAGTATTTTAAAACTATATACATACATGATTAAAATATTACACTAGAAATATAAAAAAACATATAATAAATACTTTTTTTCATCATGGATGTTATTCATAATATCCTTCTTCCTATATTGGGGAAAAAAACAAATAAAGGGTGAGATTTGATGCTTATTAAGAGTTATTTATAGAATAAGATATCATGAATCAATAAGGCATAATTAATATGGAAAGCTAAATAACTAAAGAAACATTCCATTTTATCAATAACATTATCATGAAACGCATTAAAGGATAATATCAATGAAGTATTCTAATGGAAATGACATTGTAATTATCAATGAAGGATATAATCAATATTGGACATCATTATTTTATACATTAAGATATCTATACCATTAAATTATTGTTCCCATATAGTTTAACCAATTGGTAGGTATACACCAAAACCCATTCAATGTTGGCAGATTGTTTTGTCTCATGATACATGTAGATACATATAGGAGAAATAAAATTTCAAACCCCACCCATCACTGCAGGTACAATACATTCCATATATATTAAATGATAAATTAAATTCATAAATATTTTTCTTATCAAATATTACCCATATTGATTAAATGATATGGATTTATCAAGGATTTCCCAAATTCAATTAAATAACATTGATAGTAATACAATGTAGACAGAAATTGTATATGGTTTGGGAAATAATCATATCCAATATATAAATAATATGGACATTTTATAAAAATGTAATTTCCAATGATCCTAAGAAAGTGACTGTATCAAAATAAAGTTAATGACCATAGAATTAATCAAGTAATGAGTGGTGACTATTATAATGGTATATTTTATAGTAAAAAAAGTATTTTAAAAAATTGATGATAATGGAAGTGAATATTTTAAAATAAGTTCTAATAAATATATATATTTGTAAATTTATTGAAATATTTTAGATGAATATATGTGGTTAAAATGGTTATGGTGGTATAAAAATCTGGTAATGTCATATACATTCAAAGAAAACATTCCCTTTGGATTTTTATAAAGAATTCTGAAAATGACCATTTTAGGAAAACATTATAAAAATTTATTTCAAACAATGTAAATACTATGTTATAAATTAAAAATTTCTGAATAAATCATTTGAGTAATAAAAATTAATTTTTTAAATTAATTTTGAAAAATATTGACATTAGAGAAAATTATACCAGATCAAAAAAGAGAAATAAGACCATATTTTCTTTTTAAAATTCTTCCTGAAAGAGTAACCTGAATTGAGTCATTAATCATCATAAATAAATTTATATTCATGTTAAACCACTCAAAGTGTCAATATATACACCACATAAAATTTAATAGGTTCATAATACTAAATTTTTCTTAGTAAAGTGGATATTTACATGAAATCATTTACCTTAGGTTTTAGTCTTCATGTACATTCTCCATCATCCAGAATAAACAATTTATGTTAATTTTTTTCTTTATTAATAAATTTTATAAAATTTATGATTCATTTTATTTTATTTATTACCTTGTTATATTTATTTATTTATTCATTTAAGGTCACATCATATTTTTGGATTATTTTCAGTTCATATGTCCAAAAAAACTTCTGTAGGATGACTATGTCAAAATAATTAATTATTCCATCATCTCAGTAACAATAATAATGTCATAATTATCATTTAAATAAATTAATTATACTTTTAAAACTAACCATGAAATATTTTTTTGAATAATGATCTATGTTACAATCATATAGATGGTAGGTCATTCGTATACATGGGTAAGATTTTCTATTTTTCAATGATTATGTTGGAAAGAAGGTATGTATTATTTTACCTTTATATTATTATAATTATATAATAAATACCATATTATTTATTTAAATAAACTTATATATACCATCAATGTGATTCCATTATGATAAGAAAATCACATCACTCTATGGGGGTGGTAGCCCACACATATGCACGAATGATGTTATCATTTCTCTATAAAATGAAAGGTAAAAAACTATGAGATATATTTATTTTACAAAATGTTTAATATATCATTAATATAATATATATATATATATATATATACTACATATAACATTATAACATGTTGTTAGAGGTGGTGATGGAAAATGAATTACATCGGTTCGTGAGGTTATAGTCTGTCGAACACACGAATGATGGTTTTGTTTCCCATTGCATAGTAGTGGGGTTGGATATAGGCTATTCCATTAACATAAAAAAAATATAATTATAAATAATTTACTTTTTTATTATTTTATCATTATTTAAGAATAATTGAAGGATTTATAAGTATAAGTGAGCTGAAAAAAATGGTTAAGAACTATACCTCTTCTTCCGACAGCCTCTTTAGGTTTAAACCTAAAGCCTTCTAGGGATGGTTTTATGATAGAAAAAGGTCCTCTAGGACATGAGTATTGATGTAAGTAAAGTATTTAGATTTTTTTGGGTGAATAAAGCCTCTTTAAGTGTGGAGAGGATCGGATAGGGGGCGTCCTTTTATAAGTGAGGGAGAGGAGACACCTGTAATTTTTAGAAATAATAAAATATATGAATCTATTACTCAAGAAAAATAGATCCAAAAAGAAAAATTACGAAACATTAGATGATTTATATATAAATATGGAAATAAAATATATTCTACAGAAAAAATTAGGTCATCTTAATCCGTATCTCTTTATTTTAACTTAATGGTAAACCTATTTTACCCTTAACAATGGTAGAAAGTTTTTACTCTTTATACAATTCATTATGAAGAAAAACTAAGTTAGCCCTATTTAATATTTTTAAAAATTATAATTATAATTATTTAATCCATTTTATCAAATTAAATTCTTATAAATGGAAGAATTTAATTTAATATTAAACCTAAAATATGTGACGAAAAACATTTTTTTGAAAAATTTCTTTTAAGTAAAAATTATTTTTATAACAAATTTACTAGTAAAATTAATTAAAAAGAAAATAAATGGATTATAAATAATATAATTGAACTATTTATTTCTTTAAAACTATTTTTAAAATTATTAAAACTTTATAAAATACTATAAAAGGCATATTTTTCAATAAAAAGTAAAATTTTTCATTATTCACTGGAAAATCAATATTTTTAGAAAAATCTCAAAAATTCCCTCTAAGAAAACTGTGATATTATAATTTCAAATTTTAATTTTAATTTAATGAATAAATTTCATAAAATAGGTAAAAATTAATTATATTAGTTTCTCAAAAAATAAATAAATTACATTTTTTAAGAATTTGTGTTTTTTAAATAATAAAATGACTATTAAAAATAAAGTCATTATTTCATAAGAATTAATCAAGAAATTATTATTGAGTATAAACTTAATATATATTTAATAATTTAGTTTTACTTTTCATACCTATCAATTCAATGCCTATGTTATAATTATCATATTTAAATAATAATATTTTGCGGTTCATTTAAGCTTGGTGTTGTGTGTTGTATATGCTATCAAATATAGTATTATTTTAAATTATATTCATATTAAATTATTGAATCCTAAAAAAATTCACCCTTGAAATATTCATATTTGACCTTATAAATAAAAATCGTTGGTTGTTTTTCATAAAATGGTCAAGTTCCCACATTGCTTCCTCAATTTTATGATTTCTCTTATGTGTATTTACTAGTCCAGTCACCTGATTCCTCAACACATACTATCTAGTGTCAATAATCTTGATAGTTTCTACATAGTAAGATATGTCATTTTCTAGTAATATTTGTTTATAGGTGATAACATGTGTTTTGTCTGGCATATACATCCATAATAAAGAGATATGGTATAAGGCCCCAGCCTTAAACCTTACATAATCTTGAGTTATCACAAGATTACACGTTGAGGATCTTTTCAGGTTTAGAGTTTTAGAGAATTAGATCTTGAAACTTGCATTACATTCCAACTTTAAACAAAGTGGTTATATAAAAGACAGGATTCATTCTTCCCATCAAAGGAAACATATTTAAAATAAAACTTGGATTCTTTCTTGACACATCCTTGACTCTATCATCTTATCATGTACCCTTCCCGTGACCTGTGAAAAACATTTCAAAAAAACTTGGGATGAGCATAAAAATCTCAGTAAGGGTTATAAAAATATGGAAAGGAAACATGAGTTCATATATACATAAGAATGAAATCATACTTTACCCATAAAACATAGGCATATCAAATCATGAATAAATAATAGAAAACATAAGACATAAAGGTAACTTGAGGAATTCAAAACATTCTTACGTAGGGAGTAACCCTCTTGGTTACGTTTGGAATACCCATCACAGTATATTCCCTAAATCTCTTCGGAGAAACCTTAACGTTTCACTCCTTCGCGTTACCCAATGCATTGGAGAGCTATATCGGGCTCACCCGCCCTTAGTTTATCACGGAACCACCCGTTCTTCATAACAATGCCCAAGAACCATAACATAATCGTATCACATAAACATGAATAAAGGAAACATAACATTTCCACATTTCAATCACAATATAACATTTTAGGATATTGAAATAAAGAATCCATTCAAAAAGAAACCATTTCCAAAACCATTTAAAACATTTAATAAAGAGATTTTTGAATCAAAGTGTCCCATACCACCTTGAATCTTTTAACATTTTATACCATTAATATCCATATAAATAAATCCTTAAAACCATTTTGAAAACATGTATATTAATAAGAACAAATAATTAAAACATTTAAAACGATATTATGGTTAAAGGGGTTTTACCAAAATTAGAGACACTTGAATAAAATAATCGAGGAATAACATTTAGTCAGAACTTTATAATATCATGAGAATAAAAGGATTCATGATATAATACTCCAAAGGATAGTATATACACCATATAAGAGTGAATTGGTGCATAACAACAATGAACCCTCAATAGAAATGTCAACTGTGATGAAATCCCTTATAAAGAAGGCATCCTTAAATTAAGGACAAATAAATCTCAAAAATATGTGTGAAAAATATATATACACCCAATATAAGTGGATATTAAGTGTAAAACAATAAAAGGTCATTCACACATATTCAATGGATGACATATTCAATGACTACAAGTTGAACCGAAAGAAATCGAAATTGGGTTAAAAAGTTCCCTTGACAGCCTAACGACATCACATCAAAATGAGTTGATGAGAGATAAAAAGTGTATCTCATCACTTGGACATAATATTTACATCAATAAGGATGTGTGAGAACATATCCCAACATAAAAATATGTAAATTAAAATTCCCAATAAAAGAAGTATTTTAAAAAAGAGGAGGGTGAAAGGTTCCCTTACCGACTTGGGTATCTTTCAAAACATACACCCCATGAAAGAAAGACAATAGGTCATTGATGTAAATACTCATAAACAAAAGTATATTACACAAAGAGTTAAATTATGGGCAGTACATACACCACTCAATGGAATTTGTGGCGAATGTAGCATAAATCTCATGGGAATAAAAGTGAGATGAAAAATCCATTACGAAAACTCGGCAGCCTAACGGCGCCACATAAAACTTATGAATATGGATTGATGAGATAAAATAGAGTATCCCATCATATTACAATAGAATTTACAGCAAGTGGAATATAAAAGAAAGTCCCCCAACATTGCAAGGAGGAGTTTAAAAGAAGTGACATAAAGGAGAGTACTTAAAAAGAAAGAGAGAGGTTAGATCTCTTACGAAAGTTCGGCAGCCTAACGGCGCCACTCAAAACTTCCAAAATGGATTGATGAGAGAGAATAGGGTATCTCATCACATGAACATAGTAAATTTAATATAAAAGAACATCCCAATCATTAGAAAGATGAGCTTAATATAGATGACATAAAAGAGTGTACTTAAAAAGAAAGAGAGTTGTAGGATCCCTTACCTCGGGTCCGACTCGAATCGATCGTTCTTTAATATCCTGAATAATAAACTTGAGTTAATTTCTAATTCCTTAAGAACCCTTTTTCAAGTTCATTATTAATTTTATACCACTTATTACCATGTCATAAACATTATGTAATCATTTAAGTTAATAATATTTGTTTTGCCGATATTTGGTTCTTAAGTCGAAAGTGGTCTTCTTACAATTACATGTTGTTCGTGTGGCCAAATGTTTATTATATACAGAATTGTATTAATTATGTAGATATCATATATGTCATATATATCCAGTACATGCAATCATTTATAACATTACATAATCATTTAGAGGTAAGAAATTAAATGCACCGTTCATGGAGACGTTAAGCCGTACGTACGCATGAACGCTACTTTCATTTCTATTTCATATTTTATAGAATGGAATAATAATGATATAAATGTATATTATAATTCCAGTATAATATCATATATAATATCATTTTTCCTTCTTTTATACATCCCACATATGGTATTTAACGAATCAAATCACTTTGAGGGGGCGGTAGTCCACACTTCCTTAAATGAAGATATCGCGTATACCCATAATGGAAGCCATAAAGGTAAGACAAAAATGAAAAATACAGAAGAATAAATAAAACATAAACATATTATATATCATATATAAAAATAGTGACATCATAATGGCCACCTTTGAAGGTGTTAAATGAGTATTGAACAATCATCGTTTCGGGAGGCAGAATTTCACCATCCACGGAAACCGTATATTCTTTAACCATTTGATATAGTTGTGTGAGAGTGTAGCTAGAATAAATCTTATAACAAAATACTAGTATATTGAAGATACTTTTTTTTGTTACAAAAGAAGTAAATAAAAATAGTTTAGGGGGTTGGAGAAGCAAAATAAAATAAATGAACATGAGAGAATGAATTACCTTTAAAAGTGTAACTCCTTTTGATTTGAGCCTAAAGGCTTCCTTTGAAAGGATTCTGCCCAAAGGGAATCCTCTAGGATGAGGAGAGGAATGTGGAGAGAGTAAATGGGTAGGGTTTGGCCGAGCCAAAGGCTTGAGGAGTGTGTTAAATGAGGTAGAGATGGGGGCCTTTTATAAGAGGAGAGGAGGGGCACTTTTGGAAAGTAAGAAATATTACTTTATTTGAAAATGTGTTTCGGTTTCAAAAGGTCCCACATTTATATAATTCGTGGATAAGGTGATAAGGCTTCTAAATCCACTCATCCAATAAGTTTTGGACATGTTTAGTTCATAGATTTTACATTATCATTCCATTTAATTTAAATTGTCAAATAATGATGTCATCGCTGCATCATTATTATGTCATAAATAATTTAATTTATTTAATGTCTAAAAATTATAAAAAAATACTATGATGTATGAAATCTTTTTATCTTTCCAATGAATATTTATAATCAAAAACATGACTTGTATAACCCCACTTAAAAATTGTTTTATTAAAACATATCATGTTTGTGTCAATTTTACTTTTACATTAAATAAAATGTTATTTATTTCATTTCCCAACCAAAGTGGATCAATGGGGTCCCCAAGTTGACCCATGGATTTTCTTGGTCGGCCATGATAAAACCAATGAGGGTAAGACATGTGTCAAGCTCATCTCATTCTATTAAAGCATTATTTTTACCTTAAACTACACTAATTACCACTAATCGCGATTAAAAACTTAATAAGTTACTATTCACCAAAAAATTATTTTAATCTCATTCAACCACATTTTACTTCTTAATGACAACCATGTATGTCGGATTATTGAAAATCAAAACACAATGATGGCAAAATTTCATTTAAATGGAAAAATCAGTTTTTATAAGTACCACTTAGTGGTTTCACTATTCATCAAAAATTGAAGTTTTTCAGAAAAATCCCAAAAATTCACCCTAAGATATATTTGATATTCTGAATTAAAAAATGTATTCCGTTTTACAAAATTCAAAACATATAAGTCAAATTAATTAATTTAATAATTAATTCTCGTTGTCATGACAAATAGCATGTTTTATGAAACAATAAGTATCAAAAGATTGACACTAGTTTAAGTCTGATTTCAAAGTGAAATTGATTCCAATGACCACTATTGGATTTAATGGTAAAAATATTTTCTAATTTCACTTTAAAACCAATTCAAAATATAATCTAATCATATAAATAAATTAGATTAAAAATTGTTTTTGAATTAAAATACAACATTTTACACTATTCATTAAAAAAATGAACTTTATCGGAAAGATATCAAAAATTTACACAAAGTAAATTTTGATGTCCCGATTCTTAATAAGAGTTTTATTTGGTCCAAAATAATGTCTAAGAGTGAAAAAAACTATATTTAATGATGGTTCTCCATCAAAAGGTGATAAGTGAACCTTTAGTGAAAACTAGGGCATATACGCCTAAAATTGAATTCTTTCCGTATTTTAAGCCTTTATCTTTTATTGTATAAATGTAAAAATATTTAAGAACATATATAATCATATTTAAGTTATTTCTATCCATTCCCACCATTACAACGGCTACATGTTAACTACCAATTAAAATAATATTATTTTATTATTAGAGTGCAACGTAAGATTCCCAAGAAACCCGTTGTTGCGTGTTGGGTACGCCATCGAGCATAGCGTCCCCTTTAAAGTCATTTAAATATTTTATTCACAAATATGGATAAATATGAAATGTCATATTCTTTATTTACCTGGGGTGTTACATCCTTCCCCCCTTTTGGGAATTGCGTCCTTGCAATTTTAAAATTGCGCTTGGAAACATCCTTGAAAGTCCCACATCAGAACAAAAGTCGGTAAAACAAACACTTTAAAATAAAGAAAGATAAGTACAAAGGTTACCCGAGTTAACCCATAATAGGATTCCAAGTATGAAAATATGGACATGGAGGAAAAAACAAAGGGTCATGTTCTGATGGAGAGTGATAGAAAACATGTTTAGGAGAAAGTTAACCACGAGAAAATCACAAACTTGTGATGGGTTAAACGGTATTTGATTCCCCAGTAGGAAAAGTTAATAGAAAACATTTTTGTTTTAAGTTACTTTTTATTGAGGAATTTATTCATAAGGAAGCATAATCACTTATCATGTTGACTTTCAACATTTACTAGATTCCTTAGTCAAACTCATATTATTTCCAAAAGACGAGTATTTAGGGAGACTTGTTCGCATTAAGAGTACTATAATCAACTTCTAGAGAATCACCTAATCCCCAAAAGAGAACTATATACATCCCATGTATTTAGGATTTAACCAAAACCAAAACCAAAAAGGTTAGTACAAGATCAGATAATCCAGAAAAGGATAACCCCTTATAAAAAGAAAATCTATTCTTAATCTCCAAAATTTGTCCAACAAAACCCAAAGTTCAACGAGGACCATCCGATAAACAATTTGTTCATAAAATTCTTCAAAGTAAACCAATATAAGATTGAAACCCAAATATTTGAAGGATTTAGTCACATAGTCTTCCAAGTTAAATCGTAACATCTATCTCCAAACAACATCAGTTGCTCCTAAAGTCTCACATTGAAAAGTAATTATCCTAATCACATATCCTCCAAAATCAACTTACTCTTAATTCATAAAATCATATAACTAAAAAGAATCAGTCAAACTAACCAGGGACTTCACGTAGTCCAGTGGTAGGCGATAAATACCAGTCGCACTTTGGTTGTGGGTTCGATTCCCGCAGCATTGTCCGATGCGACGGGTTGTCACACGGTCTGAGTGTTGTCCTTTTTCCAAAACTATATAATTCCCAAATCATTACCCAAAAAGGGATAAAATCATCAAAAATAATGATAACATAATTTAACCTCAATTTTATCTCATGCCTTTCACTTCAATCATAACATATGGTAACCCATAATTACCTCAAAAGTAAGGATCATATAATCCCAAATGGTTCTTTATAACTATGTCCACAAAAGAAAAGATAACTATTACTTGAATAAATTTTTCCTATATTAAACATCAGGGTTACACATAATATAAAAAGTCTTCTGATGTAACCCCATCATTAAAAGAGACTTAATACTCTTAATAATTTCACCCTAACTCTTGAAGCCCTTATATGTTGACATCTTACTCATTCAACATTCTTCATGATCCATTATCCATTCCTTTCCAACTTATTCCGAAATACCTCTTTCCTACAAACAAAATCATGAATCATATCCTAAGATTCCAAAATAAGAAAACAATAGTCATGAAATAGTACATACCTTTGATTGGTCATTGTCAGTTTCTTCATCCTGAATCGGAATGGCATTAGGTATTGGTAAACGAATATTGGTACGTTCTTGGTGACCCCATTCACGAAACTTCTTCATAGGACATGTGTTTGCATAATGACCATGCACACCACATTTAAAACATTCAATTGATCCCTCAGAAAGAACTTCTTTCCCTTTCCTCGAGTCAACTGGATGCTTCCTTTTTCCATGGCAGGTTCTTGCTTTATGACCTTCATTTCCACATCTATAACATATTTCTGTCCCTTTGAAACATTTTCCTAGGTGTTTCTTTCCACATCTTTGACACATAGGTTTTTGAACACACTTACCTTTATGATTATTACCTATACTTCCGTAGGGTTTTGTTTCTTGAATATGATGCCTTAGAGAAATCTCCAAGGTTTAGGTGGTCAATCATGACTCCAGATAGTTGGTTGAGGATAATCAAAAGAGTTCTCATTGCAGCTCCCATATCATTCAGTTGCTTGCTCAAAAAACTGTCATAGTTTCCTTCACATCCACTGTTACTTTGGTGCCTGCTAGATCCATCGATTTACTAAAACCAAAAAGGTCAGTGTGAGTATATCAACAAAACCATCATGTACTAATGAGTAAGATAGACAATAAGATATACTTACTCATTCACTTTATCTAAAACTAAGACTCTTTCTGAAATCCTAACCATTATGGTAATTGTCAATTATGCTTAAAGAATACCCTAACCTCTAAAGTTATCTAAACCGACCTTTGATACCAACTATAAGGCCCCATCCTTAAACCTTACACAATCTTGAGTTATCACAAGATTACACGTTGAGGATCTTTTCAGGTTTAGAGTTTTAGAGAATTAGATCTTGAAACTTGCATTACATTCCACCTTTAAACAAAGTGGTTACATAAAAGACAGGATTCATTCTTCCCATCAAAGGAAACATATTTAAAATAAAACTTGGATTCTTTCTTGACACATCCTTGACTCTATCATCTTATCATGTAACCTTCCCGTGACCTGTGAAAAAAATTTCAAAAAAACATGGGATGAGCATAAAAAGCTCAGTAAGGGTTATAAAAATATGGAAAGGAAACATGAGTTCATATATACATAAGAATGAAATCATACTTTACCAATAAAACATAGGCATATCAAATCATGAATAAATCACAGAAAACATAAGACATAAAGGTAACTTGAGGCATTCAAAACATTCTTACGTAGGGAGTAACCCTCTTGGTTACGTTTGGAATACCCATCACAGTATATTCCCTAAATCTCTTCGGAGAAACCTTAACGTTTCACTCCTTCGCGTTACCCAATGCATTGGAGAGATATATCGGGCTCACCCGCCCTTAGTTTATCACGGAACCACCCGTTCTTCATAACAATGCCCAAGAACCATAACATAATCGTATCACATAAACATGAATAAAGGAAACATAACATTTCCACATTTCAATCACAATATAACATTTTAGGATATTGAAATAACGAATCCATTCAGAAAGAAACCATTTCCAAAACCATTTAAAACATTTAATAAAGAGATTTTTGAATCAAAGTGTCCCATACCACCTTGAAGCTTTTAACATTTTATACCATTAATATCCATATAAATAAATCCTTAAAACCATTTTGAAAACATGGATATTAATAAGAACAAATAATTAAAACATTTAAAACGATATTTTGGTTAAAGGGGTTTTACCAAAATTAGAGACACTTGAATACAATAATCGAGGAATAACATTTAGTCAGAACTTTATAATATCATGATAATAAAAGGATTCATGATATAATACTCCAAAGGACAGTATATACACCATATAAGAGTGAATTGGTGCATAACAACAATGAACCCTCAATATAAATGTCAACTGTGATGAAATCCCTTATAAAGAAGGTATCCTTAAATTAAGGACAAATAAATCTCAAAAATATGTGTGACAAATATATATACACCCAATATAAGTGGATATTAAGTGTAAAACAATAAAATGAAATTCACACATATTCAATGGATGACATATTCAATGACTACAAGTTGAACCCAAAGAAATCAAAATTGGGTTAAAAAGTTCCCTTGAAAGCCTAACGACATCACATCAAAATGAGTTTATGAGAGATAAAAAGTGTATCTAATCACTTGAACATAAAATTTACATCAATAAGGATGTATGAGAACATATCCCAACATAAAAATATGTAAATTAAAAGACCCAATAAAAGAAGTCTTTTAAAAAAGAGGAGGGTGAAAGGTTCCCTTACCGACTTGGGTATCTTTCAAAACATACACCCCATGAAAGAAAGACAATAGGTCATTGATGTAAATACTCATAAACGAAATTATATTACACAAAGAGTAGAATGATGGGCAGTACATACACCACTCAATGGAATTTGTGGCGAATGTAGCATAAATCTCACGGGAATAAAAGTGAGATGAAAAATCCCTTACGAAAACTCGGCAGCCTAACGGCGCCACATAAAACTTCCGAATATGGATTGATGAGATAAAATAGAGTATCCCATCATATTACAATAGAATTTACAGCAAGTGGAATATAAAATAAAATCCCCCAATAGTGCAAGGAGGAGTTTAAAAGAAGTGACATAAAGGAGAGTACTTAAAAAGAAAGAGAGAGGTTAGATCTCTTACGAAAGTTCGGCAGCCTAACGGCGCCACTCAAAACATCCAAAATGGATTGATGAGAGAGAATAGGGTCTCTCATCACATGAACATAGTAAATGTATTATAAAAGAACATCCCAATCATTAGAAAGATGAGCTTAATATAGATGACATAAAAGAGTGTACTTAAAAAGAAAGAGAGTTGTAGGATCCCTTACCTCGGGTCTGACTCGACTCGATCATTCTTTAATCTCCTGAATAATAAACTTGAGTTAATTTATAATTCCTTAAGAACCATTTTTCAAGTTCATTATTACGTTTATACCACTTATTACCATGTCATAAACATTATGTAATCATTTAAGTTAATAATATTTGTTTTGCCGATATTTGGTTCTTAAGTCGAAAGTGGTCTTCTTACAATTACATGTTGTTCGTGTGGCCAAATGTTTATTATATCCAGAATTGTATTCATTATGTAGATATCATATATGTCATATATATACAGTACATTCAATCATTTATAACATTACATAATCATTTAGAGGTAAGAAATTAAATGCACCGTTCATGGAGACGGTAAGCCGTACGTACGCATGAACACTACTTTCATTTCTATTTCATATTTTATAGAATGGAATAATAATGATATAAAGGTATATTATAATTCCAGTATAATATCATATATAATATCATATTTCCATCCTTTATACATCTCACATATGGTATTTAACGAATCAAATCACTTTGAGGGGGCGGTAGTCCGCACTTCCTTAAATGAAGATATCGCGTATACCCATAATGGAATCCATAAAGGTAAGACAAAAATGAAAAATACAGAAGAATAAATAAAACATAAACATATTATATATCATATATAAAAATAGTTACATCATAATGACCACCTTTGAAGGTGTTAAATGAGTATTGAACAATTATCGTTTCGGGAGGCAGAATTTCACCATCCACGGAAACCGTATGTTCTTTAAGCATTTGATATAGTTGTGTGAGAGTGTAGCTTTAATAAATCTTATAACAACATACTAGTATATTGAAGATACTGTTTTTGTTACAAAATAAGTAAATAAAAAGATTTTAGGGGGTTGGAGAAGCAAAATAAAACAAATGAACATGAGAGAATGAATTACCTTTAAAAGTGTAACTCCTTTTGATTTGAGCCTAAAGGCTTCCTTTGAAAGGATTCTGCCCAAAGGGAATACTCTAGGATGAGTAGTGGGATGTGGAGAGAGTAAATGGGCAGGGTTTGGCCGAGCCAAAGTCTTGAGGAGTGTGTTAAATGAGGTAGAGGTGGGGGCCTTTTATAAGAGGAGAGGAGGGGCACTTTTGGAAAGTAAGAAATATTACTTTATTTGAAAATGTGTTTCGGTTTCAAAAGGTCCCACATTGATATAATTCGTGGATACGGTGATAAGGCTTCGAAAGCCACTCATACAATAAGTTTTGGACATGTGTAGTTCATAGAGTTTACATTATCATTCCATTTTATTTAAATTGTCAAATAATGATGTCATCGCTGCATCATTATTATGTCATAAATAATTTAATTTATTTAATGTCTAAAAATTATAAAAAAAATACTATTATGTAGAAAATCTTTTTAGCTTTCCAATGAATATTTATAATCAAAAATATGACTTGTATAACCCCACTTAAGAATTGGTTTAGTAAAACATATCATGTTTGTATCAATTTTACTTTTACATTAAATAAAATGTTATTTATTTCATTTCCCAACCAAAGTGGATCAATGGGGTCCCCAAGTTGACCCATGGCTTGTCTTGGTCGGCCATGATACAACCAATGAGGGTAAGACATGTGTCAAGCTCATCTCATTTTATTAAAGCATTATTTTTACCTTAAACTACACTAATTACCACTAATCGCGATTAAAAACTTAATAAGTTACTATTCACCAAAAAATTATTTTAATCTCATTGAACCACATTTTACTTCTTAATGACAACCATATATGTCGGATTTTTGAAAATCAAAACACAATGACGGCAAAATTTCATTTAAACGGAAAAATCAGTTTTTATAAGTACCACTTAGTGGTTTCACTATTCATCAAAAATTGAAGTTTTTCAGAAAAATCCCAAAAATTCACCCTAAGCTATATTTGATATTCTGAATTAAAAAATGTAGTCCGTTTTAAAAAATTCAAAACATATAGGTCACATTAATTAATTTAATAATTAATTCTCGCTGTCATGACAAATAGCGTGTTTTATGAAACAATAAGTATCAAAAGATTGACACTAGTTTAAGTCTGATTTCAAAGTGAAATTGATTCCAACGACCACTATTGGATTTAATGGTAAAAATATTTTCTAATTTCACTTTAAAACCAATTCAAAATATAATCTAATCATATAAATAAATTAGATTAAAAAGTGGTTTTGAATTAAAATACAACATTTTACACTATTCATTAAAAAAATGAACTTTATCGGAAAGATACCAAAAATTTACACAAAGTAAATTTTGATGTCCCGATTCTTAATAAGAGTTTTATTTGGTCCAAAAGAATGTTTAAGAGTGAACAAAACTATATTTAATGACGGTTCTCTATCAAAAGGTGATAAGTGAACCTTTAGTGAAAACTAGGGTATATACGCCTAAAATTGAATTCTTTCCGTATTTTAAGCCTTTATCTTTTATTGTATAAATGTAAAAATATTTAAGAACATATATAATCATATTTAAGTTATTTCTATCCATTCCCGCCATTACAACGGCTACATGTTAACTACCATTTAAAATAATATTATTTTATTATTAGAGTGCAACGTAAGATTCCCAAGAAACCTGTTGTTGCGTGTTGGGTACGCCATCGAAAATAGCGTCCCCTTTAAAGTCATTTAAATATTTTATTCACAAATATGGATAAATATGAAATGTCATATTCTTTATTTACCTGGGGTGTTACATATGGAACCCATCATGAACTCTATAGAGGCTTGGTGGCACTATTAATCGGTAAGCCAAAACACCAATTATTTATAGAATTTACAAATGTATGATGTACATGGGGATCAATTTTCCCTTTTTACCAAACCATATAACACCATTGCATGGAGATAATTTCAATAAAATCTGATCTCCCACTAAATATTCCAAAGTGTTCCTTTGGTTATCAAAATAACTCATTTGTTTTCTTTGGGATTATTTAAAACAATTATTAATAGCCCTTAACTTCTTCATTGTATCCTTAATAAGATATTTACCTAAAATCTTTATTTCACTACCTTATTCACAACATGTTCATGTATGAAATATTTTTTGATATAATAAATCATATAGATCCATTTTAATACTTTAATGAAATACAATATTATAGGAAAATTATACCTAAGGTAAATATTGATCCCATGTACCATGAAGGCCAAGTGAGAATAAAATCACATATATTACAATACTTGAATAGATATTTTAGACCACACATTACGTTGAGGGTGATAGGAAATGCTCAAATGATGTTCGGTATCAAGATCCTTCTAAATACTTTTCTTGAATTTTGATGTAAATTGTGGATCATGACCAGACACAATTGAAATAGGTGCACTATATAGTATTAAAACATATTTAATATAGATTCATGGAAGAAAATCAAGAGGTAAATATTATCTTATAGTTAGTAAATGTGCTAATTTGTTAAGGTGTCCAATAATAAGATATATTATTTCATTCCTTATATGAATTTTTTTCTATGTTAATGTCATAATATTTCCACATTGTAATAAGTAGATGTTACAAGATTCCTATAGTATGTTGTCTTTTGGCCTTCACATGTGGAAAAACCATACATCTTTACAAATAATTAGCAATTTATCACATCATATTTTCCCAAAAAAATCCCTTCAAATAACTATACATCTTGGTGTTACCAAGGTGTATATAGAAATTAAAGAAATGAGTATCATATAAAAATTTCCTTTTCAACTCAGGTATATATGGAACACATAACAACTTTCCAAATTTCATAATTTATCTTAATATTTGAAGTCTTCCGATTTCCCATCATTCTTGAGTAAAATTTTCCATTGAAACTTTTCATCACTAGGACGAGATCATTTTGTATTCTACAATAAAGATGTATATTCAGTAATTTTTAAAGGAGTAATGCTTCCCCTTCCTTAATCATTCTTGTATCTATATTTAATAAATCCAAGAACATAGGATCCCTCACAACCCTCATCGTTTCTAGGACTACATTATCTTTCTTTCTCAATGCATCCACTACCTTATGTTCCTTCCATGGGTGGAACTGTATTGATAAATCATAATCCCTAAGTAGCACAATCCATTATCTTTTCATCATGTAAAGATATTATGGTGAAAAGACGTATTTTTGGCTCTTATGGGTTGTGTATATCTCACACCTTTTACCATAATGATAATTTATCTATATATTCAAAGATAATATATTGATACTAACTAAATATCATGAGTTGGATAGTACTATTAAATAGTATTTAACTTCCTTGATGTATAAGGAATAATTTTATCAGTCTTTATAATGACACAACCAAGTACCATATTCGATGAATCACTATATATCGCAATTAAATCATTTCCTAATGGTATAGTAAAAATCTAATCATTCACAAATATCTTCACCAATTCATTAAAAAAATTTCATATTATATTAACCATGTAAAATTAACTACTTTATGTGTAACCTTGGATAATGTGTTATCAAATCAGGAATTGTTTTAATAAATATTCAATTGAAATATTCTACACTAATGAATCTATATACCTCAGTTACATTTTTTGGTGTTGGAAATTCTTTGACAACTATTTTCTTCACTAGATAGACTAAGATTCTCAGCTTGTAGGTGATATTGGAAATAAAAGAGACTATCTAAATTCAAAATTCACACTTGCTAAATTTCCCATATAACACTTTTCATCCATGTGTCTCAAGAATAATCCATAAATGATTCTCAAATTCCACATAGATTTTAGAATACACCAATATATCATCAATTAATACCAAAACATATTAAGATATTCTTTGAATAGTCTGTTTAGTAGATTTATGAATATCGAGGGTGAATTAGTCAATCCAAATAAAATTATTATAAACTCGTAATTTCTATATCTCATATGAAATATTTTCTTCAGAATAACTTCTTTATTTTCTCATAACTTATGATTCCTATAATAAAGTTTAATCTTTGAAAAATACTGAGAATCATGAAGTTGGTGGAATATGTCTTAAATTCTAGGTAGAAGATACTTATTTTTTATTATAATAGGATTAATTTTCATATAATGAATGCATATCCTCATTGATATATCTTTCCTTTTAACAAAAATAATAGGGTCTCCCCATGGTTAAACACTAGGGCGCATAAATACTTTTTCGTGAAACTCTTATTGTTTTTTATTTATATCCACTAATTACATAGTGTACATTCTATAATGATTCTTTGACATATTCTATTCATTAAGGATTAAATCAAAGGAAAACTCAACATCATGCATTGATATATGTCCATATAACTCCTTAAGATATATATCAATGTATTTTTATACAATTCATACATCCTAAAATTTAAGAGTTCCTTTTCCATACATATATTGTGTCTTCTCTTCTTCCCCATGAATCTTATTCATAAGAGCTACTAGAGGTGGATCTCAAAATGAATCAGATGATGAATTATCCCCTATAATATAATGAATTTTACATCCTAATCATGAATTGTAATTTTAATATATTTGAAATTAATATTTTTATTATACATTGAATTCAATCTATAATAAGTATTATATAAAAATCAACCATAGGTATGATAATCCAATATAAAAATAAGGCTTATTTATGTGTCATAATTGGAAATGACTGACACATACTTGTAGTGGTGAGATGTTTACTGGATATTTTGAATTAAAACTCCATTATTAAGGTGTTAAAGAAATATATAATATTATTGGAAAACATAGAATATATAAAAGTGTGTAAGGATGCCACATAAAATATACCATTATATAAATTTGAGGATATGATTAAATTACCTACCATCACATCGTTATGAAATTAAACGTTAGCTGTAGTGATCATATAGTCATTGAATTCACCCCTTGGCCACTTATATGATATATTCCATTAATTCTTGGTACATTAGTTTGAATAATTACCCATTTATTAATAGTTCAATCACTATATAGTAGTCATCTCTTTCTTCCCCTTATATTCAGTTTCATGATAACCTATATCTCTATACTTATAAAACACTCCCATTCCCTTTAATAATATTCAAGTATGTTTCTTTCCATAATTTTCACATGATGGAAATTACATAATTTCCTTCTTATTATTACATGTTTTACATTTTTCTGAGTGCTCATCTAACCCCTTATTATCATGATTTCACTTAAAGATATAGGTTATAAAAAATTCCTTCTCAGATTTAATATAACTTGATACTATATCATCATATGATAAAATAGTTTTGGGAACTAGTGTCCTTTAGAAATTTGTCTTAAAAATATCAATGAAATGGTAAATCTTTTTTCAGGATTATGTATGTATTCTAAATCATGCCTAGATAATCATTTAAATATATCCTAATACTTTACTACACTTTCTGCTTCAATCTTATTTAATGTGACGAACTTCCTATCCATATTTTATTAATTTTCTTGGGGGATGTATTTCCCAAACAAAATCACTTAGGAATTTTTCAATTCCATAATTTCTATTTCTTTTGCCTCTTTAGTGTTTTTGATCAATTACCGCCATTGATCAACATATCCTTTTGAACAATACACTTACAGAATAAGTTCTTCCACTTTTATTACATCCTAAAGAAAGGAATATATTTTTTATATACCTAATCAATTACTTGGAAACCAATGGATTTGTAGTTATATTAAAAGATAGAGGCTTTTTCTCATAAAGTGATCCTATATAGGATAATCACATTGTTGAATTAGAGGCTTCTCCATTCGAGAAAGGTTATTCATCATAACCTGAGTAATCTGACATAATATTTCCACGATCTACTCTATTCCAATAGTATCTATATTGGATTACTCAATAGGAAAATCTATTAATTATATGTATTTATTCATTCCCTTTATTCCATTTGGTTACATCATTAAATATTGGAACACCTGTATTTACCTCATAATATGTATGAAGATTGATCCATAAAATAAAATCACTATGATGAAGAAATTTCTAAAATATGATAAGGGATTATCATAATTCTCATATATTAGCTATGTTTATATAAAATATATTCCCCAAGGTTTGTAGTAAATATTTTTTGATACCAACTATAATAATCCAAAAACCAGAAACCTAGATATGGTGTCTACATTTTTACATTGGCATAGATATATGGGATATCATAATGAAGGATCGATTAGTTTAGTAGTCTTGGAAAACCAAATACATACATGATTCCCATATTACATTTAAAATAAAAAAAATATCTTAAAACCATTATTTCATACTTGATATTATTCGTAATATGTTTATTCATATACTGGGGAAAAGAAAACAACAAAAAAGGGTGATATCGTATGCATAATAAGAGTAATTTACAGTGGAAGGTATCATAAATCAATATAGAATAGTTTATATGAAAAAGTAAATAATTGAACACATGTGTTATTTAATCAATAACTTGAGCATGACATGAATCCATGGATAATATCATTACAGTATTCTCAAAAATAATTATAATTGGATTCCCAATGAAGGAAATTCTTAATATTAGGTATTGGGATTTTAGACACCATGACATATATATTGTCAAATCCTTGTTCTCAGATAGTTTAATCTACGGGTAGGTATACACCAAAACAGATTTTATTTTAACTTATAGATTTTTCTCATGAGGATTGTTGATGCATCAAGGGGATGTATAATTATGGGCCCCACCCATCACTATAAATCCAATGCAATCTATATATACTAAATGATTAATTCAGTTCATAAATAATGTGTGTTATCAATAATAATCTTAATAGAGTAAAGAATAAAGATTTATCAAGGTTTTTCCTCAGTCAACTAAATAACATTAATATTAAAACACCATATACATAAATGGTATATGTTTTGGGAAATAATTACAGCCATGATAGAAATAATATGGATATTTAATAGAAATATAAATAATTATAATAACAATAACAATAATATGTTTAGGTTTTAAATAGAGTTAATGAAAAAAAATTAAACAATAGATGAGATATGACCATCAAAAAGGTATATTTTTTTTGTAAAATATATTCTTTTAAAGAATATAAGAATATATAAGTTAAAATTTTAATATAATTTTTCATAAAAAGTTCTCTTTGAAAAGTCACTTAAATCTTTAAAAAGAATCTAGCATCGTAAAATGGTTATGACGATGGGAAAATCCATTGACATCATGTGTGTTAAAATAAAACTTTACTTTTAACTTTTTATAACGAATTTTGAAAATTATTATTTTACAAAATCATTCTAAAGATTCATTTTAAAGAATATAAAAATTCAATGATAAATTAAAATTTCATTAATAAATCATTTTAGTAATAAAAAGGAATTTTTAAGACAATTTTTAAAAATATGGACATGGAATAAAAGTATACCTGATCAAAAAAATAAATAATATTGGATTTTGTTTTCCAAATTCCTATTGAATGTGTAACATGAATTGAATCATTAATAATTATGATTTAATATACATTCTTCTTAAAAACATCAACTTGGTATTATATAAAACACATAAATGTGAAAGTCTGTGTAATACCAAATATGTCTTAGTTAAGTGGAAATTGAGATGAAATAACTTATCTTAGGATTGAATCACAATATATGTTCATTATATTTCGGAATAGTAAAATAAAATTAATTATTTAAAATTTTAATAACCTATTTAATGTTTCATATTCATAATATTTTATTTATTACCATGTTATATCTATTTACCTAGTCAACTAAGTTCACATTGGATGTTTTGATGATATTCGATTCACACATCCAAAATGATATCAGTAGGTTTACTATGTTAAACAATTCATTGCCCCGTAATCTATATAATAATAATGATGAAATAATTATTATTTTCATGCATTGACTGTAATTTTGAAACAAACTGTGAATGAAGGTTTCGAAAATTGAAATATATTACAATTATGGACACAGTATGTTGTATGTACTCATGAGTAATGAATTCCATTTATCAATGATCATGATGAAAGGAAGGTATATATTATTTTATATTAAAAAATTATCATTATATCATAAATAACAAATTTTTATTTAAATAAAATTTTATATGACTTTTATGTGATGCAATGGTGAAAAAAGAATAACATCACTTCATGGGGTGGTAGTCCATACGTACACACAAACGACGTTATCATATATCATCAAATGAAATGGTAGGAAAATATATGACATATTAATTTTATATAAATATTTATATATAATTAATATAAAAAATATATATACATGAATTAATTCCATCATTGTTACTATTTATGAGAGGTGGTGATGGAAAATGAATTACATCGGTTTGCGAGAAGTTAATCTGTCGTACACATGAATACCGACTTTGTTTCCCATTTGATTGAACATGACTTGAATATAGGGTATGAAATTAACATAAAAATATCTCAGTATATATAATATAATAGTTGTATTATTTTTTTATAGTTTAACAAAATTTTAATGATGTAGAATATGAAATAAAATGAAAATACATGATTAAGAACTATACATTTTCCTTGGACAAACTCTTTAGGTTTAAACCTAAAGCAATGATAAGAAGGTTTTTTATCAAAAAAAAGGAATCTATAAAGTCAGTGTTTATGTATGTAAGGTATTTTGGAAGGTATTGGAGGAACCAAAATTATTTTTAAGTGTGTATGGTAGAGTAGAGTGAGTGTATTTTTATTAGTGGGGAAGAGAATATACTAGATATTTTTTTAAAAGAACAAAATATATTACTTTCATACTTAGGAAAAATGGATCAAAAATGGACCACTACCAAATATTATACGATAAAGGGTATAAATATGTACATAAAGTAGAAATTATATGAGTTTTAATGCCATTTTTACACGTATATAATTAGTTTATCCCCTCGGTAAACATGTTTTACCCTTAACCATGGTAACAGATTTTTACTATAGATACTATTAATTATGACCAAAAATAAGGTTAACCTTATTAACTAATTTTAATAATTATTATTAAAAATATATTATCCATTTTATCAAATTAAATTCTATAAGTGGTAGAATTTAATTTAAAATCTAACATGAAAATGTTATGAAAATGGTTTTTTGAAAAAATGTCTGTTAAATTATAAATTGTTTAAAAAAAATAAATTATAAAATTCATTATAAAGACCATAATTAGATTTTAAATAATATAATTGAAATAATTTTTCTTTAAAATAATTTTAAAACTAAATTTAAAATTTTAAATACTAGAAACAAAAATATATTTCTTAAAAAAAGTATGTATCCCTGGAAAATCAATATTTTCAAAAAATAAAATAAAATAATCACCCTAAGATAATCTTGAATTAATTATTTCAAACTGATTTTAATTTTTTAAAATAAAATATCATAAAAGTGTTATTTTATTTTCACACAAAAATAAATATAAAACATTTTTGGAGAAAATATATTTTTTAAAGACGAAAATGACTTTAATAAAATTGAGTACCATTTTCATAATAATTAATCAATAAATTTTATGATGTATGAATTTAATATATATTTCCAATTTTTCTTACTATTATTACCCACCAATTCAACTGATAGGTTATAATGGTTGTCTTTAAATAATAATAATTTGTGGTTTATTTATGTTTGGTGTTGTGTGTTGTGTACACTGTCAACCACAATATTATTTTAAAATATTAAAATATTATTGTACCCATATACCCAAGGATCAAATTTCCTTTCTTTTTTTAATATTGTAACCTTATTCGGTGGTTAAATTTAAAGAAATACCTTATCAGGAACTATAAATTCTAGATTAACCCAATGATTGTTAGTATATCATACATATCAACTTTGTGCTACATTAATGTGTTGCTGAATAGTCTAACATACTCTACCATTCCCTTAGTTATCTCTAATCCCAAAATCTTTCATTCTCTAAATTTATAACAACACATTGTAGTTCAATACTTATTTCCATTTAGGGATTCATAAGGATTAATCTAAATGCATGAGTGAAATCTATTATGTTATGAAAACTCAACAAGAGGAAAGTGTTGATCCCAACCACCATTGAAATTCATAGAACAAGATCTCAGTATATCCTCTACAGTTTGAATGGTTTTATGAGACTGTCCATATTTCTAAGGATGATTAGCAGTACTGAATAAGAACTCTGAATAACGATCTTTCTAAAGACTTCACTAGAACTTCAAGTTAAAACTCAAATTTATATAACATATAATAGAATGTGGTACTCAATAAAACATTACCAATTAATGTATATCCCAACAAGATGATTATAAGATAAATATTTTCCAATGATAATGAAGTGTGTTGTCACGACTCGTCCCATTGGGGTCCATTCCACAACCACTGCAAGCCTGCCTCCAATAGGCCAAAGGATAGAGACTATCACCAAGTAAGAATATCACTAACATTGGTGTCCATAGCCTAGTGATCCCATACATATGCACACATCTCCAAAACCCATTCAATGCTAAAATGTAAAATGACAAATAAACCCCACATTCATAAATATAAATGCCACTATCATAGTATAACAAGTATTACTAAAAGAAGATAGGGCCAAATAAAGGCACACCATATAGAAAATAAAAAAGAAGTCCAACCAAAAAGTATAAAAGGGGACTCTTGTTAAGGTAAATATCAGGATACACCTCAGTCAGTCTAGATCACAAATCTTCTCCTGATCTTGGTCCCTATAAGACTCTGTCAAAAGGTCTATCTTTTTCAAAAGACATGACATGTGTGGGAAAATTTCATACAATGATGAGAATCATAATACCTAGTATGAAAGCCTAAAATCACTAAGAATATATCAAAAATAAAATTCATCTCAAAATAGGTATATGTCAATAACACATATAACAATAATATCAAGATATACTCAATAAAGACAGAAAATTTCAAGGTAAAGTCACAACCATAATTCCATCATAGGAATCATGCACAAAGGATCCACACATTACTCATCTATGAGAACACACTCCATGAGTTTGATAGAACTGATAGATTCTATCAAAGATATACTGCTCATTAGGTCTCACCTTTAGAAGTATACTCTAGAATTTTTAATTGATCAATACATAGATGATGATCTCACCCAAGTCCATGGGGTATACTAATAACTCAATTTATAATGTCCTTATAAGTAGAGGATTGATGCATATATAGTGTTCGAAAAATTGATACCAAGAACTCCACCGAGGGAAAGATTGTACTTGAGTATAATGCTTGTCCAAGCCTATATAATCATGACCATGTTTGTGTCCTGGTGGCCCTATCTATGTACAAAAATATGTTCCTATGATTGTTCCCATGTACCTTTTTAGATAAATGTTGAGCTTCCAAGCAAGGGTCCCAGACCATATGATAGTGGTCAAATGTCATGTGATACTTAAATCTCTATGAGCCAAGGGTCCTGCATGTCGTGTAATCTTATATTACACATTTTGTTCTACATGATTTCCTAGAACCTGCAGGTTCTTCCACTGTGATGTCTCCCGCTCCATCATTCAATCTATCCAATAATTATGATGAATAATGTGGATCTACTCCAAATGATACACTCATATGTTGTTCACCCGAATCCATCCATAAAAACTACACAGTGTTTTCCCAGTTATGACTTCTATATCCATGCCATCAATCAATAATGAATGGATACCATAGGAATGATCCAAATACATCATTTACCTCATCATAAAATGTTAAAATCATTGATTAGAACCTCGATTTTTTATAATAATACCTTGTTCTATGAGACAGTTTCACAATGATTTTTTATCATGTATTTCATTGAACCACATCTCAGAACAATACTGGTGCTAAATGTACAAAAATGGTGAGATAAATCCAAGAAATACACAAATAGGAATGAACCACAACCATGTTTGGTAGGACTTATTTTTCTTATATTATAATGATGAATTAATATATTATAAAAACTATCAATTCTTCAAAAAATCACCATAGATAAATATCATACCCACAATACGATTGATCTATGAATCAATCTGTTGGTCAATTGATCCAAATTCATCATAGAAATGAATGAGATGGAAATAATCCAAATAAAAAACAACCTATATTGATTTGGATCAATCAATAGTGAATAATTATTACACATTTTAGTTGTTTTTTATACCCACATGTTCTACTACACACCGATCTAAGATTAGAAATGATCATCAAGGGAACTCCATAGAGTCAAACTATGTATTACAGATAGTGGTATCCCAATATCTATATTGAGTACTACTCCTAAATATCTAGAAAGTGGGGTGACTAAGTGAACCAATCTAAAATAAACTATATGACATCATGTCCCTTGAAAATATATGGTAACCTCAACACAAAGTACATGGATATCTCATCGAACTTCTACTCTAAAACCTCAAGGGGTTGAGATAAACTGACTGGAACATGGTGTTTAGATGTTACTTATTGTCATGTAAGGAATCAAGAGTTAAAATTTTCAACTCCCTTCTTCATCCATGGACACCAAAATTAATGTTGTATATCCTGGTATATCTTTTCCACACATAGATGTACCACAAAGTATATTTATGAAACACTCTTAGAACCTCCTACAACAATGAAACTAGTACCATCGTGCATCCTCTGAAAATAAACAAATTCTCCCCACCTTCAAAAAATTCATTAGGATCATGTTTAATGGATATATGAGTATATAGGGTCTCAAAGTGGGTATCCCCATGTTGTGCCTCCTTGAATCACTATAAAAGAAGAGGTGTAATAACCATAGACCAGAGGTACGATTCTCCATCCCCATCCATAATGGATAACTTTAATGAGGAAAAATTTAATGATGCCTCCCTCAGAAACTATGAACAAGATCTCATACTGAGACCCTCTTCTACCACATTCCCCTTCCCATGAGTATAGACAATTTCAAAGTCATAATAGTTGAAGAACAATATCCATCCCCTCTATCTCAAGTTAATATACTTTTGAGAGAAGATATACTTGAGAATCTTATGGTGAGAAAAGATGATAAATTTCAAACCCATAACGCAGTGTCACCAAATTTTTAGTGTGAAGACTAGTAACTCAAGATCTTGGGCCACATATTTCTTCTCCTGTAGTGTCAACTGATGTAAACCATATTTAATAACCTCCTACCTCTATATAATAATGCAACCAATCCCAATTCCTAATACATTTTAGAACAATACATACTTAACAAACTCCTTTCGACATCAAAATATGGGAGTTCTTGTCAATCTCTGCCTCAAATCCTAGAAATACTGCTGGAACCTCACTTTATACATGAAATGACTCCCATTTTAGGTCAAATATTTCAAGACTTTTGATATCCTATATAAATAATGAATGAATATATGATAGTATAATTCCAACCCAAAGAAAGGTTTCACCTCTGTCATGCTCTTCAGAGGCTCTAAAGATAACACTTCCTTGACCTTTACCAAGTCCACTGATATACAATATCCTAATATAACATGTCTTTGGAAGTGGAAATCCTAAATCTAGACCTGGAACATTGAGAGATTCCCATAAATTTATTACTCTTAGTGTTTTTCCATGACCATCCTCAAATTCCTTTCCTTCTCCTTCTCAAACACCGAGTATACTAGGATATCATTGATTAATACTAATATGAACTTGTTTAAAAAATGATGAAAGATATGGTTCATGATTTACATGAACACTACTTGGGTGTTATTCACACAAAATAGAATCACTATGTACTCATAGTGATTGTAGCAACATCTAAATGTCATATTTAGTATATCCTCATCTTTTATTCACAGTTAGTGGCAATATAAATTGAGGTCAATATCTGATAACCATCATTCCCCTATCAGCTTATCAAAGAGATCATTGATCCTCGATAGTGAATACTTGTTCTTTATGGTCCACTAGTTTAGCCAATGGAATTCCACACATAACCTCAATCTCTTGTCTTCCTTCTTGGTGAACAACACTGGGGATTTTGAAGGTGAAACATTAGGTCTAATAAATCCATTCCATTGTAAGTCCTCTAACATCACCCTCAACTCATGAAGCTCTATGGGAGCTATATGATATGATGGTGCAGATATTGGGGCAATATAGTGGTGTAGATCAAGGAATAAATATATCTCTAAATGGGGTGGTAATCCAAGAATATCCTCAAGAAAGAAATCCCCATACTATTCCACTACTAAAGGGAACTAGGAACTCATAGGATCCACTACACCAAGGGTCATGCGACCCAAATGATGATTAATAAGTTTCACCCTCCTTTGAATGAACCCATCATGTAATATATTTGTTTCCTTTTTACCCATAAAGGAAAATATGGTCCCATCACTATGGAAACAAGACATCCTCCACCTAAAATAGTCTATCTGGGCATGAATGGTAAATAACCATTACATAACTAAGATGAGGTCATAACACCACATCAATTCTACAAAGAGTTCCCAATTGGAATTCCCACCTCCAAGAGTTAGGTCAAACCATCAGTAAAAGTTTTTTATTGATGAATCATAAGAGATTCTATGTGTAAGGGTCGAGTCAAAGGCTCAACTAGAATCTCTAAATATCAAACTACATATGTGGAAATAAAGTAAAGACTCCCTCACATGTCTAATGGTACTACATATAAGGTATAAAAGACATAAATAATACCTCATATCATCTCTAGAGCCTCTGGGTTATAAGCATCAACCACAAGCAGCTACCCTCACCCTATCTCGTAGCTCCCAAAGCCTTCTGTGGACTACCTAGGTGTTGTGGTAGTAACAAGTTGAAACATATACCACCTCCAAATACTCTCACATTTCCTCTTCCATGTCTACTTTCTTACAGACCTGTCTTTTCCTATTGTTTCCACACCCTGGGTAGCCCATCCACTATGTCTCTTTTAGCCATACAATGGTTCATACAATCGTGTGCAAGATTTATTATGCTATTACAAGAGTAGAACTTACTCTCCATGGGATAACTAAACCCATATGGTATTCCCTAAACCAATAATCCTTTATCATAGAATTTCTTCCTGAAATGGCTCACACCACTAAGTCCCTGAAAAATTATGTTGGCTCCCTACTGCTGAAGTCTCTTCTCTTATGTTCCCACCTTAGGCTACAACATTCTAGGTATACTTAACTAGGAAACTATTGACCAAAAAACAATGATATAGCACCCCAAAATAGGTAAGAATTCATTGAGGTATAATGTGGTCTTGGATATCTATACATAGTCCTCATTCCATGGTATAAGTTTGAAAGAACTGATCATGATCCATATCCATCGAGTACCTAGATAGGTTGGTGAATCTTGATGGATAATCTACTATTATTGTACTTTCATAATGAATTTTTATAATCTATTGAATTTGAACAACCCTCAATATAGCTGGAGAGAACTAATCTTTGAAAAGGGGCTCGAACTCTACCCATGGTTGTCTTCCCTCAACATATGCCTAGGTCACTAAATGCCACCAGTATCCTATAAATCTTTGGAGAAGGCTTGTTTCCAGGAGAACCATATGATCTTCTAGTCTCATGAAAATATTGAAACCTCACATCACTACCTCAAGACAGTCCTCATCCACATATGGGTTGGTCACAACTCGGAACCTGAGGGGTCTTTGTTACTGAAACACATGAATCACTCTCATCTTGAACACCTTATATTCTGGTACTATAGGTACCATCTGTTTCTCAATAAGTGGTGGTATAAATAGTGAACTACCAAGATAAAAAACCTTGGTAAATAGTCCCCTATATCATTTACAGATCATTGATGCGGTCAAAATCAAGATCGTGATACCGAATCCTAGCTTTCATACATAATAGATTCATTCTGAGATAGATAAGATATACCACGGTCAATGACTGTATCTGGGGAGCTAACACAAGAAGGACATGGAAACCACAACCCATTATTATAGGATAAATGTACCAATTGTTTCCCCTAGAACCAGTTTCCACATGTACAAATTCAAAAGGTAGGTGATTTGATTCTTAGTTTATGGATACGCCGGCCACCACACCAACACCAGAGTCACTATCTTACAATTTGAAATCCAAAAACATAATATTGTTTCCCCAGACCAAACTCAAAGACTCTGGTCCTAAGTTATAACAAACTACTCTGATACCACTCTATCATGATGCATCTCAATGGGGCTTGTGCCATAACAACCCAACACCCACCTCCAATAGTTCATGCACTTGAGACTAGCCCCAAGTGGGTATATCACTAACATGGGAGGCCTTAGCCAAATGTACCTATAAACACACACACACACATGTATCCAAACCTATAAAAAAATAAAAGGTAAAAAACCAATAAACCATGCATGCATGCACCTAAATCATACTATCAGAGTATGAAAACAAGTACTAAAATAAAAAAAAGTCCAAATACAATCTCGCCACAATGAAACTGAAAATAAGACCAATATAAAAGAATAAAATGATACAGTTGTCAAGTTAAATACTAAAATACACCTCAAATAGTCTAGTTCACTATTCTCTACCTAGTCCTAGTCCCTCTAGGAATCTATAAAAAATTCGATCATCTGCATATGACATGACAGATGTGGGAAAATCCAATGTAGTGGTATGTATAACTGTACCCAATAGGACACCCCAAAATCACTAAGAATATATCAAGAATAATATTCACATCAACATTATTATATTTATTCAACACATATAATAATAGTATATAGATATACTCAATAAATACACACCATCTCAAGGAAAATTGACAACCACAATTCCATCCTAGGAATCATGCTTGAAGGTTCCACACCACACTCATCCATGAAAAAACACTTTATGAGTTAGATATCATTGATGGGATCTATCCAAGATTTACTTATTATTGGTTCTCTCAATTATAAGTATATATTAGATTTATAAGGATAAAGATACACAAATGATTATCATACACAAGTCTATGGGGTATACCAAAAACTCAATTTGAAATAACCTGTTAGGTAAAGTATCAACACTCGTGTAATGTTTTTCATGAAGAGACTAAGAACTACACCAAGGGTAAGATGATGATAGAGGATCTCACTCCATGAATTATTACAGGATTCCAATAACTATATTCAAGAAGTTCCACTGAAGGGATCACTATCCTATATGTAGGATGTGATTTCATACTAACCCTTGAGTAATGGATCTTGGGTATGCACCCTAATGAAACTTTTCCAAGATAAAGAGAACAAGGGATATAATACATCTTTAAATATTTACACAACATGTACTAGTAATAAACAACATTTAATTTGGTACACGGTCATTCCGTTGTATCACGGCCCAAGCCCAGTTCTATGTTCGTGCCGGAGTACACGGTGGGTCCGAGCACGTGTACTCCTGACTGTGTCCATGTCTGGCTGGATATTTCTGTGTATAGATAACTATGCTCATGACCATGCCCATGTACCTTCCTAGGTACATGTCAAGATAAAAAGAAATGGTTTCACTCCATGTGATACTTTTCCCTCTCCAAAACCCCAGTGTCGCAACCAGGGGTCCCACACACCTTGTAATCCTAGAATACACATCATGTTCTGTGGAATTTTCCAGAACTCATGGCTTCTTCATTCGTATAGTTTCTCACTCCTCCAAATTTCTATCTATCCATGAATCATGATGTATTATGTGGATATTCTCTGGATGATCCTCGACATCACTGTTTGTCATAATACCACCTTCAAAACTACTCGAGAATCTCCTAGTTATGACATCTATATCTATTCCATAAATCCAGGATGAATGGGAATCATTTAACTAATCATTGTCCATCATCACGCTCATCATACCATTATCCCTTCATTTATCCAAACCAAAATATATGATAACAATCCATTACTCCAGGAAATGCGTGTACAATGATTTATATCCAATATTTCATCAAACCACCTATCAAATAAATAATGATGATGAACACACAACAATGGTGGAAAAAATCCAAGAAACACACCAAGAAGAATGAACCTTTCCTTAGTTTGGTTGTCCTCAATACATTTCTATTTGAATGATTAATGAATATCAAGTAAAAATAATCAATTATCCCAAAAATACCCATAAATAAATCTCATACCTACAATAAAATTGATCCACGAATCAATCTATTGGTCCATTGATACTCATTCATCATAGAAATGAATAATGAAGAAAAAATAAAAATAAAACATCATCCTACCTAAAATTGGATCAATATATGCTGAATAATGATCACACATTGCTATTTTTTGTGAGATATGCAAGTTCTGTTGTGCATCGATTGACGATCCATGACCAGATGGTTGTTCTTCTGAGAAATATCCTCCAACTATCTCTCTCTCCAACGGTTCTCTATATATATAGGTTTTAGTGGTCATCCCTTATATCTTATTATAACTTCTTATATATTGAAAATCTATGTTCATAAAAAAATTGAATAAATAAACTCAAATCAATTAATTTATTTAATCATTCTCCCATGATCGTGATCAACCCGAATGTCTGATATGATATAAAGTTATATCATTCCTAAAAGTAAAACACACACTCTAAACTCAAAAGAGGACTACGATTTTTTATTTGATCCTCTATTTATATTTTATTCCACATTTTCTGGAAAAAATGTGTTCACATGTATTTGATATATTTAATATAATTAAAAAATTAATTTTGAACACACTATACCTAGAAATATCATGTTGTATTTACGCCTAACTCTGAAAATAATCCATACAATATTCCAAAATAATACATGGGAAAAATAAGAGTTGTTACATGTTATAAATTCTTAAGATGATCTATCATAACCCAAATGGAGTTATGGACATTATATATATAGGGAATTTGAAGAAAAAAAATCAAGGGTTATGTTTCCCCATTTCCATCCCGATATGGGTAATGGTTGTAAAAACGCCTTAAACATTTCTCACTGATACTTAAATTTCTATCAAACCATGAACTAAGATACATACTTTCCAATATATCTCTTCATGTTACCCAACCAGATATACTCTTTTAGATCATTATACATCTTCATACTTCTAGAATGATAAACTATGAGATTAATTGAATATCTCCTTCCTTAATTATGGTATGGTTAGAACACATACATGGTTCCTGAACCTTATCATTTCATCATAATCATTTTTGAACATAAGAACATTTCTATTTAAATTTTGTAACTCCAAATCCTCTTTTTATGCTTTTTAATATTTACTTTGATAGACGGTTAAACACTCATTTGATAAAGATAATATATAACCCTTTATTCCATGATTCCAAGATATATCCTATGAAAATCCAAAATTATTGAATCTTTCTCAACCATAATCATGAAAAAACTAGCATAGTTCTTCAAACATCAAACATTATTGAACTTATTATATTTCTTAGGGGGTAATGTATTGATTAGTCATAATATTTAATCAATTCCAACCATCTTCTCTAGAATACATTTAACCCTTTATGATTGAATATATACTTTAAAATTTTATGATCAGTATATATATATCAGACCTTTATCTATAAAGATAATTCCTCTCTATATTTAAATAAAAATTTCCATAGTTAACTACAAATCATGAGTTGAGAGTTTTTTCTCATAAACCAAAAATTGAGTTGAGGCATAAGCTATCACTATATCATTCTACATGATAAACCATCCTAGATCCTTGTTTGATGCATCAATATATATCAAAAACCCATCTCAATTATATGGTAATGCAAACACATGTTATCTTTATACCCTTATCTTTAATTCCATTAAATTTTTATCACATTCATCTATCCAAAGGAAATTGGTTCTCTTCCAAGTTAATGTGGATAGTGGATTAGTTATATGTAAGAAAATATCGGAAAATTATCTATAATATCCATCTAAACCAAGAAGATTATAGATTTCAATCACATTGGTTAGTCTAGGACAATATTCAATAACTTTGGTCTTTGATGGATCCCTAGATATACCCTTTCATGGGATTTTATAACCCAAAAAATGAAAAACTTTATTCCCCAAATTCACACTTTTAAAAATTTTCATGAAACTTCTCCTCCATTAGGGTCCTCAATACAATCCTCAATTCATATTCATGCTCTTCCTATACCTTTGAATATATAATATTATCATCTATAAATACTAGAACAAACTGATCAAGGTAAACTCAAAAGACACTATTTATTAAATATATGAATATAGTGTGGGAATTAGTAAGAAAAAATGGAATTGTTATAAATTCATAGTGTCAGTAATTTTTATATAATTTTTTTATGGGTATATCCTCTTTCTTGTCCCTAAACTAAGGATATCTAGAGTGAAGTTCAATCTTGGAAACTATTTTGAGCTCTGTGTAATTGATCAAACAAGTCATCAGTATGGGGAAGTGGATACCTACTCTCTATAGTGATCTTTTTACATTCTTGATAATCAATACAAAGTCTCATTGATCAATATTTATTCTTAAGAAAAATAAACAGTGCACCCTAAGGTGACATAATTGGAAAATTAAATCCCTTTTCAAGATTTTCCTATAGTTGCTTTTTAAATTCTTACCACTCAATCATGGTCATTAAATACAAAGTCTTTGAAATGGGTGTAGTGATAGGTGTGAAGTCTATTTAAAACTCAACGTCATTAATTGATGTAACACTAGTAAACTGTTCTATATAGACATCAAAAAACTCTGGTAAAATAGGTATATCTTCGATGTTGGGTTTCTCTCTAACCATTTGAGATAAATACCCCTCGTGGATATGAATTATGATCCTCAATATAGAAGTAATTTCCCTTGAAATTTTTTATTCAACCTTCCACTAATAAATTATGATAGGTTCACTTTTAATATAAAATTTTAATTACCTTCCTCGAAAATTGATATGGTATCTATAAAAAAATATCCAATACATTACCAAAATAAAATCAAATTTAACTAGAGGGAGAATCAAAAGATTTTCCTGATACACATTACCAAAACTTCAATCAGAGATGAGTTATAAACATTACATTCGTTCATTATACCGTTAGGATTTTTCACTCCTAACATAACATTTAACAATCATTTTGGGGATTTCAAACCCTTAGAAAATTCTTCAGATATAAAAGAGTAGGTAGATCTGAAATAAAATAATACATTATAGTTTTTAGATTGGATGGTAATCATACAATTCACCACATCATTCTCTTGACCATATTCATTTTTTATAGAAAGTTAATTCCCTTTATCCTTTTTATAAAGAGCCATTAGGCCCCAAAAAACTCATTAGTTCTTATATTAGGTCATTGTTTCTCATAATTACCAATCTACCTACATATGAATCATTAAACTTCTCTATTTGAATCCTTATTCTCCTCTATTTAATTTTCTAACATTTTAATCCCTCATCAACAATCACCGTCTCAATGTCCATCCTTTGCAAAATTTTAGTACTTCCTAGTTCCTTTCTGAAAATTCCCAAAATGATTTCCCAAATTTTTTTTATGTAGGTGGTTGTAATTTCTTTCCTCTTTGAGATTTACCAATCATGTTTCCATAATGATCCATTTCTATCTTCCTGTCACTAAAACCGGAAGAATAATTGGATTTCCCACTCTCTATTTCTACATTTAGAGAACATTGAACAATTTATTCGTAATTACCAAAGTCTATTTTGTCTAACTCCCATCAAATAATTGGATTTAGTACACTAACAAATTGATCAATTTTTTCAATGTCATTTATAAATCTAGACTCATACCTTGAAATTATTGTAATGTTTTCTCTATAGGTACTAATAGATTCATCATTTTAATGTTTTGGCTTCATAAATTCCTTTCTAATTTGGTATAAAGTGGTCAACGAAATAATTTATTGAGAAATACCCTCTTAAACACCTCCCATTGCATGGATTATAATTTTTCATATCACCTCATGTTCTTGATAAGAGTCCACCATTAACCAATTTTTTTCTCTACGTGTTATACTATTATGGAAACTTTATCATGGATTGAGAAATGAAGAATTGAAAATATATTTTTCACCATATTGATCCATTTCACAGAAACTAGTGGTTCAAAAGAAACATAGAAGAAAGGTTCATGTTGTCACAAAAAAAGACTCAATTTCATATTTCTCCATTTTTAGTTCATTTAGAAGGTGAACATGTTGTAAATTCACATTCATAAATTGAGAAATTTGAGTGATAATAGACACAAGATATTGAATCCCATCTCACAATCCATTTGGTTTCTCTTAGGGATGGTCATTGCATTGAACATCATATTCATTATTTATAAAATTTCTTCTTATTCAATCCATCGACTAAGAGGATTATGAAACCAAATAAACTACCCCAAAAACAATATATATATATATATATATTACATCATTTTAGATGAATAATAAATAAATTTCTACATAATACACACTTTAGCAATTCTAAGGTTTAATTTCATTAGAGACTAGATACATAATCATATTATTTTATGGAATATCTTAAAAATAACCCTAAAAGATCTTCCAACATAGTACTCTTCTTAGAAATTCCCTACATAGAAACTTTTTTATAACCTAGTGAAAGGATACAAAAGAAAGGGTGTTCTTAAATGCTCAATAATGGTAAAATGGGAGATATCAAACATTACATGATAATATGATCATAAGGTTATGATAAAATATTCAAGTTAAAATTATTATCATAAAATTTGAATACCCAAAAGAATAATTTCAAAAGATTAATAATCAATTCATACCTAGAATAATTATAAATAAGGGTGAACAAGTAGAAATCTACTTCCAATATTTAAATTATAGGAATGTGGAATCACAATCATAATAAATAATAATAAAGTGAAAATTTAAAAATAAAATCATTTTTTTCATAATTACGTGAGCATAGTTATAAATTATCACAATCATGCATAAAAATGTGAACAAATATATTCATAATAATTTCCACACATTTTACACTAAGATTTAGTAAAAATAAATAATTCTCATGCATTAATATGTAAACAAATCTTTTCAAACTCATGTATAAGATTATCACAATAATCTCATGAGATATCAATGTGACATTACAAAATTAATTATAGGGAAATATATTTCTGCTCCAATATATAACATAATTAAAATCATACATATGTGTGTAAAAATATCATAAAACATTAATCATAGAATAACCCATATAAAGAAAAGAGTTTTAAAAAAAATTCATCATAGTGTAACCAGTAGAAAAGAAACAATTTTCATAATCACATTTTCATTATAATCATAAACCATTTAGCGAAATAATATGCATGGTATCATTGGATCAAATCCCTAGTAAAAATTGACTACCATCAAAGAAAGTCATTATAGATGAAAATTTTCTTTAAAAGATCACTTAAAACATTTATTTATGAATGAAACCTTTTCACATTGAATTAAAATATTTAAAACATTAAATTTTACCAAATGATAAAGGAAATAAATTATTTTAAAATAACCATGAAAAAAATTAATGTAAGATTCAACTCATCGAGCAGTCATTATACCAGAAATTCCGTTCATGATGAAAATGTTAAAAGAAAACATTGATTTTACTCTTCTGTAAAAAAGTACCACATTAAAAAATTGACAAGAATATTTGGTTAAAAATATTTTGTAAAAATATACTAATGGATAAAAAGTAACATTAAAATCACAGGATAATATAAAAAAAATTATTTAAAATAGTTCTTTAAATATGAATATGGATGAAAACATATTTTTGGCCAAAGAGAAAAATAAAGTCGGCTTTCCTGAAAAACATTCTTACAGTCTATCGAGTTATTAAAGAGAGGAAAATGAAAGTGAAATAGGTAATATTTAGAAATAACCATATAATAATAAAATTCATGAGATTATTTATATTTATATCATAAAATTTCATCATCAAAAATTTAATCATAAAAAATTGATATAATTAATGAGATTGTAACATAAAACACTTACAAATTTTTATCTTTTCAATCATAAGAAAAATGAAGGAAAAAAATTAAATTAAACCTTAGAAATAATGAATTTTTTTTTAATGATATAAAATATCAAATGTGAACTATTTGCACTACAAAAAATAAACAAGTGGGGAATATGAAACCTATCTCCCATAAATAAAAGTGAGACTAAAAAACACTTAACTCAAGTATCATATTTCATTGTATGTGTTAAAAAGATATATAATAAGTAGATATTTATTATAAATTAATTAAATATCCATACTCATTTATATCATACCATATATGATTTTATTATAACATATTAGCTAACATTTTTCATCAAATATATATTAAAATCGTTGTTTCTAGTGATAGTTGCTTCATTTTTTCACACATGTTTTTGTTTGGAAAAATAATTATTTATATATTCATCATGGTTAAATGATCCCCATAATTTGAAAAATTATATTAATATCATATATATTAATTATATATATATATTCTTCTATTAATGTTATATAAAGAAAAATGAATTACAACGCTCATGGAGATGGTAGGGCATACTTACATTTGAATGCTGATTCTATTTTTTGATAAATAACCTTTAAATAATCCTAATAAGTTCATTAATAGCATACATATTTATTTAAATCCATCATTAAAACAATCCAGGTAAATTAGTGATGAAAAATGAATTACACCACTAGGTGGTGATGGTAAATCGTACTTACACAGAAGTGAAGTTTTCAGATTCAATAGAATGAAAAATAGGTGGATAATAATTCTTAAATCATAATAATGAAAATTAAATATATTTAAGGTATTTAATTAATTTTTTTATAATTCATATCATGTATTTATAAGAAGATTAAGAATAAATAAAATTTAAAATTCTCAATTAAGAGTTATACATTCTCATTGAGATCACTTTTTTGCTTACACCTTAGTCATTAAATCGATGGTCTTTTAGAAAGACCATAAGTTCTAGGATGTGGTGAAGGGATAATGGAAGGTATTATTATGGGTATTTTCTATGAAATAATGCTCAAAATGTGTGATTAAGAGAGAAGAATGGGTGTCTTTTTATAACTAAGGGGAGGGGTAATCTTATAATTACAAAAAATGATTAAAATATAATTGAGTCATTCTCAAGAAAATTATTTCAAATTGTACATAGAATCGATTAAAAATATTATAATTTATAAATATCATAAATTTATTAAATTTAGATAGATTTTTTCATTTTAATCCTTGTCTTTTTTATTAACCAGCTAACGAATTTTAACCACAATCCTGGTAATGAGTTTTTCAATCTTAAAGGGTTATAATTTTAATTATTAGGTAAAACGTTATTCATAAATTGAAATGGAATGATAATTTCGACTATATATTATCCCTTTTGTCAAATTTTAATATTTTTTGTTTTTTGAATAATATAATAAAATATCATTTTTCATAAAATATTGTTAATGCCATTTTTGACTCTATTCAAATAATTTGACTTTAAAGACAACAATGAAAAGATGTAATTGAAATATAATTTTTTAACACATCAATAATATTTTATATTAATGTATAAAAAAATTGACACTATAAATCACTCAAATTATATTACATTTAATATTTTTTAAATCATTTATTGTATTTATCTGTTAACTGAAAAAATAATGTCTTAGTGATGAATAAACATTTAAGGTAATTATATAATCACTAAAAATTAGAAAGAAATTAAAATCCAAAAATTAATTTAATTATTCTAAAAACCATTAATAATCATTAAAAACTTACTTTTTACCAATGTGAATACATAAGAGATATTTGAAACTAAGAAAGTGACATTTTATATTTATTATTTCCTTAAATTAATATAATTGTCATATTTAAATAATTGTGGAGCCATGTCACCATATATTTGAGAGTTGGATATAAATGGATAAAATTTTCTCATAAAATAAGATAAAGTAAAGTTTTAGATATATTTTAAAGCCTTATCCTAAATTTTAAACAATATTTTACCAGTTTTACCCATACATAGGTGAAAAACATTACGATGGTTACTATTAACATAGATAAAAAATTAAAGGGGACACTTTAAAAAAAATTATCCTTGTTATTATAAATAGGGAATACATTTTTTATGATTCAAAATCAATAATTGGAGTAAATTTATTTTAAAATGAGTCTTAACTCTGAAAAAAACATTTTTAGAATAATATGTTTTAAAGCATAAAATTATATATATTATTATCTCATGCCTAAAAATATTATATGAACGTTAAACCATTTTATTGAAAATATAATACATAAATTTAATTAAATTCATTCACCAATTGAGATTAATATAATATATTAATATATAAACACATTTCGAGGATAAAAATATGTTTTCTAGAAAAATATATCTTTTACTTTAAAATGATTTAATTTATATTTATAATAAATTGGTAATAGATGAATTTATATTACAAATTTATAATCCATTAATATTTTAGTTTTTAGTTTTTTATATTCACACCCATCAATTTATTGTCTAGGTTATAATTGTATACTATATTGTAGTTTATTAACACTGGGGGTTGCATGTATCATAAGCTATCAATGAAATTTAATTTATTTATAGAAATATATCACAAAATATTAAGGTGTTCTATTTCTATCTATTATTAAACTATCCTCATGAATTTAATATTTGATCTCATTTTACACCATCAGGGTTTTAGGTTCCCTTAAAAACTCACTGATTAATACATTACATTTTTCAAAAAATTCCTTCTTATAGTTGTATTTATCTATCATACATATATTTTAAATGAGTGAATTTAACATATATAATTTGAGTAATAAAAAAAATCCTCTAAGCCTATTTATTTGGAACTCTTTTAGAAAAAAAAATCAATGTTAACAATCTAAATGATTCCCATGTTAATCATTTACATTCATAGATGATTACAACTTGATATTTTTCCTTCTCCATAATTTCCTATGAACTCAATCACACTAAAACAGAACTATCCATGAATATGAAATAAAGAAAAAGAGTGTGATACATAAAAAATAAAAGGTCAATAGATGATGCTCAATTTTTATAAAATAATTACACCATATAATGAACATGTCACTTCTTCATCGGGAAAATTCTTTTTCCCTCCAAATATTTTTGAACAAACTTTGAGAACACAAAACAAACTCCCCCTAAATTTATTTAAATTTTATCTCTATGTTTTGAGAATGAATTTTAGTATGGGTTTAATTGAAATACCATTTTCTTCATGTATCTTATAAGAACCTTGTTTGGTATCAACTTTTGTATGATTCTACTTATTGATTTTAATGTGCCTTTTGAATAATTTCACTTTATACTAGGGTAAACATTCATTTAACTTCCACCTTTCAACATATATCTTTTATATTTGACTTTGAAAAAATTGGTTTCTTAATAACATTTTTTGAGTCAGATTCAATCTTTACACAACTTCCTCAAGTTTTATTCCAATTCATTAATTTTGAAATGTATAGCTACTAATTAAGAATTGAAATATTTATGACTCTACATTTTTATTAGATCCACTTTCAACAAAATAATTACTTCTTTTTTTATCACATCCATTACTTAGAAATCATGCATCTCTTATTTCATAACCAATACACCTTATAGATCATATCTCCCCCATAATCCTGCATCATTTCAAAAGTGGCTACGAACAATTAAAATCAAGGTTATATGGGTACCTCTATTTTCCTCATGTACAGGATTGTGGTAAATCATGGAAGACAAAAACTTGAATTTCACTTATCTTCCAATCCTTCTCCACGGAGATTATTTATAATACACCACTTTTTTCTTTTATAATTTCTTCTTTTATATTAACTAGTCTGGGAATAGGATTCTACAAAATTGCATGTAAATAATTAAAATTCATTTTCCCATGTTCTATCTTACTAAAAATTTTAAAATAATCCAAATAAATTATTATGCATTCTTTTCATACATGCATAATCATATTTTTGTGTGAGACCCCCATAGACTTGGTTTCCTTCTCATTCTACCTCCTCTATAGGAGTAATCTTTATCTTACCATAACTTCTCACCTTATGTCATGAAATGATAGAATACTAATGGATTGTTTAGGAATTTACATTTTTATATACATTAAAACTAATTTCCCTTTTTCTTTTAAGATGAGTATTTATTCAGATGCATGCCTTGTAACTTAGGACTAGAGAATATTCTATATTTCTCTTATATATTACCCTTATTTATTTCTCATAGGACTACTATGGGTGTAACATATTATGTTCTTTTTTCATCATTTTTTTCATGTTATTACACTATAAAAATGAAAAAAAATTATATATTAACATGTCTCTTTTAAGAATAATATGTTTCATTATATTCCTTGGTAGATGCGGATATTCTTATGGAATGTTTTATCATCCATGAATTATCCAAATATCAGTTATTTGATATGTGATAAATATTAGATCACACAAATAATATTCCATGATATTAATTCCTTATTTGGTTATAATTATATTTATATGTATATGTGTTAATTTTCATTCCACCAATGGGATTTTATGTGTCAATACATACACTCCTGATTTTTCTCGATTTTCGATAAGAGTATCACTTTGTAGTTAATTACCTCTGAGATCCTTTACTTCTATAATAGGAAATACACTTTTTTTATATTCATATTCTATATTTTAACATTCTTCCCTTCCACTTATTGATAATACCATAGAGTAAATATACATCTTCTCTTTTTCCCTTTGATGATTTTCAGCGTTGACTGCAGCTTTTTAATCTTCATATATTTTTCATTCAATGAAGTATACATATCCCTCATTCTATTTCTAGATTAATTTTTGGATTTTTCTCTCCCTTATAGATACAAATTCAGAGAAAAAATAGGTTCCATAAAATATATCTCTATGGTCATATATTTTTTGATTTCTTGAGAAAATTATTCAAGTAAGTAACTTTGATTATACCACATATCTTATTTATGTAAACATTATGGGCCACCCCTAATATCTTTATCCTTTAGTTTTCTATGCCTATATATTTAATGATTTTATAGTCTAAAACCTGTATTATCTCTCATTTATCCATCATTTTATTACAATATTTGATATTTTATTAATCTTGGTACACACTTTATCTAAAATGATAACTAGATGTCATCTTTACTCAAGCCTTGGACTCTTTACTTTTTTCCTTCCCTGATGATAAATAAAAATTCCTACTTGTATAAGTATTATTCAATATAATTTCACTATAAAATTTATAATGGATATCAATCCCACTTACCTTAGTAGGTTCTCTATTTTTTGGAGTCCTATTCATATTCTTATTCAGATTCATACCTTTTTTATAAGGCATTCATCAATATCCTTGTTCACTTGTTTCTTATCTTTTCTAGATTTATAACCCTTTTTAAGGTAATAATAGAACCTCCTTTTCTACTATAGTTTTACTATAAATATATTCCATGGAATTTTATGTATCAATGGAATTGAAACTATAATGACTTATATTTTTCAATGTATTTATTTAGAATATTATATGGATTATTTTTTTAGCCATGTGCTAAGATAGAGTGAGATTCCATGGCCAGGTGAGCCATAAATTGTTATTTGAACAATATTTAAAAAACAATATCACATGAAAACAATTTTTATTAAAAAGTTATATAAATCTTAATAAGCGAATCACATTGAAATATGAGGCTTTCATTGTTTCCAAAGCATGTGTTTTATCCTAGATGTGACATAACCTTAGGGCGCATTGGATGCTCGGGTTGGGCTCTGTCATGGGAGATTTTTTAAATAAATTAAATAAATGAAATTAATTTGTTTTATTTATTTTTTGTGACCATAAATTTATTATAAATTAATGGATATGATAATATATCAATATTGGTTACTTAACCATGGAGATATATTAGACCATTGTAGGAGATAATTCTTGGCGAATGACATCAGAATGGATCGAAATTGAGGATCATTACGCCATCAGAGTTCATGGATCACACTAATGACGCCAACATAGTATTTTTATTCATCAATGTTAAATAGAAAATTCATGTAGGATATTTTATTTGTGTAATTTTTATCCCATTATTTATCCTGGTAAAATGTGAATCAATTCCACGAACAAAAACTGATTTGTGCGTCGATGGTTGATTTTAATTGTGGTGCATTTGTTTGTTTTTTTAATTTTCAATATTATTTAGTCTAATTATTCAAAAATATATTGAGGATAAAAAAAAATTTATGTTCATTCATCAAGCTCTATGGTTTATAGATTTCTCCCTAGTTTCATCAAAAGATCATCATGAGGAATTTATTTGGCTTGTAGTTCAATGAATACCAGGTATATGATCTTTGTGTGACCATTCTTTAGCACATCATATAAATAATATGGGTGGGGTTCATGATCTTAGTATTATGATGATGGAGTATGATTTGAGGTGGATCATAATGGGTTTATGATTCCCATTCATCCCAGATTTGAAGGAATGACTATAAATGGTGCATTTAAACATCTTTTGAGTGGTTTAGAAGTCCAAATCCCGGTGATTAGAAATGGAAATGGTCAGATGACCCCTAATCCATGATTCCCCAACTAGAATCATGATGTACATAGTGGTGGAAATGATGTGGAGGAGATCTATGGGTTCTAGAAAATTACAAATTATAGGTTGTGCAATCCTTATATACACACCATGTGGGACCTCATGTGCAGTAATAGGGTTTCTGTGATGTTGACAAGGATCACACATCTTGTGGTCCCTACCACACACTGAGTGAATTTCCCTCAGTGGCTTAATGTGTAACACAAGGTTCATGGGTATTTATATGGATAGGTACAAAGGTTGGTATATGGGCAGGCTTAGAGTATACGGACACAAAAAAATGAATGGGAAGGATATCGACTTACCTCAACATGCCATGTATATTTATATAAACTCTTTTTATTTGTAAATTTACATTCTATGTGAGTAAGTACCATAAAGGAAGACTTGGGGTTTGCTGGACACACCATGTACCCCTAATACAAACCGCGTACACCCTTTGAGGGAGTGTTGAGCCCTTTTTCTTTATTTTTGGACTCGTATTGGTTGAGTTTGTTCCCTTGGTTCATCCCCTTGAGGATACAATGCTGTGTTATATCCACATCTCTGGATTATGATTCCCTCTGGATGATGGGTCTCATATAGAGTTTGTTGTGTCCCTATGTGAGACCTAAGTGTGATCCTCTATCATTTCTTCTTATACCTTGGGTGAGTTTCATGGAATCATCATGACCTCATTGACAAGGGTGTTGATCATCCATATATTTGTTTGTTTCAGATGGATTTTGGGAATCATTAATCCATGTTCTCTTACATAAAGGGTTGATCCAAATTTGGTTGGTGGTGTCCCCTAACAATCCTATTTGTGATCCCCTATCTGAGTATCAAGGTCTTCTAAAACCAGGGAGTTTTCAGGGGTGATTACCAACAATCATGAACTCTTGGATGATTTTCACCATTGATAGCATGGATTATGGAGTGGGTTCTCCCAGAATGAAAATTTCCTAAAAGTTTTTATCAGAATATTGTGGTTGAAAGTTTGGTTGAGGCCACCTAGAGGCATAGTGTCCTTCCTAAGTGTATCTAGGTTTTGTTCGGGGATTATTAAATCCTTTTTATGAGATTACTATTAATGATGCTTTCTGTTTAGTGTTTTGGGGATGTCTTATTGGGTATTGTAATACTGGGGTTGGTTGGAAATACTATGTACCCTTATTACATGCATTGCACACACTTTCAAGGTGTTTGGATACCTTTACATCTTTAGTTTTGGACAAGTATGAGTTTATTTTGTAACCTTGATCCATCCCCTTGAGGTTATAGTGTGAAATTATGTCCACATATCTAGATTGTGATCCCCTATGGGGGATGAGTCTCAGATAGAGTTTGTGGTGTACCTCATTGAGACTGGAGTGTGATCCTATATCATTTATTATTATACCACAATTGGGGTTATTGGAGTTAGTGTGACCTCCTTGATCAATGTGTGGATGTTTTATCTATTGGGTTGTTTCATTAGGGTTCAAAGTGTCATTGGTATTTGATCCCCTAAATAGTGGGCTGATGCAGATTGAGTTTTTGGTAAACCCTAGCGGTCTTTAGTGTGATCACCTATCTGAGTATCAAGATTCTTTAAGACCCGTCAGTTTTTTGGTAAGGAACAATGATTTTAGCATCTTGGATGAGTGTCTCTAGTGAGAGAATGACCCGTGGAGTGGGTTCTCTTAGAATGATCATGACCTAGAGTCTTTGAGAAGAATCATGTGACTCAAAGTTTGGTTGAGACCACCAAAAGGCATGGTGTCCTTTATGAGTATATCTAGATGTTTTTATTTTGTTTTCATATACTTTTTATGAGATGAAAATTTATTACTCTTTATGTTTAGAGTTTTTAGGGTGTCCTATTTGTTATTATTATAGTCAGGTTGTTTTGACATGTTTTGTACCCCTAGTACACTCTGTTTACTGCCTATGAGGGTGTTTGGATCACTTCATTTCTTTATATTTTCGCTAGTATTGGTTGATTTTTTTTCCCATTCTATCTTCTTGAGGTTATAGTTTGGAATTATCTTTATATCTTATGATTTTTATCCCCTCAAGAGGATTAGTCTTAGATATTGTTTTTGGTGTCCTTCTATAAGGCCAGAGTGTGATCCTCCATCCTTTCATCTTATACCCCATGTGGGGTTCGTATAATCGGTGTAGCCTCCTTAAGTAGGGAATTAATCCTCCATCTAGAAAGTCATTTCTATGGGGTTCATAGTATCATAATTATATGATCCCCTATATAGTGGGTTAATCAAGATTGTGTTTATGGTGTCCCCCATAGTGTGATCCCCTATTTGAGTATTGAGGTCTTCTAAGACTATTGAGTTTTCTTTGGTGGGGCCCTTTGATCATGACCTCTTGGATAACTATATCAAATGATAGCATGGATTATGGAGTTGGTTCTCCCAAAATGAGCATGGATTAGAATATTTGAGTAGAATCAAGTGGCTAACTATTTATTTGAGACTTCCTAGAGGCACTATGTCCTTCTTGAGTATATCTGAGTATTTTTCTTTTATTTTAATATCCTTGTTATGATATTACTATTAATTATTCATTTTTTCAGTGTCTTTAGGTTATCTTACTATGTATTTTTATAATCACCACTATTTGGGATATACCCACACGTGTTGTGTCTTATACAGATGACTTCCCATTTGATGGTTTCCTAGGAGGACAGAGAGCCATTAGTGAATTTATTGAGCAAGAAAACCCGGGGTGTTTTTTGGGTGGTTTAATTTGATAGTATTCCTCACATTCTAAGTAGGTTAGACTATTTATAGTTTTTGTTTCGGATTATATTTGTATCATTTATCTCTTTCATTACTTTACTATTATACTCTGATTGTGGGATTATAGATGTATACATGTAGTGGTTTTAGTTATTTTACATTTCATCATTGTATGGTCTTTGAGATGTGTGATTGTATATAGGTACATTTTTTGAGGCCAATAATTTTGGTGCTATGCCTATTCATCATTGGTCACCAACCCTGAAATATTATAGGTGTGATTGGGGTAGTCACGGCTCAGGCTTTGACAGGTCGGGTATGATAGAGTGGTATTAGAGGATTCATTCCTACCATCATGTCGGAGTCTATGAGATTGTTTTGGGTTTCTTGGAAAAGGTTTTAATTGTTTTTAGTTTTTAATTTAGTCCATGTAATCTTCTTTTTTTGTCGAAGCCAATGTATCCATACACCAGGAGTCTGATCATCCATCTTTTGACTCAGCACATATAGACATTATTTCTAGGGAAAAATTTGTTTCATGCATCGTATAAGAATGGATTTTTGTTTCCATATCCTTTTTGAGCCGGCTCCCCATATACACTCTTTGATCATGGTATGTATTTTTTATTTTAAAATTCATAAATGAGTACATCCATCTAGGATTCCACGGTGTGATCAATAGGATGATCTTCCAATTGAAAAGGCTTTAGTGTAGGGTTATGTGCAAGAGATAGTACCTCTTGGTGGTTTACTAGCTATGGCACCACCTTTTGAGTAGTATTTAGTGCTGGAAGTTCTGAATGAGGATGCATGTAGGATGAGTGTTCTGAATGAGTTCTAAAGTAGTTGACCTCCTAGGTTTGGGGTGAGATAGACCCCCAGGTGTTTGAGGACTATCTAGAGGAAGGCACTTGTGTTTTCATCCATATAAGTATATTTACAGATCAAATGGTGCTCCTTGTAGTAAGTCTTCTTTAGGAATCCACTAGGTGATGGTGGACTCTGGTGACTCAGTCATAGACCGAGATAGATCTCTCCAAATAATAATTTGAGCATCTCTTCAGAGGGTAGTTTTATCTGAAAACATTTTGATTAGTATGAATCTAGGAGCTTCTATATCTATAGCAGGGTATTATGACCATGGTTAATTATTTGGTGAGGTTTAATAATCCTTCATGGTACTCCATGGATATATTGTCGGATCCATTATTTCGGTAATAGAGCTTTGAGAATGGATTATACCAAGATATCTGGGCTTCATTGATATCTCTTTCCATTCCCACTAATTAAAATGTTTTGAAGTGGGCCTTAGTGGTGGAGAGATTCCTCGTAGAGAAGGTGCTGACAATGGGTGCTGATAGTGGTCACCCATGAGCTGAGACCTTAGGATCACATATCCAATAATAATCAAAGTGATCTAGGAATTTTATGACCTTTAAGAGAAAATCCCAGCATAAAGTATCAGTGGTTCATGCCTCTCAGGATTTCTTAAACCAGTTGAGGGAGAGGCGATGTTTTTGGTGTGATGGATGGGGATATCTTGCATGGGATTTAAAACCTTTCATACAATATATATGGATATTTTCAAGGGACCATATAGGTATATGCATAGTAAGGATTATGGAGTTCTATAGGGCAGCGATCGTGGTAGTGGGGAAGGTAGAGCCTTAGGATGTGGATGGATGTTTGACCTTTTATCACCACCACACCCAGGTGGTCCATACGAGGCTCAGGAAGCTGGTGGTCAAGGATGAGGACAACTTTAGTCTATAGGGGCATATGATATTTAATCTCAATTGTTGATATGAGGTATGATATATTCATTTTCAACTTAATTTTTAGAACTAATTTAAAAAGGTTCGATCCATTCCTTTCTTTCCACTTCTCTATGGATTTATAGATTCTAGTTGAACCTTTGGCTCAACCACTATGATTGGAGACTCTGAGATGAGGTGGCTCAGTGATTTCACACTTCAACCTGGTTCTAGTAGGTTATATATTTTTATGGGATATCTTTATATCAATGATGGGGTCTTATGAATTCGCCTTAGGTATATACTAACTATCTATAGTTCATGCCTATATTAACTATTTCTGGTAGAGGATGCAATGTTTCAATAGTCATGGGATGAGTTTTTAATTTATGGGTGAAAAGAAAAACTTGGAGGAGTAGGTTATGCTTAGGGATATAATAGTGAAGTTGATTACTCACTAATTCTCTAGCATGAATCTTGGAGTAGTGGATTTTTTTGGGTTAGGAATTCCCTATCTTGGTGGCGTAGCATGAGGATGTATTTATTAAGGATGTTCTAGGATGACCACCTCACTGAGAGATAGAATTCATAATTTTCTAACACGTTGGGATAGCCATTATATCTGCACAAGCATAACAGAATGATCTCATATAGCTTTCTGAGATAGGGTGTAGTTAGAGGAAATTCAGGAGAATGAATTCATGAGACCCATTATTTCCCCTTCATTAGTCCCAGCGTTGTTCATTAAGAATGTGGATGAGGGGTTTATATTAGGTATATATTATTATTTCTTAGACAAGGGGAGAATAATGAATAAGTATCCACTACCAACATTCAAAGACCACTTCAATCATTTGAGAGGGTTATGATGGTTCTCAAAGATTGACCTTAGATCATGTTATCACTAGCTAAAAGTACGGGATGAAGATATATAGAAAATAGAATTCAAGCGTCTCTATGGACATTATGAGTAAATGGTGGTGTATTTTGGAATAGAAAATTACCCAATAGTTTTCATTGGACTCATGAACTAGATCATTCATCAATTCTTATCTAGTTTGTGGTGGTTTTCATTGATGATATCCTAGTATGCATGATATCCAAGGAGGGCCATGAGAGACACCTAATAATGGTCTTGGAAATACTTTGGGAGAACTAGAATTATGAGATGCTCTCAAAGTGTCTATTCTGGATTCAAGAGGTCCACTTTCCAGGGAATGTCATCTCAGAGGTAGGAGTGGTAGTGGATATCGTTAAGGTTGAGGTAGTGTTGTCTTAAGATCCACCCAGTAGTGTTATCGAGTTGCAGAGTTTCCTTGGGTTGGTAGGGTACTATAAAAGGTTTTATCCCAATTTCTATAGAGTTGAATCACCCATTATATCTTTAACCCCAAAATGGGAATCCTTTTGTGTGAATGAAAAGGTTAAAATAGTGTTTTTAGGATTTGAGTTAGAGATTTATGAGTACCCCCATATTGAGATTTCTAGAGGAGGGTGTTAAGGAAATAGTGTTTAATGATGCCTCAGGAATCGACTTGGATGGGTACTGATGTAGAGGAAATCAATGATTACTTATGGTTCTAAGCAGTTGAGACTGCAAGAACAAAACAATATGACCCATGATCTTGAGATATCAGTAGTATTCTTCACCGTGAAGATGTTAAGAAACTACCTAATGGGTATGTGGTCTATCTTCTACACTGAAAATAAAATTATCTATTATATCTTCTCTTAGAAGGATATTAACATGATATAGAGACAATGGCTAGAGTTTCTCCAATACCATGAATTAAATATTTTCTATACTTATGAGAAAGAAAATTTGGTGGCAGACTTTCTTGACAGGAGATCTTGTTATCTATTGTTAGCTAAAGTGTCAGAGCCGTTATCCTCATTATAGTAGCCATTATTGGATAAGGATGGTATTTATATTTTTAGACAATGGTTTGAACCTAATTACTTTTACAACCTATTAAGATATCCTAGTGTTGAGATACCGGCTATGAGGCCTTACAAACTTAGATATCCACCAGATGATCTCCTGAGGGGTTTTATGAAGGTATGAAGCATGTTTTCCTTTTCAAAGGATGGACGATGGTACCAGTGATGTTGCATGAGGATTTTGTGAGGGAGTTTCATACATACCCTTTGGATGTATATACTAGTGTGGAAGTGATGTACCAAGACCTAAAACATCTATTTTGGTGGACATGCATGAAGATTATTGTTCCAGAGTTTGTCTCTTGATGCCTCATTTCTCATCAAGTGAAGGTTGAGTACCATGTTCTAGTGGGTTTAGGTAAAAAAATTTAGGGGATAAAGTGTAAGTGTGATGATATATCCATGGAGTACATGAAGGGGTTTCCACGTATATACAAGGGACATGATTCCATCTGGGTGATCATAGAAAAACTTATCAAGTCATCCCATCTCCTAGCCATTTGAATTCATAGTTTGGTAGAGATCATTGGATTATTATATGTGAAGAATATAGTATATATCAATGTAGTTACACAGATGATCATTTCAGACCATGACTCTCTCTTCACATTGTGATTATAGAGAGGATTTTATGAGGCCTTTGCGACTCAGTTTCATATGAGCACATCATTTAACCCACAAGATAATATCTAGACTGGGTAGACTATTCAAGTCATGGGGGAAATATTGTGGGGTTACTTGTTAAACATTGATCATAGTTGGGAGGATCATCTACATGTGGTGGATTTTGAGTAAAACAACATATACCATACCTCCATCAATATGGAACTATTCTAGGTATTGTAGAGTTAACCCCAAAAGTAACTACTTTGCCTGATTGATCTAGGTGATTCAGTTTTCATGGGTATAGAGTTGGTGTGAGCTATGAAAGAGTAGGTGAGATCATCCTAGATAAGATGAGGAGTACATAGAGCCATTATAATTCCTTCACTGTCTAATGATGAAGGCCTCTATATTTTTATGATGGAGTCCATGTATTCATGAGGGTTTCACCTCAACATGGATGATGCATATTTTTTAAGGTAGAAAGTTATATCTTATATTCATTGAAACTGCCCATATAATCTATAGAGTTGGAAAGGTGGTGTACCTCTAATATTTTTCACAAGAGTTGGAACAAGTACACAACAACTTCAACATATCGTAGCTAAGGAGGAGTGTGAATTACCCAACACATTTTATTATCTCCGGAAATATGTAAATTGAGGATGGGAATAACTTTGTGGAGTATCCAATAAGGATCGAGGGTTGATGGGAGAGAATCATTTATGGGTGATCAATTCCCCAAGTTCATGTCTAGTGGAAGAATGAGAATATTTAAGAGAGAACCAAGGATACCGATACTCATATGCAATCCCAATACCCTCATCTTTTCATGTAGGTCTATTTCCTTTTTGTAAAAATATATCAAATGTGGGGAGAATATAATGAATATTATTTTTCATGTATTTCTTTAGAATATTATATGGATTATTTTTGGAGTCATACTCTAAGAATATTTGAGAGTACATGGTCCGGTGATCCTATAATTGATATTTAAAAAATATTAAAAATATTAATATCATGTGAAATCAATTTTCTTGAAAAATTTGAATTACTCTTAAATAGAGTCTTGTATTATAAATATTAGGTCATTGTGGATTCAAGAGTGCAGGTTTTACCCTAGGCACAATGTAACCATGGGGTGCATTGGATACTCAATTTCGGATCCATTCTGGGTGAATATTAAAATAAATTAAATAAATGAAATTATTTTATTTAATTAATTTTTCGTGAACTGAAATTTATTATAAATAAATCATTATGATGAAATATTTGGATTTTCTTCTTAATCCTGTATATCTAGAGGACCATTGTAGGAGATAATTCTTGGAAAATAATGTTATATCATGTCGAGATCGAGGTTCATTACGCCATTGAACTTTATAGATCTCTCAAATGATAGAAATGTAGTATATTTCTTCATCATTGATTAATACAAACTCAAGGTAAGATGTTTGATATATATGATTTCAATCATGTTCTCTATCCTGATCGAATGTGGATCAATTCAATGAAAAAAATGAGTCTTACATCGATGGATGATTTTAATTATGGTGTATTTATTTTTTTGTTTTTTATTATTTCCCTCCTTGTTCATATAATTGTCCAAAAAATTATCAAGGTTGAATGAAAAAATTCATAGGTTCATTTATCACATTTTTTATTTATGTATTTCTCCTACATTTCATTGCATGATCATTGTGAAAAATTTAACTGGCATGGGGTTTAGTGAATATCAGGTATATGATTGTTTTTTGGCCATTCTTCTACACGACTAATCAATATTGGGAGTAAGATTCATGATCAAGGAGTTGATCAAGGAGTGATGAGGATGAATTATGATTTGAGGTGGATTAGAATGGATTTATGGTTCATGTTCATCCCTGATTCAATGGCGCAACTATTAACAGAATTTCTGGGAATTTTTCAAGTTTTTTCGAAGGAAAGATCATGACGATCAGAAATGGAAAAGGTCACATGACCCCCAATCTATGATTACTTATATGGAATCATGAGAATAGAAGATTTAGTATAAATTCAGAGAAGATATATGAGTTTTGGAAAAAAAATCGTTACACATCATATAATATAAAGAAAGAAACTATGTTGGACCCCCTGTGTGGTGCTAGGGTTTTCACAATAAATATAAGGATCACATGTTGTTTGTTCCCTACCATAATTCATGTGACCTTCCCCAAACAGCTTGGTATGTTACTTGGGGTGCATGGGTAGTTACACGACTATGTGCATGGGGTGGTACATGGGCATACCAAGAGTACACAGACACAGATAGATGGCATGAGATGGGTTTTAGTATACCACTACACATAGTGTGAATATATTTACAAGTTTTATATTTGTATATTTACATGTAGTATGAGGTATAAACACACTGGTAGACCTGGTGTTTGTTGGACATGTCATGTACCCCCTTTGACGGTGTTTTAATCCATTTGTTTAATTAGTTTTGGACTAGTATTGGTTGAGTGTGTTCCATTGGTCAATCCCAGTGAGGGTATAGAACGACATTATGTCCACATCTCTGGACTAAGATCCCCTCTACATGAAGTGTATTTTATAAAGTGTGTGGTATACCTCATGAGACTGGAGTGTTTTTCTCTATCATTTCTTCTTATACCCTAAGTGGTTTTGTGGAATTGGTGTTACATCCTTAATTATAGTGTTTATTCTCCATATAATATTCCATTTTAGTAGGGTTTTTTATATCAATTATATATGATCCCCTCTATAGTGGGTTTATCTGTATTGGGTTTGTGGTGTCTACAAGCAGTCTTGGGTGTGATCCCCTATCTGAGTATCGAGGTCTTCTTAGACTAGTGTGTTTTCTTAGGTGGAACCACGGATTAAAACCTAATTTTTGAGTGTCTATGATAATAGCATGGCTCAAGGAGGGGGTTCTCTAGTAATGATCGTATCTTAGAAGATTTCAAAAATATGCTATGGAAGACATTTTGATTGAGACCTCCAGGAGGAGTGGTGTCCTTTCTGATTATATCTAGGTGTTTTTCTTTAATTGGTGTATCATTTTTATGATATTACTATTCATGATGATTTTTTAGTGTTTTCGTGGTGTCCTATTGGTAATTGGTATACTCATACCAACATGGTATCTACCCATACATTCCATATCTTATGCATATAATGGCCCAGTTGATGGTGTTCTGGGAGGACAGGGATTTGGTGGAGCATATCTTGAGATAGATTGATCAAGGTGTTTTCTGTATAGTTATATTGGATAGTAGTCCTCACCTTATGAGAAATATGGACTCTCTTTAGTTCTTATTTTGGACTCTTTTTATTTTATTTTTTGGATTGTATTTTTCCCCTTTATCACTTTTAGTACTTTACTATCATACTCTTATTGTCGGATTATATTTTTATACATGCATTGGTTTAAGTTTATTTACATTTCATCATTTTATTGTCTTGGATATTTGTGTCTGTGTGTGGACAAGTAAATTGGGCTAGGGCCTCCCATGTGTGTGATATTCCTACTCATCACCTATTTCCAGTGCCTTGCCTATTATAGGTGGGCTTGGTAAAGTCGTGACTCAGTCCTCGACAGGTTGGGTTTTGATAGAAACACTATAAATTCTTCTTCTAATTATTATTATATAATGATATTTTCGAGATATCTTTCGTCTCTCCTTTTTTAATTAGTTCATTATACTTTTTCAGATCAAGATCAGGAATAATGTACTATTTAACCAACTTTACTCATGTTTATAAGAAAAAAATCATTTCTTTTTATAAGCCAAAAAAGGTAGTTCTTCTAAAAATGGTGGCTTCATCATAGAATCCATACTACAAAAAATACAAAAATATCTTTTGAGGTTTAACAAAAAGACAAAACCTTTTGGTTATCATATAACTTTTTATATCATAAGAAAATATGAAAGGGAGGGTGAATCTAGTTATAGTATAAACTAATGTTTTCTCTGTAATCTAATTAAATTTCTAAAGGATATTGTTCCCTTATTAGAAGTAAATTTGTTCAACATTTTATTATCAAATGTGCATTCATTGAAATAGAAAAAAATATATTATATCGAAAAGAAAGCATTTAACACAAAGATTTTACATGGAACCACTAAGGTCTATTCATTCTAGAATGAACCTGAAGCTATTTTAGTGAACTATAATCCACTAATTTTCACTTGTTAGATAGTAACAATGTTTTAAATATGATCACTCAATATCGGATTCACAACCATTATTCTAGGGTTAGTCACTCATCGCCCAAGGGGAAATCCCTATTCTTCACCTCTAGTCACTTATTTGATGATGTATTTCTTATAGTTTATAGAATTATAAGACTCTTTAACAAATAATGGATGTTTTTTTTCTCTGATCAATGTGAAACATTTCTTGAAACATTTATCCGAATGAGATGCTTTTTTGTACTCAATATTATTTCACTCTCTTTCTTAAATGACATATGAAATAAAATCCATAATGTGAGAGTTGAGTCTCTTTATTCTATGGAATATCTATATAAAACCTTCTCTATACATATTTGGATAATTTAACTTTCATTCTATAGAATTCTAATTTGGAATTTCCTTATATTTCCTCTAAAACTGGATTTGTCCCTAATTATTTATTTTACTTCTTTATCATTAAAATACCAACTTGATATATTTATATGAAAATTACCTTCGTGAATCTTCCATATTCAAATAAACCATATGGTACATATTACACTACATACTCACCTATTAGACCACATACTCCTCTTTGTAGACTACAAACCTTGCTTCATGTAACTCTCTCGCACACTACCTGTATTAACCATGTAACAACCCATCATACTATGTAATGTACATAGCAGACCATGAACTATAATTTATGGAGGACCCCCATACACTACCTTCCTTTTTTAGACTTTATATATTCCACTACATACAACCCCTAAAAAATATTTACACCCTTTTGTGGATTGTGCATGTACCTTTATGTAGCTCCCTCATGAGATTACTACCTGAAAATCCTCAGTGGACTAGTTTTCACATACAACTAGGTATTTCTCCTTCATGAACTTACTTCCATTATTACCTTCTACCTTCATGAACATCCTCAGTGGATTCTTCTAAATGATGTTACTTCATTGATAGATATATCTTCATCAGTATTATCAGTTAACCTCTTAATCTATCCTCTAATTTTTTATTCATATCTAATGATGTGAAAAGATGGGTATTTATAAGGAAAATCCTCCATCAAACCTGATGAACCGCATTATTAATGTACAATCCCATTTAAAAAATACCCTTCATAGAACTCAAAAAATATCTACCTTCTTAATTAAAAATCTGCTATTGACCACATAAATAAATAAATAGTTGATTAAAAAAATCTATTTTTATAGAATACACTTTCCATGAAAACCACACACAAGATTCCATAGTTAATCCAAAGACACTTTTCTAACACTACATACTCCCAAGAAAACCATTTACTCAACTGTAAAATCCACTTGATCTACTTAATGGGCCTCATAATTACTCCATGAAAATCCCTGTCATGAAATATTTAGATGTTACAAACAATGGAAAATTTAGACCATGAACTTGACTATGTGGATCACTTTACTACCTATTGAAACAAAATTCCTAACTTCTCAAAACCACACAATTTCACACCTAGAAAATTTGAAAACACTAGAAAAATAACTCTATGGTATAGACTTCACCAACTTCCCTAAATCCACAACTAATATTCTATGTTATCTATAATTCACTTTCAAGTTACCACAAAAAAAAACTTTCCCCTTTTATGATTAGATCTTTAATTGTATGTCTTAACATTATCTCACCTACTTGGATTATTTCATTTAGATCTTTTGTTTCTATATTTGTGAAAAACTCCTTTCCAATAGCATCTGATATTCTATTATATTCTAAATAATACCTTCTAACAATTTAATATCTTCTTCTCTACCAGACTCAGGGAAACAAAACCTCCCCATTAATGCACACCATTTGTGTATTTAATCAAATCCTAGAACCATAAACCAAGTCCTTAATATATAGATATATCAATGTGTCTCTTTACATGTTATCCAATAGTTATCTTATGATCCCCACTTCTTCTAATATTTAATGAGTTTACTCAAACCAGTAGGTCTTCAATGTCAATACCTACTGTATCCACATTGTCAATAAATACAACATCTAACTACTTGGATGTAACTGGTTTGGACTCTCACATGAATTAACTCATATTTTTCATTCTCCATAATGGTTAATATAGATTTTTTTATCACTATATGAATTTTGATATCCCATTATGAATCATAAAATGGAAAAATTATTTATGATTACGACAACATTTCAATTTCGTTTTTATTAACTCCCATGAATTTTGGGATAAGTCTATTATGAGGTTGACTAATAGTTTTTACCTTAATTTATAGTAGAATTATATGAAATGAAATTTAATAATTAATCCCTTGAATGGATCATATATGCTAACGTATTTCTCTCACATATTCAATAAAATTATTTAATAGTTTTTTTATAGTTATAACACAAGTTAGTATAAATAATTTTTATTTTCATGTTTCCCTCCATTAAAAACACGTAGATTAAATCTAGGGTAAGTGTTTTTTATTTTATATTTTGGGTTGTTCCAAAGATGAGAGTTGATTTGGTTTACTTAATTCAATTTCCTAAATTTCCTATATATAAAACTCAATTTTCACCTACTCCATAGAGAATAAATATTAAAAAATTCATATAAATAATAATTTACCTCATACTATAGTTATTTTATTACGGTGATAGGTAGTTTAAAAACATTGTTCATAAATTTTTTATATCTAATTCTATTACCCAAATTTAAAATCTCATTCAACATGTCATTTTACTCACAAAAAGTTGATTAAAGAAAATGCGATTGTGTAAAAATTAAATTCTACTCTGATAGATACCTTATAGAATCAAAAAATATAAAATTGGATTGTTTTTTCTAAAAACTCCAATATTATAGTGTCTTTATTGATATTTATGATTGTCATATCTATTTTGAAAAATATAATTCTCAAATTGATGGATGAAGGAACTGATGTATTATCTTCTTCTATGTACATTATATAAAAATAAGTTGGAGATCAAATTTTATACTCTGATTTGGACAAATTTTGAATATTCTACTTGTAATTTCATGGATTTATTAGATACTTATATAAACCCTCTTATGAGTTTGGGATATCCCTTCATCAAATAAGAAAATATAAAATCTGTCCTGAAATTAATAAAATATCCATGATCACATAATGAATATATTAAAGACATAGGTATAATTGGTTGGTGAAAAAAATATCTCTGGATCATGAAATTTAGTTGGATGTTGCGTTGTGACCAAGGATGATATATTTATCCCTATATTCATTCTCTTATTTCCATAAAGTCTTTTTTTGGAAAGGTTCCTCAAGGAACATATCATATTTAGGAATATATTTTAGGGCCTCTAAAACTTATATATGCTAGGTACCACAATATCATGAGAATATAAAATTGACAGGATGGATTTTCTATCTTGAAAATAATAAGAGTAACGTAAATAATAATGAATAATTAGGTGGATAAAAGGAATGAATAGTTTAAACATAAAAAATTGATGCAGTTGATTTCAGAATATTGTATGAAAATAAGTAAATAGAAGATAATAATGTTTTTTATAGTAGTTTGGATACAGAGGATCCTAAAATTATTCATAACAACTTAACCCATGATTATGGATCGCCACAGGATCTAGTGTTTTATAATAGGTGTAGACCGAAACCAACATTTTATAAAGGGTGTTGAGAAAACCCAATCATTTACACTGTATCAAACCAATCCCATAGCTTTCTAAGGAGCAACCAAAAATATATATTGAGTATTTCAGAAAGTTTAGGCATGAAATCTGAAAAAGAATTTTAGTCTTGTGGGAAGAAACAAATTGTATCTTTTAATGGTGTCATAAATGGTGTGTCAGATAATTTATTATGGAATTATAGTGAAAATAAATCTCGTATAAAAATAAGAAAACAAATAAATAATTGGAATTTAGAAAGGAGGTGTTGGAAATGAAAAATGATCTTTGGATATTCACTGATGATGTAAAAGTGAAGCTCAATTGCTTCAGTTAGAAAATCAGTCTAAACAATATAGCTATAAAATATCAGTATTAAACAATGGAAGTGTGGATCGTGTTTGTGAATTATTGTTTTGACCCTTTTATAGAAAAAATAAAAATACTATAATCTTCACGATCTTCTTCTCTAATTGTCAATGTTATGTTCACAAGACAATAGCCTATAGAAATAGTTATAATAATTTAATCAAATTTTTAAATCATCATTAAATACTCCCATAAAAATCACCAATTATCACATTAATTAATCTTTATAATAATGTAAATCGATAGACTTTGAAAATCCATCTATATGAATATTGATAATTATAAACCTGATTATCAATCATAGTATTTAATTGATAATTGATTCATAAATAACAATTTATGTAGTAAAATGCATGGGTCCATATTTTAAAAACACTTGTTATGATTAACTTCAAAATATATATATTTAGATGTATGTTAATGGTAAAACATAAAATTAATCTACTAAGTATATAAAATTAACTTCATTTAGATTTTGATTAATATATAAGAGTCTTTGGCTTCTGATAAATACTTTACCAAATATCTAGTTATTCACTGCACACTACATATGAATTAGTAACTTAGTTAAAACATAATGGTAATTCCATTAAAAGAAATAAATATGTTAATGTATCCTAAAAATTATCTATATATTTATATATATAAGTTTAAGATACTTTTCCAATTCTTTAAAACTCTCAATACATAAGAGTAAAATAATAAATTTCACTATAATTTATATATTCAATTTCCATTGAAAAAAATTTATGTTTCTTGTGTACATAAGAGTTAACCTTTTTTGTTGATTCATATATAAAATTAATTTTTTATCAAAATTTATTAAAACCATATATATAACAGAAATTTTCATTTCACATATAATACATAAGGTTAGATACTTAAAATATAAAGGTCATTACTTAACAATATTTATCCAACAGATTCAGTAATCATTCTTTTCTTCTACAAGATGTGAAAGATTTATATAGTGACTGAAAAAATACATTAATCCTTCTAACATGAAATATGATAATAAATAATAATAAATAATAATAAACAATAAACCTAATAAAAAAAGAGAGTAATATCATAATTATAAAAAAAAATAAATAAAGATGACATGAGTCATCTAACATTTTTCACCTTTTAGTAAATTAAAAATGACAAACAAACAAAACTAAAACATATCTCCCCATTTTCTTAGGAATAAAAAATATATGAAAAATATCAAGCAGTTCATGAAAAAAATATACCAAAAAAATATACATAAATTTTTTTAAAATACAATAATAAATAACAAAAAAATCCCCCTACCATTAATATAATAAATAAAACAAATAATATTATCCCTTATATTAAATAATAAATCCTAGTAAAGAAAGATAAATATAGGTATAAATAGAATATAAATATAATATATAGCATGATTAAAAAATATAAATCACTATAAGGAAATAATAATAAACTAAAATATTAATACATTAAGATAGTAACTCTCTCTAAATTCATGTATAATAGAAATCAAAACATTTTATAAATAAATAAATAAGTAATAAAATCTCCCACTAAATATCATCTTTCTTCCACCTAAATATATAAGATATAAAATGAATTGTGAACACCGCTTTTCTAAAAATAATACTATAAGTATCCTTGAAATTTTTAATTATATTCAATGAATAAAAAAGGATATTAAATTAAGTAATAAAAATAATGACTATTTAAATAAATAACAGAAAACTAAGTAATAAAACTATAAAATCATCCCCACTATACAAAATAATAAAATTTCCCAATATAGATTTTACTATTTTACTAGATAATAAAAATATAAAACATATGTATATTGAAAAAAGTGAAACAATCTCCCATAGTCAGGTAAACTAGCTTAATACTAATCTTATTAAAAAAGTTACTTTTAGGAACCTATGTTGTAAAATGGTTAGATAGTTTATCTTTAAAAAAATATTTAGAAATAAATTCATTATTATGACCAAGTGATTTAGAAAACTATAAATAATATTCACTTTCATAATGACCAAATAATCCATACATAAAATAAATAATATAACTTATAACTTTACTTTTACCTTTAAAAAATCAATTCTCAAATATCTATGGTATTTTTACATTATAACCTAGTTAGTTCATTTTCATAATTATTCAAGTACTATTTTGAAGTCTCTTATTCTCATTAGTACTTTCTATTCTAAAGTTAAACATATAAAATGATTCCATTAAAAATTATACGTCATATTTAAGTTTCTCAGTCTCCTTTTCTATGAATTCAAGATCATCGAAGATTTTATCTTCAGTTCTTGAAGTGATATTTTTCAAAATTTATTTCTCTTTATGTTTAATAGACATTACATCCATAATGTCATTGAATTTATCCTTCACCTCATCATCATTATTATAATTCGTATCTTTTAACTTTTTATTTTCCAAAATTGTATTCTTTTTTTTCTTGACACCCTCCTTGTATTCTTTATCCAGAATCTAGTATATAGTTTTATTATTTTTAATTTATACATGATATTTATCAAAAATTACATTTAATTTTTTAGTTTTGGGATTTTAACAACAAAAATTATTAATGTAATAAAAAATAAGAAACAAAATAAATATTAATAATCATTCTCAAATCTTCCATAAAACAAATATTTTTTATTCCTTTCTAACTTTTAAATTGTTTAGTTGAATTAGAATCTTCTATGCGGCGACATTCTTCTATCAAGGATTTCTTCTTTCGCCTTTTTACTCTTCTTTTCTTCTCATCCATTTTTCAAACTTGTACATTCATATTTGGTATGACCCATATTATTGTATTAAAAACATCTAATATAAAAATCCATATTTACTTTCACACATTTTCTTTTAAAACACTTCATATATTTCTCTTCTTTTCTCTTTTTATTGAAACATTGTCTTTTATTCATAATTTTATGTATGCACCATGCATCATGAATTGAAATTCCACATTTACAACTAAAAAAATTAATTGTAATTAGAAGAATCATAATATGTTTTTTTAGTGTATTTGAAATTAATTACCTTACTCTTATCATAATCTTCATCATCAACAACCTTCAACTCCGGTTTGTACAGAAATAATGATCCAATAAGATCATCCATGTTATATTCAGAAAATTACTTGATTTCATCAATCATTACATTCTTTAAATTATACTTATTAGTTAGTTATCAATGTTTTATTTCAATTACTACTTCATTTTTTATGGATTCTCCAAGATCAGCCCTGATATTCAGAATATTAATAAAATTATTATGCATATCTCTAAAATTTTCATATTCAATATCCTAATTTTTTTAAATTCTTACCTTTTCATGCCATGCTAATTTTTCTATAATTTTTTAGTGCCTTTATGAGTGACTTTTAATTTCCTTCTAATATTACATATAGTTTTACAAGAAGAAATATTACTACAGATACTTCTTTTGGCTGAAAAATAAAGATAATTAATAACATTATAATTCAAAAAATTTAACCAATCACAATATCTAGTAGTTTATAAGGCCTATCCCTGATTTTCTATCACTCAATTCCTATGTGCCTCCAATTTTTATTTCAAATAACCAAATTCATTTTCATTAAAGTGTGGTGGTCTTAGATGATTAAAATTATCAACCTTATAACATCTATAAAGTAAAAATAGATTTTTCCCTTAGAATTAGTATGGAATAAGATTTAGATTACCTAAAACTCACAATAATCTCTAAAAAAGTAAGTAATAAGGGAAAAATATATCCAAATGAAGATCTCATTAGGATACCGACTATTAAGGTATTGGTGTAAAATAAATAGAGCACAACCCTTAAAAGTGTAGTCCCTCATACCAATTGTTAGGTCTAGTAATAATATGATAACAGGAAAGAAGGTGGTGAGTTATTTTCCTTAAAATAATTAAAGTAATTTAAATAATTATGAATAATTAGGTGGATGAAAGAAATAAAAAATTTAAACATAAGCAAGTTATGAAAATGAAATTTAAAGAGTGTAAGTAGATATGTAATCAATATGGAACATGCTATTTTATAATATTTTGGATCCAAATGATATTATATCTAATGTTAAAATTATTATTCCAAGATTATGGATAATCAATATATATATATACTTTTACAATAGTTATAGAACAAATCTAACCTTTTAAAAAGAGTGATAATCAAACCCAATATGTTGTATTGAATCAGATCTAACCCCAAACATTCTAAGGAAAAGTCTTAAACCAAAATCAAGACTTTTAGTAAGCCCATGAAAAACATGTATAAGTATCTTTTGGTCAGGTAGAAGAATTAAATGGTACCTTTCAGTAGTGTTTTAAATGGTGTGTGATACATGAGACAGAGACTTTAATGTGTAAAAAATCCAATATAAAAAAAATAAACCATTAGAATTTTATGATGAGGTGATGGAATAGAATATCAATATTCAAAAATAAAATAATGATATAGAGTTTAAGATACGTCATTATAGAAATTCCAAAACAAATTATACTAAATAATTTATCTATTAATATTGTGTATTGAGTATTAATATTGTGTATTGTATCTATGCATGATTTCTCTTGACCTTATATGGGAAAACTTCAACGACTATAATATTCATTATCTTCTTCTTTAATTATTAGTGATATGTTCATGTGACAAAATCTTGTAAAAAATAGTTAGTATAATACAATAAAAAATTTAAATCATCGTTAAACACTCCAATAATATTCACCATAAATAATTTTGACTAATCCTAAAAATCAAATGAATCAATGGCCTTCAAAAATCCAACCATTTGAATTCTTAATATCATAATAAATATTATAAAGCATAGGATAAATTTAATAATATATTCATAAATAATGATCCTTTTAATGTAATGTTAAATATTATAACTTCCAAAAAAAACTTCAAAATGAAACATTGAATAACTAAATTTTAGTGCACCTTTAATATAGTATATAAAATTAATCCCCTAAGTATGTATAATTAACTTCATTTAACTTCTAATAAATACATAAGAGTCTTCAACTTCCCATAAATACATTACTTAATATCAAGTTATTTATGGTAGACTTCATAGATTAAAATAATTCACTTAAAACATAAGTGTGACTTCTTTGTGAGCAATCAATATATAAAATTATTCTAACACTTCTCATTATATATTTAATAGTCAAATAATTTACAATTATATTGAACTCTAAATTCAAAAGGTAAAATACCAACTATCACTGTAATGTGTAAAGGTTATTTCCTTGGAAAAAATCTAGTAGTAAATTTACATAATAGTAAAATTTGCGTCTTACAGCAAGTATAAGAAATAATACGAAATAGAATTTCTAAAAACCCAATACATAGAGAAAATTTTTATTTATCATAGAATACGTAAGGGTAATGAATTAAAATATAATTATTAGTTCTTTAAAAATTTTATCCAACTGATTTAATAATCATTATTTTATTCTATAAGAACTGCAAGCTTCAAATAGTGACTAAAGAATCCTTTATTCCATTTAACATAAAATATGAGATTAAAATAATGAAAATAAATAATAATAAAAATATTGTAATTATCATGACATAATAATTAAAGTGGAATGGATACACTCAATAATATATTGATTTCAACCTTTTAAAAGTTGTCTAGAATTTCTATTTGGAGTTATTGTCCCTAAATATTCTTTTATTAGACCATTATTGAGGGAAATGACATTTAGATGTTACCTTTTCCCAGAGATAGTTTTTTATGATGTTTATGATTTCTTTTTACTCTTCATAGGTATAAAATAATTTTCCTAAATTATCTCCCTATAATTTTCTAGATCAATTTTGGGTTGAAATTAAATCTACTTAACATTTCTGATTATTTCCACAATAATATTGCACATAATATTTGTATTTGGTTTTGATGGTTATTTCCGGGAATATTTTATCATAATTTACGCTAGCATTCCTTGGCAACATTTTAATTCCTCCATATCATTCCCTAATTCCTCAATTAAATAAAATATTTTGTTTTGCAAATATGTTTTTAAACTAGTATAAGTTTTTAAGAGTATATTCTTTTCTTAAATGGTAGTGATTGAATTATTTCATGAATAGTTATTGGAATGGTGGAGTTTAATGACATTATTATTTAAATTGTGGTTTAACTTGATCTTATTGATTTCAAAATATATATTGGACTTCGTAAGGGTCTCTTCATACTTGGTTGGGCTATTTAAATTTCCTCTATTGATAGGTATATACACATCATTTTGTTTCCTATAATTTATCAAATTGGTTAATATCATGTTTTTTTTAAAATAACACAACCCTTTCTGGTGTAAGTTTATCATTTGATTTATTGACATTATTCTATCAAACCAAATATGTTAGTTCCTCGAGTTTAGAGTTTAGTAAATGTGACTCGGAAGATTTTACCTCATTCAATCCTATTTTAATAGTAAAAATTATACCAAACTATTTTGATTTTAATGTTATTTTCTTAATTATTACACTATATTAAATTAGTATTTTTTCAATAAATTATCACTATGGTGATTCATCCATAAAATTTATAAAACTATTCAGGAGAACATTAAAGAATAAAAATGTGAATTTTATTTCCTAAATTTAATATTTTAGGACACTTGGACATAAATTCTTGATTCTTTCCCAGTACTCAAAGAGTGTATCTTATATATTTCTTATTATATAATTTGTCAAATTCCCTATATTTATACTCCTTAAAGTTAAAAATAACCACTAAACAAAACTCCTATGAATTTTATCCCAACTGTTAGTCTTCACTTGGAATAAGTTGTTGATCCATTGTTATCGTGATCTATCCAATGAGAATGGAGAGGATATCCAATTCAATTATTCTTAAGCTTCTCCCACTAACTACACTATAGAACACGCTTGAGTGAATACCCTAATATTCTTAGTGGGATACTCACTTGAAAATCTATGAAATCTAATTAAATATGTTTTTAGATAAAAATCATCTTTAAATAAAGGTATAAAAGCCTAATTGCTTTAATTAATAAAATAAGGTACATATGGGTCTCTAAGAATTTGGTTAGAATGATGAACCATGGTTATAGATTCACAATGAATGCTTTATGTTTCCTCATATTTTGATAGTATAATATTTATAAGATTTGTTTTCAAATTTTCATGGTTACATAATTCTCTATGTTTAATTAGATAGTTTCTCTCAATCTTTGTATTGAGAGTAAATAAATTGTCATTTTTTTAATCGGTCATATAAATTATGGTTATTAATTTCAAACCATATCCTCATTTGTGTAACCAATTTTCTAACACACATTTTAATAGGTGGTAAACAATTTTATTAATTACCAAAGGTTAAAATATAGTATATTAGAGATCAAATATTTTCTAAAAAGAGGTATTGAAATTCATTTTCTTATCATTAGTGAAATGAAGGGGGTTTGATTAAAATTAATTGAGAAAACTAAAAACATTTGAAAAGAAAATATATATTAAACAAGTGATGGATTAAGTGATTATTTATGCACCAAATTAACAATTACTACACTTTCATAATCCTAAATTTATTAACCCTTATACTATGATTTGATTAATAATAGATTCCAAAATCACTTCTCTCACAATACGGGGTTGTAGTGAGTGTGAGTATTGAATCTATTGTAGTCACTGTGAATTTATCCTCTTTATTATGAGTCTGGAATGAAAATATAAAATAATGTAAATATCATAATAATGATATCTCCAAAATTCACCCATGTAAATTTTAATTTAATGAATAAATTCTTCAGAAATTTAGAAATATTAGCTACCTTCCACACTTATATCATTAATCAGTTGATAATTCATCACAAATCCATAACCATTACATCATATATAAGAAAGATAAAGTGAAGGGAGATAATAATTTATCACCCCACTTAGAGAATAGTGCAAGAAATGTTACTCAAAAATAATCACATTTAACTAAACACATCAATATAGAAAAAAAAATATTAAATTGAAATAGAAGAAATTACTATTAAAATTCAAACATAAACATTTAGAAAAGAAGTTTCTACTCCCTATCTTACCAACCTCAAAAAGGGTTTCATCAATCCATGTGTACTATTACAGCTATGGGAAAACAACTATTCATACTCTAAATGTTTGAAATAAAACACTAGAATTTTTTAAACTTTGTAAACCCATTATTTCTCATCCTTACATCCTTCTAAGATCTTAAATTGCTTCTCCCATCCATCATGGGTTTAGTGATAATTCCATGTTTTTCTAGACTTTTGAGATTTACTGTGAATTAATTTCACTACTCACCTCCATATATTAGAGTCCTTATAAATCCATATGTGAATGTTCAATCCCTTAGATTAGTTGATAGTTTATTTGTTTACTTCATCCTTATCCAATTAAATGATTCTCCCTTGTTCTCCATGTAATAACAAGATATTATCCAAAGTCATAGTTTTTTAATAGTGATTTAAACAAATATCAATTTCTGACATGAAGTTCTTAAGATTCTGTAAAAGATAAAACATTTACATATAAATTTTTTCATCATCATAGAAAATGAATTTAACCTTACATACCACTTTGTTTTTGGGAAACCCCTATGTATATAGAAATCTTATATATCTACCATTCCATTTCAGTAACAGTTGAATATTACCCTTAATTATGACTTTATCCATGGTGTAATATTATAATTGTAAGATAGAAACCTTTTCATATGATCATTAAAATAAAATTTATCATCCTCATCCCCTCTGTAAAAATATATTTGATTTTCCCTACGGGTTGAAGTTGTATTTTAATTAAATTATATTTTTTTCAATAATATTTTAAATTTTATTATGAAAACATTAAGTCAAATGTGTTGGATTGAGTATCCATACAATTAAGACTCTATATTGATAGAATCATATAGGATTCCAGATGAAATTAAATCCTTGAATATATTTTGATCAACTTTATCAAGGTTAGAAGTTGAGAGGAACTAGTGGGATATAAGAATAAAGAAGAGTTATGAGATAGAGTTCATGTTCACTTTTTTAACATAGTTGAGAGTTCACCTGTCTAACACACTGAACCCCTCACCTATGTAATTTGTCTATAATAGTTTTATGATGATACCTAAATAAACCCCACTTTCATTGATGATAAAATTATAGCAGGGAATTATTGACTTGGACATCCCAAGAATATAATGTTTTATGAATCCCATGATGTTCCGAGCCTTGTAAAAAAACCATGTGTTGATCTCTATTTATATTCTACTTTTTATATAGTTGTTTTCTTTGTTAAATAATAAAGTATATATTTTCCTTAACTATAAATATAACTTCAAAGATAAAGGGATAAAGGTGTAAAAGATAATTGGGATTAGGTAAATATTTGTAGTACATGATTCTCCACCCCCCCCACCCCAAGTGTGTCATCACTGATTAATTGGGAATAAAAATTGGTATCAAAATAAATGATTCCAATTATGGGATCTATATATTACTTAACCAAAAGTTCCTAATTGAATCCTATGAAATGGAAATTTTAATTATTTTTAAATTACACTCAGGTGTTAAGAGAATCTATACTTATTCTTGTCTAACCTAATTTTGTGGTTTTGGCCAAGACCTTAAAAATGGAAATAAAAAATAATCCAAGAATATATTAAAGAAATAAAATATTCATTAGGAAAGATAATTTGTTAAATATTGTAATAGTGGTAAAACATATTGATCATAGTTCATATAATGATACAATTATATATTTTGATATAGATGAGTTTAATGAATCAGTAAGTTGATCAATTAAAAAATAAATACTTATTTTAATAAAATACTTATTTTATTTTTCATGTTACTATTTTTCCAATATCAATGAGATGTTGAATGAAAATACATAGCTATAAAAAAACCTGATGTTTTTTATGACACATACCCAAGAATATAGTAAATTACAATACCCCCAAAAGACTTTTGAGGTTCTAGTAATATTCTAGATCACATTGAAATGAAGTAATATAATTAATTGAGGATTAACTGAAAAGATTTATTTGTAAAAAATATTGTTTAGTAATGTGGTTAATGAATTGATTCATGAATTTAAAAAGCTCTATAAATTCTTTATGAATGTAAAATAAAATCATCTTGAAGTTAAAGAAAAAAAATGTGAAGGATATGGATAGTTCTCTACATTGATATTGAGAAGTTCATGAGGATCATATGAGAAATGTGAGGAAGGAAGGTGGGGTGAAATAACTTGAAGATCAAAAATATTTTTTTAATATTAAATGTCTTTATTTGGATACAAAATTGAGGAATCTTGAAAAATAAAAGATGGATATTCATAATAGACTGGGAGAACTAATATTTATATAAGAACATTTTATAAGATTATTGATTCAAAGAAGGATCAAATTTATTGGAATTATATTTGAGAATTACCACCTGATTAACCCCAAAATTTCTCTAATAAATAGGTAATCCACTATCTAGCTAAATATATTATCACAAATTTAGTTTTAGTAACCTGTGCGAAACAACGCTAAAAAATTATACAAATGTAGAAGGTGAAAAATGAAAAAATAAATCACCACATAATATAGGTGTAATGTGCGTATGTATAAAAAAATAACCCTCCTAATTATATCCCAAAATAATGGTGTTCCATCCTAAAACTATAAGCTAATCCATCTGTAATTTCATAAATAAGAAGAAAACAGAAGTGATTTTTATGCCATTGTTGACACTTATAAAGGTTTATACGTGGGTCCCTTGATTATTGGAAAATATTTCTATATATTAAATTCATATAAGTTCTAAATTTGGGAGTATATGAGTTTTAAAAATGATAACACGTGTTGTACTAAAGAAAAATTAACACAGAATGCATAATATGTCTAAAAAAGATTTAGTTGTTTGGATAAATTTTGTTATTTTTGACACATATATGACCAATGTTATGAAGTGTTTCAGTTTTTACCAACTGAAGACAACTCACATGCTAATGTGAAATGAAGGCCATGGTTTTATGTCAAGAAACATAGGAAAAGAGGAAAGTCTACTTTTAGGAGAGTGTAGATGAAGATAGTTAAATCCATTACTACCAAGAAGTAAGAGGAGAATGATGTAAAATATTTCACACCATAAATATATATATTATTCTAATATATTAAGAGAGTCAAAATTATGGAACATAGAAATAATTCCATAAATATCAATGTTCAAGGAAGAAATATGGAATATAAAAGGGAATAAAACTATGAGAAATATTGTTGGATTTGTGTGGTTATTGACACTCCTCATGAAAAGGATGAGAGGATACCCAAAAAATGGGGAATCTAAGGCTGGTAAAGAGGTATTTGGAAGGTGAAAATACAATGGATAAAATTGATAAAATGTATGAATATTTATTTTATAAAAATTAATAATGAAAGGAAAAGTTACAATGAAGCTTAGTACTAAAAATGATACCGCAAAGAATTATTCAAAACAAAAAAAGAGGTTGATAATGTGAAAAGAGTGTGGTTAAAAATAGAGAATTTCTAGTTGTAAGAGGCCAAAAGGTTAGGGAAATCTTAAAGAAAAGATAATTCTATAATTTATAAAGTGAATAAGGCCATTCTAGCTAATAATATAGCTAAAAGGAAGATCAAATTCATACATCCCAATGGTTTAATGATATAGAAAGTTAAGATTAGATAAAGAATGAATATATCCAGACACATTATATCCTCGAATAAATGATTACTTGGGTTGAGGGACAAGTCTTGTCTATTTTTTCACACTAAGATGTTGATTTAAGACGAAATTTATTCCTATAATGTGTTTCTTTTTCATCATGGAAGAGGGGATGGAAGGTAAAGGATGAAATAGGAGAAATATTGAAAGTTATAACTTCTAGAAAACATTAAAACAATTTATTAGGGAATATATCATTGGTATTAATCTCAGAATTCATAATAAACTCTATATAATATCATACATGATTAGAATCAACCATGTAGAAGTATAATGACATTCATTTTTGGGGGATATAAAAATATGTAATTCCCCCAGTGATTAATCATTTTATGATTAATCTAGATATCTAGAGAGAATTGAAATAATGTGAATAATGAGGTATGATTTTCAATATCATAACACTATTTTAATTATATTTAATATATTTATCAAATTGGGTTTATTTTATATCAAAATGGGGTACGTAAATATTTTTCACATCAAAATTTTTATGTGTTTTTTAAAGTGAGTTTTTTTTAAAAAAATTCTTAAATATGTATCTATAAATCCCATAACAAGTGTATTTGATTATTAGTATCATATTGGTAATAGTTATAAGTGTCTTATTTTCAAAATTAATCACTCTTTATTTATTCACTAGGTTATACCAAGTATGATTTGAGTTAATTATTCAATGGTATATTTCTAAGAAGCATGTGATATCAATATTTTCTCATTTAATGAATTAAGTATTTTTAAAGTGAATAAATAAAATGTATAAAATGTTTCACAAATTTATAAGAGTTAATTAATGATAATAAATATACCCCTTTAATTTATGTTTAACATTAGGGGAAAAGTTAACATTCCTCCCTTTCAATTTTTGTTTAATTAGGGTAAGTTGGATTATAATGAAGTTTAGAGTAAATGTGGAATTGAAAAAAAAATTGGGAGATTGAAGTACCCTATGGGATGAATTTGTATTTATTTTCAATTACATTGTTTTTCAATAATATTTTCATTATAGTTATGAAAATGTGAAGTTATTTGTGATGGAGTGCATATCCACCTAATGAAAAAAATAAATTCCTTACATATAACTTATGGGTTAAGATATTTGGAGGTGCTTGCATTAATTATAATAATAAAGAATCTGACTATTGACCGATGTATAAGATGTTCATTTTATGTTGATGTGTTTATCAAGTATAAAATAAGTTCAAATATGGGATGTAAGAAATGTTTTTTTGAAGAAACCATCAAAGGAACAATGTGAATTTTGGATACAATAATTTGTTATAAAATCACATGGATAAAGGTTTTTAATAAGGCTAATATTAAGGATATAAATAAAAAGGTTGTGAAGATACATAAAATACTCTTACATTAGTATTTATAAGTTACCAAGCGCTTATGAATTTGGTAAAAGATGTTTATAATTAATCTCATCATTATTGGAAATATTTGGAGCTATTCAAAGGTGATATGAATTGTTTGGGAATCCCTAAGATGATTTTAAGATATTATTAATTGATTTTGATATAATATTGAATTTTAAATCTATACATAAAAAAATTTGTGTATGACATAATTTTTATATGATTCATATTCAGAGGAAAATAAATCAATGTATGATAAATTTTAGAATAAAACGAAATGTGTATGATTCATTTATCATTATGTGTGTGTTATAGAAAGCTATATTTGAGTGATTTGGATTTTCTATAAGATTTATTCACCCATATGATGGGTTGTGTGTGAGTAATTATGAATTGAATACAAATAATTCTTAGCAATTTATGTGTAATTTGGATCTTTTTATGAATGACACTAATCTATATATGATTCACCTATGATCTGTGATTGATTAAAGACATGGAAAATGTTGATAATTCAATTGATTGAAATTATAGTTTCTATAATATAATTTTCTAAAATTGAAATGAAATTAGATGATGAAAAAGCTCTTCTTTATGGATATAAAACCTCAAAAAAAGTCAAAGGGTGTCTAATACAAGTTGATTATTATGTTAATTTTATACTTGATATAGAAAATAAAATTTGATGATTTTTCAAGAATGATGAAAGTATTGTTCAGTAAATTAGTTGGATTTTTATTAAAGTATAAATCATTATGATATGAGATGAATGAGTGAGTCATAAGATTATCTTCATGAATTATAGAAACTATATAAAATCTAACTGATTTAGATGATTAGAAATTAATTCAGTCTAAAAAGAAAAAATTATAAATGAATAAATCAAGAAATCACTGAGAAGATGCAAGTGTTGTTCTTTAATGGAGTTAAATATAAAAAATAATTTTTATAATATAATAACAATATTAAGGAAATATATTTGAGCTACTTATAACTCTATATATATCCAATATGGAATCTATACTCATCTTGATGGAAGATACCAATCTAGATCTAAGAAGAGCCAAGTTATTGGTGCGACTATTGTATTTTCTTACATTCATGATGAATTATTAAATGTAGCTTCTATGGATAAATTTTTAGAATAATATAATTCCATTACAAATTTATAAAATAAATTAGGATTCATTCAACTAAGATAAAAAATGATATAGAATGAATTAGAGAGAATTTTTATAATACTCCTCAAAACTAATGTCCTAAATGAAATAATAGAGAAACCCATGTGCATAAATTTGAATGATATATATTGGGGATCATATGGAAGAGTAAAAGTGAGGTTTATGTAGCTATCTTGATTTCATGACATCATTAGTATATTTAAATTAAGATAAATTTGAGTTAACTAAAATAAAAAATTGGGAGGCCACATGTATGGTTAGGTCAGGTTATTCTGTTAAGGAATGTGCCGTGTGTTTCCATTAATAAAAAGTACACACCACTCAATAGAGTAAGGACTATATTCTGAGAAGATGAGAGAAGTATATAAAATATTGTAGATGAAAAAAAACATGATATATCATGGTGAATTTAAACCTACTGTTTATAAAATATGAGTCTTCTAACCTACTCTACGAGATATATATAATTGAGGAAGATAAAGAATAGGAAGATAACCAAACTGAATTTTTCAATGTTGAAAGGGAAGAATAAGAAATAAGTAGTGTAACTATGAGTTTCTTTTATAATTGAGTAAGAATATACACAAGTTTTAGTTTTTTTGACTCCTAGAAAAAATTAGAATTCATTTTATTCATTTTTAATCACTAGTTATTATTAAATATGGCCATATTCTTGAAGTTTAGATTAAAAATCAAGTACAATTATTTGAAGAATATCTTGGAAGTTATGCATAGAAATAAAGACCAAGTTATATAGGTTTTATTTAGAACATTATAAGGTAGTTTAAGAATCTATAATTGATGAGGGAAATAAAATTTTGGATTCAATTAAATAACAGATGAATTTTGATTTACTTCAAGAAGTTTTTCATTTGAGAAGAACTAGTGGGGTACCAGTATAAAGAGGTATTATGAGATGCAGTTCATATTCACTTACAAAATACAGTTAATAGTTAAACTATGTAATTTAATGAACACCTCTCCTATGTAATTTGGTGGGGATTGTTTTAATATGATACCTGATCAAGATGTTATTTTTAGAGATAAATTTAATGGATAAAATATGGGCTTTTAATTCCCAAGTATAATAAAGAGTAGGATTCTAAAGAAGGGTATAACCTTATAAAAACACCCAAATTTGAACCCACTTTAAATTATAAATTTGATATATGTTTTTTTATGTTAGTTAACAAAATATCCATTTATATTAACTAGAAACTTAGGCTCAAATACCAAAGGGTTCAAAGAGGTAAAGAATAGTTAAAATTTGGTAAAAAATGTAAACAGATGATTCACCCCCATATGTGATGATTCTACCATAGTTCACAAAGAATAATAATAAATACCCATATACATAATTGTTTCAACCATATGTATGATTTTTTTACACATATCCATACCTTGCTATTACTTCATCCAACTTTATTGGCTTTAGCCAGGTATCCCTTATGATATGTCTTATATATCCCAGAACTTTTTCAATTCATCCATCTTGATATACTTCAACAAACATCATTAAAAATAAAATAATCAAAGTATTATCAATAGTTGGTCATTTATTTTATTACATAAATTAAATAAATTGTTTAACGTACTAATTTCATCATTTTAATCAGTATTTTGAAAATATAATGGAATGTTCATTTAATTTCAAAACATTCTAAAAATAATTAATTGATAAAATTGATGGAATAAAAATAATAGAATATAAAATAATATATTAAAATTATTATCACTGTTAGGAACTCCCACTTATTCACCTATTTGAACTACTTCACGGAAGGATTATTTAGTTTATAGACTTGTGTTTCTCTTCAAATTTTTTAGGCATGAAAGTCTCTTACCAATAAATATAAGGTAATGATTCCTCTTTTATACATAATTATAAAATGGTGATCTATTTTTATCCCCTATATTGTGCATCAAATTCTCCAAATAGATATAATATCAACTTACAAGAGTTGAGTTTTTTTCTCCAAAATCCAAAGGAAAATGACATCTCAATGTGAGGTTCAATTATATATCTTCAAGATAAACACAATAGAAGAGTATATCCTTTTCTAGATGAATATTATTCCCTATCATAATAATATGTATTTCACCCGATCTTTTTCTTCTTCTCCACTTAAAAACCAAATTCTCAATCACATAACCCTAATTCTTATTCTTTTGCAAAAATTTCAGATGAAAAAGTTTTTTTTTGTTCTATTTGGATTTATTCTCCTCTTTTACTCTCTGAAAAAAATTTAAATTTCCTATCTACTTCATTCAAACTTTTTTCTATCATTTTTTATTAATTATAATAAACTTCCAATACTTCCATAAATGGTTGATATTGATTATTTTTATCTAATTAATTAATATTATTTCATTTTATGCACTTTTTTTGAATGTGGTGAAATACATTCAATTAATTTGGGTACAATATATTAATATTTATCTATATCTCCTAGTTTTTAAATTTAAATTGAATCTTAATTAATTTCTAGAAACTTCTTGATCACGATGTGATGCCCCTAACCATGTCATGATCTACCTAAAATTTATCCATATTATATAATGATGACTTTATTCACTGAATGATACTATTAAAATTCAATATCTATAAAATGTGTAATATTTCTCTTTTAAAAAACATGACAATAATGGTATAATATTTTAAATCTCCTCAAAAGTTAAGACCAGTTACAATTTGATCCTTTAATTAAAACACAGATTTATATTTACAAATCTGTAATATGTTTAATTCATTTTGAAAAAATATAAATGTTTAATACATCGTAATTGTGGCATGATGAAATCAATTTTAATATTCTAAAACCACACTAGTTTCATGTGGGTTATTCAATATGGTGCACCCTTCCTCCTCACGATGCAATATATATCATTATATTTTGTTTTTTCCTCTTTGTAGAAACATATCCATGCTTCTATAATATTACTATTCATATTTATATTATAATATGGCCTGATAATACCTGTTGTGGCATGTCACTTGTATAGGGTCTCTTACATAACCTTGAGTTATTTTAATATAGGATCTATTACTGGGAGGATTACACTTCTATAGCCTTTTATACTCTTACAAATGATAGGTTGAGGCATGATCACTTCTTTATAGTGAAATAAAATTCCCTAAAAAGATTTATTTACTCTTTTATGGTACTTATTTTTATGTATTATGCTATATATATAATATTACTCAATAAATTATTGTTTCTTATCTTCTGTTTACTTTTACATGATCCCATTGTTGTTTGATATTCCTCTTTTAAAACATATATTTCCGTCCAGTACTCTATACTTATTCTTATATGGAATTAGTTATGTAATGGTTCTATTTTATAGTCTCTATTTACTATTACATCAATATGGCATGATAAAAACTTTTGTGTCTTGATATACACCTCAACTACAAAAATTTTACCAATTTTTCTAAAAAAAACCTATTCATGGTCATTATCTTTCCAATACCTCAATACACAAGATAAAGATAAATTTTATATATTATAACAGCCTTAATCTTCACTTCAATGTTAATCAATGTATTACATCCTTCACCAAATTTAGTTACCATATATGGTAATGAATTCCATCTTCATCCAAGTACCATTAAGATTCATGTCTTCTCATATTAACCTTTGTTCACTATTATAAAATCCAATAATTATTATCAAAAATACCACACATGGACTCTCGGTTTTAATTGAAACACGTGATATTTTATAGGATATTTGAAATGATATTTTTGGATGGATTTTAATACCCATTCATTGGATATTCATAGTGTTTTGGCTTTGAGAAAATATATTATATATTTTATCTTAAATTCAAATTAATGATATAATATATTTTATGGAAGATGACACATAGTGGATATTTAAATTAGTGGAAGAAGAAATATAAGATAATTGATGTATATTTTATAAATATACTATTTATAAATATTTATAATCATTAGGTTGATTTTTGATTGGAGAGTGAGAAAAAATATGGATATTTTGACCATTTTAAATTTGAGATCTAATCATGGTGAAATATTGGACTACATAGTTCTAGGAATATTGATGAAGGATATATTATAGGTAAGAGGAAATATATTATTGAACATTAAAGGAGAGTTTATTGATAGAATTTTTACATTATTATAGTGATAAAACTTAGCTGGATTGATCGATAAAATCTTATCCAATGATTCTAGGTCATAATATTGAAGACATTATATATATGATTGATAGGAATAGAATAAAAAATGGATATAACTAAATGACATTAAGATATCTTGTTCATTAAGTGGTAGATATTAATTATACATGGAAGATCATTGACATATCCATAAAGTGTAATAGAAAGATTAATATTAATATTAACATATATAATTCCTTTAACAATGAATTAAGATAATACATATCCTAGATAAATGAATTTGAATTTTTTTTAAATAATGTGAAAAATACATTTGAATTACTCTATTATCATGAATTTTATCAAATTTTTATTTTGAGTCAATGAGGTAATGGGTGGATGAAAATGGATAATTAAATATGGAATTGCAATGACACATACATCAATTTTATTATATTTATTTTTCTAGATTCATGCATGCACATATTATGTGAATACCCCTTCAAGGCATTGAATGTAGAGATAAATAAATGCAATGATTCATGAGAGGTAGTGTACCATACCTAAGAAATCATGACGGGGTGATCCTTGGTGATATATTCCCTTCTCAAAAATTATATATCCCAAAGGACAGTGAATTTACTAGATTTTGGTACACAAATATACTATTATGGCTTACTCCTCCAATATATACCATTTGGAAGAAAAAAGTAAAATATTCATATCCATGTTTGTTTTACATTATTTATATTCTTTAATGTGTATACACATTAAAATTTTGATATATTGAAATATTATTCCATCTACCACGAGAATAAAATCTAACGTAGATCTCTAATTAGAGAAAATAATTTAAATATATGCACACCATGATTCCCCCCCCCCCCATGGTGTTGAAATTTACTTGGGATACATTGAATCAATTGTTGCTAAATTTTATAATTATTTTATAATTATTTTATAATTATTTTTTTAAACATACTCCTACTAAAATATGTTCCTTATTTTATATTATATCTATTAGTGGGAAAAGATCAATATTTTACTAATAGTTTAATCCATCGTGATTTTATTTAAAAATATAGATATGTATGTATACCACCATGTTAATTATATCAAATATATCTCTAGGATAGTTGATAAGAAAATGAGTTTCCTTAATCCATAATAATGATTATCCAAACATCATTCCTCTAGTTGTATAACTTATAGGATTTCTCATCAAAGTGTATCCTATTGTTTAGGTTAGATATAAGCACAAAACGTTTTAGGTTATCCTTATTCTTACCACTTTACACAACATAATACATTGAAACATAATATTATTAGGGTCACCCATATTTAATCATTAATGTATTAATGAGTGTTCACTTTAAAAGGAATCTAACACTTCGCATTTTTTGTGGTTTTACTTTAATAAATCCATTTATATAAACCCCATGTATATTTATTCTCATGATTTCTCTATATAAACACATTATTCTATTTGATTTAATTTATATAATTTATGTTAATCAATAGTATTAACATGTTAAATTTATGTTAATATGTCAATAAATGATTTATCTTATAAATCTATAAAAAAAATTAATTATAATATTCAACACATATACATATGCGTCTCATGAAAATGGTATATGAAATTTTATCATGTAAACAAGTTAAAATTAAGAAAACTTAAATCCTACTAAATATAACATACGATGAATTATGTAGTCAACCCCACCATTCAAAAAAATGTAGTCCTCAATATGGTGGAAGTATAAACCAATGATCCATTATCCATAATTAATATTTGAACATGATTTGAACTCCAAAGGTGTGATAATAAATCTAATCAAATATTTACTTTAGGATTATAACCAAGAAAACACTAACCTTGGTTGAAATAAAATAATTATTATGTTGCAGAAAAGCATAAAACCCCTTAAATGCATTGTATGAAATTTTATAAAACAAATTTAAAAAAATTCAACAATGTATTTTGACATCTATAATATAAATAATTTATATTCATAAATAAGTGAAAACTAAATAGTTAAATAATTATTATATATATACGTGAGATATACTAAATGTTTTATTACATATGATTAAAAATAAGTAATAAATTATGAATAAAGAATATGTATTTTTCAAATAATATATATAATAATAAATTACATTTATATATCAAATCTAAATCCTTCATATTTAATATTTTCATGATATACATATGAATACAGTCATATTAAAATATATAATTTATGAAAACCAAAACCGTTCATATTTGTAAATCCTTTTAGATAATTGAATTTAATAGTGTAAAAAATTCTCACTATTGAAATATCATATATTTCATATTTATTTAAACATTTTATTTCATCCATGAAATTAATTTTTATATAATTTAAATAAATTTCCAAAATAAGTCATTGATACAAAATTTTCATGTTTATAATTTATGAAAAATTTATAAAATTATTATAAATATTTAATATTTACTTTATTTAATGATATATAAATATTTTAAAAATAACTTTAAAATATTAACATAAAAACTTAATTTAAATTCATAAATTAAATATAACAAAAATTAATAAGAATTAATATTAACACTTAATATTGATTATTAATTTATTAAACATACCATCAATATTAAATAATTAAATATAAATGATTTATAATATTGATATTTATTTTTAAACACTTCATAATTTAAATAAATATTTTAAGTTCTATTTATTATATTCTATTACCAATTTAAAATAATATAATCTCTTAATAAATGAAAAAAAAATTATATATCATGGATGATGATATAATTTTATTATTTATTGTGATATAGGAAAACCAATATCACTGAAAAAAAACATGGTAAAATATCCCATATCACTAGACTTCGTTTATTCTATATTAAAAAAATATATTGTATATCACATGATGTGATACACCAAATGGATTTCATCACATAGAAATCATAAATAATGTTTTCAATAAAATATAGTGACATATCCATATCGCTATCCAAAATATAAATTTTGAGAAGTAATATTCTTATATATCATCATGTGTTATAGAGAAAATTAGTATTTTAAACTAAAACAAAATCAATGATATCTCATTTCACAATGAAAATAGGAAATTTTGCTTCTAGTGTGCATGAACATGACTTATTAGAAACAATTATATTTTATTTCACTTCTTTTGATACCATGATCAAGAGATGAGATTCATCTATTTATTCCTAATACATATTACATAAATCAATATATATTATTTTCTATGATATTGTTATTCTTAAAAAAAATGTTTTTTTATAAAATTCAAAAACATTATCTAAACATCATAAAAGTGTATCTAATATCACTAAATGATTTTAAAGTAATATTTATTACTATAAGTAGAGAAATAATTATGTTAAATGATGTACCAAGAGAGTTTTATAAAAATAATCCTACTAAAAATAAACAAAATACCATGTTGTATTATTGAATCTTATTTGTTTATAAGTTTGATAAATATGCCACAATAGTAATCAAAGGGTTCCTATCTTCATAAGTGTCCATTTATTATGTGAATCACCAACCACTTTGGTAGTACAAGCATTCTCCCACAGTATATTAGTACATTATCTTTACAAGGTGATGAAAATAAGTAGAGAGCTTCAATTATGGATATCTTAGATTGGATACCATCAAATCTGGTTAAGACTCCTTTATAAAGGAATCTCTTGGATGATCCAAGGGTTATGTAAATAAAATTATTCAAAAATTATCTCAAAACATTAATCATTTTATAATATATCTTATCATTCAACATACACTATTTATGAATATTTAATGATTAAATATTCATTGTGATGTGTTAAAAATTACATAAACATCATCTAATTATATTTAGTCAAACATTTGATAACATTATGTTGAAAATACTAATTAAAAGTGTGTGGTATCAAATGTCACTTAAGTATATCTACATGTAATATATTTATGATGTATGAATCATTAAAAAATTATATATAGAACAATATCTATATCTTATCCCATGATTGGACTTTAGTGTATACTAATATATTTTAATTTTTTATGGGTTATGATTTATGATTAGATTTTTTATTTTGAAGACATTTTCTTAATATAAGTCTAGATAATTGAAGTTATTTTTCAATTACCACCAGTTTTATAAGAAATACACATTAAAAATTTTATTTTTTCATATTTATTTAAAAATTTCCTATTTTAAATTTAATCTGAAATATAAAATAAAAAACTCAACTCAATACATAATCATTCGGAGATGGCTACCTTAAAATAACACCCCTATACTCCATCCCTAGGAGGTAAAATATATATCCATATATTATTTTTAATAATAATTATTATTAAAAATGTCACAATTTAATAATTGAAGTGATTTTGATGTACATCACAACCCAACCTCCTCCCTTCATTATCTTCAATCCATGAAAAGATAATCAAAACTGTTAGCTTCACGTAGAGAATAATAATCATCATTTACCAAGGATTATATTTTTATGCATCATATATATATATATGATGAAATGCTACTATAAAATAAACTATTGGACATTATACATTAGTATACCTATCATATCTTTATATTTTAATATTATTGTGATTATGTGTTTATAATCATTCGATATCATATTTATTGTGATTAATATCACACTTTTTATCTAATAATAATATCATTTTTTATTTTAAAAACATTATAGTTTCAATAATTATTAGGATACCAATTTTCTAACACATTCTCATACAAGATATACTTGTTTAAATATGTTTTTCTTATTGAGTAAATTTTAATTTATATGGTGAAAACTCCTAAACTTTTATTCTTTACTCAAGCCATACCTAGAAAAATCTAATTGTCATAAATATAGGATGGAAAAAGATATATGGATGTGAATGGACTAAGAGTTATGATCAATTTAAATAATATTTTTTTCTCATTGTATTATTATAAAGCCTATATATTCATCAATAATCATTGTCATCAAAAGTGTTGGTAATAATTATCAAATGAAAAGTGGAAATCAAAAAACATTAATTAGTCAAATGTTTAATAATCACATATAAATAATAATAAAATATTAAAATAAAATTATTTAGGTGTGGTGTGAAAGGGAACTAGTTTCATATCTATAATTCACTAATAAACTATTTTGATCTTTATCAGTAATAAATTCAAGTGAAAGAGAAATGTATTAAATAAAGTTATGTTGGTTAAGAGATGAAGTATTATAATGATATAATAACTAAAAATTTAAATTTTATTATGAAATCATGATAAGGGGAAAGAAGATAAAGGATTTCTAAAGTGTTTAAACCAAAGATTATCCTCATTAAAATGTTTACATATTACAATGAAAGAGGTCCATTACTCAAGAAATTGGTCAGCACCTCTACCAAATCTCCCTTGGAAGTAAGGAGGTCGGCCTCTATATTACCTTACCTTCATGTGTGTGGGAACTCCACATCACATTAGATCATGTACCTATGTGATTTGATAATGTAAGAAAATCTCCAGTGACTAGTAAAATTACTCAACAATGAATTGATAATTAATTATGAGTCAGATTCAATAGTAGTGAGACTTATGTTATACTATGAGCATAGATAAAGTCTTATTAAGATTGTATAGCCTTATTCTAATAAAGAGTATCCCTCCCTATAGTACTCTAATAAAGACAAGACAAATGATATTGTCTATGATTTTTGGAATATTATAATAAATATTGTATATATAGTTTCCTTTTATTATAAATGGATAGTATAAATTATTCCATTTGAATTATTTTTTTTGATGAATATACTTTTCTCATTTACTTTAGCATGGTCATGTGATACATGATCATGAAAAATATTTTATCAACCTTAAAATGGGATGTGCTAAAGTGAGTATCATATCCTACATTAAATAATTTAATTTAATAGTTTATAAAAAAATATATACCCACTTATTGGTAAAAAAATTAGTAATGTTTTTCCCTTAAGTAAAAGAAAAATATACTAATATTTAAAGATATTTGAGACAATACATTTCAAATTAATACTATTGATGGAGGAAATATTGTATTACATTATATTAATAACATTGATAATTGGAAAATTGATTATAGATAAACATTAAAGGTTTCCTTATGTTATTATTCTATACGAATATATGTACAATTGAATGAAATTTCAAAAACCAAAATTTTGATAATAATTCTACAATCCTTATTTGATAAGATCATTTGGCTCATTAATAATAAATTATAATGATAAAATTTGTCAAATGTACACATGGGAATTCAATGGTTGGTGAGAAGGTTTATAAACCTAATAAATTCACATGATATATATGATATTAAGGTAAATTAATCCATGATGTATAGGGATGTGAGTCAAAGAATCATTCCCATAAAAATATGTTAAAAAATAATGAGTTAGAATAAGTAAGGATTAAAAATGGGTATAAAAATCACCACTAACATTAGAAAATTTCAAGGGAAGAAAACCATCATTAAAAAAAATAAGGAATTAACATCTTGTACAGTATGATTAGAGATATAATTTTCTAAATATGTTCATTTCCCAATAAATTTTTATGGATTCAAAATTAATATTTCCCAAATAGTCTAGAAAAGACATCCAATCCTTGATGTGCTAACACAGAACCAGATATTATCATCTCCTGATGACGTTTATTATGAGTGTAGAAACACTAACATTTCACAAGTCACCATGTCCAAAATCCATTTTGTAATTCACTACATGGATTATATCTAAAATCTCAACTTAAAAATGAAATAATAGTTCCAAGTGCTTATTGGAAATATCCTTTGATAAAGCCCATGTTGGTTCTAAATATGGAACCCCAACCCATGGGTCTAGGTGCACAATGTTCTATTCCATCTAGATTAATTTTAATCCATCCTATGATTGAAGGAATCCACCTAATATACATGGGTTACATGGTTTTGAATGAAACACCATTAACACCAAGTATATTTATAATAATAATATCATATATATTATTATGAATTTATCCAACCGTCAATTTAGAAACCATAAAAATTATAATTGATGATACCCAAAATATTCCCCTACCTTATATATTGACACCCTCAAACTTAAGGTCATTCATAGCCATCCAGAAATGGTGATAATTTGTTACCAAAAATGTGTATAAAATATATTTATACTGCATATTGAGAACAAGATTAAGTATAATTCCCATAAATTCATCATGGATCCTTTTAATATGGTAGTTAAAATGAAATATATGATCCCCATGACTCCAATTTTTCTTATCAAATAAGAAATCAAGAAAAATATGATGATTTCCTTCCCTATTAATCAAATATGAGTATCAAGAAGAGTATTTCAAAACTTCCATCTAAATTTGATCATCTATTGGAATTTTATTGATTCAATTATTCCATATGCCAATATTCCTAAGTGTAAGTATAAAATCTATCTTAAAAAACTAAATTCATCATTTTAAATTTTCATCTTCATCACATAAATTTCTATATAAAAACATGGGATTGATAAATTCTAGTATTGTCAGATGAAAAAAGAATTTTTCAGCTCCTCGAATGAGTATTAATAACTCTCCTATTAAATATTGGAAGGTATGAGGCATTCAACCTATACAAAATTATCAACTAAATCAAATATAGATAAATTATTCAACATTGATGGAATCTGAAAAGAATCAGAATTCAGTAAATTGAAACATGTTGTAGTATAGCAATTCAGATCAGTGGATTGAGAGGGTATCCATTAATTTTTCATTAAGATATCCTCATATTAACCCCTCATGGTAGGAAAGACAAAAGAATCCTATAAGAACTATTTACACATGGGTATGTCTTAATGAGACTAGCCCTTAGAAAGTATAAACAAGTATTATTATAAGTAATCATGTTCCCAGTATAACTAGCCATGAAATATTGGTTGGAAGTCATAGGATTCTGAATTCTTACACCTCTCTAGTCAATAGTCCAAACACATTTATTCAAAAAAAATGTTATAATATTCCATTAATGGGTACAACCAAAAAACAAAATGTTATTAATTTTGGTGTCAAGATAGATGAAAACCCCACTTGGCCATTTATAAAATTGGATGGAATATTCAAACATTGATGTAATCATAGAGTTCACAAGTAATATTTTTTCATCTTAGGAAAGGGTATTTCCTTTCCAAATAGAAAGTCGAGAAGTTATCATACTATAAATTAATTCAAATTAAATGGTTCTAACCCTTCCCATGAATAAAGGTGAACTAAAGTGTGTAATAGAGATTTTTTCCTACATGACATGAAGATCATTCAAAATTAACATTTTCCAAATAATGGAAAAGACTTCCCTAAATATGACCATATATTTATTCCTATAGGTAAACTATATATAACTATATTCATAAATAGACATAAAAACACATGAAGCATCCAAATAATTATTATCATCCTCTCTAAAGAACAATATATCATTAACAGAATAAAAATTTGAGTGAACTCTAAGGTTTCTAGTATCCTTACTAGGAGTAAAGTCCTTTATTTCTATAACTCTAAGAATAAATATTCTAATTTAATCCTCAACTAGAATGAAGTAAAGGTTTTATATGGGGTAACCTTTCCTAAAACCCCGAAAACATCTGAATTATCCTTTTGGGAGAGCCATTAAAGAGAATATATGACACAGAGCTGTAAATAAAGGAGTTGATGAAGTGGATAAATTTCAAGAAAAATCCATAACATTGAAGTACCTTAAATATAAATATCCATTTCAATGTTTCAAAGGATTTATAAATATCCAATTTGATGGATATGTTAACATATTTTACTTTACTTTAAAAAAATTAGATACCCTCTCAATTGTTTTTTAATTAGTCCTGAGTCATTCTCCCATGGAAAAATACACATATTTTTTTGGGAACCAAACCATTAGAAATATGACAAATTATAGCAGAAAAAAATTTATAATAAATATTAGGGAGAGTATTTTCAATGAAAATATAATGAAAATAAACCACCTTAATTTCATGTTCATCATTATGAATGGGGGTGATTAGTTTAACATTAATACCATGATGAAGGTAACCCCTTTTCAAGATCACTTTAACAACCATAGTCACTTCTGGATAAAAAATATCACATTATTTAATTAATCGTTTTTTGGTGAAGCCATATATCCCTAAAGTGCTTTCTATATTAATTGAAAATAGAGAATATTTGATCTTGTTTTCAAAATTAGAAACTATGAGAAATACATTCCATATTTGAATCATTGAATCACAAAAAGCATTAAATAAAGGGGGATTAACATAACATTTAGAGTCATAATTAAAAAGGTTGTGAAAATAGGAAACCAAGACTTTATTGATTGAATCATCTAAACTAGCTGTTTTTCCATTGATTATAGTGGATAAGATCACCTTATCCTCTTTTCTTTCTCTCTGAATGATGTGAAATAACCTTGAATTTCTATAATATTCCTTAAGATATTAATGTCTTTGAATATCCTTGAGAATGGAATCTATCCTTCATTTAATAGAATATAAGTCATGGGAAGACATGAGAACCTCATTAGATAGAATATACTACATGGAATTTCTAGACTAAATGTCAACAAGATCATCTCCAACCTTTGTGATATTAACATACATATTTGAGAACTTATCTTCACTCAAAATTCAAAGTTCCAATTTGGTCCTCTTATATTTTTTTGAAAATTCTTTGAAGACATTCCCAATCTCAAAAATGGACCACTCAGAAGCAATTAAATCCCTATAGTCACCAATGGTAAGCAATGAATTGTTGAATATGAAGGAATTAAGGTCTTTATTTCTAATCCCAGATATTGAAAGAATGATCAGGGAGTGATCTATGTGAATCCTTGGGAGATATTTATAGGAGATTGAATATCACATCTTGACCATCCTCAGGCCATGAACCGTGTCACCTAACCCTATGGGTGTCTCATAATATCTTGGTTTTCTACCCAATAATTCTTAGGATATTACCCAATAGGGTCACTTATCATACTAGTGAATGTCCCCATAGGCCAACACAATCACTTTCCATTGTTATTTTTCCTCGCTTTCACACACCCTAAGAAACTTCCCATGTGGTCACCCATCCTAACACCACTTCAAGCCAAGAATGATTAATTGTGGAGTTATAATCAAGTAGGCTCATAAAAAGAATGGTGAATATTGTTTACATGAATAATAAAATTTACTCTATAACCCTTTAACATAATAGGGTGTTATATTCTCCCCTACCCCCATATCACAACATACTAATTGTGGATGCCACACCTCAAACCCAAGTAGTGGCACTACACTTCTGGTTGTGTGTTGGATGTGATATAATTTTATAATAACCTAAACATCTCTGGGACATGATCATATTCATAAAATCCAATAGGGATCTTGTAATATCCTAGATTCCTACCTAGAAAAATACAGGCTATTACCCAATGGGGTCACTATCAGACTAACGATTACCCCCCAGATCAACCCATGATCTTTCCAATGTGATTTTCCTCACTTTCATACACCATAGTAAACATACTATAATGTCACTCATCCTAAAACTTCTCCAAGACAATCACATTTAACTATGGAGTTTTGGTTTGGTATTATCCTAAAATGAAAGGGGTCCCTTTTGATAGTGGTAGTAACCTTTATCATTTAAACACTTTAACATTATAGGGTGTTTCATTTCCTATACCATCATAGGTGATTTCAAATGAAAATCATGGTTATCATGGAAACTTTTAGATTGTTCGCATCCATGAATGAAACACTTAGAGGACCATGATTGATCATACTCGTGATTTCTAGCGCCATCATCCTCTATCATTCCATGAAACTAGTGACTCACAAGATACAAAAGACCAGCTATATCTAGGGAATGTTTGAGAAGTTCAAGAGTCTTGAGGAGGGGTGATTAATTCTAGAAACCTTCATGTTATAAGGACCATTCAAGATATGGTGGACTAATATTAGTAATCTGTGAGATGAGTGGGTCTTACTTGGGTAACCTTCTAGGATTTTTTTCTTGGGTATTAATTTCTTGACACGATGATTCTAGACCATTCATAGAAAATCATTGAGTTAGTAAGGGGTTCTATGACTATGTCTACATTGTTTTTTTTTCTATAGAGTTACTTTATTTTTCTCCTTTATTGGATATTAATTATTCAAAAATGAATTAGATAATCAAGATATTACTTTGACCAGAACTCGGACATTTAGTTATGAGATTTTATCTGATAACATACATGCAAGTTATTTTAAAGGAAATGACCTTTGAAAATGAGATAAACTAGAATAGGAAATTAGGATTACGTATAGACTATAGTGGGCCACTGAATGAGATTCCTCTAACTACAATAGAATATTCTTCCTAAATTTTGAAGAAGAAGGCGGTCTATGAGAATTGGGGTTGTTGACAGTCAGGTCAAAGAAAGACTTATTCATTATCATCTTTTAAATATGACTATATTATTTGATTTAATTATAGTAAAATAGAGAATTATAGTAGTTCTTGATGGAATCCATCTATGGAGTTCCACAATTGTAGAATGGTGGGACAACTTTGACATTTTTTCTCAAGAGTTTCTCAGAGGGGTGATAGAATATCAGGGTAAGATAGGAGTGGAGAATCTTAATAGAGTATGAAAACATCCCAATCTATGGTGACATAGGTACATGTCCATGGAGCTCATATGGGATTGGTTTACATAATCCATTGAACTCAAAAATATGGTGGTGAGTGAATATATACCATACTAGGTATGGTCTTAAGCATGACTATCTTTTCTAAAAACTCATTTGATATCATTCCTTCACATTCCTTCATATCTTCACAAGTAGTTGTTAGAATTTACTTATCAATCATGTTAACCTCTAATTTACATTCCCTTGATACACAAGTTGGAATGAAAGTGAATCAAGTTATGTGATGTCCATAGTTTCATATAGTTGTCTTTGGTTATGGATATTTATGTGACTTCATGATTATACACATGGAGATCTTCGATGTGATTCTCAAAATGGACTAGCTAACCAACTTTTGATCTGACATTGATTTATATCAAAGGCATGTAACACCCCAGGTAAATAAGGAATATGAAATTTTCATATTTATCCATATTTGTGAATAAAATATTAATATGAATTTAAAGGGGACGCTATGCTCGATGGCGTACCCAACACACAACAACGAGTTTCTTGGGAATCTTACGTTGCACTCTAATAATAAAATAATATTATTTTAAATGGTAGTTAACATGTAGCCGTTGTAATGGCGGGAATGGATAGAAATAACTAAAATATGATTATATATGTTCTTAAATATTTTGACATTTATACAATAAAAGATAAAGGCTTAAAATACGGAAAGAATTCAATTTGAGGCGTATATGCCCTAGTTTTCACTAAAGGTTCACTTATCACCTTTTGATGGAGAACCGTCATTAAATATAGTTTTGTTCACTCTTAAACATTCTTTTGGACCAAATAAAACTCTTATTAAGAATCGGGACATCAAAATTTACTTTGTGTAAATTTTTGGTATCTTTCCGATAAAGTTCATTTTTTTTAATGAATAGTGTAAAATGTTGTATTTTAATTCAAAACCACTTTTTAATATAATATATTTATATGATTATATTATATTTTGAATTGGTCTTAAAGTTAAATTAGAAAATATTTTTACCATTAAATCCAATAGTGGTCGTTGGAATCAATTTCACTTTGAAATCAGACTTAAACTAGTGTCAATATTTTGATACTTATTGTTTCATAAAACACGCTATTTGTCATGACAGTGGGAATTAATTATTAAATTAATTAATGTGACTTATATGTTTTGAATTTTGTAAAACGGACTTCATTTTTGAATTCAGAATATCAAATATAGGTTAGGGTGAATTATTGGGATTTTTCTGAAAAACATCAATTTTTGATGAATAGTGAAACCACTAAGTGGTACTTATAAAAACTGATTTTCCGTTTAAATGAAATTTTGCCATCATTGTGTTTTGATTTTCAAAAATCCGACATACATGGTTGTCATTAAGAAGTAAAATATGGTTCAATGAGATTAAAATAATTTTTTGGTGAATAGTAACTTATTAAGTTTTTAATCGCGATTAGTGGTAATTAGTGTAGTTTAAGGTAAAAATAATGCTTTACTAAACTGAGATGAGCTTGACACATGTCTTACCCTCATTGGTTGTATCATGGCCGACCAAGACAAGCCATGGGTCAACTTGGGGACCCCATGGATCCACTTTGGTTTGGAAATGACATAAATAACATTTTATTTAATGTAAAAGTATAATTGACACAAACATGATATGTTTTACTAAAACAATTTTTAAGTGGGGTTATAAAAGTCATCTTTTTTATTATAAATATTCATTGGAAAGCTAAAAAGATTTCCTACATCATAGTATTTTTTTTTATAATTTTTAGACATTAAATAAATTAAATTATTTATGACATAATAATGATGCAGCGATGACATCATTATTTGACGATTTAAATAAAATGGAAAGATAATTTAAAATATATGAACTAAACATGTCCAAAACTTATTGGATGAGTGGATTTAGAAGCCGTATCACCTTATACACGAATTATATCAATGTGGGACCTTTTGAAACCGAAACACATTTTCAAATAAAGTAATATTTCTTTACTTTCCAAAAGTACCCCTCCTCTCCTCTTATAAAAGGCCCCCACCTCTACCTCATTTAACACACTCCTCGAGCCTTTGGCTCGGCCAACACCTGCCCATTTACTCTCTCCACATCCCTCTCCTCATCCTAGAGGATTCCCTTTGGGCAGAATCCTTTCAAAGGAAGACTTTAGGCTCAAATCAAAAGGAGTTACACTTTTAAAGGCAATTCATTCTCTCATGTTCATTTGTTTTATTTTGCTTCTCCAACCCCTTAAACTCTTTTTATTTACTTATTTTGTAACAACACCAGTATCTTCAATATACTAGGATTTTGTTATAAGATTTATTCGAGATACACTCTCACACAACTACATCAAATGGTTAAAGAACATACGGTTTCCGTGGATGGTGAAATTCTGCCTCCCGAAACGATGATTGTTCAATACTCATTTAACACCTTCAAAGGTGGACATTATGATGTCACTATTTTTATATATGATATATAATATGTTTATGTTTTATTTATTATTCTGTATTTTTCATTTTTGTCTTACCTTTATGGCTTCCATTATGGGTATATGTGATATCTTCATTTAAGGAAGTGCGGACTACCGCCCCCTCAAAGTGATTTGATTCGTTAAATACCATATGTGGGATGTATAAAGGATGGAAATATGATATTATATATGATATTATACTGGAATTATAATATACCTTTATATCATTATTATTCCATTCTATAAAATACGAAATAGAAATGAAAGTAGCGTTCATGCGTACGTACGGCTTACCGTCTCCATGAACGGTGCATTTCATTTCTTACCTCTAGATGATTATGTAATGTTATAAATGAATGCATGTACTGGATATATATGACATATATGATATCTACATAATGAATAAAATTCTGGATATAATAAACATTTGGCCACACGAACAACATGTAACTGTAAGAAGTCCACTTTCGACTTAAGAACCAAATATCGGCAAAACAAATATTATTAACTTAAATGATTACATAATGTTTATGACATGGTAATAAGTGGTATAAAAGTAATAATGAACTTGAAAAAAGTTATTAAGGAATTATAAATTAACTCAAGTTTATTATTCAGGAGATTAAAGAAGGATCGAGTCAAGTCGGACCCGAGGTAAGGGATCCTACAACTCTCTTTCTTTTTAAGTACACTCTTTTATGTCATTTATTTTTAAGCTCATATTTCTTATGATTGGGATGTTCTTTTATATTACATTTACTGTAATTTTTATGTTCATGTGATGAGAGACCCTATTCTCTCTCATCAATCCATTTTGGAAGTTTTGAGTGGCGCCGTTAGGCTGCCGAACTTTCGTAAGAGATCTAGCCTCTCTCTTTCTTTTTAAGTACTCTCCTTTATGTCACTTCCTCTAAACTCCTCCTTGCAATGTTGGGGGATTTTCTTTTATATTAAACTTGCTGTAAATTCTATTGTAATATTATGGGATACTCTATTTGATCTCATCAATCCATATTCGAAAGTTTTATGTGGCGCCGTTAGGCTGCCGAGTTTTCGTAAGGGATTTTTCATCTCACTTTTATTCCCGTGATATTTATGCTACATTTGCCACAAATTCCATTGATTGGTGTATGTACTTCCCATAATTCTACTCTTTGTGTAATATACTTTCGTTTATGAGTATTTACATCAATGAACTATTGTCTTTCTTTCATGGGGTGTATGTTTTGAAAGATACCCAAGTCGGTAAGGGAACCTTTCACCCTCCTCTTTTTTTAAAAGACTTCTTTTATTGGGTCTTTTAATTTACATATTGTTATGTTGGGATATGTTCTCATACATCCTTATTGATGTAAATTTTATGTCCAAGTGATGAGATACACTTTTTATCTCTCATCAACTCATTTTGATGTGATGTCGTTAGGCTGTCAAGGGAACTTTTTAACCCAATTTTGATTTCTTTGGGTTCAACTTGTAGTCATTGAATATGTCATCCATTGAATATGTTTGAATGACCTTTTATTGTTTTACACTTAATATCCACTTATATTGGGTGTATATATATTTGTCACGCATATTTTTGAGATTTATTTGTCCTTAATTTAAGGATAGCTTCTTTATAAGGGATTTCATCACATTTGACATTTCTATTGAGGGTTCATTATTGTTATGCACCAATTCACTCTTATATGGTGTATATACTGTCCTTTGGGGTATTATATCATGAATCCTTTTATTCTCATGATATTATAAAGTTCTGACTAAATGTTATTCCTCGATTATTGTATTCAAGTGTCTCTAATTTTGGTAAAACCTCTTTAACCAAAATATCGTTTTAAATGTTTTAATTATTTTTTCTTATTAATATCCATGTTTTCAAAATGGTTTTAAGGATTTATTTATATGGATATTAATGGTTTAAAATATTAAAAGATTCAAGGTGGTATGGGACACTTTGATTCAAAAATCTCTTTGTTAAATGTTTTAAATGGTTTTGGAAATGGTTTCTTTTTGAATGGATTCATTATTTAAATATCCTAAAATGTTATATTGTGATTCAAATGTGGAAATGTTATGTTTCCTTTATTCATGTTTATGTGATACGATTATGTTATGGTTCTTGGGAATTGTTATGAAGAACGGGTGGTTCCGTGATAAACTAAGGGCAGGTGAGCCCGATATAGCTCTCTAATGCATTGGGTAACGCGAAGGAGTGAAACGTTAAGGTTTCTCCAAAGAGATATAGGGAATATACTGTGATGGGTATTCCAAACGTAACCAAGAGGGTTAATCCCTACGTAAGAATGTTATGAATGGCTCAAGTTACCTTTATGTCTTATGTTTTCTATGATTTATTCATGATTTGATATGCCTATGTTTTATGGGTAAAGTATGATTTCATTCTTATGTATATATGAACTCATGTTTCCTTTCCATATTTTTATAACCCTTACTAAGCTTTTTATGCTCATACCAAGTTTTTGAAATGCTTTTCACAGGTCAAGGGAAAGGTACATGATGTGACGATAGTGTCAAGGATGTGTCAAGAAAGAATCCGTGTTTTATTTTAAATAGGTTTCCATTGATGGGAAGAATGAATATTGTCTTTTATGTAACCACCTTGTTTAAATGTGGAATGTAATGCAAGTTTCATGATCTAATTCTCTAAAACTCTAAACCTGAAAAGTTCCTCAATGTGTAATCTTGTAATAACTCAAGTTTAAGTAAGGTTTAAGGCTGAGGCCTTATAGTTAGTATCAAAGGTCGGTTTAGATAACTTTAGAGGTTAGGGTATTCTTTAAGCATAATTGAAAATTACCATAATGGTTAGGATTTCAGAAATAGTCTTAGTTTTAGATAAAGTGAATGAGTAAGTATATCTTATTGTCTATCTTACTCATTAGTACATGATGGTTTTGTTGATATACTCACACTGACCTTTTTGGTTTTAGTAAATGGCTGGATCTAGCAGGCACCAAAGTAACAGTGGATGTGAAGGAAACTGTGACAGTTTTTTGAGCAAGCAACTGAATGATATGGGAGCTGTAATGAGAACTCTTTTAATTATCCTCAACCAACTATCTGGAGTCATGATTGACCACCTAAACCTTGTAGATTTCTCTAAGGCATCATATATGCAAGAAACAAATCCCTATGGAAGTACAGGTAATAATCATAAAGGTAAGTGTGTTCAAAAACCTATGTGTCAATGATGTGGAAAGAAACACCTAGGAAAATGTTTCAAAGGGACAGAAATATGCTATAGATGTGGAAATGAAGGTCATAAAGCAAGAACCTGCCATGGAAAAAGGAAGCATCCAGTTGACTCGAGGAAAGGGAAAGAAGTTCTTTCTGAGGGATCAATTGAATGTTTTAAATGTGGTGTGCATGGTCATTATGCAAACACATGTCCTATGAAGAAGTTTCATGAATGGGGTCACCAAGAGCGTACCAATATTCGTTTACCAATACCTAATTCCTTTCCGATTGAGGATGAAGAAACTGACAATGACCAATCAAAGGTATGTACTATTTCATGACTATTGTTTTCTTATTTTTGAATCTTATTATATGATTCATGATTTTTTTTGTAGGAAAGAGGTATTTCGGAATAAGTTGGAAAGGAATGGATAATGGATCATGAAGAATGTTGAATGAGTAAGATGTCAACATATAAGGGCTTCAAGAGTTAGTGTGAAATTCTTAAGAGTATTAAGTCTCTTTTGATGATGGGGTTACATTAGAAGACTTTTTATATTATGTGTAACCCTGATGTTTAATATAGGCAAATTTTATTCAAGTAATAGTTATCTTTTCTTTTGTGGACATAGTTATAAAGAACCATTTGGGTTTATATGATCCTTACTTTTGAGGTAATTATGGGTTACCATATGTTATGATTGAAGTGAAAGGCATGAGATAAAATTGAGGTTAAATTATATTATGGTTATTTTTGATGATTTTATCCCTTTTTGGGTAATTATTTGAGAATTATATAGTTTTGGAAAAAGGACAACACGCAGACCATGTGACAACCCGTCGCGTCGGACAATGCTGCGGGAATCGAACCCACAACCGAAGTGCGACTGGTATTTATCGCCTACCACTGGACTACGTGAAGTCCCTGGTTAGTTTGACTGATTCTTTTTAGTTATATGATTTTATGAATTAAGAGTAATTTGATTTTGGGGGATATGTGATTAGGATAATTACTTTTCAATGTGAGACTTTAGGAGCAACTGATGTTGTTTGGAGATAAATGTTACGATTTAACTTGGAAGACTATGTGACTAAATCCTTCAAATATTTGTGTTGCAATCTTATATTGGTTTACTTTGAAGAATTTTATAGACAAATTGTTTATCGGATGGTCCTCGTTGAACTTTGGGTTTTGTTGGACAAATTTTGGAGATTAAGAATAGATTTTCTTTTTATAAGGGGTTATCCTTTTCTGGATTATCTGATCTTGTACTAACCTTTTTGGTTTTGTTTTTGGATAAAGCCTAAATACATGGGATGTATATAGTTCTCTTTTGGGGATTAGGTGATTCTCTAGAAGTTGATTATAGTACTCTTAATGCGAACAAGTCTCCCTAAAAACTCGTCTTTTGGAAAAAATATGAGTTTGACTAAGGAATCTAGTAAAAGTTGAAAGTCAACATGATAAGTGATTATACTTCCTTATGAATAAATTCCTCAATAAAAAGTAACTTAAAACAAAAATTTTGTCTATTAACTTTTCCTACTGGGGAACCCAACACCGTTTAACCCATCACAAGTTTGTGATTTTCTTATTGTTAACTTTCTCCTAAACATGTTTTCTATCACTCTCCATCGGAACATGACCCTATGTTTTCTCCTCCATGTCCATATTTTCATACTTAGAATCCTAGTATGGGTTAACTCGGGTGACCTCTGTGCTTATCTTTCTTTATTTTAAAGTGATTGTTTTACCGACTCTTGTTCCGATGTGGGACGTTCAAGGATGTTTCCAAGCGCAATTTTAAAATTACGAGGACGCAATTCCCAAAAGGGGGGAAGGATGTAACACCCCAGGTAAATAAGGAATATGAAATTTTTATATTTATCCATATTTGTGAATAAAATATTAATATGACTTTAAAGGGGACGATGTGCTCGATGGCGTACCCAACACGCAACAACGAGTTTCTTGGGAATCTTACGTTGCACTCTAATAATAAAATAATATTATTTTAAATGGTAGTTAACATGTAGCCGTTGTAATGGCGGGAATGGATAGAAATAACTAAAATATGATTATATATGTTCTTAAATATTTTTACATTTATACAATAAAAGATAAAGGCTTAAAATACGGAAAGAATTCAATTTTAGGCGTATATGCCCTAGTTTTCACTAAAGGTTCACTTATCACCTTTTGATGGAGAACCGTCATTAAATATAGTTTTGTTCACTCTTAAACATTATTTTGGACCAAATAAAACTCTTATTAAGAATCGGGACATCAAAATTTACTTTGTGTAAATTTTTGGTATCTTTCCGATAAAGTTCATTTTTTTAATGAATAGTGTAAAATGTTGTATTTTAATTGAAAACCACTTTTTAATATAATTTATTTATATGATTAGATTATATTTTGAATTGGTTTTAAAGTGAAATTAGAAAATATTTTTACCATTAAATCCAATAGTGGTCGTTGGAATCAATTTCACTTTGAAATCAGACATAAACTAGTGTCAATCTTTTGATACTTATTGTTTCATAAAACACGCTATTTGTCATGACAGCAGGAATTAATTATTAAATTAATTAATGTGACTTATATGTTTTGAATTTTGTAAAACGGACTTCATTTTTGAATTCAGAATATCAAATATAGCTTAGGGTGAATTTTTGGGATTTTTCTGAAAAACTTCAATTTTTGATGAATAGTGAAACCACTAAGTGGTACTTATAAAAACTGATTTTCCGTTTAAATGAAATTTTTCCATCATTGTGTTTTGATTTTCAAAAATCCGACATACATGGTTGTAATTAAGAAGTAAAATGTGGTTCAATGATATTAAAATAATTTTTTGGTGAATAGTAACTTATTAAGTTTTTAATCGCGATTAGTGGTAATTAGTGTAGTTTAAGGTAAAAATAATGCTTTAATAAAATGAGATGAGCTTGACACATGTCTTACCCTCATTGGTTGTATCATGTCCGACCAAGACAAGCCATGGCTCAACTTGGGGACCCCATGGATCCACTTTGGTTTTCAAATGACATAAATAACATTTTATTTAATGTAAAAGTAAAATTGACACAAACATGATATGTTTTACTAAAACAATTTTTAAGTGGGGTTATACAAGTCATCGTTTTGATTATAAATATTCATTGGAAATATAAAAAGATTTCCTACATAATAGTATTTTTTTATAATTTTTAGACATTAAATAAATTAAATTATTTATGACATAATAATGATGCAGCGAAGACATCATTATTTGACGATTTAACTAAAATGGAAAGATAATGTAAAATCTATGAACTACACATGTCCAAAACTTATTGGATGAGTGGATTTCGAATCCTTATCACCTTATCTACGAATTATATCAATTTGGGACCTTTTGAAACCGAAACACATTTTCAAATAAAGTAATATTTCTTTACTTTCCAAAAGTGCCCCTCCTCTCCTCTTATAAAAGGCCCCCACCTCTACCTCATTTAACACACTCCTCAAGCCTTTGTCTCGGCCAACCCCTGCCCATTTACTCTCTACACATCCCTATCCTCATCCTAGAGGATTCCCTTTGGGCAGAATCCTTTCAAAGGAAGCCTTTAGGCTCAAATCAAAAGGAGTTACACTTTTAAAGGTAATTCATTCTCTCATGTTCATTTGTTTTATTTTGCTTCTCCAACCCCCTAAACTCTTTTTATTTACTTCTTTTGTAACAACACCAGTATCTTAAATATACTATGATGTTGTTATAAGATTTATTCGAGCTACACTCTCACACAACTACATCAAATGGTTAAAGAACATACGGTTTCCGTGGATGGTGAAATTCTGCCTCCCGAAACGATGATTGTTCAATACTCATTTAACACCTTCAAAGGTGGCCATTATGATGTCACTATTTTTATATATGATATATAATATGTTTATGTTTTATTTATGCTTCTGTATTTTTCATTTTTGTCTTACCTTTATGTCTTCCATTATGGGTATACGCGATATCTTCATTTAAGGAAGTGCGGACTACCGCCCCCTCAAAGTGATTTGATTCGTTAAATACCATATGTGGGATGTATAAAGGATGGAAATATGATATTATATATGATATTATACTGGAATTATAATATACCTTTATATCATTATTATTCCATTCTATAAAATACGAAATAGAAATGAAAGTAGCGTTCATGCGTACGTACGGCTTACCGTCTCCATGAACGGTGCATTTCATTTCTTACCTCTAAATGATTATGTAATGTTATAAATGCATGAATGTACTGTATATATATGAAATATATGATATCTACATAATGAATACAGTTCTGGATATAATAAACATTTGGCCACACGAACAACATGTAATTGTAAGAAGTCCACTTTCGACTTAAGAACCAAATATCGGCAAAACAAATATTATTAACTTAAATGATTACAAAATGTTTATGACATGGTAATAAGTGGTATAAAAGTAATAATGAACTTGAAAAAGGTTCTTAAGGAATTAGAAATTAACGCAAGTTTATTATTCAGGAGATTAAAGAACGATCGAGTCAAGTCGGACCCGAGGTAAGGGATCCTACAACTCTCTTTCTTTTTAAGTACACTCTTTTATGTCATTTATTTTTAAGCTCATCTTTCTTATGATTGGGATGTTCTTTTATATTACATTTACTGTAATTTTTATGTTCATGTGATTAGAGACCCTATTCTCTCTCATCAATCCATTTTGGAAGTTTTGAGTGGCGCCGTTAGGCTGCCGAACTTTCGTAAGAGATCTAGCCTCTCTCTTTCTTTTTAAGTACTCTCATTTATGTCACTTCTTTTAAACTCCTCCTTGCAATGTTGGGGGATTTTCTTTTATATTAAACTTGCTTTAAATTCTATTGTAATATTATGGGATACTCTATTTGATCTCATCAATCCATATTCGGAAGTTTTATGTGGCGCTGTTAGGCTGCCGAGTTTTCGTAAGGGATTTTTCATCTCACTTTTATTCCCGTGAGATTTATGCTACATTTGCCACAAATTCCATTGAGTTGTGTATGTACTGCCCATAATTCTACTCTTTGTGTAATATAATTTCGTTTATGAGTATTTAAATCAATGAACTATTGTCTTTCTTTCATGGGGTGTATGTTTTGAAAGATACCCAAGTCGGTAAGGGAACCTTTCACCCTCCTCTTTTTTAAAAGACTTCTTTTATTGGGTCTTTTAATTTACATATTTTTATGTTGGGATATGTTATCATACATCCTTATTGATGTAAATTTTATGTCCAAGTGATGAGATACACTTTTTATCTCTCATCAACTCATTTTTATGTGATGTCGTTAGGCTGTCAAGGGAACTTTTTAACCCAATTTCGATTTCTTTGGGTTCAACTTGTAGTCATTGAATATGTCATCCATTGAATATGTGTGAATGACCTTTTATTGTTTTACACTTAATATCCACTTATATTGGGTGTATATATATTTTTCACACATATTTTTGAGATTTATTTGTCCTTAATTTAAGGATACCTTCTTTTTAAGGGATTTCATCACATTTGACATTTCTATTGAGGGTTCATTGTTGTTATGCACCAATTCACTCTTATATGGTGTATATAATGTCCTTTGGAGTATTATATCATGAATCCTTTTATTCTCATGATATTATAAAGTTCTTACTAAATGTTATTCCTTGATTATTGTATTCAAGTGTCTCTAATTTTGGTAAAACCCCTTTAACCAAAATATCGTTTTAAATGTTTTAATTATTTGTTTTTATTAATATCCATGTTTTCAAAATGGTTTTAAGGATTTATTTACATGGATATTAATGGTTTAAAATATTAAAAGCTTCAAGGTGGTATGGGACACTTTGATTCAAAAATATCTTTGATAAATGTTTTAAATGGTTTTGGAAATGGTTTCTTTTTGAATGGATTCATTATTTCAATATCATAAAATGTTATATTGTGATTGAAATGTGGAAATGTTATGTTTCCTTTATTCATGTTTATGTGATACGATTATGTTATGGTTCTTGGGCATTGTTATGAAGAACGGGTGGTTCCGTGATAAACTAAGGGCGGGTGAGCCCAATATAGCTCTCCAATGCATTGGGTAACGCGAAGGAGTGAAACGTTAAGGTTTCTCCGAAGAGATTTAGGGAATATACTGTGATGGGTATTCTAAACGTAACCAAGAGGGTTACTCCCTACGTAAGAATGTTATGAATGCCTCAAGTTACATTTATGTCTTCTGTTTTCTATGATTTATTCATGATTTGATATGCCTATGTTTTATGGGTAAAGTATGATTTCATTCTTATGTATATATGAACTCATGTTTCCTTTCCATATTTTTATAAACCTTACTGAGCTTTTTATGCTCATCCCAAGTTTTTGAAATGCTTTTCACAGGTCAAGGGAAAGGTACATGATGTGAAGACAGTGTCAAGGATGTGTCAAGAAAGAATCCATGTTTTATTTTAAATAGGTTTCCATTGATGGGAAGAATGAATATTGTCTTTTATGTAACCACCTTGTTTAAATGTGGAATGTAATGCAAGTTTCATGATCTAATTCTCTAAAACTCTAAACTTGAAAAGTTCCTCAATGTGTAATCTTGTAATAACTCAAGTTTAAGTAAGGTTTAAGGGTGGGGCCTTATAAGGCATGTGTCATTTAATTCACTAAAGGGATATAAGTTAATAAAGACTAGAGACTGGGAACTGGGAGAAATATTAGTTCTTCTTAACTTGATTCAGATTGGGATGATCATAATGTAGATGGTGTGCATCGATCATTCATCAAGATCAGTGACATCCCCCTCATCATTTCCTCTAGTCATTAATCTCTATTGGGACATCATTATAGATTAATTCATAGGACTTCCTCATCATAGTGGATTTGAAATTGAGATAGATCTTATTTTGGGTTTATAGCCTATTTATATACCTCCTTACCATATGGTACCAACTAAGATAAATGATCTCAAAGTTTATCTTAAGGACATATAGTATATGGGATTTATTAAGACAATTACTTCACCATGGGGTGAAACAATTTTTTTTCAAGAAGGCAGACAATAATTATCATCTTTTTATTGATAACCATAATATGAACCTATTGATAGTTAAGAATATATATCCTTTTACTATGATCAAAAAACTTTTATATTGGTTATTGGGATCCCGATGGTTCTCCAAGATTGATCTTCGATCAGGCTATCACTAGTTATCAGTTAGAGAGGGGGACATATCAAATATGGCATTTCAAAGTAGGTATGGACTATTCAAATACTCTTTGATTTTTTTGGACTGAAAAAGTCACTAGTAGTGTTCTTTCCTCTCATGAACAATATCATATATCTATATAAATATTCATTCATCATTGTTTTAATTTAATATATATTCACCTACTCACTAATAAAAAATTAGAATTTCAAATATATTGAGATAGTCATGAGTATGCTTCGAGCACAACCGCTTTATTCCAAGATAATGAATTGTAACTTATAGATTTAAGAGTTGAAGTTCATGGGTCCTGTGGTGTGTGAGGCAATTATATCCATTGGCATAGAGAAATTAGAGGAGATGATATCCTAAACCTATCCCCATAATGTGTTTGAGATCAAACGTGTTTTAGGCTTAGCAGGACATTACCAACATTTTTTCAGGACTTCTTTCAATTATTAGAACATATGAATATACTAATGAATAAGGGAGTGGATTTATAGTTGTTGAATAAATGTGAAGAAGAAGTTTGTGAACTTAAGAGGAGTTTGAAAAAAACTTCAGCGTTAATACTTCCCAAGCCACAGGGAATCTATATTGTATATTTTGATGCATTGGGAATTGGTTTGGGAGAAGAAATAATGAAAAGGGAGAAGGTAGTGTTATATGGGTATTTTCAGTTTCAACTCCATGATTATAACTACCAAAAGAATGATTTGAAGATAGAAATTGTTTTTTATTCTCTAATGTGTAGGGGACACTATCTATTCGGTGATATATTTGTAGCCTAACTTACCACAAGAGCCTATTTTATATATTCACAAAGAAGGATCTGAAATAATGTTATAGGTATTGGGTAGACTATCTTCAATATTTTTACTTTTACAAGGATTATCCACTAAGTAAGGGTAGATTCATTATGGATTCTCTTAGCTGTAACATGTACATTGAGAAAGATCTTAGTGAGTGGCCTTCAAAAGAGTATTAGTGCTTGATTATATTATTTGATGATTAGAGGATGGATGCTTATGTATATCAGGGATTGATGAGTTGTTCTCCCTTTATGGTCACATTTTCTCTAGTGGATAAGGTAAAGGCTAGAAAGGACACTGATCCAAAGTGCGTTGTGATACAGGAGAAGATTTCTAGAGGTGACCTGATACTGGGGTTATTTTTGGGAAACAATAATGTGGTCCTTATTAATTAGAGAGTATTAATCACAAATTCCATCATAGAAGAGATGACGAGGGAATTCCACACCTCTATATGAGTGGTACATCATGGTGTAAAAAATATGTATAACTAATTTTGGTTGTTATTATTGTTTCCCAAGATAAAGTGGGAAATTACGGGGGTTGTTTCCTAATTACATACCTTCCAGGGGTAAAGTCTAAGCTCCAATTTATGAGTGGTTTAATCTTGTTAAATTTAATTCCCATGTGGAAGTTAGAGGATTTCAGGGTGGAATTTTTAATTTGGTTTCTCAAGAACACTATGTGTCATGACACTCTCTTGGTGATTATTGATCAACTCATGAAGTTTTATCACTTCATACCAATCCTAAAGACTGATTCTATGGATGATATATGAAAGTTATATGTCCCTAAGATGGTGAGACTACCTATATTTCCACTGATAATTTTTTCTAACATGTAGGTACATTTCATGTTTCACTTTTGGAAGGTATTTTGGAAATCCCTAGGGACATAGTTGAGATTGAGCATAGTTTTTCTTCCTATGACAGATGAAAATTTGGATAAAATGATTCACATACTAGAGGATATGATCAATGATTGTATTCTGGTCTTTTAAGGAATTTTGTATGAGTACATATCCTTGGTAGAGTTTTTTTTAAAAAGTTTTGAAGAATATATATATATATATATATAACAGTTTGAGGATCTCTCGGGATGGTCATGCCACTCACCACTGTGTTCACATGAGGTGGGTGGGAAGTAGTTGTTGGGATAAGTATGGTATATGAGACCTGAGAGTGGGTGCATTTGATCAAGAAGTGGTTAGTGACCATGCATAGCATGTAGTAATCATATGCATACTAAATGAGATGGAATTTGGAGTTTTTATTGGTGACTAGGTTTTCTTATGAGTGTCACCTCATTTAGCGCATCATCTTTTATTGATTAAATGGAAACTAGAATTGTGGTTTGTTGGACCCTACAGGATTATCAAATAGGTTGAGACACCAACATAACATATGGACATTCATCCGTGTTAGCAAGGTGTTCATGATGTGATCCACATTTCATAGCTTTGGAGGTACACACTCGAATGGGAACATGTTATAGACCGTGAGGACATTGAGTTGTAACAAGAAATATCTTATAAGGAGATTCTAGGATAGTTTGTAGAACATAGAGAGAACAAATTATGGGGGGAGATTATTACACTTTTTTTGATCCTATGGTAGTGTGGACGTATCTAGAAAGATACATGGGATTGGGAGTCTAATTTTATTGCTCTGTGGCTTGAGTTGTTCAAGAAAGATCCCTATAGACACTTATTGAGGATGAAAATTCATTAGAGGGAGAAAATATTAATATTCTAAATTTTTATATATTATTAAGACCCTATTTTTAATATAATTTAGAAGTATTTTTATAAAAAATAAAAAAAATATGGAAATTATTAACCTTACACAACACTTATGGTTTTTGTAAGGGTAAGGAGGGTTTTAAAGACCATTCATAAGTGTAATATAATGATTTATTAGGCTTCATAAAGGTAACTCTGAAGTTTTATGAGTTTAATAGAAGTATGTGAGTTGTCCATGTGCTTTGTAAGGGTAGTTCTCTGCATACATGAGGGTAAAACCCTATTTATAATGGTTGTGTAATGTTAATAATGTAATTTTAAATTCTATGTAAGGGTAAACATGTGTTCATAAAGGTTATTCAAGGGTAACCTGGGAGTTCTATAAAGGTATGATGATTTTTGTAATGGTATCTCAGATACTGTGTATTGTTAGCTCTTACTTCCCATATGATGTGTATGGGTAGTCAATCCGATGTGTAAGTGTAAATCTTAATTTTATAAGGGTATATAATATTAACCCACCACTATTTAAGCATATTCCAGTGGATGTGACTTGCGTAAAGGGTAAAAGCTAGTCACCCTTACGCAAGGACATTTCCTGTGTAAGGAAAAAAAATTACTAATATTTCATTTTCTTCTTCAATGTTCAAACTAGTAACATGTTTTGACTATTTTAAAAGAAAAAAATAAAGGTAATTTATGCACATGACTCATTTATTGTTTATAATTAGAATTCTAAATATTTTAATCACTCTAAATTTAAGATCTCTATGAATAATTAATTAAATAGTAATTTATTTTTTGGATTTCCAAATACTTTGAACCAAAACTCCTCTGTATTTTGTAAAATAACATAACATTTTTTGCCTTTGGTTTTTTGTTATCATCTTTAGTTAGGTATTCTATATATCATTTTTTTAACATTGTTGAAACCATATACAAATAATATGAGTTCATTATTTAGTTCCCATGTACGGAAGAAACTTCCCTCACACTCTCCTCTATGCTTGGGTACTTTGATTTCAAAGGATAAAACACATGTAATAATTCCATATAATAATTTCATAGTTAGTTTGTTAATTTATGATTCCAAATATTTTTTGTAAATAATGATAAATAATTTCTAAAATGATAATAAACAAGATTTATTGAAAAGAAAAATTATAATTATTCTTGTTCATTGTAGATTATTCTAGAGAGAGGGGTTTATCATCACATGTGGAATTTTAATTGTTATTTAATATATAATATATTAACACATTCTATTGATTAAAATATAATTTTTAAAATTATCAAGAAGAGGGAAATTTTTATCACATTTAATTTTTTATTTCTCTTGGAAATAAAATATATAGAATAAATTATAGGAATCTATGGCAAGTGGTTTGAGTTGAGGAAAACATAGACATGGTCTGAGTGGAAATTCCTTGATGAACCCTAATTTTGATATTGATAACCTTCATATAGGAAGATCATTACCATTTGGGGCCTTATATATGCAATTACAATCACATGTTTGTTTATCCTTAATAACCCATGCTTATTATGTGTTTTAATGTCGGTGTACGAGTGGCCTAGAATCCTTGTTTGATTGTGATCATATGGTTGTGTGTAGCCTCTTCATATTTGTTCTTAATATTATTTTTTGTTACTTTATATTACATGTAATGATTGATATGTTTCATAGATTATGTAATCGTAATTAATTAGTAGGATAACAAGGTTTTTCAGCCTTGGTTAAATGTCCCCTTAGAGGTGAGTCGTGATTATGTGACAATGGATATAGACTATGGCTTGTTTAGTGGTATGGGATGGATAATATACATGATTTTTTATGTGGGAGTATAAAAGGAATCAGATGAGAATCTGTCATCTCTTCTTAAGTGATATAATTTCATGCATGTGGTTTTTAAGATATCTAATTATATCAAAAATATCATATAGACTTACCATAATTCGAGGATAATGACCATTGACAAGGTAAGATGAAAAAAATCCTAGATAATGACCACCATCAGGGTGGGTTGTTATATGATATATATAGATACCATCGTTAGGGTGGGGTGTGTGGTGTTATGGATAATGACAACCATCAAGGTGGGGTATATAGTGTAACTAATAATGACCACCATTAAGGTGGGGTATGCGGTGTTTCCATAAAGGTTGTAATTAGTTTATATTACACTAATATACATAAAAAAATGTGTCAAAGTAGGTGGTGTTAGGGTTCATGATATATTGTTTATCACATGATGAATAGGCACATGTGTGACTATTTATATATTTGATTATTTAATTATTTCATGCCATATAATATTATATTTATTTCATGAACTTATATTAAAAATACATTTTCTATTTTCTATAGGTTTTATTACTCACAACTTTCATGGGAATCTCAATGTGTTTGTGTGCATGAAAACATTATTACTAGGGTTCTAGGTAATAGAAAGGGCCCTATAATGTGGAGTTTATGAGATGGAGGCAATGTTAGGACATACTCCGTACATTTCTATTTCATTTACTTTTCCACACTTGATATACTCTGGTTTGGTTTTCCACTTTGGAAGTCAATTTATTTTTTATTGTGTGACATGTATTCCATCTAGAATTTTGGTTATTTTTTCCCATGTGTTAACTCTGATTTTCAATTTATTTATATTCTATTACATTATTATTTTTATATTCCATGATATTGAGGGTATAGTCTCCCCACATATGGACTTAGACTATTGCTACTTTTTGGAAGAATCTTAGATATAGGGAGTCATGCATGAGGTCATGTGGCACTTCATTTTGGACCATGTGGTTTAGGTTGGGGAGTTACAGTGAAGGTATGGAGTCTCTGATGGAAATAATATTGAATTCTCTATCTATTTTACTATCTTGGAGGCTATTGATAGTATACCTCGACCAAGTAAAATTTGTCCCAATGGGTCGTATCTCAAAAATAATACAAAGATCAATAAATATTTGGAATTCCAAACATTAAACAATAACAAAGTTATATCCAATATTCTTATCAGCATTTAATACATAGTTTAATTATCTTATAAGAATCGTGTTCACAAAATCCTAATTAGAGATCAAAGATAGGTACTCCCAAAAGTATCTTCTTTTAATATAACCTTTAAATGGATAAATAAAGATACAAGATGAGAGGAATTTCCAAATTTAATCTTGAAAGAGATTTTTTTCCTCCCATCTGTAATGATAGAGGTTATAACATCCTTCCTCTTAAGTGCATGTAAGTTTTCTACATTTTTTATGGAATTGTAAGTCATCCAGTCATAGTCAATCTTATTCCAAAAAAAGATCTAAAAAAACAATTTTAGCCCTGGGTTTGGTGATGAAAATAACCAGCGGTTTATGTTGAGATATGAAGTGTATAAGGGCTAAATAAGTTTCAAAATTATTTATCCCTTGATAGTTCCAAAAAAATAGATTCATTAAGAATGATAATTTTCCCTATTATGGGCCCCTTATTTTGTACCACCATAGAGGGTGCCTTCTTTCCTTTACCTTCTCCCTTATTTTCTTTTTTTTGGATTATATGAGGCATATATTGTGTTATTATCATGAATATGTATAACAAAATCAGTAAGGTTGTCATCCATAGGAGGATTACTCTCTTTATCAACTTTATTATCCTATAAGTGAACACGGGTGGGTGTAAATTACTTATTGAATGTCACCTTACTAGAGTAATAATCCCCGGTGAGCCTTCTTCTATAATCATTTTCATAGGAAACCTAATTAAAGGTCATATCATGTATGTTTTTAGTATGGGATCTATCCTAAAAATGAACCCACTTTAAAGTCATTATGGTAGAGGGAGAATCCTCCACAATGGCACTAGCTAGTGTGTCTGATACAGTAATATACATAGGTATTGTGGAGATGAAAACAGCCTCCGTTGTTTTGGGGACCTCAAAAATTTTAATAGATATAAGAAGTTTTCCAGTGAAAGATTTCTCCTCACATGGATAATTAAGTTCTTGAGGGAACTATTTAATTATGACACCGCCAACCATATCCGCAGGATGAATGCCAGCATCAATGCAAACCACCACCTCAGTTAGAGCGTTAATTTTTTGAAGTGGTTGTTGAATTATGAAATCATGACCAACAACAGCTAGAGGAATTCCAACATTAGTGGAAATCATGATATCATTTTGAGAATAGGATTGTAAAAACTGATCTGGGGAAGGTAGATCATTAGGAGATCAATTTTGAATGAACAATGCAGTGGCCATTATATATCTCCCTACCAAACAAAATATCCATAGAGGGGACCATTAGCATGATAATACTTCCATAAGAAGTAGGATCCACCCTAGAGGGTCCAATTTTATGAATAGAGACCACATCTCTTGATATTATTAGGGCCTTCCCTTTTACATTTTTCCTATCTTTTAGTATTTTATAAACAGTCTTAGCATGAACCTCAATATTAAAAAAACTACTAGTGTCTTTAGACCTCTTTTATTCACTAGACACGTTTCAAATGAAAATACAGTCCACACAAAATGGTGGTAACCTTTCATAAACAATATTTGGGTTGATAATTTTTTTCATGGTTTATAGAATAACCTCTTAAATGATAGTGTTATAGAGGTCCACCTCCACTATCATGCACACATATTGTGTATATTTAGGCCTCCAAGTCTCACTATCATACCTAATATAAGTTTCCACAAAATATGTAATGTCCCTCAAGAACATCTAGTTCTTACAAAACTATCTTGTAACATGAACATGTGTCCTAACCTAGGCATCAGTGTTTGAAAAATTGGTCAAGTTTAAATTAATACCACACTCTAGGATTTTTAGATTCTAGGATTTAGGGAGAGAGATATAAATCACCAATATTTCCTTATCATATCATCATAAGGGAATATATCATGATAGTACCTATGAAATAAAACAATCCATCCCTAATTAGCATGCCCCTATATTATTGAAATTCACTTTACCATGTCTTAGATTTTCCATAAATCCTCACCTTTGGAATTATGAATTCAGTGATAATGGAAAACTTATAGATATACATTCATTTATTGATTGCATAAAGGTTGGTGTCAATATCAGCCATCAAACCCTTCAAAATTATACTTCAAGACATGAGAAAAATATTCATGAAGGAATCCCTAAGATTCATAATTGGTGAATAGTGTTGTTTGTTCTAATTTACAGGCCATGGTTTCTCATTAGATTGATTCTTAGAGATATTCAAAGGATTATATTTCCATTATATTCCTAAATGTGGGATTAAGTTGAAAGAGTGATATTTCAAGATTTTTTATTATAGATCACCAAGGATATCACCACCTCAATATTCTCTATTCTGGAGGTAAATTAATTAGAAGACTATCACCATAAAAAAAATTGTGATTGAATCCTATTTGTTCGTGAAAATATTTTATAGTTATATTCATATTCAATGCAAACCGTTTATTTATTTTATGATTTTAATTGATGAATCTATTACATGGCCCCATTTTGTATATTTTTAACTCATAACCAATTATTTTTAGATTAATTTTCCAAATAATCAAATTAAGTGAACAATAACTAGATAATTTAATTATGCATATTCAAATAGATAATGTGGATGAATATTAATTTCGTAGTTTCAATTATAAATTCTTATAGACTGGTCTAAGAACAAAATATCACATGAATCATGTTCACACTCAAAATATTCTTCCTAAAAAATTTAGAAATCAATTTTAGCTTATCACATAAAAAATTATCATTAAAAAAGAATTACCAAATTCAGTGTAGAGATATGCAATCTTTCATGTTGCATTATTAATATAAAATTTACGATCATGTTATCCTAGATATTTTTCTTTTCAATTATCATTTAGTTGTGAACCAAATTTTTTACATTTAAAAACTTTTGGTTTATTTGTATATTTGTCGAAGGAACCTCTATAATGAATAAAAAATTGACCTCAAAGGATATAGGGAATTTACGTTGGATTTAAATAACACTTGAGTATAAGTTTACATAAAATAATGATAGTTTGTGTATCTATAAAAAATTATAGATATTTTAATTAAAAAAAATTTCCATCATTAAAGGGGGGAATCAATTGAAAATAAATTAAATGTTATGGAAAGTATCATAATTATTAAACCAAGATACCAGTAAAAATATGAGTGAACTAAAATTTTATAATATTTTTAATTTATAAAATTTAGTAAATCAATTTATTATTTTTTTCAATGATTCAAAATGTATTAAAAGTCCTATATAACTATTAATAATGTATATAGTATAATAGATATCTAACAAGGATAATCTAATGGTATAAGGAATAATGCTTAAAATCTAATCCCGGATCATGGTGGGCCACTTGGTTCAAAACATAAAAACATATATTCATATGAAATGATATCAACCCATTTTAGTTGATAAAGTAAATTAATAAAAGAAAAATATAAATTTTTTTAATCATGTAAATACTGAATATAATAGTGTACCTAATGTAAATAAATTAAATCTTGATGAAATTTTTATAAATTTTACTAGGAATATAAGATGTTGGAACTAAGTGGTGACCATTTTTATTGACCTTATTTTATATAATATGTAACTTGATATTCTTAATGAGGACCAAGAGCCTAAAATAATAGATTAATGTCAAGATTTTCCAAATTCAAAATGTAAGGAGCCAGCCTTAAACATTACACAATCTTGAATTAAGTTAATAATTCGAATTGAGGATATTTTCATGTTTTGAGGTTCAGAGAATTAGGTCATAACTTATACATAACATCTTGACTATTACAAGCAGACACTTTAACTCACTATCCAATTTTCTTTAAAAAAAACTCTTTAAAACAAAACAAGACATGATTTCATGTTTTAACAGCATAGCATTAGCTTGATCCCATACTTGAATCTATTATTCTTTATGTCTTGTGACAAGAACTTCATAACATGGGATGAGCAACAAAATCTCAGTGAGGGATACATAAAGAAAGAAATATGTTAGTCTTTGGATAACATGAAAACTGTTAATAATTTATGAAAAAGTAATACATTTCACCTTTAAGAAGTTATAAAAACACTTCACTGAATATAAGCTCATTGCTTACCCTTTTGGTAACCAAAATATTACCACAATACCATATAATTAATCATATAACATGTAAAGGTAACTTGGGACATAAACATACTTAAATGGAATAAGCATACGGTCGACTTCCACACATATCACTAAATGGAATTGTCATACGGCCAACTTGTTGGATCGAATATGTAGATATGTATGTCTATTAGATGGAACAATACAAGAGGGGGTGAATTGTAGGTTAAAAAACCTTTTGAGTTTTATCACTTAAGAGATTAGTTTAAAAGGTCTTAAACTAATACAAATACAAACACCCACAATTGTATTGAATATAAAAGATATGATGTAATGTAATACTAATGAAATGTAAAACAATTGTATTCAAGATGAACACAATAATCAGAGTAATAAAAAGATGGATGATTCTACCTTAAAGTGTATATAATCAATTAATATAATATGTAATAGAATGGATGTAATTGTAACAATTACAAATGTATAAGATACAGAAAAGGAAACAAAAACAATTTCCTTTCTAATATAATTAGTATCGAAAATGTAAAAGAATTACAATTCTTTTAACCCAAAGAGAAGGGTTATCCTTTCACCTAGGATAAAAGGTCTGTCTCACCAACACCTTAGTAATCCCTCGATATGATGATCGGACTGTCTGTCTGCCTATCCCTAGCAGCCCTCGATACGATGATCGGAACGTCTGTCTGCCTATCCCTGCAGCCCTCAATACGATGATCGGCACGTCCGTCTGCCTATCCTTGGCAGCCATCTATTTTGTAGGTAATTGGCACCTCGGTCTTTCAATTACTTGAAATCCCTTGATACGATGATCAGACGCACAAAGCAGATGAGAGAAGTCACAACATCTCTCTCTAGAATCTTGATTGAAGCAAAGTATCACAGTTGTTCCACAAGGTCTCGTTCGTTGTTTCTAGGTTGTTCTCTCAGCTTAAAATGACCTCCTATTTATAGGCCTCGGGTTCCAACAGTCACATCTCCTCCAATGGACATATATCTCCGAAAAACGCAGAGGGACTTGGACACCTGGCATCACAACGGTCATATTGAAACAGAAAGCACGACATCGTTTTGATTAGTTTGTAACTAACTCAACGAAATCGTATTGGTTAGAACAAGATGTATGAATAAGATAATCAAGAGTATGATTTAAATGAAGCATGTGTTTTTGAAAAAGTACCAAAACAATTATTTAGTGAAAGATATGAGAAGCTGAGTCAATGCAATTTCCATATTCAGTACGATCAGCATTGTATGATTGGCATTGTCAGTACGATCAGTATGATCAGTACGATATGCATAGTCAGTACGATCAGTATGATCAGTACGATTAGCCTGGTCAGTACGATCAGCATGATCAGTACGATCATTATGGTCAGTATGATCAGCATTGTATGATTGGCATGGTTAGTACGATCAGCATGATCAGTATAATACGCATAGTCAGTATGATCAGCATGATTAGTACGATACGATAGACAAGGTTAGTAGGATTAAAAAGTAATTTGTGTTTTCCAAAACAAAACATAGAAGTCAAAAGAGGACTTTTGACTCCACAATCTCCCCCTTTTTGGGAAGCACAAATCACAAAATAAAAACTAAAATAAATAATTATCTCCCCCTGAGTTATTGGAAACTCTTCTGAATAAGAAATTGAGTACAACTAACTCCCCCTAAGGTATGGACTTTCCTGAGGATTGTATTCGTAGATTTTACTTAAGAGTGTTGTAAATCATTATCCCCCTTTATAAAACATTCTCTCCCTTTGTAAACATTCTCCCCCTTTGTGATTTACAAAAAGAAAGGGGTAATCTTGAATTGTCTGAAGGAGTTAGAAAATAAACACAAGACAATGGATAAAATAAATTTCATTACGATAACAAACAACACAAAACAAGAGAACAAATACAAGTCACTTGTTTTCTCTTTCCTTCTCCTATTTGATCAACTCATGAAGAACCACCTTCATCTGTTTTATCTCCTTCTTGTCTTCAGAAATAGCATCACCCTGAGACCTGAGAAGGTCTTGTTGATCCGAAAAGAGTTGATCCTGATTTCTGATTGTCTCTTCTTGAAATCTGGTTACTTCTTCAAGAGAATCAATTCTATCTTGCAAATTCTTGTTATCTTTGGATAACCCAGAGTTCTGTCTCATCAAGAAAACTATTTCATCTTTGAAAGATGAAACTTTCTAAAACTCAGCCTGAAAGGCATTCATTCTCTCTTGCAAGTCCTCTACTGAAGGAACATCGACTCGTTGAGAGGACAAAAGATTCAACCATTCAACTGTTTCTCTTTCAAGCTTATTGAAAGCAATTGCAAGCTCATTTGACAACCATCTTATATCTTCAATTTCTATCTCATGATCATTGATTGAGCTCTCTGTTTTGTACGACCACTTGGTCATCTTCTTGCAGGCCTTCTTATGAGCAACCGAACATTCTGAAAGAACTTTCAAATCGGCTTCAACTGAAAAAACGTTCGTTCTTAATTCTTTTACAGAGAAAAACTTCTTCTTTTGATTGTCAGTGATAAAATCAATCTTCCCTTCCAGCCTGGGGAAATATGGAATTATCTTCTCAACCCTTCTCAAAACATGAACAATGTAATCACTCTTCTTAAGAGAGATTGTATCCTCTGAATCAGTATCTTCATCGCACGAAGCCAGTTCATTTGATCGGCTTGAGTCAATAACTGGCTGTTTTCCTTTTGCTCTTTCTTTCTGGTTTCTTTCCTCTTCCACTTAATCACTAATGAGAAAAACTTTATCAGTGTGAGAGGATTGAGCATCTTGCTTTTCTTGAGATGAAATTCTATCTGGAGTTTTTGTTTGATCGGCATGAGGGACTTGTTGAACACCTTCACTTAGCTTTTGAACTGATTCCTCCCTACTTTTCTTCGAACATTGAAGGAATTCTAAAAGAAAATCTCCTTCCTCCTCTTCTACTTCTTCTATCTCTTCCATCATTTGTTTTCCTTTTTATTTCTCAGGAAGACTCTGTACGATGGGCTCTTGATGCACTTCTTCCATCAGTTGAGCACTAGCATCCTCAACCATTTTCAAGACATTCGAGATATCAAAGTCTTGAGCCTTTCTTTTTAACACAGTTTTCTTTTTCTTTTCAGCCTTAAGGGTTTCTTCAACCCTTATTCTTTCAGAAAAATCCTCACCCGGATCAAGACAAAATTTTGGATCACCTTCCATTCTCTATTCCTTATCCTTTCTCCATTTAGCTACAACCTCCTTACTGTACTTTCGCTTCTTCTTAGGCTTTGAACTTGTTTTCAGATCAGACTTTTGAGCAACACCAGTAGATTGAATTTATTTGGCTGGCATAGGTGCCGATTGATTCTGAGCCGATTCAGCTTCTACATCTCTGACAAAAAGTTTTGAATTCTGATCAAAACAAACATTCAACTTCTTCATAGTACTTTTTCTAATCCAGGAGGGTTTAAGATCTATCAGGTTTCCTTTGAAAGGGATGTTTCAAAACTTCATACTCTCGAGAATAAACTTTGTAAGGATGGATGGATACATAATCAAATGGGATTTGATTGCCCCTAACTTTACATTCTTGATTGTCTCAAAAACATACCCCATGAGATTCACTTTTCTCATGTTGACAAGATAGTCCAACATGAAGATATCAGATACTTTCAGAGTTTCTCTATCCCCTTTCCTTGGGATACGAAAACTTTTCATCCATAAAGCCACAAACCTATTGTCTGGAGAAAGATGATCCACTTTTCTCTTCTCTTCATTCACAATAAATAGAGACTTCTCGGCTCTTTCTCTATTAAACATACCGACTTCCTCTGGTAGTTTATGAGATGAACAGAAAGAATCCCCTTCTGTTGGGACATTCAGAAAGTGAGCTGCTTGTTTCACAGACATAGATAACTTTCTATCGTATACAGCAAAATTGATAGTCATATTCTTGTCAAAATATACGGTTTTATAGAACTGACAGACTTCATCAAAGATAACCAGGTCTTGAGAAATAGGCTTTTCAACACACAAATTCTCCCATCCTTGAAACAAGATAATCCTCTTGATATTAGAATCATACGAATCATAGAAGTCTCGAGAGACTAACCTTTCCCTTAAAAGATCTTTTTCTGAGAAAGCCTTTGAAGACATATCGGCAGGAGTGTTGGCAGAAGACTGAGACATAAGGTTGTTGCCGATGAAAGATCGTATGATATCTTAAAACAAGTGGAGCAGAGCTTCGACTCAAAACCTGAAAAAGCAATGTGGGTTTGGGTGGGGGGGGCTATTTATAGGTGAAAAAGGGGTGACCGTTGATCTTCTACGGTCGGGATTAGGAAAAAACAGATCAATGGTTAGGATTAAACGAAAGAGAAACAAAATAATAAAAGAATGGAAAGTACCTGCTGGAGAACGTAAGGTTATTGTTGGTTTTAGTAGAGAAAAAAATAATACACAATCGTAAGAAATAAAATAAAACTACATATCGATGGAAAACAATGTCATTACCATGAACTGACAAGCCGATGGAAAATAATCTTGTTACCATGAAATGACAAGCTGATGGAAAATAATCTTGTTACCATGAACTGACTATACGATGGAAAACAATATTGTTACCATGAACTGACAATATGATGGAAAACAATCTTGTTACCATGAACTGACAATACGATGTAAAACAATATTTTTACCATGAACTGACAATACGATGGAAAACAATCTTGTTACCATCATCAGACAGTATGATGGAGAAGAAATTGATTACCATCATCAGACAGTACGATGGAAAATAAATTGATTTCCATCATCAGACAATACGATGGAAAGGAAATTGATTACCATCATCGGACAGTACGATGGAAAAGAAATTGATTACCATCATCGGACAGTACAATGGAAAATAAATTCATTACCATCTTTGGTCGATACGATGGAAAAGAAATTCGTTACCATCATCGGTCGATACGATGGAAAAGAAATTCGTTACCATCATCGGTCGATACGATGGAAAAGAAATTCATTACCATCTTTGGTCGATACGATGGAAAAGAAATTTGTTACCATCATCGGTCGATACGATGGAAAAGAAATCTGTTACCATCATCGGTCGATACGATGGAAAATAAATTCATTACCATCATCGGTTGATACGATGAAGTAAATAATAATAATGTCAATACGATAAACAGAAAAATGAATGATACGATAAAACTGTCAATACAATAAATAGAAAAGTAAAAACACATACTAGGAGAGTAAATAGTTAAAGAACATAAGATAAAAAGAAACATAAAAAACATAGAAAGAAATTTCCTCCCCCTTTCAAAGGGAGTTATATATTGCACTTAAGCAGGGTAAGTTTGGGATCGTATGTTCTTCTAAGTTAATAGTGTAAACATTCTCTTGCCTATGGGAAGATAGAATGAACTCATCCTTGGAATTGTGAACTAGACACTTATCATTTCTAAAATTCACAAGGTAACCTTCATCACATAATTGACTTATGCTGATGAGATTGTGCCTAAGACCTTTAACAAACAAAACATTTGAGATAATAACTTTTCCAAGAAAAACAATATTACCTATACCAACAATCTTTCCTTGAGCATTATCTCCAAAGGTAAATTTTCCACCTTTTGTTTTGATAACCATTTCAAAGAGAACTTTGTTTCTGGTCATGTGTTGAGAACAACCACTATCCATGTACCAAATGTTCTTATTAGTACACTTCTCATTTTCTTGAAAAAGAAACAATTAGTTTTTCGGAATCCAAACTTGTTTGGATCCAGAAGGGTTAGATAAAAGAATTTTAGGAATCCAAATTTGTTTTGCAAAATGAGATTTATGAAATCTTAATGATTGAGTTCTGTTAAGAGAACAATCTCTTCTCCAGTGTCCACCACATTTTCACTTAGAACAGAAAGTGTTTTTTGAGGGACAAAATAGTTATTGCTAAAAAAAGGTTCAGAATAAGTATAACCAAGACCAGAACGATTTCTCAAAGGTCTAATTTGAGAATACATCCTGTCAAAGTTTTCCTTTCCATGAGTAAAGTTTGAAAAACATTTCTTCAAGGATAAAATCTCTGACTTTAGTTTTAAAACCAAATTCTTATTTTCCAAAACATTTGAATTTGAACTAGAGTTAGGCTCTAATATATTTTTCTTTGAAATTACATTTTCAAGATCCTTAGAAAGTTTATCCTTATCAGATTTGACTTTCTCAAGGGTTTTTAAAATACATTCAAAATCAGATGTTTTCACATCAAGATCTTTAGAAAGATATGATACTTCTTTAGTTAAAACTGAAATTCTAGAATTTTCTTTTTCAAGATTCTTCTTGAGTTTAGAATTTTCATTTTCAAGTAATTTAGAATATCTAGATACTTCATCAAAAGAAGGTAATGTATCATCTTCTGATGATGAAGATTCATTATTTGAAGATTCATAATATCTATTATCAGTATAATTTGCATTCAAAGAGACATTCGTAATAGCTTCAGTATTTTGTACCTTAGCCATGAGACAATGATCTTAAATTGGTAATCTACCTAAGAGTCTGATATTCTTCTGTCCTGAGGACTCATATTCTGAAGAATCATCCGAAGAATCACTACCACTTGCACTCCACGTATCATTTTCCTTTGATACTTTCTTTGTTTTATAAAACCTTTTCTTGTTTCTTTCAAAGTGTTTATCCTTTCTGTCTTTATTCTTCAGTAAAGGACAATCATGCCTTATATGTCCTGCTTTCTTACATTTATAACAAGTTACCTCTGAATCTTTCTTATCTTTCCTATCTTTATTTTTGAATCTATATTGAAAGTATTTATTTCCCACAATCTTGTTCATTCTTCGAGCAGGATTGGCTTACTCATTATCCGAAAGATTATAATCACTTGAATCAGATATATCAACTTTCTTGGCTTTAGACCTTATAAGCCTTTCAGGTGATTTAGCTTTAGATGCAAAGGCTACACTTACATTTCCATTCTTCTTCTTGTTAAAATCATAATCTCTCTTCATTCTTGTCTCGTGCTGTAGAAGAGTTCCAAAGAGTTCATCTAGAGAAATCTGGAAAACCTTTCTATTTTCATCAATAGCAGTCCTTTTTGACTCCCATTCATTTGGCATTATTCTATAATTTTATCAACTAGAGCTTCATCATCAAGACCTTTTTCTCCCATAGATTGTAAACTGTTGAAAATTGTCATAAACCTTTGTTGCACTTTACATACTGGCTCTCCATAAGGAAAAAAACCATAATACTCTGCTCGAAGTATTGCTCTTCTTGTTTCTATAACCTTAGATGTACCAAAATGAGTGACTTCTAATTTCTTCCAAATACAGTTGGCAGCTTCACATGAAGATATCTGACTGTATATATTCCTGGTCATAGAGCATAATAAAGTATTGTGTACCTTGTAATTTAGTTGATATTCGTGCTTCTCTTGGTTAGTGAAAGTACTGACTTCTTTGTCAGGAATTTTGTAACCTCCAGTAAGAATAATAAAATTGTCTACGCCAGTATTGATCACATAAGTCTTCATACGATCTCTCCAATATTCATAATCATTTCCATCAAAGATAGGTGGTTTGGAAGGATTTAGATTGTCTGTTGACCGAATATTCATTCCTTCCATCTAATACAAAAAAATATTTTCCACTCCACACGTTAGTGTAGTAAGTAGTTAAGATAGTAATAAAGCTAGTAATAAAAATCAGTGGAAAACCTTCCTCTGATACCAATTGTTGGATCAAATATGTAGATATGTATGTCTATTAGATGGAACAATACAATAGGGGGGGTGAATTGTAGGTTTAAAAACCATTTGAGTTTTAGAACATAAGATATTAGTTTAAAAGGTCTTAAACTAATACAAATAAAAACACCCACAATTGTATTGAATATAAAAGATATGATGTAATGTAATACTAATGAAATGTAAAACAATTTTATTCATGATGAACACAATAATCAGAGTAATATAAAGATGGATGATTCTACCTTAAAGCGTATATAATCAATCAATACAATATGTAATAGAATGGATGTAATTGAAACAATTACAAATGTAAAAGATATAGAAAAGGAAACAAAAACAATTTCCTTTCTAATAAAATTAGCAACAGAAATGTAAAAGAATTACAATTCTTTTAACCCAAAGAGAAGGGTAATCCTTTCACCTAGGATAAAAGGTATGTCTCACCAACACCTTGGTAAGCCCTCGATACGATGATCGGACTGTCTGTCTGCCTATCCCTGGCAGCCCTCGATACGATGATCGGAACGCCTGTCTGCCTATCCCTGGAAGCCCTCGATACGATGATCGGCACGTCCGTCTGCCTATCCCTGGCAGCCCTCTATTTTGTAGGTAATTGGCACCTCTGTCTTTTAATTACTTGAAATCCATCGATATGATGATCAGACGCACAAAGCAGATGAGAGAAGTCACATCATCTCTCTCTAGAATCTTGATTGAAGTAAAGTATCACAGTTGTTCCACAAGGTCTCATTCGTTGTTTCTATGTTGTTCTCTCAGCTTCAAATGACCTCCTATTTATAGGCCTCGGGTTCCAACGGTCACATCTCCTCCAACGGTCATATTTCTCCAAAAAACTCGGAGGGACTTGGACACCTGGCATCACAACGGTCATATTGAAACAGAAAGCATGACATCGTTTTGATTAGTTTGAAACTAACTCAACGACATCGTATTCGTTTGAACAAGATGTATGAATAAGATAATCAAGAGTAATATTTAAATGAAGCATGTGTTTTTGACAAAGTACCAAAACAAGTATGTAGTGAAAGATATGAGAAGCTGAGTCAATGCAATTTCCATATTCAGTACGATCAGCATTGTATGATTCGAATTGTTAGTACGATCAGTATGATCAGTACGATACGCATAGTCAGTATGATCAGTATGATCAGTACGATTAGCCTGGTCAGTACGATCAGCATGATCAGTACGATACGATAGACAAGGTTAGTAGTATTAACAAGTCATTTATGTTTTCCAAAACAAAACATAGAAGTCAAAAGAGGACTTTTGACTCAACACAACTTTCATTCCCAATGCATTAGAGGTTATAATGTAACCAAAAATCCTTGGTTTATCGTAGAACCACCCATCATTTGGTTTATCATGTAACCAACTATCAAATGTCTATGTACCATTATATTATCGCAACACATAAAATATTGAAAATATCAAAGTTTCACTAATAACATTTCTTTTTCAATGAAAATAAATCATTTCAAGATATTGAAATACTCAATCCATTTAAAAAACCATTTTCAATACCAAAACATCCAAAAAGGGAATTAGGGATTTCTTCTCCTTTTAAAAACATTAATGCTTATAGAGGAATCCAAATAACGATTACGGTGGTATAGAGGTCATTGTCGTCGCATATGTTAAAACATTATTTATTTTCATTTATTAAAATTCTTCATAGATAATAGATTTCGTTTGAATGAAAATAAAATTCAAAGGGTTTTATTATACCTCGTGTAAAAGGAGGTGTATATTATCAAAACATGCCTCGATGAAAGGATATTGAGACAAAGTCCCTTACCTCAATTCTAACTTGTCCCGTATGTTCATTGTTATTCCTGATTAATAAAATTAAGTTAATTTATACTTGATTAAGAACCTTTTTCATGTTTATTATTTATTTTATATCTCTTATTACCTTGATATAAAAATTAGTTAATTATTTGAGTTTATATTGTCCATTTTGACGATGTTTAGAAATTTAGTCAAAAATGAACTTGTTATAATTACAAATTTTTCTTGTGGTGAAAAGTACATTATATACATAATGACATTAAAGATTTAGACATAATATATATAATTTATTTATATTATATATGTATTTAGAATAGTCCATAGAATTTGGATATAATAAATGAAATGCCCCGTTCATGGAAACGGTAAGTTGTACGTACACATGAAAACTACTTTCATTTATTTTTCATATTTAAAGGAATGAAAACTAAATTATACATAAGTATATTATAAATATAGTATAATATCATATATAATTTCATTAACACCATCCATTATACATTCCATTTGTGGAATGAATGAGTCATATCACTTTGAGGGGGCGGTATTCTGCACTTCCCCAAATGAAATTATCGTATTTATATAAGATGAAAAGCTTAAAGGTATGTTATAAATGGGAATTACAGAAGCATAGTGATACAAAATATCAGAAATATAATATATAATTATATTTCCATCATAATGGATTCCATAAGAGGTGGTAGTAGAGGATTGAACAATCATTATTTCGTGCGGTAGTAGTTCACTGTCCATAGAAACTGTATGTTTTATCCCCATTAGACAGAGGTGTGTGTAATTTGAGTTTCAATAATTATCATAAAAACAACATAGTATATTGAATATACTGGTTTTGTTATAAAATTATTTAATAAATATATTTTAGGGGGTGGATAAGGAAAATAAATGAAATAATCTTGAGAAAAGACATTACCTCAAATCAGGTAACTCCTTTTGATTTAAGCTAAAAGGCATTATTTAATTGCCTTTTTCCCAGTGTAAGGAATATATTAGGAATAGATGTATTTTGGGAGATTATTCTGGTTTATTTTGGATTATACAAGGGGGCTTGAGAGGTGTGATTAAGGGTTAAGGGTGGTGTCCTTTTATAAGAGAGATGAGGGGCACTTTACGAATGTTTGAAAAAAAAATTATTACTATTTGATTTTTGAATTATAATAACACCAATGTGATATATTTTGAATATCAGATCTGTATGAGTTGAAATAATCTCAAAAAATGGATTTTAGACATATTTAAGTCATAAATTACCCTTATCATTTGGCTTTAACCCTTAGTAAACTAATTTAACTTTTACCATGTCTTCTTGAATATTCATAATATGTGGTTACCATAGTTACTATAAAATTCCAAGAGACCCAAAAATGGATAATTAATGACATTTGTAACATAATATATATTATTTGGCTGAATATTATATTTTTAGTACAATTATATCATTTAATAAAATATTAATTTATTTAAAAACTTATTTATGTCAATTTTTATACTATTAATATCATGACTTTTTACAAATCTATAACAACTTTATTACTTAGAAAAAACTTCTTTAATTAAAATATAACAAGTAATAATCATCCCTAGAATTATTTTATGTAATAAAAAGTTTCAAATAATTATTTTAATATTTATAATCTCATTTATTTAAATATTTCATTAATAAGGTAATCACTACATCACGATTGTTCCATAAATAAATTTACTTATTTGATGTCTAAAAATAATAAATAAAATATCATAATGTAGAAATATTTTTAGATTTAAAATGAATTTTTATAGTCTAAGATATCACTCATATAAACCATATAAAAAAATTAGTAAAAGATACATGTTTAGGTTAAATTTTCCTTAAATTTAAATTAAAAGTAATTAAATGTCATTTTCACACCCAAGTAGCTCTATGGGGTCTTAAAATTGACCCAAGGATTCCAAAGGTTGGAAATATATCATCCAATAGGGTTAGGACATGTGTCAAGGTAATTTAATATTATTATAATATTATTTTTTTAATCTTATTTACCAGATTTACCCTTTAACTGTGGCAAATAAAATATTTTCAGAAATTACTATTCATAATGTCTAAAATTTAAAGGTAACTATTTACAAAATTTGTACCTACTGATTCTTAATATGGAATCCATTTTTCCAAATTCAAAACATATAATTTGCAAAAAAAATAATTTAAAATTAATTCACGCTGTCAAAACCATGTAGCGTGTTTTTAAGAAGATAAATCTAACAAAATATTGACAAGTTTTTATGTCCAATTTCAAAGTGAAATTACTTCTAATGACCAAAATTAGATTAAATGATAAAAATATAATCTAATTACACATTAAAACCATTTAATATGATATTATAATCATATAAATAAATTAGATGAAAATACAGTTTTGACTTAAATTCTAGTGTTTTTCACTATTCAAAAAAATGAACTTTATCAGAAAAATACCTAAAAAATACTCGAAGTAAATTTTGATGATCCTCATATAAATAATATGTTTATTTTGTAAAATGTAACATATAAAATTGAAAAAAAAACTAGATTTGAGAAGGGTTCTCTATCAAAATGCAGTAAACGATCCTTTTAAAGAATATTTGAGTATTTCATGCTTAAAATCAGATTAATTCTTATTTTAAGCCTCTAAAATTTATTGGATAAATGTAAATAAATTTAACAAAAAGTTGTAATCATAATATAGTTTTTTATTTTAATTCCCAGTAATACAACAGATATGCATTAACTACTATTTAAAATAATATTATTATTATATTATTCTTTCTATAACTCAAAGTTGTGTGCAACATAAGATTTCAATGAAACCCTTTGCTTCATGTTGAGTACGCAATCAAAAAAAGTGTCCTATTTAACATTAAATTAATATATTATTCATATATATTAATAGATATTAAAATTTATTATTCTATAAATACCTGGGTCTTTACATCCTTCCACCCTTTTGGAAATTTCAGCCTCGCAATTTTAAAATTGGGCATCAAAACATCATTGAAAGTCCTATATCAAAAAAATAGTCAATAAAACTATCACTTTAAAATAAAGAAATATAAGTAAAAAGGTCGCCTAAGATAAAACATACTTGGATTTCATGTAGAAAAAAATGTATATAGAAGAGAAACTGACTCTCATAGATTAATAGAGAGTGATAGAGAAATTTATTACCATAAGTTAACCACCAAAACACCATAAATTTGTGGTTGGGTAAAGGTATGATGATAAAATCAAGAGTATAACATTTTCTCTTCAAGATAATTTTCATAGAGTTCAAGAATTATATTACTAACTAGACTACGATCATACGGAAATATCCTAACTAGAAAATTAGTGTTTCATCGTTTAATCAAATTTATACCACAAACACATCTTTTCTCCAAACGATGAGTATTCAAGATGACTTAGTCACATCTAAAGAGCAAGAATAAACTTATAAAGAATAACATAATCCACAAAAAGTAAACTATATATTTCATCTTTCTTTAGGCATTAATAAAAACCAAAATGGTTAGTATGAGAGGAGGTAATCCCTAAAAAGGATAATAATTTATAAAAATAAATACTACGCTTAATCTCCAAAATTCAAAAAACAATACCCAATGTTCAACAAAGACAATTCAATAAAACAAAATTCCTTAAAATTCTTCAAATTAATCCAAAAAAATATTGAAACCCATGACTCGGAATGATTTAATCACACAATCTTCCACAGTAAATCTTAACATTTATATCCAAATAAAATATACTACTCTTAAAGTCTTGTACTGAAGTCTAATTAACCTAATCGCATATTCTCTATGATAGTTTGATCATTTCTATAAATAACCCAAATCACAATATGTCCACAATAAAAATATAGATTCTTCCAAAATAAAATCTCAACCATTACTCCACAAATGAGATCCCATAATATTCTATTTTACTTAAACATACAGTGTTCCAAAAAGAGAGAATGTCTTCCAAAATAACTTTTATCACTTAATGACCAAATCATTTTCATATAATAATGATATCCATTTGATAAAACATAAGTTATCAAAATCAACTTATTATTGATCCAAAAAATCATTTAACTAAAAAAGAATAATTCATACTAACCAATGACTTCGCAGAGTCCAGTGGTAGGTGATAAATCCCAATCACACTTTGGTTGTGGTTTTGATTCCCACAACTTTTTATGACATGATGAGTTGTCACATGATCTATGTGTTGTCCTTTTTTAAAAACTATATAATATTATAACATTCCCTAAAATGAGATAAATTCCTCAAAAATAACCATAAAATATTTTAACAACATATGTTATCTCATACCTTTCATTTTTATCCCAAAAATTAATAACCTGTAATTGTTTCAAATTCAATGATCATAAAAACCCAAATATTTCTTAATGACTATATCCACAAAAGAAAAGATAATTCGTCCTTGAATAAAATTTTCACACGTCAAACATTAGGGTTAAAAATACTAGAAAAAGTCTCCCAATGTAATCCTTTCATTAATACATTTAAACATATCATCATCCATAGATCCAAAATAACTCTTCAATTCCTAAAATATAAACATATCAATAATCGAACATTATTTATAATCCTTTATCCATGTTTTTCCAACTTATTCTTTTATACATATTTCTTAAAAAATCATGGATAATGAACTATGATTTCAGTAATGTCAAAACATGAGCTAAGAAATAATTCATACTTTTCATAAGTCATTTTTTGTTTCCTCATCTTCAATAGGAATGGATTTAGGAATTTGTAAAATTATATTTATACGGTCCTCCTGATACTGTACTTGAACATTCTTCATAGTATATATATTTGTTTAATGACCATGCACAACACATTTAAAACATTAAATTGATCCATCAGAAAGAACTTATTTCCGTTTCCTAGAGTTAACTGGATGTTTCCTTTTTTTCATGGTAGGTTTTTGCTTTATGACCATCATTGCCACATCAGAAACATATTTTCGTCAATATAAAGCATTTTCCTAGGTGTTTCTTTCCAAATTATTGACACATAGGTTTTCAATATACATACCTTTATGATTATTAGTTGAACTTCCATTTGGATTTGTTTCTTTCATATATGATGCCTTATAAAAATCATCAAGGTTCAAGTGGTCAATCATAACTCTAGATATTTTTTTAATAATAACCATAATAGTTTTAATTGTAGCTCCCATTTCATTTAGTTTCTCATCCAGAAAACCACCAAAATTTCCTTCACATCCATTGATACTTTGGTTCTTGCAAGATCCATCCATTTACTAAAACCCAAAATTTCAATGTGATTATATCAGTAAAATCATCATATACTATCTCGTGAGGAGGGTAAACACTAAGATATACATATTCATGTTATCTTAATCTCATTCAATTTATCTAAAATAACTATGAATCTTTCTAATATTCTAACCATTATGGTTATGTCACTTATGCTTTAATAACACCCTAACCTCTAAAGTTATCTGAACCAACCTATGATACCAACTGTAAGAACCAAGCCTTAAAGATTACAAAATCTTGAATTTTTTAAATAATTCACATTGAGGATATTTTTAGGTTTAGAGATTTAGATAATTAGGTCATAACTTATACATAACATCTTGAATATTAAAGGTAGACACTTCAACCCACTATCCATTTTTATAAAACAAAAACTCTTTAAAACAAAAAATGACAATGTTTCATGTTTTAACAGTATAAATTTTCCATGATCCCATCCTTGACTCTATTCTTCTTTATATCCTGTGAAAAAAATTTCAAAAATTGGGATGAGCATAAAAATATCAGTAAGAGATACCTAAATAAAGAAAATATTTAGTATTTAGATGACATGAAAACTATGAATACATTTTTATAATGTAATATGTTCCACCCTTAATAAGTAGTAAAAACACTTCACTGAATATAAGCTCATTGCTTACCCTTTTTGTAACCAAAATATTTCTACAATCCCAAATAATTCAACATATAACATATAAAGGTAACTTGGGATATAATCATACTTAAATAGAATATTTATACGATCGACTTCCACACATATCACTAAATGAAATAGCCATACGACCGACTTCCATGCCAAAATCATTGGAGGTTATAACGTAACAACAAATCCATGGTTTCTCACGGAACCATCCATCATTTGCTTTATCACGTAAACACCTGTCAAATGATCTAGTACCATTATATAATCATAACACATAAAATATTTCAAATATCATTATTTCACTAATAACATTTCATTTACAATCACAAGAAATCATTTAAAGATATTGAAAAACTCTATCCATTTCAAATCCCATTTTCAATACCAAAACACCCAAAAAGAGAATAATGGATTTCTTTTCATTTTAAAAACATTAAGTCTTCTAGAGGAATACAAATAGCGATTATGGCGGTAGATAGGACCTTGTCACTATATAGGTTAAAGACATTCCTTTTTTCATTTAGTAAAATTATTCGTAGATAAAAAATTATCTTTGAATGAAAATAAAATTCAAAGGGGTTTATTGATGTACGCCTATCGTAGGGAGTGGAAAAATAATTTTTAAATTTCCTAAGTGTAGTCTATTGATTAACAATAAGATGTCTCCCGAATAGGAGTTCACACAAGATATCGTAAAAATGGTGTGTTTAATAATAAAATGATTCAATGGAAATTCAAATTAAAATGTTTGAAAAACTATGATATTAAAAGGATGATTAGTTCGGGGATGGTTTCTCAATTGTAATGATATACTTGTACAATTTAATTCAAACCACTTCTTCTTAGTTGATTGAAGTTAGTTTCAACAATCATTTCCGCTCACTTGGTGAAATTATGATGGTGAAGGAAAACCTTACCAAGATCTTGGTTTGGTCAACTCTCTTTCCATGTGAAAAAAGGTTGTATTGAATATCCTTAATTGACATGGGAAATACCTGATTGAGTCTTTTTTATCCCAAAAAATCAAGAACATTCACTACACCTTTTACACATACTGATGATCTTCGTGTACTTCACCACTAATCCCCAGTTTATTCCATCATATATAAACCAGAAATTAGTGGAGAGAGATAATGATTATTTTAACAAGGAAAAAATCTATAACAGAATTAAAATTCCAGAACGATCACACATGATAATAAAATATTCTATATTAAATTGAAAACAATTTTGAAGAAGAAATAAATTTCAATCAATTATGTCCAATAACTCAAGCATTAAAAATTAGGAAACCAACCCTTCCCTAATCACTCTAAATGTTTACCCTACCATGGTAATGGTAATAGAGATGAATGGGGAAGAAGAAGGTATTACAAAACTATGAAAAAAGATAAGTAAAAGTGAAAGCTGAAAATTTCTCCTCCTTGGTGTCCTAGAAGGAATGGGATGGAATGAGAGATGAATTGAGAGGGAGGACCTCTCCTCCTTTTATAGCCAAAAATCATATCCCGAATTTTGAAGTGTTTTATCACCATTAAATGACATCTTCACCTGTTTCACCCTTCTCTAATGATGTTTATAATTTTCTTGGGCGCGTCCCCTAAAACTCTCAGAGGATTTGAACAATTATTCCGAGAGTTATGCTTGTTTTATTATGACCATTTATTCTGTCTAGTCAGACTCTCCAAAATGCAAACCACCATATTAGGATGCATTAATAACCCTTAAAATGGAAAATTACCATGGAATTATCTTCATTAAATATGTTACACAACTCCTTGTGCGTCCATCCACCAAATTTCACAACAATTGGTCCCACCGAGAATGAGTTATGGACCCCACACCAAAAATTGGTAGAACTCTAAACAGCTTTCTTGAGACAACTTGTGAGCTTCTTTTGAACTTTCATATGGTCAATTCATCTTTTTTTCCAAAACAATTAAATGAATCCCTGGAATTTTTTAATTTGGATTAGTGTAGAATATGTTATTTCCAAACTACATAAATAAATTAAAATAGTTAAAAATCCGAAATGGGCCATTTTTACTGTTCAGCTCAAAATAACACCAATATCATAAAAATGAAGCAATTCACCTGACAGTAACACTTTTGATGCACGCCTATCATAGGGCATGGAAAAAAAATTTAAATTTTCTAATTGTAGTCTATTGATTAACCATAGGATGTCTCCCGAAGATGAGTGCACACAAAACAGTTTGTCACTTTTAAGCAAGTGTAAAAATGGTGTGTTTGATAAGAAAATGATTAAATGGAAATTCAAATTCAAATGATTGAAAAAATATGATATTAAAAGGGTGATTAGGTCGGGGTTAGTTTTCTAATTGTAATGTTATATTTATTCAATTTAATTCAAACCTCTTCTTCTTAGTTGATTAAAGTGAGTTTCCACAATCATTTCCTCTCACTTCCTAGGTGAAATTTTAATTGTGAGAGAAAACCTTACCAAGATCTTGGTTTGGTCAACTCTCCTTCCATGTGAAAAATTGATGTATTGAATATCCTTAATTGACATGGGAAATACCCGATCGGGTATTTTTTATCCCAAAAAATCATTAAAATTCACTACACCTTTTTCACGTACTGATGATCGTCAAGTACTTCACCACAAATCCCTGGTTAATTCCATTGTATATAAACAAGAAATTAGTGGAGGGAGATAATGATTATCTTACCAAGGCAAAATTCAATAATCAAATTAAAATTAAAGAACTATCACACTTGATAATAAAATCTGATATATGAAATTCAAAACAACTTTGAAGAAGAAAGAAATTTCATTCAATTACGTCAAAGAACTGAAGCATTAAAAAATAGAAAACAACCCTTCCCCAATCACTCAAAATGTTTACCCAGCCATGTTAAGGGTAATAGAGATGAATGGGGAAGAAGAAGGAATTAAAAAACTATGAAAAAGAAAAGAAATAAAAGAGAAATCCAAAAATTTCTCCTCCTTGGTGTCCTAGAAGGAATGGGATGGAATGAGTGATGCTTTGAAAGGGAGGAACTCTCCTCCTTTTATAGCCAGAATTCGTCCCCCAAATGTTGACATGTTTTATCCCAATTAAATGACCTCTTCATGAATTGAACCATTCTTGAATGATTTTAATAATAATCCTGGTCAAGTTCCCTCTAAATCTCTTCAGATTTGGACAATTATTCTGACAGTTATGCTCGTTGTACTCTGACCATTTATTCTGTCCAGTCAGACTCTCCAAAACGCCAACCACCGGATTAAGATGCTTTAATGACCTTTAAAATGGAAAAATCCCATAGAATTCCCTTCATGAAAGAGGTTACACATCCCCTTTCACGTCTATCCACTGAATTTCACAGTAATTGGGCCTACCAAGAATGAGTTATGGACCCCACACAAAAATTTTGAAGAACTGTAAATAGTTTTCTTGAGACAACTTGTGAGCTTCTTTTAAACTTCCATATGGTCGATTCAGGTTTTTGTACCAAAATATTAAATGAATCCATGGATGTATAGAATCTGGAAAATATATAATTTTCCAATTTAGATTAGTGTAGAATATTTCATGGATAAACTAAAAAATAATATAAAATAGTTAAACATCTGAAATGAGCCATTTTTACTATTCAACTCAAAATAACACCAATATCATAAAAATGAAGCAATTCATCTTAGAGTAACACTTTTATGGGTTTAAAAAAATTAAATTAAATGTAAATTCAATTGAAAATATTTGATCTATCATTTATTATACACCGTGTAAAATAATGAGGAGAATATTATCAAAACATGCATCACTGAAAGAAGATTGAAACAAAGTCCCTTACCTCAAGTCTGACTTGTCTCATATGTTACTTTTTATTTCTAAATAATAAACTTTAGTTAATTTTTAAATTTCTTCAGAACCATTTTAAACATTATTATTACTTTTATATCACTCATTACATTGTTATAAAAATTATTTAATTATTTGAGTTCATATCGAACATTTTTTTGATCTTTAGAACTTGAGTAAAAAATGAACTTGTTATAATTAAAAACTGTCCTTGTGTTCCAAATTACATTATCTCCAGAATTATATTAATTATTTAGATATCATATATATCATTTATAACCAATATATATGTATTTATAATAGTCCATAGAATTTGGATATAAGAAATTAAATGCACCATTCAGAGAGACAATAAGTCGTACGTCCACATTAACGCTACTTTCATTTCATTTTCATATTTAATGGAATTAAAACATAATGATACATAGGTATATTATAATTCTAGTATAATATCAAATATAATTTCATTAACTTCATCATTTATATGTTCCATTTATGTCATGAACAAGCCATATAGCTTTGAGGGGGCGGTAGTCCGCACTTCCTCAAATAAAATTATCATATTTATACAACATGAAAAGAATAAAGTTATGTTCTAAATGATAATTCCAGAAGAATAAGGTATAAATAAATATAATATATATCATATATAATTACATTTATATCATAATGGCCACCATAAGATATGGTAGGAAAATATTGAACAATCATCGTTTTGTGAGGTTGTAGTTCTCCTTCCACAAAAAAAGTATATTCTATACCCATTAGACAGAGGTGTGTGTGAGTCTAGTTCTAATACAAATCTTAAGAACAACCTAGTATATTTAAGATACTGGTTTTGTTATAAAAGAATTTAATAAACAGTGTTTAGGGGTTGTATATGGAAAATAAATGAAAGAATCTTGAGAGAAGACATTACATAAAATTGGGTAACTCCTTCTGATTTAAGCTACAAGGATTTATTTAATGGCCTTATTCCAAAATTCAGGATTCTAGGAGGAATAGAGGGATTTTGGAAGATTATTTGGGAATAGTTTGGTCGATTCAAGGGGGCTTGATTGGTGTGATTAAGGGTTAGAGGTGGTGTCCTTTTATAAAGGGAGGAGGGGATCTTTAGGAAAGTTTGAAAATATTATTTTATTATTAATTTACTTCAGAATTCTAATAACACAAAGTGATATATTTAAAATATTAGACGATTATGGGTCAATATATTTTCAGCCAGTAGATTTTAAACAAGTTCATGACATAAATTTAACCTTATATTTTAGCTTTAACTCTTAGTAAACTAATTTAACTTTTACCATGTATTCTGGTATATTCATAATATATGGTTATCGTAGTTACTATAAAATGAAAAGAGACAAAATAATGGATCATTAATTAAATTTTTAACATAATCTATGTCATTATTCCTAATATTATATTTTTTTGAGTATTATATCATTTAATAAAATATTAATTTATTTAAACAATTATTTATGTCAATTTTTATACTATTCATATCATGAATTTTTAAAAATCCATAGAAACTTTATTCTTTCAAAAAAAATCATTAATTAAAATATAAAAAGTCATAATAATCCCTATAATTATTGGATCACATAAAAGGTTTCAAAATAAATTTATTTTAATATTTATAATCTCATTTATTAAAATATTTCATTAATAGTGTAATCTCTACATCACCATTGTGTCAAAAATAAATTTATTTATTTGTTGACTAAAAATTATAAATAAAAAAGCATGATATAGGAAATATTTTTATATTTATAATGAAAATTTATAGCTGAAGATATCACTTATACAACCCCATATAATGTTTTTTAGTAAAATATACATATTTAGGATATATTTTCCTTAACTTTAAATTAAAAGTAATTAAATGTCATTTTCAAACACAAGTGGCTCCATGAGGTCCTAAAATTTACCCATGTTTTCCCATGGTTAGAAATATATCATAAATATAGTTATTACATGTGTTAGGGTAATGTAATATTATTATAATATTATTTTTCTTCCGTTATTTACTAGATCTACCCTTTAACCATGGTAAATAAAATGTTTACTAAAATTACTATTCATAATGTCTAAAAATAAAAGGTACCAATTTTCAAAATTTGGACCTCATAATTCCAAATATGGAATCCATTTTTCCAAATTCAAAACACAAAAGAGTAGAAATTAATTTAAAATTAATTCCTGTTGTCAAAACCAACAAACATGTTTTTAAGAAATAAAAGATACCAAAAGATTGACATGTGTTTATGTCCAATTTCAATGTAAAATTACTTCCAATGAAAAAATTGGATTAAATGATAAACATATAATCTATTTACACATTAAAACAATTTAAAATTACAATCTAATCATATAAATATATTAGATGAAATGATAGTTTTGACTTAAAATGTAGTATTTTTCACTATTCATTAAAAATGAACTTTATCAGAAAAATAACAAAAATTTACACAATGTAAATTTTTATATCCCAATTCTAAAGAAGAAGATTATTTTTTCAAATAGAACATATAAAACATAAAAAAACAAGATTTAAAAGGGGTTCTCCATCAAAAGGTGGTAAATCAACCTTTTATAGAATATTAGAGTATTTCATGCTTAAAAAAGATTAATTCTTATTTTAAGCCTCTAAATCATACTAGATAAATGTAAAGGCATTTAAAAAACATGTGTAATAATAATGTAGTTAGTTATGTTCATTCCCAGTAATACAACATCTTTTCATTTACTACCATTTAAAATAATAATAATATTATATAATTTTTTGGTATAACCTAAAGTTGTGTGCAACATAACATTTCAAAGAAACCCATTGTTTCATGTTGAGTATGCTATCGAGAAAAAAGTGTCCTCTTTAATATAAAATTAATATGTTATTAATAAATATTAATAGATATGAAAAATTATTATTTTATAAATACATGGGTCGTTACAATTAAAATTAGAAAACATCAATTTAATTTGAATTAAACTAACTTTATAAATGTTAGTAATTTGATTTGATCATGTAATACATGGAATAGATTAAAAATATTAGTTATAAATTGGTATTTATGAAAAATAAAAATCAATGGAAGAAACTTTTGGGGTATATAGAATAATCTCAGTCTTAATTTTTATCAAAATTTCCTTTGATTGACTAAAATGAAACATATTATCATGTTATATATATTATCAATTTTTTTCGACTAAAGGAATTGGTAACATATTAATATTTTAAATTTATCCTCATGGTTTTTTAACTATATACATATGGTAAAATTAATAAAAATATTAATATGAAAATTTTTAAAGGATTTAAAATCCTTATTTAATGTTTTGAATATTTGGGTATTTATTCAATTAAATTGAATAAACATTTATATGGATTAGTTAATTCTGGTTGTGAATGGTATACCAATGATCAACCACATTTACAAAACAATATCATTCCTCAAAGACTTCATACATTATGAATTAGAACACATCCCTCATAGAAAACCATCATATTTCTTCCATTATATAAAAACCCTCAAATCCAAATATTCAACTAAAAATAAACATGTTTCCTCTTAGACGAACCTCACTATAAGAAATGATTGTTGGAAAGTTATCCATCAATGAGGAATCTTTCTATTATCGAGTTTTCAATTAAAGGGAATCTCCCCACCACAGCCCATATCCTCATCCAAATCACCTATGTCTTATAATAGTTCGTTATTTTTTCACCTGTGAGGATGATTGATGTTTTCTAATGTCCACCCTCAGGAATGTTTTCCACCTCAACTCTTCACTACTACAGTATAATAATTTGATAGATATACACCCCTAGAGAATATCACCAACTCTCTATGTACACCCATAATGAAAATATACACTTCAAACCATATCTATGTCACTACATAAACACATGTTTATTATATCTCGATGGTTAGAAAATTTTCGACCCATAGGGACACTTGTTGTTACCAAATGTCCACCAGAAGTGATTCTCCTAACCTCAAGTTAGATCATAAAAACCAATTATCATAAATCTTAATAACATATATAATAAATTATCCATATCATTATCATTATTATTAAGATTCAAAATGGGTTCATATCTCCATCATCCATTAGTTAACCACATCAACAACACCAACTTAATCACCAGGCATCACAAATGTATTCTAAAACCACCATCCACTTTATCTCTAACCTAGGACTATCACACACAAACATTTCCTAGGGTATAATAATGATTAGTGGATATACCATTTTTCATTTATTTATATATTAAAAAAAGTCCCCATCTACTTAATCATTACATCTATGAAATTCTTTATATCATGGCCATAAATAAGTTTCATATCATATTTACTTTCCTTCTAGAATCTGGGTTCACCACACATTGTATCTCAATTAGTTATAGCCTTCCACATATACAATTTTACTATAAATATAATATATTCCCATATTCATATAGATTCATGACCCACATGTCGTTATGGAAACGATTAGGGCCTATGTGGAGTGAAATGCTTATAAAATTCACCACCTTGTGTGCCTCACTACCAAAAATCTCTATAGAACAGAAAATGTAATGGCACATGCCTATGTGAAATGACCCCCATGTAACATGGTTCAATTTCACCTAATTTTTATGACCTATAATTAGGGAAAAATTAATAATAAGTGGAACATTCCTCATATTGATTTGTTATAACCCATTCCAAAGTACATAAATTCACCATTCAACTGACTTTAAGTATTTTAGATAATGTTCCATCTTTACAAACACAAAATTAAATATAGGTACTTATAAAATAATTCACATATAATTATACCCAAACAATACCATGATATACAACATAACAATATATTAAAAAATGATAATTCCTTTTTTAAGGCTTGCATAAATCATTATTAACCACACTAGTGAACCATCATATCCAATCAATTTTAAATCAGAAAATATATTCATTTATCAATTCCTATATTACATATCTATATTTGATCAATTACCATGCATAATCTATCATATCACATTTTTTTAATAATTTAAAATATTTATGTAGAGCATTAATTCCACTAATCCCATATTCGTCATCCTATTATTCAATTTACTTCCATAATCTTTATCACATATTATTATGTAATATCTACCTGTAACATAATAAAAAAAGAATATAATATTCCCAAATCATTTTAAAAATATGGGTGTATTGAGTCACTTACCACAATTATAAGATGATCACCAATATTTCATTCCTCTAATGATTTTCTATATTGCATTCTATGCACACCTTTTTCTCTGATCTATCATGCCTTAAAGATTTCAAAAAGTATCTAGAGGAATAAAGGATAAAAGTTTCAAATTCTATCAGTTTTTAAAAATAGATCAAAATTGATTCAATAATCTATTTCTCTCATCAAATCCATTTTATTATGTCCATACAACTTTACACCATTTACTTCATCCTATTTATTTTCTCTCTAACTTTTTCAATTGGACCTTTAGTTATGGAATAATATAAAAATATATTTCGGATCCATTTCCCCAAAAACTACCTATCATATCCACTATAAAATATCAAATGAAAAATATAGAATATTTATCAAAATAATAGACTAAAAACTTAATTAGTTAAAAAGTTTCAAAATTGATTGTTTTTATCACAAACTAACAATAACCCAAAATTTCAGCCACCTCAAAAAATTACCGAATTTCAACCTAGAGGTAATAATAACATCTCAAATCCAAATATTTTATCAATATTTTATTCTATGACTAGAAAAAATACTATGTTTCCATCAATAGTGAAAAGGTCTTGAATACCCTTAAGAATGTCACAAACTTCCAAACATAGACTTTTCATGTGTCTACTCCTACCTTGGATTAAAACTAGAACATCTAAAAGATTATTTTCATTTCTCATTCAAGATATACTATAAATGTTTTAAAAATATTTTATAAAGAAAAATCACATCAATTAATTTCACAAATGGTTATACGGTCCCATGAGCATGATAAATTTTCTTTTTGACCATGAGAGGATACTAAAGAGTTTTTGGTCCAAGAGTATAGTATCTTATTGTTATAGGAGTGGTAATATTCTTCCAAAGAAATATTTTATTGTATATAAAATTTTATATGAATATATTTCTCAAGTACAGTCCTACTGAAACACTAATATTCTACAATTGTATCAACAATATATTGAGACACCTTCAAGGATCAATTGATTGGGGATTATTTTTATTCTAAAAATAAATTAACAAGTAACTTAATTAAATTGGTTCTAGATATTTGACTTATTTATGAAAATATTGATCTAAAATTAGACATTTATTCATATCTAGTGTAATATCCATTTCATGAAACTCTATCAAATTAACTATTTTTAGGATTTTATAAAGTCATACTGAGTTTATTGAAAATTATATTGAAAGTTGACAATGTATTTTGTATGATTATTCATCATTTTGAAAATAATTGTGAATTTAAAATGAAAAATGATATCCCTAAAATTTTATATGAGGATAACATGGATTGTATGTCACAATTAAAATGATGTTGTATTAAAGGTCATAATATGACATGTATATCACTAAAATTATTTTGTACTCATTAACATTGAAAGAATAGTGAGGTCAATATCTGAAAAATAAAATCATGTTATAATTATACATATTCATTCATAAATATATCACTAACAAAAATTTGGATGAAATAATTGAAACCGTTTGGAGGATAATTATACAGTGCCTATCGGTTTTTAAGATAGATTTATAGTTGTTTTACTCTTTTTCACTTCATTGGTTTGTTTTCATTTGGTTTTCCTTATAATGTTATTAATGAGATATCTTAAATTTTATATCGATTTAATTTTTTTTAGATAATACTTTAAACAATATAGACAGATCTCAAAAATTATATTCATTGAGTGGGGGTGAATAAATGAAGAGTAATATTTTACAATTAAACTACCAACCAGATAACGTTACTAGTTGGGATGATAACAAACAAGTTACCAACAATTTTTATTCATTTCCACTGAACCCTTTTGATGTTAATTAGTTTAGTTAAGTGATTTTAACTAAACATTCACAAAACAAACATGAACACAATGATGAATAAATTTCATCAAATAAAAAAATGATTAAATACTTGGTATACAATAATTTAATTCACTATCATAGTATCCAATAGAATCAAAAAATGGATTTATGATGATAAATTATTATCATTAAAAATATTTTTTGTTAAAATGTATCCTAAAAAATTTTATGTACCCATACATTCTTTATTATAACTCTTAAAAGAAACAATTGTAAGAGTCCACTTGAAATAATAAATTTTTTTGAATTTGTTCTCAAAAAGAATTTGGAACAATTTATTTAATTTGACAAAAAAGATGAAATATAGAAATTATGTTTTTTTATAGACCACCCAACATATTCATTACACTTCAACTAAGATATCTCATAGTATAAACAAACTCTTGATCATTACACAACCTGAACAACATGGGAACTCATTATTAAACCAATGTAGTACATCTTCTTCAAAATAAACCTTTCAACAATCATTTTACAAACATTTATATTAAAATAACTCTAAATAATTATATGAATCCTTAAATTTTTAGGAGACTCTCCTCTCTCTCCATATCTCTTCTTCTCCAATTCATATACTACTTATATTCTTTCTCATACGCACTTCTATAGTAATGCATATATTAATCAAACATGAATTTTCAATTCCAATTTATAACCAACCTATCTTAGACATTTCTAATCCCCTGGATAAATCTATCAAAATTTTCCTTATGTTCAATTATTAAGGGTGTGGAAGATTGATTTTTAATATCCCAAAAGTATCTAATTTTATAATTTTACTAAAACACTTAAAACTAGATTTTTAACACACACCACTATGTTACAAGGTGTATCATAGTGAAACCTATGTTTTTTCTCTAATTTCTAATAAAATAAGCTCAATCTCTAGAAGCATTGTAGGTGTAATCTCCAAATATTAGTTCACTCTAAAAATTAATTGGAGTTGGTTTCCAAAAGACATTTTTTGTGACTCCTCATATGTTAGAGGTTGGAAACTAGTAACAGGGGTCTAGGGTGTTATCGTAGGGATATTATACACACATATCAGAGTGAACAATAATAGAAAATATCAAAGAAACATACACAAACATAATTCATATTAAACTTATGAAATAAGAAATATTCATCCGTAATAATAATTAATGTGGAAACTAATAGACATACAAACTCACAGTCGTGTTGGAAAACCATAACTGATCTCTCACTTTGTTGATCATATATACTTAATGAAAAAAAATAGTAAAATAAATAATAGTCTCTACAACCATCCATAGGAATCAAAATATCCTTTTCCCCAATATTACCAAATATATTCTACTTAGTCATGTAACTCTAGGCCTCTACCGAACCTAAACCTTTGATTGGTGAAGATATGCTCATATAAAACATTTCCATGGAAACCCAAGAAGTGTTTATGCATAACACAGTTGATAACTACCAACATGGTCACATAAAAAACCTGTAATTTTTGTGTACACATGTGATATTCTCAATTGAAAAAATATTCAAAATTGGAGAACCAAAAATAAATGCCCATTTTAAAACCTCAAGTTCTAAAATGATTCCCAATATTGACCTAAACGTACTTCAACCAGTTCCTGGGTGTCTCTAATAATTTCACACAATAATTCCAACCAATATCACCCCCATGGATGATTCCTATGAGAAATTCATAGGAAATATAATTGTTTTATGATTAATAGCAGGATCCTAAGAGAAATTATTAGTAATACAACGATATACCAATCACTCAAGGGGTAGTGTGTCCCCCCAGGCCATCTACTATATACATCTAATCTAGAACCTAGTGGAAGATACCCCTCACCTAGGAAAACACATCCAATAGAAACTTAGGGGTGTATCCATGGCCTACCAAGAAAGCAATTCATCTAGTAACATTGAGGAATATCACTACCCTATTAGGAAAGAAATTTTCCATGTAACTCAAGTGAATATTCAAACCATTCCAGAAAATAAAGTCATATGATAACTCATGGGGTATACTCTATTGAGAAATAAATTCATCTAGAATCTTAAGTGAGTACCTGGAAAGGATGTCCAATAATTTGGTAACCTAATTGAATATATGCACCTTGTTTGGAAAGCATGTCACGTAGTATCTAGCATGAAGTCTGAATTTGAGGAGTCAGTACAGAGAATACCACATATATTGATACCCCAAAATGGGTAGTTTGACCAACCAAAATCATTTTATATAATGAATCTTGACGGGGTCAGCCTTCATTCTAAACCCATACAAAAATTCGTGGTTAGCCTCTCAGGTGAATGACCTATCATAATTAGAACCATAATAGGATTAAATCATTTATTCATATTCAAAGGTGATATCCATAGTCATCAACTTCCATTCCTATAAAAACCCTCTTGGGGTCAACAGATTAATGGGGAAGCAGCTGGGGCCCCTTAGATCTCATCATATAATGGACACCCCACATTGGTTCTTTTATCTCATTTTAATTTTTGAGGTGAAATGTTATCATTAAAAGGGAATAACATCCCACAGTGTCTTCAAAGTCTCATAAAAGCATCATTATACTCCTAATAAATCATTAAAAGAAACACTCTCAATATATGTAAAAAGTTTCATCTCTATTCCCATGTCCTCCAAGGTCAATCCACTCACCCAAACTATCTGTCAATCTATATAGGTTCAACCCACCCAAGAAATAAAATCTCACTAGGGGTGGAATGGTCACAATACACTCATCATAACTAGATATAATGATAAAAGTGATATCAAGGTTATCGTAGGGCCTAATCATTCCCATATATTCCATTTAAGCACTCATCCCTACTCAAGGGGTCTAAGTCCCTTATCTAGGTCCACTACAATCCCTATTCTCCTTTAAGTGACACCCCTATAGGTCATCATATAATAAACCCTTCAATTATAGTTGGGAATCATTAAATGGTGGATAAGGCATCAGAACAGTTCCCAGGCTCCCTCATGGCCTTATGACCTTTTCTATTTACATGTAATTCCTTTTAAAAAAAATAATTCACTTAATTTAAAAGATTTGACCTCCCTTGGTTTTGAGACCACACATCACAATCCAATTAAATAGAACACATAATACTAAATTGGTATGCATGAGGGACCATGTACCTAACTTCATATAAAACATTCTTTTAATTCATTTCTTGGCATCTCCCTCATAAACATATACAATCTATCATCAATATTCTGAGACATATCTCGTATTATAAGATCTAATAATTAATCATGAATAATTTATAATTAATTATTTAATTCATTTCAAAAATTTATAATTAAATTTATAATTAATTCAATTAGTAATAATTTACTAAAATTCACTTATCGATCTTTTCACACTGAAACCATAACAAACCAACTGCAGAAGGACCGTGGCACACTCTTTCTACCATCTTTATAAAATACCTAATAACTAATACCAATTCAATAGAAAATTTTGTTTTAATTTAATCAAAAACACTATGAAAAATCATATGATTATGTAACTCCATTAAAATGACATGAAACAACAAGAAGATAGCGACATAGGATTTAATCTAGACAAGTAATATAATATCTATATAATTTTAATATTATTCTACCATGATCTATTGAAATCACCACTAAACACTCCAACCATAACTTTTCCACAATAATGATAAGAAGTGAGGAGGAAGAACTGAGGAAGGAAAGAAAGATTCACGTTGAATTTCTCCCAAAGTCAAAACAAATCACCCCATTCTAAAGGACTATTGAGAGAAGTAAGGGATAACTAGGGGTGGATAGCCTATGTGTGTGAGAGGGATAAAGGAGAGGGTTTATGGGATAAAATATAAGATGAAAAAATGGGTCATATCCCATTATTTATGGAAATATAACCGGCTGCTTGGTTTTTCAAACCATGTTCAAATTGTCTGGTTGACCTTTCTAAGAAAACCACTCTCTCATGTTTGGGTAACATGATTATACAAATCATAAAAAAAATTGAAACTCGTTTTTTAATCTCATTTCTAGAATCTGTATGGTTACTCTAAAATTGTGAACAAATTTTATGTAATTCCCCTTAACAAAACCAACCAGTATAGTTCATCCATGTGGTTTCCACTAACCTTTCAAAAATTATAAGGTAGTTTAAATCATAAAAAAAATGAATCCCACTATTGAACCTCCCAAAACTCATTCAAGCACCTGATTCATCTTTTAAGCCTTGAAAAATGTTTGAAAATATCTCTTTAATACAATCCAACTCTCATAGTTCCAATAAAACTATTAAATTTAAAAATGATCCCTACTTCAAAAATCTAAAAAATAAAATCTGCATTAAATTTCACGACCAAAATTTCATGGGGTTTTATGACCTCCCTAACACAGAACATATAATCCCTAATAAGACTCAATGGTCTTTAAAAAAATTCTCCAAATATCCTAGTCATCAATTCATGATCCACCCTTCACATACTATCCATGAATGTCGAATGATCGTTTTTTTTCACAACTCCAAACATGAGGATCATTAATCAGAAAAAAACTGAGATACTGCTCATCACCATTAAAAAGACACTAAGACAACACTTACCCACTCCCATCTATCCTAAGGAACTAAGTTTTTATCATCAAATTAATCCATGATGTTATATTTCTCCCCTCTATAAGACTCAACTCATCAAGGTTGATTTTGACCCATAGTGATATCCACCATCATAGTTTCCTACTAAAACACATTATCCAGTGGTCTAATGACATGTTTGATTTAGTTTTCATCTCACTTCACAAACTTTTACCTAAAAATTCCAAATAGTCCTCCTCCTATTGAACATCCTAGAAAACACTCAGTCATATCTATAGACATGTTATCTCACCTCCATATTATGATTCCTAGACTTTGGAAGGCATCTCGATATTGTATAATACCCACACTAATGTTCTAACCCAACTTTCAGTGTCATTCCATGGTTGATTCACTAACCCCCCGCACTGAATTTATACTCTCACCCCAAGCATCGATGCATCCATGATTTGAATCATGCTCAGATAGTATCAAATTCATCTTGATACTAATGAAAATTCATGGACTACATCCCATACCACATTCTTATCCCAAAACTATTATTCTCTACAAAAACAAATATAGGAAAATACATCTATACATCGACATCCAATTCCATATAGATCATCCAATGATCAGTCTCGTCACACCTGTGACCCCACCCACATAAGGTTATACATCCATTTCCCACACTCTATCAATTACTAAACATTACGATAGGACATGACCATCCCACTCATAACTGAGCGACAACTCAAAATTTCAATTGCAACTCATTCGTAACTAGCTATAAATGTCATTGTCGGTACGCCCTAAAATTCCATCCATAACATGGGTCATATCCTCAACTTCCCAATATAACGGTCCCCGATATATGGATTTTTTTACACTACTCTTCAAGTTCAAAATCAATAGGTTCCATCATGGAACATGTGGCAATCCTCCCAAGACACACTCATTTATCTAGACAATATATATACTGATCATTCATGACATCATTGGAATAAAAAAGTGAGAGCTTATTGTTCTCATCAAATATTTATAAAACTATACACATAATCATTTCATTAAAACAAACATCCCTCAGCCTATCCGTATTTGCTTGCTGATTTAAAACTCAAATGGAACAGAATGTAGCAAAAATCCCTATCAAAATATATTATAAACCCAATATGTGTATACTCTCATACCACCCAGTCACATACCCCAACACAGGATCCCTTGTGAAGGTTCCGGGCACAGCGGAACCGCGTGGGTGGATGTGCCCACTTGGATTTTTGTCATTAGTAATGATCAATCCGGGATCAATACGACGATAAAGTCCAGTCTCCACGGATCGAATCACAGAAAAAGATAAAGAAGATGGTTTGTCCCGGAACCACAAACAAGGATTGTTACAGGTTGATTATAATTAATTTAATTAATTATAAAGAAATACCTTCTGGGTGTTCTTTCTTCGTTGATGTTCTTGATCACGTTGTCGATGTGATCCGTCGTTACGTCGTAGAATCCAAGTGTAGACTTCCTCTAGCGGTGATCCACACGTGTACCTCGTATCTCTGGACGTCGCCAAAGGATTTTCCGGGTGCTAGCGTGGAGAAGCCTTTGCTTGCGTTGTCCGCCTTAGATCATCTTGATCTGATGGAAGAGGATCTCTCTTGGTCTTGAGAGCGTTCTTGGAGGAAGAGGTTCTTTCAGTCTTGAAAGAATTCTCCAGAGATGTTGTGCACAACGATTCTCTTGTGTGTAGGAAAAGATTTGGGGTTGTGAGGATATTTATAATCGGGTGTGTGGGGTTATATAGTTATGACAATAAATAAATGGGTTACGTGTTTTATTTATTTCATTGAATCTTTATTTAAACCCCCATGTCGAATAAATAATTCCTTGACATGTTCCCACGCTGATTATAATAAATATCATTTAAAACAATATTATATCCTCAAAATTCTGACTAGAAAAACTACATGGTGTGTAATAATAAATACACAGCGTGTACTTGTTTTTCATTGAAAACTACACAACGTGTACATTAAATGTACATGGCATGTATATCTTGTTTTCATTTATTCATTTCCTTTCCAAAATAAAACTACACGGCATGTACATTTAATAATACACGGCGTGTACTTCTTTTATTTGATTTTTTCTTCCATCATTTAAAACAACTTAGGCTTCCTTGAATAATTATTAAACCACATACCGGAATAATCTTTATTCAACTTGAGATACTTGGATACACTTCGTGTGTGACCCTCTAGGCCTCTTTATCGTTGGCATTAGGCGGGCTTGCCTAAAGTCCAAGATTACTGTCTAGCAACGGGTCAAGTCACCCAAGAGAAAGAAGTTGACGCCGCATTGACGTATCACCTCATACGAACACTTACTGTGTAATTTAATCTTTTTGTCTCAATATCTCATCAAGCAGGTTTCATGGAAGCGTCATAAACCTATATGCTTGATCCATCGTTCTTTGACTACCTGATATAAACTCATCGTTTACACCATGGCCATGGAATTTAATGAAACAGTTATATTTCAATCAAAGGGCTGAGATATCAACTTCCATAAATGGAAGGGACAAATCCATCCTCGACTTATCCATTAACAACATGTCACTCATGATGCACCCAACATACCCTACTTCTCGCCAACTATCTGCATGACTGTTTTCGTCAGTAAATCTAAGTGTGTGAGTCATGACATGAGTTAATGATAATCTTCTAGTCTAAGGACCATTACACATGCTCGCAGATAGCAATATCCGATGACACCAAGACATGCAGAATTACTACTGGCGGGTCTGTTCTCATAATCTCCCATCTTGGAGATTACCAAGTGCGAACTCCATGAGAGAGAGTCTCGTCTTCTTACGAGTACTCACACATGACAGTCTGTATACTATGTGTCCTATCATAGTATGTCATCCAATCACAGAACTCTATTTAAGAATATTGTTATAGCATTTCAAGGTTCTCATCATAGCGGGGATCTGCTATGACATTATTAATGCAACAAATATTCCAGGACATTATTATATTATAGTCATGCAGAACAATGAACAATATATAATAAGTGAACATTTATGTAATCAAAGTACAAAACAGTTGGTTCTGAGGACACCAACCCTTACAATCTCCCACATTGACTAGAGAAAACTGCCTACGACTTTTATTCCGCTAGACCTCACATGATGATCATGTTTCTGCTGAGTCAAGGATTTAGTTAATGGGTCCGCCATGTTGTCTTTCGTGGAAATACTGCTCACTACAACTTCACCTCTCTAAGAAAAATCTCTCAAGAGATGATACTTCTGAAGTATGTGCTTTGTCTTTTGATGTGACCTTGTCTCTTTTACAAGTGTCACCGCTGCAGTATTATCACAATAGAGTGTGATAGGATCTTTACTGCTCGGTACAACATCCAACTCTTGGATGAAGCTTCGCATCCATATAGCTTCTTTAGCTGCCTCAGAAGCTGCAATATACTCGGACTCTACTGTAGAATCTGCCACCACACTTTTTTTTTGAGCTCTTCCAGCTCACTGCACCTCCATTCAAACTGAATATGTATCCAGTCTACGACTTCATGTCATCTTGATCAGTCTGGAAACTAGCATCTACATGTCCTCTGATGACTAGTTCCTCATATCCTCCATAAACCAGGAACATATCCTTAGTACGCCTCATATACTTAAGGATAGTATGGACTTCCATCTAATGGCGGTCTCCTGGATCATCTTGATATCTTCCTACCACAATTAATGCGTAAGCAACATATAGCCTCGTACATAGCATATCATACATGACTGACCCAATCGCGGATGCGTAACGGATCCTTGCCATCCTCTTTCTTTCCTCATGTGTCTGAGGACACATTTTCTTGGAAAGATAATTGCCATGTGACACTGGAAACAATCCTCTCTTGGACTGTTCCATACTGAATCTCTTCAATATCTTGTCAATGTATGTACTTTGACTCAATCCCATCATTCTCTTGGATCTATCACGATGGATCTTGATCCCAAGAATATATGCCACCTCGCCCAAGTCTTTCATGAAGAATCATTTATGCAACCATGCCTTAACTGACTGTAATACATGTACTTCATTTCCAATTAGCAATATGTCATCAACATATACTATTAGGAAAACCACTGCACTTCCACTAAAGCTTTTGTAGACACAAGGCTCACATTCATTATTAACAAAGACAAATTATGTAACAGCTTCGTCAAAATGAATGTTCCATGACCTTGATGCTTGCTTTAATCCATAAATGGATTTCTGCAACTTGCATACCTTGTTGGAATCCTTTGGAGTCAAAAACCCTTCAGGTTGTGTCATGTAGACATCTTCCTAGAGGTTCCTGTTAAGGAAATCTGTTTTGACATCCATTTGCCAAATTTCATAGTCATGGTAAGCAGTAATGGCCAATAGGATTCTGATGGACTTCAGCATTACAACCAGAAAAAAGGTTTCATCATATTCAATCCCTTGACGCTGTCTAAAACCTTTTACAACCAGTCATGCCTTGTAGGTGCTGAATTTCCCCTCCATGTCCAGTTTCTTCTTGAATACCCATTTATTACCAATAGGCTTTACATCAACTGGAGGATCTGCCAAAATCCAGACTTGGTTTTTGTACATGGAATCCATTTCAGAATTCATGGCTTCTTTCCAATTGGCAACGTCTTTGCCTTCAACTGCTTCCTTGTAGGTAATAGGATCATCATTTTCAACCAATAATGAGTCACCATCCTCGGTGACAAGAAAACCATATCATTCTGGTTCTCTCACATCTCTCATGCTTCTACGCATTTCTTGTGTCTCTGGAACAGATTGTTCTTCCACGGGGCTTTGTGGAATCTATTCTTGTACCAACTCATGTGTATCTTGAGCCTCGACTTCATCGAAGTCTGTCTCGCTCCCACTATCTCTTTTGAAGATGTGCTCCCTCTCAAGGAATATGGCGTGTCATTCCACTGTAACATATTTTTCTAAGGGGTTGTATAGGTAATATCCCCTTGTTTCCTTGGGATATCCTATAAAGATACACTTTGTGCCTCGGGGTGCAAGTTTGTTACCTGAAGAGGCCATAACAAATGATTCACTACCCCACACATGTAAATTTGATAACATGGCTTTGCGTCAACTCCATAATTCGTATGGAATACCATTTATCGATTTAGTTGGTACTTGGTTTAGTATGTGTGCTGCTTTTTGTAATGCATATCCCCAAAGGGATAATGGAAGACTCCATGACTCATCATTGATCTCACCATGTCCAACAGGGTGCGGTTCCTCCTTTCACTTACACCATTCCACTGCGGTGTGTAAGGAGGAGTGAGTTGAGATAGAATCCCAAACTCCCGTAAGAAATCAATGAAGTATTGATTAAGATATTCTCCTCCTCTGTCTGAGCGGAGTTTCTTAATCTTCTTACCAAGATAGTTCTCAACTTCATTCTTGTATTCTTTGAACCGATCAAAAGAATCTGACTTATACCTCATTAAATAGATATATCCATATCTACTAAAAGTATCAGTAAAAGTTATGAAGTACGAGAACCCACCCCTTGCTTCAACTGGGAATGGTCCACACACATCTGTGTGAACTAATTCTAGAACATCTTTAGCTCTTTCACCTTTCCCACTAAATGGGGCTTTGTTCATTTTGCCTTGTAGACACGCATGAAATACACCAAGTGGTTTTAGTTCAAAAGAATCTAAATACCCATCTTGATGTAATTTTGTCAAACGTTTCTCATTGACATGACCTAGTCGGTGATGCCAAAGTTGGGTGTGGTATGAGTCATGTGAATTAACTTTGTTATCGATTTCCATTACTTGGTTTGTGTAGTCTAACACATAAAGGTCGTTATATAAATGTTCCCTAACAAAACAAATGCTATCTTTATAAAAGTAGCAACATTAATTTCCAAACATGAATATGAATCCATCTGTATCTAATCTGGATACTGAAATAATATTTTTAGTAACAGAAGGCACATAATAACAACCTTTCAAAACCAAGACCATCCTAGTAGGCAATGTGAGGTGGTAGTCTCTGACAGCTACAACAGCGAGTCTGGCTCCGTTGCCTGCTCTTAGATCTACCTCCCCTTGATCAATCTTCCTGAATCTACTTGGTTCCATTGTTTGGATAAAGATGTGAGAACCACAAGAAGTATCTAATACCCAATTAGTAGAAACAGATAGATTACATTCGATAACAAACGCACCTAAAGGGTCCCCTTGCTTCCTTGGCTGGGTGCAGTTTTTCTTCCAGTGGCCCTTCTTGCCACATGCGAAACAAATAGCATCATGTTCCTTTGCCTCCCCTTTGATCTTCCTTTTCTCAGAAGGCCTTGAAGAAGATTTGGACTTAAAGCTCTTCGCCTTCCCTTTCCTTTTATTCACCATAAGGACAGAAGGCTTTTCACGCTTCATGTCATTGTCCACTTGGCGAATAAGGATAAGAATATCAGATAGAGACTTCTAAATATTGTTTATGTTGAAATTAACAACAAATTCTGAGAAGCTCTGGGGGAGTGATGCGAGAATGAGATCGGTACTCATTTCTTCGGGGAGTTTAAACCCTAGAACCTCCAAGCGCTCAATGTAGCCAATGAGCTTGACTACATGAGGCCCAGCTGGGGAACCCTCTCCAAGCTTGCTCTAAAATAGAGCCTTGGATATCTCAAACCTTTCCTGTCTTGCTCTCTCCTGGTATAGACCACGGAGATTCTTGAGCATGCTATAGGCATCCATGTCTTCCTGAGACTTCATGAGGTCACTAGACATTGATGATATCATCAAACATTGAACGTCTAGTGCATCATTCAAATTTTGATCATATACTAGGAAATATTCATCACTCTCCCCTGGGGCAGGGGAATCAGGAAGTGAGGACTCCAGCACGTAAAACTTTCATTCATGGCGTAGGATAACCCGAAGGCGCCTAAACCATTCCTAAAAGTTACTGCCAGTGAGGATATTGTCTTTATCCAGTATTGATCACAGAGAAAATGTGGTTGACGAGTTTTTCATCTTGAATCTACAATTTTAAAATAGCAGATTTATTAGTACTTTCCTGATTACATTTTTATGAGAAATAATAAAAAATTTAATTCTCCCACTATTTTATCAAGTCCCAATGGCCCTCACCATTGAACTTGGAATGCCCAGTTTCTTTGACATTCTAGTGGCAAGGATCCATATTTCCCTTCGCATAACCCCAACAAGGGTTGGTCAAGCTATTTGAAGGTATTTAGGTAGGCAGGTCTTTGCCAACTGTGAGCTTACAGCTCCTTGATCTGTTGAGTGGACTCCCCAATCCTAAAATCCTGACTTGGATTTTCTCAACTCTTGCCTCATATTACATCAAGTCAAGAAAGGGCTACTTCTCATGATGTAATATGGTTAAGTCAACCCGAAACCTTTCATAAGGGCTTCCTTTATAAAATTAAGTGTCCCAACAAGGGTTGGTCAAACACATAGTTTTATTGAGTCTTTCCCTTAATCAAGTAACGGAAGGCTTGGTATGAGTTAATATGGTATTTGAGAGATTTTATTCTTTATGCGTATCTTTGCATTATCACTTGCTTGTTAATATTAAGTGATTCTTTCTTAAGTGATTAACCATGTTCCGATAATGTTTACGCATAGTCCGGTTTTTATTTTATTCCATCATTGCATGGTTGTTCATTTTATTAATTATGTGATCGCGACAACACATACATAATAAATAAACCATGAAATCAGACAGAAATAAAATAAGATGGCATGATCATGAGCTTCTATTTGGTTAGCTTATCTAGCAGTTTTGATAAGCTAACCCTGACTTAGGGAAAACACCTTGAACCTGATGGTTCGTGTTTTGCAGCTCCCACCTGTCCACCTTTGTATCTTCTTGTGTCGGTTTCGCCTTGGCTTCGGGATTTGAACCGTCTCCTCTGGCTTGGGAGATCCTCCATTACATGGGTTTACATTAAAGAAACCATGGGCACGTAGGCCCTACATTTTATTGGAAGAAGGCTCGCAGGCCAACAAATTTAAATTAAATAAATTTAAATGAAACTATAAACATACAAAGGGTCTTTGGTCTAGCTCATGATCATCCATTGTATGCAATGATATTTACGCATATTTAGAATTCAAATTCTTTCAATCGTTTTTTTATTTAAGATAAGACGCGCTCGAATTCAATTAATTATGTTCTTATAATTAATCAATTCTTTATCTTAAATTCCTTTCTAAATTTCCTTGAGATTCTTCTCATCCATATTCCTTGTACGGGTCTTTGTACATTGGAGGAAACCTGGTGAAATTCCATTTCTGGAAAGTACATGGCGTGTAGTTTATAATTACACAGAGTGTATTTTTATTCTCACCCTTTATCCTAAGTACACACTGGGGCTTTGGCGTGTTTTCTGTAATTTGGAAATTTTAGAGTACATGACGTGTAGATGAATCATACACAGAGTTTACTTCCTTATTACGCGGTAACTGGCTTGGTGATCCCATGTACGCGGTACGCAGCTTATATTTGTACACGGTTTCACCTGGGTCAGAACGGACTACACAGCGTGTTGTTCCAACATACACGCCGTGTATTTCCGGTTTCCACGTGCCGTTCAATTCTGGTCAACACGGCATGATTAAAACTTAGGCATAATCAATTCACACGGCGTGGTTTGGCAGACCAGTGCTGGTTCGTTGAACCTAAGTACACGGCGTGTAGTTTTAATTACACGTCGTGTAATCCCATGTTGTAAAGGCAGAAAGAGCGGCTCCTCCGGATCAGTTACTCATTTTTATTTTAATCAAAATTAAAATTAAAAGGTCATTTCTGTGATATGAATCGAGAAACAAAGGAGGATGAATAGATCTCGTTAATTCAGATTTATAGAACGATTTATTTCGAATTGAATCAAATGTGAATGTGTAAATTATCAAAAAAAATTAAATAACTATAATCAACGTTGTAACCTCCCTCTGATACCATTTGAGGGTTCCGGGAATAGCGGAAGCGCGTGGGTGGATGTGCCCACTTGGCTTTTTGACATTAGCAATGATCAATCCGGGATCAATACGATGATAAACGCCAGTCTCCACGGATCGAATCACAGAAAAAGACAAAGAAGATGGGTTGTCCCGAAACCACAAACAAGGATCGTTACAGGTTGATTATAATTAATTTTATTAATTATAAAGAAATACCTTTTGGGTGTTCTTTCTTCGTAGATGTTCTTGATCACGTTGTCGATGTGATCTGTCGTTGCATCGCAAAATCCAAGTGTAGAATCCCTCTAGCGGTTATCCACACGTGTACCTCGTATCTCTAGACATCGCCAAAGGATTCTACGGGTTCTAGCGTGGAGAAGCCTTTTCTTGCGTTGTCCGCCTTAGATCGTCCTGATCTGATGGAAGAGGATCTCTCTCGGTCTTGAGAGCATTCTTGGAGGAACAGGTTCTTTTGGTCTTGAAATAATTCTCCAGAGATGTTGTGCACAATGATTCTCTTGTGTGTAGGAAAAGAGTTGGGGTTGTGATGATATTTAAAATCAGGTGTGTGGGGTTCTAGAGTTATGACAATAAATAAACGTGGTACGTGTTTTATTTATTTCATTGAATATTTATTTAAAACCCCCATGTCGAATAAATAATTCCTTGACATGCGCCCATGCTGATTATAATAAATATCATTTAATACACTATTATATCCTCAAAATCCCGACTGGAAAAACTACACGGCGTGTAATAATAAATACACGGCGTGTACTTGTTTTTCATTGAAAACTACACAGCGTGTAAATTAAATGTACATGGCGTGTATATCTTGATTTCATTTATTCATTTCCTTTCCAAAATAAAACTACACGGCGTGTACATTTAATAATGCACGGCGTGTACTTGTTTTATTTAATTTTTCTTCCATCATTTAAAACAACTTAGGCTTCCTTGAATAATTATAAAACCACATATGGGAATAATCTTTATTCAACTTGAGATACTTGGATACACTTAGTGTGTGACCTTCTAGGCCTCTTTCTCGTTGGCATTAGGTGGGCTTGCCTAAAGTCCAAGATTACTGTCTATAAACGGGTCAAGGAACCCATGAGAAAGAAGTTGATGCCACATTGACCTATCACCTCATACAAACGCTTACTATGTAATTTAATCCCTTTGTCTCAAAATCTCATCAAGAAGGTTTCATGGAAGCGACATAAACCTATATGCTTGATCCGTCGTTCTTTGAGTACCTGAAATAAACTCGTCGTTTACACCATGGCCATGGAATTTAATGTGACAGTTCTATTTCAATCAAAGGGCCGAGATATCAACATCCATAAATGGAAGGGAAAATCCTTCCTCGACTTATCCATTAACAACATGTCACTCGTGATGCACCCAACGTACCCTACTTCCCTCCAACTGTCTGCGTGACGGTTTCCGTCAGTAAATCTAAGTGCGCGAGTCATGACATGAGTTAATGATAATCTTCTAGTCTAAGGACCATTACACACGCTCGCAGATAGAAATATCCAATGACACCAAGACATGAATAATTACTACTGTTGGGTCTATTCTCATAATCTCCCATCTTGGAGATTACCAAGTGCGAACTCCATGAGAGAGAGTCTCGTCTTCTTACGAGTACTCACACATAACGGTCTGTATACTATGTGTCCTATCATAGTATGTCATCCAACCGCAGAACTTTATTTAAGAATATTGTTATAGCATTTCAAGGTTCTCATCATAGCGAGAATCTGTTATGACCTTATTAATGCAACAAATATTCCAGGACATTATTATATTATAGTCATGCAGAACAATGAACAATATATAATAAGTGAACATTTATGCAATCAAAGTACAAAACAGTTGGTTCTGAGGACACCAACCCTTACACCTTGGGTATCGTATTTTTAAAAATATTCTCATGTTCCTTAATCATTGATCGTTATCACATGAATGTTAGACTCGTCTAATTAGAAGAAACCTTGGCCCTTATCTTCAAAATTGGTCATTTTTCACTATTCCTTGTTTTATCACATGATCACCCAACAACCAACATCTTCCCAAAATCTCAATCATATACTCATGCTTTATCCATCCTAAATATGAACATCTATGATAACAATCCTAAATATCATCAAGAACTAAACATGAAATCAGATGGGTCATGTATCCTATTGGTCTTACACTTTGAAACCAATATTTGATACCAAAATCACATCAAGTGATTTTAACCATTAAGTTAAATTAGTTTTCATGTTGATACCATATACTTGGAAGCACCTCTTGTGCACCAATATCATGACCTGAATCATCTAATTTTGCTTCCTGTTTCTAAATCACCCAAAATCTTATTTAACCTAACACTCAGGTTAGCCTCACATCTCACATCCCATACCATCCATAATTCCTAGATCTCTAATATCCCGATCCACATCTGAAGTCTCTATTTTATCCATCTTAACCTATAAGGATACCTCGTATAGTTCATAACTCATAGGAAACATGATTATTCTTATTTAAACCATCATAAGGAAACTCACACACTAAAAGAAACTCATCCTAGGGTCTCACATATATGAACATCACATATTTATTTATATATCATTAATATAATTGGGAATTAATCTTCATAGAGAATATACATATAGGAATACCACAAAAGAATCATAATATTGGGATAATCCTTGTATGGTATCCACCTACAAGAGCCATACCCTTGATGATCACTACCTCATCCAAGTGCATATGTAGGTATAAAAGTATCACCCTATGATGGTTCATTTTGAAGGAACCATAATCATATGATTTAGTTAGTAAAATTACACCTTGAAGATACAAGGGAAAGAACCATATGTATTTTTTATACATTAAATATCCAAACCTATTTTCTATTGGAGTGAGAACCAAAATTACCAACTAGGGGTTCATCACTAAGGCATATAATTCTCATACGAACCTACTAGGGTCACTATAAATCCATTACAATAGGGACTATAAAGTATTCATTTGTAAGTATCTAAGTAAGAAATATTTATAAATAGTCATCATAAGAAAAATATACCAAAGTCTGGCTGAGTATAATTTCACCAATAATTTATATAGTTAAACTATATATAAGTTATTTTTGGGACTCTAAATAGTTTAACAATCAGTCACCTATGATAAAAATAAAAATCAAGAATACGTATGACATGTGATTCCTACATACCATATATGATTCATGAACACACACCTCAAACAAATGATCCAAGAGCCAAAATCCTAATAAATCATAAATCTAAAGACATATGTGTGTCACGTTAGGTGAAATAATATAACCAAAAAAATCAAAAACAAAGAATAATAATACCATTCCCCTGTAACCTGGACTTCCTACCAAGAAAAGTTGTTTGCAATGCATCAGTCTGATATGAATCATAATATCTAATGTATTTGTATTCTCTGTCAACCATATCTAAAAATAATATAACAAAATATAACTTTGATACATCTTTGATATCAGTCACATAAGTCATAATACTACTCTGTAACATCCTCATCTTTGTGCACTCTGAACAGTTACCAGACTGGGTCACCATGTGACCTCAGGCATTCCTACTCATATGCTAAACTCTATCAACTAGTATTAGGGGTTTAAGTTGTTCTTGTTGGGATAATATACACCCATATCATAGTGCACAATAATTTAAAATAACTAATAGAAATTCACAATAAAAAAACTATTGTTCCTAAATGTAATTAACATGATTCATCATTAATAGTAATAATAAATGTGGAAGAAAAAACTCATATAGAATCATGATCATACTAGAATACAATAACTAATCACCCATTATACCAATCGCATATACATAACAAAAAAATAAATAAAATACACAAGAGGATATAATAACATCCTCGAGCCTCATCACATCACGGTCTACTACCCTTCCCAAGCCATTCTACTAAGTTATGTAACTCTAGTACTCTGACCAACCTGGACCTGCAATTAGTAAATATTTACTTAGGTACCCAAGTTCCAAGGCATCCCATGTAGGGTGGGAATACAACTCAATAGGTAACCACCAATGTGGTCTTGTGCATAACCAATAAATCAAGTTTACACATGTGATATTATTCACTAAAAAATAAAAAAAACTATATAAGCATAAATGAATACCCACTTTTAATACTTAGTTTATAACATGGAGCTCAAGATAGACCTAAAACTTATTAGTAATGTGTTGAAGTGCCTCAAATCATGTCATAAAACCATTATATATGATATTGGGGCCCTAGAAAATTATTAGGAGTAATTCATAGGCAATATTATAATATCAAGATCAATGGATATATCCTTTGAGAAACTCATAGAAATACAATGGTATAATTATCACTCAAAGGGTAGTAAATCCATCCTAAATCATATTACATATACCTATAGTATAGAAATATGGGGAATATTCTACTCTCCAAATAAAACAAACAATCTAGAGACACATGGAAATATTTATTCCCATTTGATAAAGAAAATAGTCTAGTAACTCAGGGGTGTATCTACACCATACCAAGATTGAAATTCACCAAATAACTCAAGGGTGTCTCTACACCATGATGTGAAATAAAATAATCTCATAACTCAGGGGGTGGACTATTGGGAAATAAATCCATCTGGTTACACAAGGGAGTGCCTTGTTGGGAAATCCAGTTATCTAGTAACTCAGAGGCTTATTTGTACCCTACTCGGAATTAAAGTCGCATAGTAAGTGAAAGAAAGGAAGGATCCAATGAGCTAGTCCAAGGCATATCATGTATCTCAAAACATATAGGTGGGCAGTTCACCCCACCCAAATCATTCTATATAATGTATCTTGGTTAGTTTGACACACAACCCAAACCCATCCCACAATATGAGGTCATCTTTTCATGTAAACAGCCCATTATAAGCATAGCCATAATAAGACCACATAATTGATTTGGGTTCAATGGTGACACCCTCAATGATCACTGTCCATTCATGTACAAACCATGTCAAGGGTAAACATATCACTGGAGAACCCACTAGACTCACCTATAACTCACCATAGCACAGAAACCTCACAAGGGTTCGTTTATCATGTTTCCATTACATGGGCCTTAGTCAAGCACTCAAATGTAATATCATCCCTTTAAATCATAAAACTCTCATCAAGGCCTAATTTTCCTTCTTTAAAAGCCTCAACGGTATCACTCTCAAGAGATATAAAAAGGCTAATATCTATTTCCACGTTCTCCTAGATCGGTCCACTCACCCAACCTATATATAAATCTCCATAGGTTCTACCTACCCACATAGTCACATCTTAGTGGGGTAGTAATGCTTAACCTATGCTCATCTCAATTGTCTATAAGGATCATAGGAATCTTAGGTTTCTCACATGTCCTAATCAATCCAATAAATATCAACTCACCACTCATCCCAACACAAGTGGTCTAATTCACCTATCTAGATCCACTATAATCTCTATATTCATTTAAGTGTCACATCGTTGGGTCTGTATATCACATAAAATTTATCTATAGTCAGGGACTCATCCATCAATGGCTAGGATATCAAGATAGATCCCAAGATCTTATATATTCTTGGAACTTTTTCCATTTATATTTCATTCATTTCAATAAAACAATTAATTTGAATTAAAAAATTTTCTCTACCTCGATGGTGGGGCTACATATCACATTCCACATAAATAGAATCCATAATACCAAAGGGGTATGTATGAGGGGCCACCTACCACACTTCAAAGTTACAATTCTTTTAATTCACTACCATATAGATCTCTACTAAAATCATCCAATCTCACATCAATCACCGAAGAACATATATCACATTATAACATCCAATAATTAATTATAAATGATTGATAATTTATTATTCAATACATTACAATGACTTATAATTAAATTAAAAATTAATTCAGTTATTTATAATTTCATAAACTCATTAATCAATCTCATAATACTAAATTCTTGACCTACCAACACTGAAGGGATTTCAGAATACTCCATCCATCATATTAGTTAAAATCCTTAACAACTGATACTTATTCAATAGAAAATTTCATTTAAATTTAATCCAAAACCTATAAAAATCATGTAGTAACATACATCCATCAAACCTATATGTGAATGCAAAAAGATACAATCTTTTGAGATAATTTGGAAAATCTATAAAAATTACCAATTATTCTTGGATAATTTCACCACGACTTGGTGAAATTATCACCAAAACCCAAATAATAACATTTACAAATTTCCAAGAAAAATAGAGTAGGAAGAACAAAGGAAATGAAGTATCACCTTGTATCCCCTCCAAAATCACATCAAAATCATCCCATTCCAAAGGAAGATTAATATTATGAAAGAAAGAGGAGGGGTGGATGGAATATGTGTTTGTGTGTGAGGTTGGAAGAAGAGGGGTAATGGATGAAACATCAATGGGGAATATGGATCATTTAATATTTTAAAAGAAATATGGATGGTCGCACATTTTTGCAACACTATTTTATAAACAATTCACCAACCATGTGGATGGTATGGTCTAGTAAAACCACTCTTTCAGGGTTGGGCTAAATTTTTAGTAACATTGTGTTACTATCATGTTACTTGATCTACAATACCATTTTTATAATCCACAAGGTTTCTATACAACCATGAATTAACTGTGTGTCATTCCCCTTTACAAAACCATCATACAGAGTTCACCTATATGGTTTCCCCTAACCATGCGGTAAGAATGTGGCATGGTAAAACAATAGAATTTCTTTTAATATTAATCATGAACCTCCAAAAACTCATTTTAGAACTTGAGGAACCTCTCATTCCTAAATATATGTCCTAAAATACCTCTTTAATAAATTCCAACTCTAGAAATTCCAATCCAAATCTCAATTTTCAAAATGACCAATACTCCAGAAATCCAAATAAATAATATGCCTACTGGAAATAATAATCCAAAAGTCATGAGGTTATAAAATGGGGTAGAATATATCCAATATATCATGATCTCATATCACTCCAAATCCAGATAAAAATTTAATTTTTATGGAAAATTTCTTTGAGAAGTGATTAATTCTTCCACAACACAACATTCGCCCTCACAGTGCAATCAAGTTGTTTACATAAAATAGTGAGAACAGGAAAAATCATAGATTTAACTTTTCAATGTGATAATTATTTCATAAATGATAATTTTAAACACCATCACATTTCATAATCAAATCATAGAGTTAAACCTTTCATTATAGCAATAAAACATCTATTTGACCACAATTTTATTTATACATAGGCCTATCATAGTTTGATGGTCTCCCTAACAACATGATTTTCTCTAATAGTACTCAAACATATAAAAAATTATCTTTTAAAATTAAAACTTCTTCAAAACATCGAAAATACATTATCCCCATTAAAATAATTTAATTTTATCTAATTTTTAATGTGATTAATGTGTTGGAATGTGTGTTAAAAATGAAGGACAATACCAATGTCACAGAAATTTCACATATCACATCTACATCTCATATTATTTCTAATCTATTGAATATCAACCATTTATTTAGAGTATTTTCATACAAAAACACCTTCTTAGTAACAAAATTTGTTTTCTTCACTTTTTCCCAATGAGTTTTCTTTAAAAAAAGGTTTAATAAAATTCCAAAAAATTATTTTCATTTGAGGAGTGTTATAAATACATATCAATATGATGGACATCAGAGTTTATAGAATTATTTCATAATTCCCATAGATATTTATTCCTAATACCAACCCTTTATTATCCCCCATCCAGGAGTAAATAATCCAAATTTTTGGATTCACATAAAGAATAAGGATCAATTTTAATCATCGATCATATTATCATACAACCTATATAATGAAAATAAATGTTTAGTATATATACATTGTTATACACCTTCCCTTTTATTTTATGTTAATATTATCAATATGTGTTTGTGATCATTCAATAGAATTGTTTTCATGATAAACATCATGTTTTTCTACAATCAACATATCACTCTATAATTGAATCAATTTTATAATTAGAATTATTTTTCCTATTCTTGATTTTTTTTGACCATTTGAGTTTTATAAAATTTATTATTCCCTATTTCAATTAAATGGTGTCTTCTGGGGGGTTTATTTGAATAATGTAGGATGGTTTAACACGAAAGATTAAATTATTTTAAAAAATTGATAAAATTGTAATTTCCTCTAAAATGCAGTCTTTAAATGAAAAAATGAACATCTCCATTGAGTCTAGAATGAGATGTTTTATTTTTTTTGTATATTGTTAATATTGTTTCAACATTTAGAATATATAGTGTCAATGGTAATGGTATTTAAAATAAATAATATTTTTTTAAATTATTATTTTGACAAAAAACTCCTCTATTAAAATATCCTTAATCAGAACGGGGAGGTAGTTAAGATTTTTATATTTTATTGAAATAGTGTTCTCTACCAAAGATAGATATATTTTCATAGAATAGGGATTAAATAAAAAAGGTATGGTCATTTGATTATAACATTCTATTTAGATAATCCTTGACCCTTTAAAACTCTCTCCATATATTATCCTCTAATGATTTATTCTAGAAGAAAATTGAATTATGTTGTTCTATAAATAATAACTGAGATAATAAAATTGGATTGGTAAAAATTTAAAGATTGAATTTTTACTAACCCTTGAGATATATTTGACATACCAAGACTTCTCTCTAATGATTTCCGATAGTGAGATTAAATTCATGAAGCATATATTATATATATTAATTTTTATTTTCTTATATCCTTAACAACTTAATAATCTTAAAAATTTGATTCATGGGTTATGAGATGTCATGGGGAGATGTTTAGGTGATCCAAAATAATATCTTTAATTTTAAAAACCTAATTATTGAATAAATTTTAAAATTATAAAGATATATTCAATCCTTCTAGAAGTTTAAAAATTAAAATTATGGATTCTTGGAAATATTAGAGAAAATTTTTAGGGATTTTTTTTTAAAAAAAGTGAGATAACTTCTTCATTTAGATGAATCACACTAAGAAACGCACATCGTTATAAATATCTCAAAGATAAAAATGTAATTAAATTAATATCACATCAATTATATTTATGGATTGACTGAAAATATCGAGATAATTTTTAGATAATTACATATTCTCTCTATAATTTTAAATACTTAATGGATTTTTATTTGAATAGGTAGTCTACAATCATAATACCAAGGATTAGAAGAATCTATGATTAAACTTTAATAGTGATTGGTGGTGGTCAATGGGTGATTAACCACTATGGATGACATTAATTAGTGGTGGATGGTATCATTAAGGAGATGTGGTGGTATAACATTAAGGACCATAAAATCAAATACAGATGGCATACATTGTAAAACATGTCATTTTCATGGGTGGATCATATATGTGTTCATAGCACAACATGGATCTCATATGGTTATCCATTCATTTTAATATGATGATAAGTCATGTTTATATGTGTCCACATGAATATTCTCTTAGTTAAATTCAATAAATATAGTGGTGTCCATGTGTTATATGATTGGATAGCCACTATGGGAAATGAAACAAAGTGAAATAGTGGGTTTGGGGGTGGAACCACACCTCATATGGTTTTCACATGGAACCCCTTGATTTGAAATATATGAAGGGTGTGCATGGGGGAATGTGAGACCAAATTTAAAAACCTAAAATTATGTTAGACTCATGTCAACACCATAGACCTAATAGAAAATTATTTGGTTAATTTTATACAATATTGGTAATAATATTACTAAATATCAAATATAATTAAGTAAATTATTAATAATAATTTAACATTGAGATATTAAATAAATTTAAAGGAAATTGTTTCACTAAAAGGTCATCGATTATCTTAGATAATGAACATGATGACAAAAGTAAATTAATCTAAGATAAATATTTTTTATTATTTAATGAATTTAATAAATATTAAGATAAAAATAATTGAATCATTAATTCTAGTTATGGAGATTCATGAATGTTACAGAAGGGTTAGAAATAAATGATGAACTAATATTCATGGTGAATGTAATTGATGATGTTTTGGGATAATTAAAGAAATGAATAATTATAGTATTGATAATTATAGATATAATGATGATAAATTTTATAAATTTATATGAAGATGAAATGTTATTAAATACCTAATGTTTTCTCTTCATGATATTTTAGGGAAATTAAAAGAAACTTATTAATTCATATTGAATAAATGAGTTTGAAGTGATGGTATTTAATACATGGGAAGTAAATGAATATGCTTTGAAACTATTAAGGTTATGTTAAATGATTAATTGAATAAAAAGTTAAATTATCATAATACATATGATAATATTAATTCATATAAGAAAATTAAGTTAGTTACTTAATTATTGGTAATTATAAATGAATAAATAGAAACATTAAATGGTTTTTTAACAAAAAAACTATTAGACTTAATGTTATGACATATTTGAATTAATAAAAAAATAAAAAATAAACATTCAGTGAATTATTGGAAGTGTTAAATAGTGTTAATGTTGTGATCCAATAATGGAAATGAATTAATAAGATTATTAATAATAATGTGATATATTCCCAATAAAAACTACATTCTTTATCGATATATGAGTATGTTATATATTCCATGAAATTCATTCTTAGATAATGAATAATGGTATCAGGAATCATGTTAAAATAAAGAGATAGTGTCTTTCTTATAAGAATTCAAATAAACTATGAGAATATTGGGAAATATAGTGGAACTAATTTGGGTCACATTAGATGAAATGAACATAATACATAAAGTGTTCATTGATATCATTCAAGATATGGCGTGGTTATATAAATAGTTCAATAACTAATCTATAATTTGTATTGAATTATTATTATTAGTCATCAATGAGATCATGATAAAGGAATTTATTGTGGATGATGGATTGAATTTATATTATTGTACATAAAGTCTTAGTTGGATGATTGGTAGGATTATTTATTGAGTGAATTAATCTCTTTGTATACTCATTTTCATAGGGGTGAAAGACTAGTCAATGTTGAAGGATGAAGGGTACTACCATGATTTCATTTTCACTAATGCTATGATTCAAGTTAGATTTAGATGTTGGAATTTTACCTTCTCATCCATGGTTTGGGGAAGATACTGGAAATGAAATATTTATATATTTATTATTATTCACTCATATAACATGGTTAGGTAATATTAATTAAACATGGGATTGTGATAGGAGATGATAAACTTGAGTGTTTACATTCTTCTCACCGATAACACTAGGATCAAGGTGGATGATGATGTGTGGGACTATTACATTAACTAACCCGGATTTCTAGATTTGGGGTAGACTAGATATACAAGGAAATTTTTCAACCCATAGTTATGGGTTATGGTTGACTGGATACTCGGTTATAACTCTATTATGGAATTGGTATGGAGTTATTCCTAGAAAATATTAAGATAGTGCATCCATAGTGAATCATTGGTTTGGACAGATTATGAAGGGATGAGTGTTGATATAATATTTTCTGATATATTATTTTTTTATGTGATTATCATCCATTTTGGGGGTGGATGAGTTCTAACATATGACAAGAGTTGTGTGATTATTCTTTATATGGATACATTATTACAATGGTTACTCCTATTTGTAGGGTTGGATTTTAAAATGGTGTGGAATAGAAAATTGGTATTATTACTCCTCTTCAAGAGACTATGTTCTTAATTATAGAACAATGGGGTTGGGATCTTGGGTATCAACTAACCTCAAGTATGATATAGTTCATGAGGGGCATTTTTAATATGATATTTAGAAAATATGTAATCATTATTATTTGGTGTCTATGGAATGCGTGATAAGGTTTATCATGACCATAATTATGATTTAGAATGATGATAAATTATTATCTTACTTATTTTTTTACTTTTTAATTGTTGATTCACTTAGACACTTGTCTTCCAGGTTGTCAGTTTACGACATGGTATGGTCTTACTGATTATTATTGCTCACATTGTATGTAAATACATAAATTGATCGCTTGTGTGTCCATGAAAATTATAAAATGAAAAAATTGAATGATATATTAGGTTAGGGATGAATAGAAGATACAGCATTTGTTTCCATGGATTTTACCATATGATGACTATACTCATGTCATCATTATTTTGGTTTATAACTATTTAAGGTGTATTGTTTATATCTAGTGATTTATTTGATTATCATGCATTTTATTATAGATAAATTTTTATATACACATGTATTGTATTATATACTTATTGATTCATTTATATGATGGTGGATTATGTTAAATGATAGCAAGTGATAGGTTATATTGAGAGGTGTTGTATCTCATTTGTAGAGCCCAAATGGTTTGTGTAGGGACATTAAGAGGGGGTGAATTTGTGTACCCAAATTTTTACCTAATTTACTTTCTTTTCAATTATCCCATATTACTCTCAAACTTATTCCCCTATTAAGAGCAATGGACCTATTGTGTTCTTCCAATAATCACATACCCATTCAAGTTATATAAAAAAAATATTAGCAACTAATTATTTTTACAATGTTTGGTACAAAGACCTACTCCTTGTCATGATCATCATGTGGTTGTTTCACAGATTCTATTATCACCAAAAGTTTAAAGTGATTACAAATTCATAGAATTGGTACATGATTTTTATATAGGAAATAAAAAAATTTCCTATATTAGTGTTGTTCTTTATATTGGTTCAACCAGTATTCAATGGCATTGTTTATACTGGTACCACGAGTTTTTTAAAAAATATTCAATAAACATCTCAAAAAGATCTTCTCTACAGTATTGGATGACTTCACATCAACTAAATAATCCTTTTCTTTAACTGAAGGATATAGAATTATACTAAGTCAATAATATTTTAAATATATTGGCCTATTACTCATCAGGGAGTGAAAGATGAAATTTTCTTTGCTTCTCACTACATAATCAAAATGATCAATTGATAAATCTTTAAACATAATGATATTTTTATTCTTCATCAATATATCTATTGTTGATGAGTATACTCCTTTTTCAATAAATCTCTCAACCTCAATTAATGTGTGCTATTGATTCATAAAATTTTTCTATGTTATTTATGAAAGATAAAACTTTGACACCTTAATTCCTTTATCTTCTTGAATTCTCAACCTCATTAAATCATATTCTCCTCATGAATGATGCATGGAACATGAAACCTAAGCACAATAAATTTATTTATAATTTTTATGTGTTGTATTCAATTATTTGAGGTGTCTCAATTTAATCTCTCACCTATACATGAAAGCATGAATGAACTATTCACTTTTTATTTGTTTCTTCATACACACATTTTCCAATATTCTTTAGTTTGAGGTTCAATTCATATTTGTCTTGAATTTCAAGGATGGTTGTGGAAACATAGAGCCTTATTTAAGAATATTGTGATTCAAACTAGATATAACACATCATTGTCAACCAGTCTTCACACAAACTAGTAGGATAACACGTAGAGTATTGCTCTACCTTGTGTGGGATCACAGAACAGATTCTTTATGAAGCCTTAAATTGTGTTAATATCAAGTAGAAATACCTATATCTTCCCTTATCCTTCATCTAAGAAGATATTCAAGGATAATACTTCTCATGAGATAAGGTTTTACATAGTCTCTTCTATTCAAAAAACAAGATCAATCTCAAAATCGGTAGTAACTCCCTCAATCAAGGGCTCTCATATTTTTATTAGTGATGATAACTAACTTGTTACACTACCTTAGATCCTATTTTTAATCCATGTTGAATAATCCTTAAATTCCCTTCTTTGTATTCCATGAATGGAAATCTCGATTCATTCAGGTATTTTCAAAAGTATGAAAAAAAATAATGTCTTCGTGTATCTCCTTTGAGGTGAGTACCTCTCATGAATACGATGAGGATCATATGCTTCATCTATTCCAAGATCTTCAATATCATCCCCTTCTCAAATATTATCTACAACTATCATTTACATTCAACCAATGATAATTCATAGATTTATCACATGCAAGCAAGATGAAGATTTCATGTAGGAAGTTCCTTCATCTTATCTCCTTGCAAAAATGTCCACAAAACATTTATGGAATCATATGGTTCATTAGACAAGGGTTTGATCATAATCTCAAGTTTACTGGGCTCATGGGACTTCAATGAGTTATGATTTAATGATTTGTATGGAATAAAAAACTAATATTGGCTACATTATGTGGCCATTACATATCCATCATTTTAATTATATAAGAATAGTGATGGAACATATATATTTCCCACATTAGTTTTTCATAGAGACACCATCTAGTTTATAAGATAAAGTGGGTAAGATCTCTATTCAATCTGGCACTACGGTTGGAACCCAGATTCACTAAACAACACACCTACACAAGTCCTAAAACACACCATCCAAATTCTTCCATGTGGGATTTTAGGCCCACCTATGTGAGCCCTTAGATGTAACCTCTCTAAAAACCTTAACTATGGAGCTTATACACCACACATATTTCCTAGTTGTTGGCTCAAACTAGCCTCTGTTAGGTTTTAGGTCCCACACATCACATAGTTGAGGTAGGTCCCACAAATACCTTAGTTGAGGTTAGCCTTGGATGGTAGTGGGTTATCCCACTATTTTTAAATGAGGATACATAAAAAATAATTCATAAAAATACTAAGTATAATGTATAATTCCCATCTTAATCTATAATAATCTCATCATCAAATACCTAGGATCCTTAAATTCCTTTTATTCATTTTCATTCATCATGAAAATTAATATTTCCATGCTTCTAATTAAATAGAAACTTATCATGTAATAATATTAATATTATTTGGCCTTAATTTATCTTCCTCATGAATCATATAATATATTTTGGCATGGAAACATTTAAATATTCTTCAAAAATCAATCCGTCATGAAAATGAAGATTTTTATGTTCTTCATATTAGTTCCTCGTGCATCTTTTAGGGACATCACCTTATTGAATATTGAGTAAAATTTTCCCTTTCCTATTATAAATGACAAATGTCTTTCAACTTAAGAAAAATTCAATAATCATCATAGTTACTGGGTGAATTGTCTAATGATTCCATAATAATTCTATAGGCATCATCACATCAATCAGGGATATGTTTGAAACTCGTTCCAAAATTTTGATTCCACGATTGATCACTAACTAGACACAGACTTTTGATTCCTTCTTAAATATTGAGAATAAATACAACCATACTCATCGAACATCCACATGGACTTTTCAATCTCCCCCTTTGGATTTTTTTCAATACCATTTCCTTAAATTAAATGTCCCTTATCACCATTATTAAAATTTAATTAAAAGGATTAATATGGGGTTTCTCTTCTACCTTACAAGGAATTTAGAAATTATTTCTCATTTTTATGAATTAATAATGGTAAGACATTGTTGACATGTAAAGGATACTTTAGTTGGTTATCTATAAGTCTATGTGGGATAACCAATTATAGAAAACAATATAGATTCAACAAAGGTTGTTTATGATGTCCATTAACAACCATGAATGTGATATTGTGATCATATATATTTCCCAAAGAGTGGGTTTGTATAAAATAGATTTATCAAGTAATATATTCACCTAAACAATTCAAAAATATATCATAAATTTCAAGTGAAAGGATATTTTACACCCTCTTTCAATGAGATTACTCATCAACCAACACTCCCCCTTGATTCACATGTTTAACATAATCAATATATGGTAAAAAAGTGTAATTTTCTTAACTATTTCTTAAAAATCCATATAGATTAAATTAATTTCATATATTCATGAAACAAGTATTAATAGCATATATTTTATTCCAACTTCCCCTAAATTGGTGCACTCCCTTTTATTTGACCTGGTAGAAAACTTCATAAGATATTCTTCAAGATGATTAAATTAATGATCCACCATTGTGGAACTATTAAAGTTATTTTCATATATTCAATAATCAATACAACTTGATGTCTTACACATTTCTAATTAATTTCTCATCTTGAAAATGGACAGCACCTTAAATTCCATACAATTTAATCACACCAATAAAACACAATAATTAAGGGAATGATATTTAACACTTCTGAGCCTCTTAATAGGTGAAACAAGGATGATAATTTCCTCTAAACCCAGATATTCCATTCCTTATAGATATAAAGTGTCTAAAACTATTAATTCTTGTTCCTCCATTATATTTTACATTTTGATAATTCTTGTACATCATGGACACTTTACATCAATTCACCTTCATCTTATGTGGATTTTTATCCTCACTTCTTTCAGTAGTGATGAATTTTCCCATGGTGCTTGTTTTTTTGTCTTCAAAGTCTCCCTTTGAGCTGGTAGAATACTTATAAAATTGTTTCTATAATGTAAAACCTTATTACACCTTCTAAAAATGTTTTGTGAGATAGTTGAGTTTTCATGTGTTGCAAACCACTTAAGAAATTCAAGACCTTTGTGTGTAACAATTTGTTTTCCCTTTCCTTTTGTTTAGTTATTACTTCATCCTCGTATTTCTTTATTTCTCTAGAAACATGAAATTAAGTAGAGAAGATGATTAAGATATAATTCTTAACATATTCTATCATAGAGTTTTCACATGTATTATTAAATGATTTTGAGTTACCTTTCCTATGTAACTTATCATAATATTCTCCAGGAATGTCTTTAATCAATCATATCTTTTTGTTTCTCTCTTCGATTGATACTCTTATTAATTTTATATTTATTTAATTAAATTCCATGGACTCTTTACATATTTCCATGATATAAAGTATCATTCCATAGTAGAAGAATAATGTATAGGTTGATATGAAATTCTTGGATTCCAACTTATCATCCTTCTTGGGACTGCCTTGCATTACATTCTTCTTGAATTCATTCTTCTTCTTATCTCCCAAGGATGAATTTTTAACTTTTTTTATTCTTCATTTTTTGTGGCCATTTCTTATCATCAACATATGAATAGTTTTTGTTTGTAATATAACATCACTTATCATAATTGTGACCACTAATATAGTAATAATCACATAATTATTCAAAATAACCAAATTTATTCTTGATAGAGGGAATATTATTTATCTATGTATTTTTCTTCAATTATGCAGGTTTCTTCATTTATTCGTATCTAAAATCCCTGATTGTAGGCCTTCTTTAATTTTAATATCTTCAAACATTCTACCAAAATTTAATGGATTGATTCCCAAATTTCCAGCAACACCAAAAAATAGCCAATAGATCTCATTCTTTTTCTTATAGTACAATTATGTTTAGATTTAATACTGTGTTGTTTCTGGGTTTGCATTTTTTTATTTGGAACATCATTTTGTGAGTAATTTTTCTTGATCATACCAGTATTCACCCTTAATGCTTTGGTGGATTTATCATCATTTATATTAACCCACATTTTCCCTGCCCTTCACTTCAAACATGCATTAGAAAATGAGACTACACTGGTAAAAAACATAATTAACTAGTTTATGGGTTACCTTCTAACATTATTTTATATAACGGTGATAATGAGATGATATGGAGCCCTTATTACCAATAATATGAGTCTCTTCAGTGAAATTATTCACATAAATAGTTTTTATAGAAATATCCCTTCTTGGTTCTTGACTTTCCTTATTTTTTTTGTGGAAGAATTAATCTTCTCAGTAACTAGTGAAGTTCCAACAAGTGTCTCCATTAAATTTCACAATTAAATATCACGTTCAAGACACATCATGAAAAATTAAATAAGATCATTTTTTACTTGATCTCAGTCTTCCATCCTATTCACTTTTTATTATATTGATATGTTCTTCATGTTGATTACTACCTTCATTTAGAGATATGTCAAAGTCTTTGATTCTTCCCGATTTAACTTCCAACTGGGATTCCTTAACTCTAATGGTAGATTTATGTGTCTATTCAAGAGCATGGATCTTCTGCATATAGTATTTATGAAACTTGGTATTTATTTCTATGAACATGTCAAGCACTTTGACCTTACATTTTTTTATTCAAATTAATCACCTTGTAATTTAATGAAAACATTGATCAACGTTTGAAGTGCATGGATTACTTTAGAAAAAAACATGTTCAATAAAATTTCTCTCATAACTATGCCATTTCAATTATTCTTTAGTTATTGAAATCTTTTTTTTGCAGAGTCACAGATTATACCTTTTCTTCAAAAAGTTCTATGAGAAAATTTCACCTTTTGAATTTCTTTTCAATTGAATTCTCCTATTTATTGATTTATTATTAATGTTTTTCTCCTTTATAAAATAAATCCTTTAACGAATAAAGTATAGATTAAATCATTGTTTCTGTAAAATTCTTCATATATCTTTCATATTGAGAGTAGGGACCTTTAAAATATTTGATAGATTCAACTTCCCCATATTCTCTATAGCTTAATCTGGTTTCCTCATTCCAATAATTATCAACTAATTTGAAAAGAGTGCATTGATCCTTATCTTATTTCTTTGAGATTTTTCTATATCTTCTTACTTACCACTTCTCCATATTTTTTTACATCCATATTATAATCCTTCATGTTTTATTTACATCATGAGATTCTTCAGAATCAACTTCAAATATGCACTTCATATAAAACATTAAAAAAACTAGGAATAATAATTTTATCTAATCAAAGGAATAACTACTCTCTATTACCACTTATAGAAATGAGATGGATTGTGTTGGGACACTAATATGGGGGGTTAAATTAGTGTACCCAAATTTTTACGAAATTTAATTTTTTTTCAATTAGACCCTCTTACCCTTGAACCTCTAACCTGGTTAAGCGTAATGGATTTTTTGTGTGTTTTCAATAATCGCATACACATTAAATACATATAGTAGAAGAAATATAAGAAAAAACTATTTTTACAATATTTGGTACAAATACCCACTCTTTTTCATGATCAACCAATGGTTGTTTCATGGATTCTCCTATCACTGTAAGTATGTAGTGGTTAAAAATTAGTATAATTGGCACACAATGTTTATATAGAAAATAAGTAATCTTTCTAAGTCGGTGGTGTTCTTTCTACAAGTTCCACCAGTCCTCTAGGTCATCATTTATACTGGCACAACTAGTTCTTTAATTATATTTAGTAAACATATAGATAAGATCTTCTATACTTTACTAGATGAATTTTCATCAATGTAATAATATTTTTCTTCAAATGAAGGATTTTCACTGCCACAAGATCAATAATATTTCTGAACAATGGCCTACTAATCTTCAATGAGTACAATATAAAACTATCATTGTAGCTCACTGCCTATTCATAATTATCAACTTATTAATATTTTAACACACTTTATGTTGTCTTACTCCTCAATATATCAATTTCTTAGGTAGATACTCATTTCATAAATGAATTTCTTATCTTAAATTAATGTTTTCAAGTGATGTACACAATTTCTTCAATGTTATTTTATATAAGATAAAACTTTCGAACCATAATTCCTTTCTCTTCTTGAATTATCAACACGATTAAATCATATGCTCTTCATGAATGATTCATGGCATGTGTAACCCTTTAAAATTAATTTTATTTAGTGTTATTTTATGTGATATATTCAATTATTTCATGTATCTCAATTTTATCCTTCACATATGAATGCAATCATGCATGAACTATTCACATTCTTCTTTTTGGATTCATTCATAGATGTAAATTCACACACATTGTCCATTATTTTATTTAGTTTTAGGTTCAATACATATGTGTCATGTTTTTCAAGGGTGGGTGTCGACACACAATTCCTTCTTCTTGAAAAGTGTGATTCACACAAAATATAACATATCTTGTCAACTAGTATTCATGAAACACACTTTATGTGTGTACTTTTTATTTTGTGTGATAATGAATCAAACTTTCATTTGATAAACCATGATCATAGACTGCATGCAATAGGATTAGTGAAAACCAGGAGGATAATGAATAGAGTATCATACTACCTCTTGTGGATTTGCAGAATAAATTCTTTATGAATCCTTTGAGTGTGTTAAATCGAATTCAAAAGACCCATAGCTTCCCTTCTCCTTTTCACAATAAGAGATGCACATAAACTCTTCCACATGATACACGGTTTCATAGACTCTCTGTTTTTTTATAAAACTATAGTTATCTCATTATAAAAAGAAACTACCTCTATCAAGGGTTCTTCTATTTTTATAGGTGATGATCACTGACTCATTACACCACATCATATCCACTTTTTATGTTGTGTTTAATACTCTTTCAATTATTTACTTTGTATGTCTTTAATGGAAATCCCGAGTATTTCAGTAATTTTTAAATGTATGTCAAAAAATGTGGGTGCAGGATCATGTAGTTCATGTAGTCATGAAAATAGATTTACGTTAATGTGAGGTTGTTTGGGATTGTTTAGACTAAATTTTACTAATGAAATCTAGTTCATGTAGTCTTGATAATAGTATTTTACAAGTTTTATTAAGACTGACATATTTCTGAGCATGACCCATATTTATAACTCATGACTGATAACTTACTATGAAATCTCAGGTTTTATAGATGTGAAATTTTCATCATATAGAATAAACTCATGATCACGTGATTCTATGAATGATTTGACAAAAACATTTGATGGTATTTATAGACCAGAATTAAGTAGGTCTATTGATATCCATGTCATATGATATGGGCTCGAGATTGGGGAATTTTTATGAGGATGGTGGAAAATGATTTAGGATTTTTTGATATTTCACTCCCCATCATCAATTGTGCAAATTATCTGAGGTAGTGACAGTGAATGATATGTTATAGTATATCTCCAAATAAGGAATTCCAAAATTTTCAAGAAAAGTCAGATAGTAGTCTTGAAATATAATATTACCGATTTTATATGGAATGAATGAGAAAATTTATCAATTCCATCTAAATTATTATCTTCTATTGTATGAGGTGATTATAATTTTGAGTTTTTTCTTATGTAATATTTGGAAATATTACAAACTTATGTGTGAATTTAATGGATTTAACCATTGAGTTTACATAGATTAGTTCATAACATGTGGTAAATTATGAAATGGTAAGTCTTTTTTATTTAAGAAACATAGTGAAATCATAATGGGGTATTTTATAAGTATATTATGACTTAATAGGGTTAAAATTAGTTGGATTATTTCCTTGTATAGTAATTTCTCATAAGTAACAAACATGTGATAATATTTAAAATTGATGTAAATAGATAATATAATCCCTGTTTCAAAATTTTTTTACTCCATGTGTGTTTTATTGCAATGATTCTCATTTAAAATATAACTATTTATTTATTTCATATTATATAGTAATTAAGAATGACCTATGAGTATTATTATGATGATCATTTGAAGATGAGTATTAAATCCTTTAATAATATAATATATTCCCTTTGATCTCAAAATGTGTTGTTCTAGGTTCTAAGTATAACCAATCATGGACTAGATAAATGGATAGGATCATCTGTGTAATAGAATATGGCACGATAATATTTTAAGATGTATTTTTTCCAATAAATTAAATTTCTTTGATATTTTTTGTTATACTCAACAATGAGTTTAGATGAACCTTGTTATACTGTTAAAATATTGTTAACTTCTAGCCATTAAATTGGTGGGTATGAATTGGACTAACTAAATTATGAAAATGTATGTTTTAAAGAAATATTAAAAAAATTAATTAGTTATCAATTAATTAGAAGTGAAACTAAAAATTATTTGAAAATAAAGGAGGTTTTTTTTTCTGAAAAAACTCTTTTTATGTGAACAAAGTATTTTTATCCTAATAAATTAAATTTATCACTTTTTTTAATAGATTTAATGAAATTTATATATAATATATTCAATAAAATATTTAATATTTTTCTAATTGTTTTTATTATACATTCATAATAATAAATATAGTTTTATGCTTAAATTGCATTTTTTAAAGTGATTTATGTCAAATTCTTCACACTTACATTAAAAATATTTTATAGAAATTATATGTATTAAGTTAGATAAAATGAATTAAATATTGATAATCAGGTGGTTCAAAATTTTTAAATAGTCCACTTTTATTTTTGGTCAATATGAATAGTAATCTGGGTAAAATTTATCACCTTGGTAATGTGTAAATCAGGTTAATCTCATTTAAAAATAAGTGTTAAGGCCATAATTTTTCATAATAATTCTTATTTCATGAAGTTAAATCGATCCTTATCACATTAGTCTCAAAACTTATTATTTTCATGAAAACTTGTCTATGAAAATGACCAATATAATATTAAAATAAAATAAAGTCACAAAAGGGCATTCTCTATGTTTTTAATATCTCTTAAGTGTCTAAATAGGGACAAAAGTAAATTATGAATAAATTTAAGCGTTTATTTTGAGTTTAATGTTAGTATTGTTTAGATAAAATTTTGTTTTAAATTTTTAGTAATTATATAATGACCTTAAATTCTTATGAAACACTAATGTAGTATTTATCTATTTAATAAAAAATATAATAACTGATATTGAAAATAATAAAAGTTATATATGTTGAATGATTTAATGGGTATAAAAAATTTTATAGATATATATGAGATATTATGGTTGTGTTAAAGTAATATTTCTTAATTACCCATTTTTTATGTATTTAATGTTAAATTAAAGGAATAATGTTCAAAATGACATTAATGATATTTTATAATAAATAATATTTTATTAAATGATATAAAATTCATAAAAATATTAGTTTTGTCCAAATTAATGTTATATGATTTTAAGAATCAACCAGAGTCCATTTACAGGAAGTTTTTCTTTTTATCATAACATTATTAACCCTTAAATGTTAGAAAGAATTAATATTACAGTAATTTTCAAAAGGGTTCATGGGGGGTTAAAAGTAAAAGATAAGTGTAAAAATTTGATCCAAACATGCCGACATTATATTTTAATAGATAATTTAGACTCATCATAATATTATATTATAATATTATCCATTGTTATCCATTTGGGTATCCAAATTAATTTATATAAATTGAATATTTTATGAAATTCTAAGAGTGACCCTCCCCTCAATTATAAAATGGAACCATCCTTTATATTATAAATACTACATTAACACTTATGCTCAACCAAAATATACAAGTTTCTATTATCCAATTTTCTATTCACATCCTAGAGGTTTTTTTCTTCTCAAAAGACCAACCCTAAATCCCTTTAGAGGAGATCTAAAATAGTCATTACAATGAATATGTAATCTCCCTAACTGATCACTTTCTTTTAAATTTTTATTTTACCACATATAAATATATTATATTATTTATAGAATAATAAATTCGGTATCCTAAATATAATTAAATGTTATTATGTTTATGATAACTCCATCATTCTCTCTCTTTAACATTAAATCGGAGATAAAAGTATTGATTGTGTGTACATACATCTTATCATCTCCACACAGTGATATAATTCATTTTTCATCACCATATTTTATGGATGAGTATTCTGATGGGTTTAATATTGAGAAAAGAAATTTATAAAACAATCTTACTATTGAAATTATAATATCATTTCCACCATCTTACCAAACAATCCTTTTGAAAATGATAGCATCGTTCATGCGTACATGTGGATTATCACCTCCACAAAGCGATGTGATTTTTTCCATTTATATTTTACTTGGAAGGAAATGAGGATAGATTTTATGAATATATATTATATATATGATATAATAGTAACATTAAAAGGTTACTTAATATTTACCTTTATTTTGTTCTATATGTTGAAAAATGAAAATAATGTTCATGTGTACGTACGACTTACCATATCCATGAAAGATGTAATTAATTTTTAATCAATAATTATTATGGATCACTGTAAATATATATATAATTAATATTTATGATATTAATAAAATTATAAACATCAGTAAGGTGATTAAACTATGATAAAAGTATAAATATCAGAAATAAAAAACAAAAACATACACTAAAAACGAAGCAATTATCACCCAAAATACTGATTTTAATAAATAATTATCAATAAATATGTGATAAAAGGTTAAAAGTAGTTATTATATATATATATATATGATTATGGATTGTAAGTACCCAGTCAGGATAGTTGTATCACTGATAGAGAGAGGGGTTGAATGAGTGATACTTTTTCTTTTATGTTTCCTTTCAATTAAAATAACTGTCAGCTCCTGTTGAAGATTTTATTCCCAATTAGAAACAATTCAAACACACATCCATAGAAACAAAAGTATTTACAATGGTCACTATTCAATATGAATAGCTACATCCTTGGTCTGGTTTATAGAAAATCCAAACCCACACAACCACTAGAAAACATCCCTTGGATTACAATGAGCAGGATATTCCATTTCACCCATGTAGCACTTTGAAAATATTCCAATAGTGTGTGTGATCTCTATTAGAAAAAATTGGGTAAATCAATGATTTTTTAACAAAACATGTTATATGTGATTATTTTCAATTTACACAAATTTATTTAATTAAAAACCATTCTTCACTTTATTACCCCGAATCTAGTAAGAACTTCATAGACTTTGTCAAGGAACACCTAGAACAAAAATCTCAGTAAAAAAAAATTGAGTATGAAAATCCTATTACGATTTTACCAGTACGATTATCTTTAGTACACTTCTTCTTAGTATGATTCTTACTGATAGAATTCTCCCCAACATGATTATTCCTAATACCATAGATAGGAATATACACCACTTATTTTCTAGGTACGAAAACCTTAGTCTTATTTCTCTATTACTATTCTTACCAGTACTATTGCTCCATACAATGGATATAAATCTGGTGGAATATGATTGAGACAATCACAAACTCCTTCTTCCTTTATCATGAAATCCCAATATGGAAATTCAGAATATGATTATTCATACCAATAATATGATCATCTAAATACAATTGAAAAGATGAATATGGTAATTAGATGAATATGATTAATCACTGAATACAATGATCAGCTGAATACAATGTTGTGATCTTGTATCTTCTCTTTTTAACATCACCCATAAAAAAATTTCAACAAAAGACACAGTACGGAAATCCTCTTCTTCTCTCTAAAAACATGGAGCTTCTATAACTTCTGTGGTGAAAAATACATCAGTCAAAAAAATTGAAAGTACACTCACCTTTTATAGGTGACCCATGAGATATTTTGCAAGGAATCCAGAAAACATTCCCACTCTAACAAATTCACCCAAATATCAATTTCCACTAAAATAACAGGTTCATTTATGACATGTTCAATGCTTCTTGAATATTCTTGAATCTTCTTTAAATATAATATCTTCTTTATACTATTCTTTTCAAAAGGCATTCCGATTTTAATTCCTGAATTTGATTTTCTTCAACAAAATTCTCTCTACTAATTGAAGAAACAAAAATACTCTTGTAATTTAAAGTTCCCCCTAGAAGATACATCTATATATTTTCTTAAAAAAAATTATCTTAATTATTTTGAAATATAATTCAATTATCAGATGATGGATTTTGACTAACTTGAAGAAACAATGCTCAATTCATTCAACTCTGCTCTTCAACCCACATGATAAAAGAATTTGAAAATATTTCATATTTCATCTATCTCTTGACCAACATGAGAAACAAACAGTATAATTCAACCCCTTTTATATGGTTAACTACATTATTGATCGGCCTCTATCATTGCGATTTTCATCAGCTTCTGCTCAATTACTTTTACATTAGTGTTTTTGAAAGCGTAATTTTGAAACATAAGTTTTCCACCTTACTTATTATTTATGTGAAATAAAAATCATAAAAGAATCATTACATTAAAATTACTCTTATTCATGTAGACTCTAATTCTCTATCAAAATAATCACTTCTTTCATACCAAATTCCAAGTGAATATTCTGACCATTTACTTCCGACAAGATGTATTCTCAAGTACATCAGTCCTTTCATTCTAGATTCAATGTGAATCTGATTACAATCAATCTATCATTACAATATTTACCCATTCCAGACCAAAGGTGAGTCTAATAGGAACATTTTCTTCTAAATAAATTCTTCTCGATATGATAAATATTCTTAAAAAAAGTGAGTCTAATTTTTATGGGAAAAAAATTTGTCTATTTTTCAACTAAATACTAAATGATTCAAAATTCAATTCTTCTTTCTAGAAAAACCGATCACTAAAAAAATTCTTCTTGATTATGATGGTTATTCCAATTTCCATCACCTGATGAATTTTTATCAATATCCCAATCTGATGGATCGTATTGACTCATCCAGATGTCCAAGATCTGATGCTAAATAAAATTCTTATCTTTATGATTCCATATCCAATAGAAAACTTCACTCAATATAATTTCTTTCTTAAATATAATGATTGATTGACAAAAAAACAACCAACACACAACTTGGGGATAACAATATCCCCCTTTGTATTTGTTGTCAATACTAACTTCAACCACTTGAAAATACAAAGTGATATTGTTTTTATTTTCTCACATTTTATTCTCTCCATTTCTATATTAGTCCCTATATTTATTTTATCTCTTCTCGTTTCTCATATTTATCCCCCTTATTAACAATCAAATCCAAATGGCCCATCATGAAAGGTTTTCCCCTTCTTGGAAAATGATATCATTTTTAGGGGTTGGAACATTTCATCTCTGAATCTTAAAACACTTCTTCAAAAAAGGTATCACATGAGTTTCTCAACAATTAACCTTCAACTAAACAAATAAAATTATATATGAGATAACCTAGTGTAGAAAAAAACAGTGTTTAATCAAGCTGATTATTGTTTTCCATAATAAAACATTCATGTAATACCTTTTTCATGTCTCTTCCAATATTCTCATTATTAGGGAAATCCATGAAAGAATTTTTTTTAATATAAAATTAACTGGCACCCATCTCAAAAAACATATCAGAATTTTTGGGTGAATCAATAAAATATTAAAGAAAAACTTTTCGTTACCTCGTTTCTTTAATTTTCAATAAAGGTAAGAGATTCATCAATTCCAGATTCATTATTTCAACTCCTTGAATTCCCTGTAAGTTATCATAGGTACAAAAAGATTTTGGGAATAAAGAGGAACATCAATTATTCTATAGAAACGTCAATCAGACTAAGATTCCTCTCTCATTCTTTAATTCTTCTTCTTTTTCTTGTATTTTTCATTATACATGATTTATTCTTTCTTTTCATCCTTATCAGGTAATGTAACAACTTTATCCCTATCTATATAATTTTCTGATGAGTATGTGAACCTTTCTTCATCTTTAGTAACATCTTTATTATAATCAGTTTATAACATTCTATCCATGCCTACCTTTTGTTTTGGCGGGATAGTTAAACCACTTTTTATATCATGCATCCCTTTCTTATATCCACAATCAGTTGATAATTGTTTTTCAACTATTCTTATATATTTTGATGACAGTTTCCTCTCCTTTTCATTTAATTATTTTTTTTCTTCCTCTAACTTCTTATCCAGGTCAACGTCTTCTGGCCAAATAACTAAGCACTCTTTATTCTTAGACTCAACATATCTATTTTTTCTTAACTTCCAAAACATCCCACTTCTGAGAATTGTTAAGAAAATTTTTTTGTGCTAGTAATCAAACAATAGATCATTTTTTAAGTTGTCTAGGTTTTTCACATCGTTCAAAAATAGTTTCCAGTGGTTGGAACCTATTTTAAATCTTTACTCCATTATTATCAGGTTTCTTTAAGACAACCTTCTCATACTTCTTCTTTTGAGGGAATTAACTCTCCCTCAAAACTTGTCTTCAATAACCTATATAATAATATCAACATTGTTGGTTAAACAAGAATATATTTATTGAATGTCCAAATCCACCAAAATACCAGCAATATCCATAAAATGAGTATTTTCCTTTGAAACTTCCATATTGATTAGAATTGTGAATATGTTTCTCAGCCACCTTATTTCTTTATTCTCTGAGCCACAAACATTTTTATTATCAATCAGAGTCTTTATTTTATTTTCTAATTTATAGGAATCAAAATTATTTGAGACTTTTCTAGATTTAGAATTTTTCAAAAATATTTTTGGACTCAGGGTTCTTTGAGACTTATGAAATCCAAACATTGTTGGTTTTTTCCACATACATGACTTTCCCAAGTTTATTCCTTTCACAAAAAATGACATACTTCTTATCAAACTTTAAAGGTAACTCTTCATGATCCATATTATGATTTCCTTTATGAGAAATTTCACTAACTTTCAAGATATATTTTTTTGAAATTTTTTACATTTCTCTTCATCTTTAGAAAGTTTTTTTTGGCTGCGTTCCAACTCATTTTCTTTAGCCTTCATCATTATCTTTAGTGCTCATTAAAATAATTTTCTTCCCTATAAAATTTCATCAAATCTCCAATATCTACTAGAATCATTTTCTTCTCTTCTAAAGAGATTTATTTGAATTATTGAGGAACATTCCTCTTCCAACTTCATTTATTGATTTTAAATTCTTCTGATATTTGTCAAACATTCTTTCAACTCATATTTCAAATGAATTTCATGTTGAGTTTCTTCTTTATTAGAATTACTGCTTCTAAATTCTTTATAAATAATTTTTTCAAGAAAATTATTTTCACCAACATACTCAACATATTTCTCAAATTCAACTTAAATTTATTATTATTCATCAGAACAACTACTATCACTACTAGAAGATCTTTCCTTATAAATATTTCAATAAACATGTTCTCTTCCACATCATTTGAATCCTCCTGAAGATCTTTATCCTTAGATATAGATCTTCTCCTTTTGGATTTGGAGAACTTCTTGTCTTTCTTATTGAAAAGAATTTTTCTTTATCACCCTTTTTATTCCAGGATCTTCTTATCCATCCTTATTTTTCTTCACTTTTTTTCATCAATTTCTTCTTCATTACCTCTTTGAAGACAATGAAAAATAAAATTAAAAATAACTTCACATCCAAAAACATTAAGGGAAGTTTCCCTTTATACCTTATTATACCTGTTTTCACCCTTTGGGAAAACAATGATAAAAGTTCATTAAGATTTTTACATACCTCATTTTTAGAATTAGAATCTCCATCTTCTTCTTCTTTAATAATCTTCTTTGACTTTTCCTTCTTGGTATTATTGAAAGAAATTTATCTATAATATTTTATTTCTTATTTCATATATTTATCTTTTCTCATTTCATAAGTAATGAGAGTGTTATGAAAATCATCCAAAGACAATGTTTATATATATCTATCTTCTAATGAAAAAACCTTGGCATCAAGCTTGTTAGAAAGAATCCTCATGATATTTTCAAAAAAAAAGTAGAATCTTATAACTTTTCACCAAGAAATTTAATAGTTCTCACAATTTCATTTACCATGTTAATGAATTCATAAATAGATTCATGATCACCCATATTGAGGTATTCATACTTAAATCTATATATTTTTAACTTTTCCTTCTTTACTTTTGGATTGACTTCATAAATGCTGTTCATCTAATCCCAAATTCATTTACCAGTGGTAACTCCTATTAATATGAGAAAATCACTCTCATAAAGTTGTGAGAGTAATGAATTCTTAGCTTTTCCATCATTCTCAACGTTTTCCATATCAATATTAGTGAGTGGATAATTCTAAATATTATTAGGTAAACTATATATTACATCTCTCAAAACATCATACACAAGAGACATAAGATATGAAATTATTATTCATTTCCATAAATGATAATTACTATCATTTAAGACCAGATCCATTTATTATTCAAACAACTAAAACTATTTATCACAACTTCTTCATCAGATACTAAAACATAGAATTAGTGAAGGAAACCTTCTGCTTTGATACCACTTGTAAGAGCCCAGTCCAGATAGTTATATCACTGAGAGGGGAATGAGGTGAATTAGTGATGTATTTTATTTTTTGTTTCTTTGCAATTGATAAAAACATTGACTCCTGCTAAATATTATATTCCCTTCTGAAAACAATCCAATATATCCACAAAAACATAGGTATTTACAAGGATTACTATTCAATATAAATAGATACATCCTTATTATGGTTTTGAGAAAATCCAATACCACAAAATATACTAGAAAACAATCCTTGGATTACAAAAAGTAGGATATCCCCTTTCACTCATGTATCACTTTGAAGACAACTCAATAGTTCATGTTCTTCCTCTTAGCCAAAATAGGATAAATCAATGATTGTGTAACAAAACATGTTACATGTGATTCTTTTCAATTTCCACAAATGTATTCAATTGAAAATAAATTCTTAGCTTTCTTACCCAGAATATAGTAAGTACTTCTTACAATTTGATAAGGAAACCCCAGTATTAAAATATCAGCATGATAATTTGAGAATGAAATTCCCAGTATGATTCTTCTAATTACAATTATTCTTAGTCTGATTCTTCCTGGTATGATTCTCCCCGATACGACTCTTCCCGATATGATAAAGATGAATCTGCACAACTTCTATTATGGGTATGGAAAACCTCAGTATGATTCCTCTTGTACAATTAATCTTGGTATGATTTCTAAATATAATGGATACAACACTAGTGGAATACGATTGAGACAATTCTAAAATCCTTATTCTTCAATCTAGAAATACCAATACAGAAATCTTGAATCCAATTATTCATCCTTATATGATGATCATCCAAATAATATTGACAAAATGAATATGATAATTAGTTGAATATTTTTAATCAATAAATACAATGATCATCTAAATACAACATTTTGATCTTGTCTCTTCTCTTTTTAACTTCACCCGTTGAAACTTTTTCAACAAAAGGCATAATATGAAAATCCTCTTCTTCTCTCTAAAAAATATAAGATTATTTCTCTTATATAGTGAATAGTATACCTGTTAGAAAAAGTAAAAAGTATAGTTTCCTTTTATAGGATACCCATGAGAGATTTCGGCGGGAATCTTAATACTTTCCTACTCTAAACAATTCGCCCAAATCTCAATTTCCCTAAAAATCATAGGTGAAATTATAACATTGTTAACTTTTCTCTAATCTTATCAAATATTCTCAAAACTTGATCTCTTCTTCATACTATGCTTTTCAAAATCTAGTCTGATTTTAATTCCTAAATCTGATTTTCTTCAATACAATGCAATTTACCAATTGAAGAAAAAAAATACTCTTTGAATTAAAATCTCACCCAAGACAAAAAACCCATCTATTTTCTTTATAAATTATCTTTATTCATTTGAAACAAAATTTAATTATAATATGATGGTTTTTTACCCACTTCAAGAAGTAATTCTCAATTAATTCAACACTTCTCTTCAACCCACTTGATAAAATCATTCAAAAAACAAATCAGAGTTCATCAATCTCTTGACCCACTTGAGCAAAAAATAGTGTAATTTAAACAATTTTAAATGCTTGAATAAATTGCTAATTAGTCTTTATCATTATGATTTTCATCGACTTCATCTCAATTCCGTTTCTATTTATCTCTGTGAAAAAAATTGTACCTGAGTAAAATGGTTTCCAAATATGATGGATGGGTTTCAATAGATTAATTTTCAAAAACATTATTCATTCAAAAAAAATCATGTATCATGGCATCCTTCATTACATTGAATCCATTTGAGAAATTCATTAGTATCATTAGATATAAATAGAAAATTAACAAAACATTAAATTATTTCTATCTTCTTTATTTCCTTATCAGTTAGAGTACGTTTATCTAGAAAACAATTAGCACAAATACAATCAACTGAATTTCACTGTCCTGATTACAATCTTTCTCATTATGATTGTCCTGGATACGATCATTCTGAGTACCGTTTGCCTGGATATGATCATTCTAGGTACAATCATTCTAGGTACGATTGGACAGAATACAAACTTTTGAGTACGATTTCTATCACCCTTTTCTTCCCTGAATACAATCATCTTGGATGCCTTTCACTCCCCCTTTCTTTCATGAAGCTTTCATCATAATTTCTCTAAATTTCTTATGATTTATGTGAAATTAAAATCATGAAATAATAATCACATTAAATTTAATTTTATTCATTCCAACTCTGATTGTATGTCAAAACAATCAATTCATTCATACCAAATTCAAAGTGAATCCGATTACTATTTAGTTCTAGAAATATTTACTCCCAAAGCGACCAGACCTATCATTCCTGATTTAGTGTGAATCTGATTAAAATCAATTCCTCATTATGATCGTTTCCCATACTGGCCATAAGGTGAGTTTGATTAAAACCTTTTTTCTAAAAATATTATTCTCGATATGATGTACTTTCTTAAACAAAGTGAGTATGATTTTTATAAAATCGATTCATGTGTTTTATTTCCAACTAAATACAAAAACATTCAGAATTCATTTCTTATTTTCCTACAAACTGATCACTAACATTCTTCTACCTGATTACAATGGTGAATTCAATTTACAGTAGCATCTGACTCTTTATTAATATCCCAATATGATGGATCTTATTAACTCATCCAGATGTCCTCCATCCGATATTGAATACAATTCCCATTCTTATTATTCTAGATCTAATAGACAACTTCACTCAGTATAATTTATTTTTTCAATATATTAATCGTTTGAAAAAAATACAACCAACACACAAATTGGTCCTAACATGGTTTTGGAATAATATGTATAATAAACTTATATTTATTATACAAAATGTTCCAAATTTTATGAGGAATGTTAGACGTGAGGTAAGGTGTTTCATTTTACAATCTCATTATTTATAAGTATTTTTTATGATTTTGTTTTTGAGGATGAAATATTACGATATTCCTCTCAAAAAACACATGAATTTTATTTTCCCATATTTGTTTATTAATAATAAATTTTTTCATTTCATTTTCCTCATCTTAAGTACCGAATACATGAAAATTTTGTTTTAAGGTAAAATCAATAATATTTATCACTTCAGTAGAAAAACCTTCTCCTTACATTTATATGTTTTCTAATAATGTTTTAAAGAAGTTCGATACTATTATCATAATATTTTTTTAAGTAATTTTTAAACATTATTGTATTTCTATAGAATGGTTTGAAAGGAATATTCTTCTTGTTTTACAAATGAGGTACACAATGAATTTTTTGATAAAAGTATTGAAGGAATGTAGTTTTTAACATATACTGAATGAATGTAATTTCCCAAAATCATGAACACTCATTATTTTGAATATTCCTTTACAAGTTCCCATGGTTGTTTTCAATGAAATTGTTTCTATAATATTTTGTAAATTTATAGATTTCAAGGAACTTATTTCAAAATGGAATGGTTATTTTCCTCAATAATGTTTTAATGATCTTTTGATTCATTAATGAAAATATCCTTAAATATTTATTATTATTTACTAGGAATATGATCCAACGATACCATCCTTATTATTTCTTTAGATGGTTTATATTTATGATGAAATGATGATTATGAAACTCATTCCTTTTCCATGGGTAATTCATTGATGAGAGTCTTATGAAACGCATTTATTTTGATGTGTTATGATATGATGAATGGTTCATGATCATATGGAATATGTATGTATGGTTTTAATTATGTGTTGGGTGGTACCTATATCTCCCTCCATTGAATTGGGTAAATATTTATATATGATGAGATAAACAAGACTAGAATGGGGATTGAACCCAACTTAATAAGAGGCATTGTCTACTATGATAGGCTTGGGAGTGGACCTTGAATACTCAGATGGTTTGGGGAGTGAACCCATTACACTATGATAGTATTGAAAAAGTACCTTTACTACTAAGGAAATGATTTTCTATTCTTATTTATATACCAAAATTCCATGTTTTATATCTTTATTATGGCCTCAGGGATCATGTTCTTTTATTCCATTATGATTCATGTCTTATAAACTACCAATATATGCGCCATGAAACAATATTATGACATATGATATATAGGGTATGGTTTTAAAAGTTTAATATCATGTTCTCAAACCCCTTTTCTCTTGTTATTGTTATAGGATCATTGATATATCCCTTTTTTACTCTTACTAAGCATCAGAGATTACCATTTCATTTATTTCTTATTACAAGTTATAAAGAAAGGTTTTATGTATGGGTTTTATAATAAGGATGATAGTTATGAATATCTAATTGGGATATGATGTAGAATTATTATAAATGATTTTTTATATTTCCATGTTTCGAAATACACTATACCTATACGATTTTGGAGTGGATCATTATGTTATTTAAAGAATATTCATATACATAGATGTAATATATATTTATGAAAAGTTTTTGTCATTATAATTAGTATTATAAAAAATATTTATTAAACATTAGAAACTAGGATGAGAAACATTAAGTTTTAGCCTTGGATATAAGCCTTACAATAGGATAAAATTTTAAAGATTTGGTAATGATCATAAATGAACTAAGTTAAACCTAAGTTTTAATAGAATAATGTGCCACAAATTATACATACTATAAATTATTTTTTTATGATTATGTGGTCTCTTAATATGATTATAATTTCTCACACTATTCTTTTAGTTTTATTAAATGGCTAGAACCCGAAGGAATTGTGTTAATTCCAAATAAGATAGATAGTGCAATGATTTTCTTCCTGAGAAACTAAATATTTTGGGAGCTATAAAGAAAAATATCATTACTATGCTCAACCAAATTTCTTATACTATGAAACATGTTGAGTATATAAATTAGATAAGAGTTAATAATAATTTGTTAAGTCCTTGATGAGGAAACATATGCCTTCTTTTCATGGGTCCACTGATCCACTTGTCACTGAGCAATGGATCAATACTGCTGAAAAGATATTTTACATTATCTACTGTTCATAACATGAGAAAGTTGTTATATATTTTTTACATTTTGAATGTGAATCAGATCATCGGTGGACCCTTTTCAAGAACATGAAGAAGTTGGAAGAAATTGAATCTATAGAGTGTGATGAATTTAGGAGATTATTTCTCAATAGTTATTTTCCACTTATTAATTGTATGGAAATGGAGATGGAATTAATTTATTTAAAATATAATAATGATGAATCTGTTGGTACTTATAAAGGAAATTTTACCAGACATACATGGTTTGATTTTTGGTGTTATCATCCAAGCGGAAATTAAGTTTGATCAATTCTTTAGTATCTTAAAACCATGTCACCTAAGGTCATTTTCCATATGTTAATTCAATAGATATGAAGAAATTTTTTGATGTTTTATAAATATGGATATGGATATTAGAGTTAACCATAAATCTCATGGTTTTGACAAGAAAAAGATAATAATACAAAGTAAAATAAAAAATCATGGAGAGAAGAATTTGATATTTTCTTTTATGCATAAAATGTGCAAGGAAACATGGGAGAAATTTTCTTAAGGGAACTAGTGAATTTTTCAAGTTTTGAAAGGAAGGTCATTAGAAAATTGAATACCAATGTAATGTGAAAAAGTTGGATAATTGTGTGAATAGAGATAAATCACCAAATAATTCACCACCCACACTCCAGTGTTTCAAATTCAAGTAGAATGGAATTTATGCAAACCAATGACCAAATTTGAAGATTAATGATGATGATTGATTTAAACAACATATTGAGCCTAGACAAAAAGGGAAATATCATGTGATCACTATTTATGATGAGGGGTATGATAATTATGTGGATAAATGTAATATAACAATACACTATATAACTATTAATATTTTATTTGATTATATATATACCCACTCTTTTATATCAAAATTATTTTATATGGGTATCACAGTACTACCTAGAAAATTATATTTTAAGTTTGCAGTAAAATACTCTAATGGTATGATGATTTCATCCCAGTTTTATGATTCTTATCTGATTGAAGTTTGTGGGAATGTGTTTCCCATAAATCTTTTCATTATTCCACTAGTTGAATTCAATGTTATTTTTTTCATGACTTTTATTTCTTTAAATAAATCCCACAATAATTTCTAAGTAAGGGAAGTTATGATTGATATTCCAAACCAATCTATTATTGTATATTACTGTGATGAAAAAAATAAACATATTATTAAAATTAAATCCATTGTATGGGTCATGATTCCTATTAAAACGGTGGTTTTGTCTCAGATGGATTGGGAAAAACTCAACATTGAATTATTCCTATTCTGTGGTATTTTATTGATGTCTTTCTAGAAGAATTGTATGGTTTGCAACTAAATAATGATGATTTGTTTTCAATAAAACTCATACCTAGTGCAACACTTATTTCCAAGAATCCATATCAAATGGCCCTGATTGAGTTACAAGAATTAAGTAAGAAACTATAGGAGAATATTTTCAAGGGATTCATTCATAAAAGTGCACCACCTTGGGGTGAATCAATTTTTTTAATAAGAAAAATTGATCAATGAGACTTGCATTGATTATTGAGAACATAATAAGACCAATATAAAGAATAAGTATCATTTACCTCATGTTGATGAATTTTTTGATCAATTTTGTGTAGCTCAATACTTATCCAAGAATTATATTTGTTATAGATATCAAAAATTAAGGGTTAATAAGGAGTTTATACATAAGATATCATTCCATAAAAGGTATATACATAATGAATTTATAGTTATACCGTTTCATCTTGCTCATTCCCTCCCCATATTCATGGATTTAATGAATATAGTCCTTAGATGATACATTGATTAATTTTTGGTAGTATTCCTAGATGACATTCATATATATTCAAAGAGTGACAATGATCATAAAGATCACTAAAATATTATGTTGAATACCATGAGGAAGGAGAACCTTTATGAAAAAATTAGTGTGATTTTTGACTTCAAAATGTTTCATTATTGTTTCATATAATCTCATATGATGGTATATTAGTAGACCCTTCAAAGATATAAGTTATTTTACATTGAACTAGACAAATCACTATTACTAAGATACATAGTTTTTTGTTTTGTCAAGATATTATTGGTGCTTTGTGGATAATGTTTCATGGCTATCAAATCCACTCACCAGGTTAACATGGAAGGGAGAAAAATTACATTGGATAAATAAATGAGATGAAAGTTTTGAAAAACTAATGATAAGTCTTGTTAGTACACCTACGCTTACACTACCTTATAGTGGAGAAAGTTTTTTAGTCTTTATTGATGCATCAAAGAAGGGTTTGTGATGCATATCATGAATAATGATATGGTTATATATTATGTCTCACAACAATTGAAGGTCCATTATAAAAATTACCCAACTCGTGATATGAAGTTACCTCTTATAATTGTTTCATTAAAGATATAAAATCATTATATTTATGGAGAAATGTGTGATATATATAATGATCACAAGAGTTTAAATTATATTTTCACATGATAAGAGATGAAAAGTAACCAAATAAAATGGTTATATTTGATTAAATATCATGAATTCTCAATACATTACCAGCATGGGAAAGTGAAAAATGTTGTAGATTCCCTAGGTTTAATGGATCATGCTATGTTATCTATTATGACTATTTCAAAAGATCTTATTTCTAGAATTGTAAAGGATGGATATTTAAATCTTGAAGTTTGGGGAGAAATATTATCTTACTAAAATGATTTTTCAACCATCTATCCAAATAATGATTGAAGGAACACAGAAGGACGAGATAGGGTTGTAAAAAAGGTGAGCAATGTTCTTTATTTCAAATGTGCTTTTAATGGGATAATAAGGTTCAACAATCATGTATTTTTTCCTTTACCTCCATATTTGATGGATCAATTGCATGAATCAAATAGTTCTTCATTCTCTATTCCTCCTAGAAGTATGAAAATGTATAAATATTTCAAAGGATATTTTTGGTGGGATGGAATAAAGAGAGATATTTCCAAGTATGTTTCTCAGTGCATAGTATTTTAGGAATTTAAGGATAAGTGACATAATTCTAAGTGAATGTTACAACCTTTACCCACACCAAAATGGAAATGGAAAAACATCAACAAGTATTTTCTCTTTAGACTCCCCAAAACATCAAAATGGAATCATGTTATATGGGTTATAGTCACTCACCTTATTAAATCAACACACTTGATTTCCATTAATGAATATATATCTCTTGAACAACTTACTCAGTTATAAAATTTGAAAGTGGTAAGATTTTATGGTTCACCAACATCAATTGTATATAATTAGGATCTGAGGTTCACCTGAATGTTTTGGAGAATTTTTAGATAGGATCTATATACAGAGTTATGTTTCAACACTGATTATCATCCAAAAATATATTTTCAGTCTAATTGAACCATTCAAACTATAAAATACATGTTGAGATATTTCTCTATGTATTTGAATGGTGTTTGGTATTAACACCTTCATTGGGTTGAATTTTCTTTCAATGATAGCTTTCACTCTATCATTTAGATGAATCCTTATGAGGCCCTCTATGGTAGGAAGTGTATAACTAAAATGTGTTGGAATGAAGTAAGATAAATAAATCTATTGGTACCCTATCTAGTTAAGCCAATGGAATAGAATGTTAGATCCATTCAATAGAACATAAGAGCATATCAGATTGAACAAAAAGTATATGCTGACAATCATCAGGAAAATTTACAGTTTCACATTGGTCAAAAGGTATTCCTATTAATATATCCCTAGTATATGGTGATGATATTTGGAATTAATGGAAATATAATCCCTAGTTATATCTATCTTTTAAAAATTCTTAATCATATCGGGATGTTAGCTTATCGATTAGTGCTCCCATCAAATCTCTCTCAAGTCCTTGATGTGTTCCATGTATCTTTCCTGAGGAAGTAAATACATAATCCATCATATGTAATGAACATAGAGATCGTAACATTGGAGAAAGGTCTTTATTATGAGGAAAAAATGGTGGATATTCAATATCATTCGTAGAAAGTGATATGAAACAAGACCACTCACCTGGTCAATTTTTTATGGTGAAACCACCAATTTGAGGAAGCTATATGGGAACCTAAGGATATGATGAGAAAGAAGTATCGTCAGTTGTGTTTATCTGAGTAACATAATTTTTAGGTTGAATATTTTGAAGGTGTATAATGTAACACATTGATATTTCAAAAAATATTGTTTTTAAATAAATTTAATTTCAGTAATAGCTTGTGTTACAGGAAATAGGGAGTTTAGACGAACTAAGATATACAATTAAAATATTATTATAACCTAGCCATTAGATTAGAAGTTATGAATATGATGAGATATATTATAAAACTTTATGTTTTACACATGTAAAAAATTAATTCATTAGTTATTAATTAATTAGAAATAGAATTAAAAACATTAGAAAATAAAGGATAAGTTTTTCTTTAAAAATATTTTTATGTTCGTAAGTTGTTTTTATCCTAATAACTTAAATTTATCACTATTGGTGAATGATTTTAACTAAATTTATATATTATATATTCAATAAAAAATTTCTACATTCATCTAATATTTTTAACTTTTCATAGGATAATAATGAATCCATTTTTATGGTTAAAATGTATTTTTCTTAAAAAGTTGTTTCTATCACATTTTTCACACTTACCTTAAAGTTAATTTATTTAATTTAAAGTTATTGAATTAGATAAAACTAATTATATATTTATAATCAGGGGTTTATATTATGGTATATATGCCGCATTTATTTTTGGTTAATGTGATGAGTAACCATGGTAAAATTTTTCACTTCGGTAAAGGATAAATAAGGTTAATCTATGATAAATATAAGTGCTAAGACAATAATTTTTCAACTGAGTTCTTATTATATAAATAAAATTATACCCTTATAAACTTAGGCTCTTAATTTATTAGTTTAATGAATACTTTCCCATTAAAATTAATTATATATTATTTAAAACGAAGAAAGTCATAAGATATCACTCTCTTTTTTTTGTTATCTCTTATGTGTCCACATAGGGACAAAAAAGTTATTAATGAATATAAGTGTATATTTGAGATTAATGAAATTATTTTCTCATATAAATTTGTTTTACATTTTTGGTAAATATATAATGACCTTAATAACTTATGAAACACCGATGAGGTATTTCTCCAATTCATAAAAATATTTAATAAATGATTTTAAAAATATTAAAAGTAATATAGTTTGAATGATTTTATGTGTACCACTAATTTTATAGAACTATATGAAATGTTTGGTAGGTTATAAATCATTATATTTGAATTAAACATTTTTCATTATGTATTTAATGTTAAATTAAATAATTTTTAAAAAAAATGACATTAATGATATTTTATAATAAATAATATTTTATTAAATGCTATAAAATTCATGAAAATATTAGATTGGAAAAAATGGATAGGATTTGGTTTTGAAAATAATACATGTTCCCTTTATGGGTCATTTTTTATTTTATAGTAACATTATTATGCCTTAAAGGGTAGAAGCCTTTAATATTACAGAAATTGTCAAAAGGGTTAATGGGGGTTAAAAGTAAATTATAATGTAAAAAATGTTATACAAACTTATTTAAATTTTATTTTATGAGATTATATAATCTCATAAACATCTTATATTTAAATTTTATCATTTTGTATCGATTTATATATCAAAATTAATTTATATTAATTTAATATTTTATGAAATTTCAAGAGTGACCATTCGTTCAATTATAAATGGGAAACATCCTTTCTCTTATTCATACCACTTAGAGCCTTCAATATCAAAAAAATCTACCAATTTCTCTTCTAAACTTACCTATCTACATCTTAGTTGTTTTTTCTTTCCCATTATACTAACCATATAGAACTTTATAAGAGATATAAATGAGTCGTTTCAAAGAAGTTGTAATATCCATAACCGATCACTTTCTTTTAAATATTTATTTTTTATTATCTAAATCTGTATGTTGATAATAAAAAGATAAATTAAATATCCAGAATATATTAAAATTTTATTATTACTATGAAAACCCCATTATACCCCCACTTTCCTACCAACTGGGAAGTGAAAGTATCACTCCTACATGCGTACGTCTTATCGTCTCCAGATATTGATACAATTCATCTTTCATTGACATGTTTTATGGATGGGTATTATGATGGGATTGATAATTATATAATATATTTATGACACAATTACACTTATTTAATGATGAAATCATATCAAACTTATTACCATCCAATCCTTTGGGAAATGAAAACGTCACTTGTGCGTACGTGTGGACTGCAACCTCTACAAAGCGATGTGATTCATTTTTTCTTTTATATTTGACATGGATGTTAAGGAGGATGTGTTTCATGAATATGTATGATAAATAAGGTATAATAATTATATTTTTAAGGTAAATTAATGTTTTCCTTTATTTTATTCCAGCTTTTGAAAAATAAAAATAGTGTTCATTCATACATATGGTTTACCGTCTCAATAAATAGTATAATTAATTTTCTATACCTAACTATTATATATGAATATAAATATATATATATATAATGAATAAATATAATATTTATACCATTATTAACATTCTTTAGATTATGGAATTATGAACAATGCATAGGTACAGAAACTAACAAACTAACACATACGTGAAAAATTAAACAATTATCACTTGAAAGAGTGATTTTAATACATAATTATTAATAAAAATGTGATGAAAGGTTACAAGTAAATTTTATATGGTTTTATATATGTAATCATGGTTCTATAATAACATTTATAAAAAACATATATTTATTTTATAGGAGGTTCAAAAATTTATGAATGAATTGGAGACTCAGGTACGAGGTTTTATATTACAATCTCATTGTTTATCAGGATTATTTTTTATTATGTTATTGATGATAAAATATTATAATTTACCTCTAAAGAAACACAATTTTTATTCCTCTAGTTATTTATTTAGAATACATGTTTTCCTTGAATTTTTCTCTTCTTAAGTACACAACATACTTAAAATGTGTTTTTTCAAGGATTATCTACATTATTTATCTCTTCTGTTGAAAAACCTTTTTCTTCTATATTCATGTTTTAAAAAATGTTTCAAAGAATTTTTTTAATATAATTATATGAATTTTAAAAGTCATTACCCATTCTTTATTTTTTTTAAAAATAAAAGATATCTTCTTTTCATTTTCTAAATGTGGTACTTTTTATCTTTTCTAACAGAAGTATGTAAGGAATGTTTTTTAAAATTATATGAAATAAATACAATTTCCCCCAATTAGGGTTTATCAATGTTTTGGAGATTACTTTACAAGTTCCCATGGCTATTTTTAATGAAATTTTTTTCCAATAATGTTTTATTTATTTTTTTGATTTTAAAGAAGTGACTTCAAAATGGAAAGGTTATTTTCTTCAAGAAAATTTTAATGATCTTTTGATTAATCAACGAAAAAATCTTCCAATATTCTTATACTTTAATGGAAATTTTATATAATGACACCATCCTAATCGTTTTCTTGTATGGTTTGTGTTTATGATATCATGACATTTATGAAACTCATTTCTTTTCCACAGGCTATGCTATGATGAAATTTTATTTAAACCCATTTCATTCTATGGGTTATAATGGGATGAATGGTTTATGATGTCATGGAACACATATGAATGATTTTCATTATTTTATGGGTGGGGCCTATATATACCATTAATAATTTGGTTGAATATTAATATGTTATGTGATAAATAGGATTGTAATGGTGAGTGAAACCAGTTTAGTAATGGGGGTTTTTTTCATTATTATAGTCTTGGGAATAAACCTTTACTATTATGATGATTTAGGGAGTAAACCCATTCCACTATGATAGTCTTGGAAAATATAATTTACTACTAAAGAAATAATTTTCTATACATATGAGTATGCCAAAATTTCATGTTTATTGCCTATATTATGCTCTTATGGATAATATTCACTGATTCCATTATGATTTTGTATTATAAACTACAATTATTTGTATAATGACACGCGATTATGATCTATTATATGTAGGGTATTGTTTTAAAATTTTAATCGCATGTTATTACTCTTTTTCCCATTTTATGCTTAAATGATCATTAATATCTCCCTTTTTTACCATTACCAAGCATCAGAACTCACCAATTATTATGTTTCCTTTATCAATTTATGAAGAATGTTTTTATGTATGACATTTATAAGAAGCGTGATAGTTATGAATATCTAAGTGGGAGATGATTTAGAACTATTATGAACTAGTAGTTTATGTTTTCAAGTATTTAAAGACAATACACCTAACTAACTTTGGTATGAATAATTATGTTATATAAAGAATATTCATATACTTAGATGTAATATCAATGTATAAAAATTCCAGGTCGTTGTACAGAACAACCCAGGTTAGCCCATAATGTCATCTAAATTGTCCTGTCATAAGGCCTGATGTGCATTCCTGGTCTCCATGGGTTGGAAACAAGAACCATGGTTCCATAAAAATAAACCTATGAATTATTTTACCCTCAATGTACATGTGATAATATAGAAACAAATAATATATTACAAAGGATATCCATAATATATCATACATTAGAAATAACTAGAACATAAAGGTACAATCCAACACTGGATAACAAGGTCTAAAATAATAAACCAAAAGACCAATAGTATGGAACATGAATACAACCCATGGGTCCATCTCCACATGACTATATGTCACCACCATATCAACCCACTGAAAGGAAACATGATCCAAGAGAGGTTTCCTCTATGTGATGTTTTCCCCTTTACCTATATCCGATAAAACTAAGGATACAAATATGTAAAGGAAAATGTAGGGTGTGAAAACCATATCTCAGTAGGATACCACTAGTAATTCATAAATTATCTGTACATGTAAATCCATTTCTTATTCATAAAATATATTTCTAAAACATTTCCCAAAGAAATAATTTTCCTATTTAAAATCGTCCATTAGTTTTCTCTTCAAAAAATGTCTTATTATAATAATAAAAGTAGTATGACATAAAATGTTTCCATGAGACATAATAATAAGGATAAAATAGGTTTCAAGAATAAATATCTATATCAAGTAGGAAAATAGTCATATCAAATTGACATACATGTAATGTAACCACAGTTCAGAAGTCGGAAAACATGAAATAAGGGTGTACATAATTAAAAACACTTAAAGTAACACAATATTAAATAAGTTAATTCTTAAATCTATTAACCTTGGACCCTTATATAGGATACCCACAATCTACCATAGAATATTGAGAACCTCTCATAGTGATAGATTACTCCATTGTGGATTGCCTATGTTTATTCTTCCCTCATACCCCAAGGTCTCCCAATTTGTTATATATCATCATTATGTTTCAATAAAACCATTCCCATATTTAATGAAATATTTTCTATAGTGATCCCACACTATTTATACTCTTGTGGAATAATTTCTATTTCAAAACCATTTTTTGGAATTTTAACAAATACATCACATGCATCAAAACGTTTTTCAATAAAAGCCCTATTTTGGAAAGCATTTCCATTATCATAAAATTTCAATTAAAATTTCAATTTCATAATCCAAACTGATTTAAATCATAGGAACATAATAAATTTTATGTTATGGACTATATTTTAGAGAAATATATGTTAAGATTGATAAAAACCTCTTATTCTTCTAGAATGTTGATGGGAGAGGAAGCGATATGATCCAAGAGAACCTAAATCTAAGAGAAATGATTTCGATTATCCATGTCCACTCTATATCTAGTGATCTAGCCTCATAATCAAACACATAGAAACTAACAGAAGAAAACTATATTGGAAAGTATTTCACTTACTGAATTATAGTCAATATAGATATAAGCTTCCAACTGACATGAAGAACATCCAAATGGAAGTGGGAGAGATCTAAATTTCCATTATGGATCCAATAATCCAAAGAAAATTACATTAGGGTGAAAGGATGAGGATTGGAGGTGTTAAATAATTATTTTAAGATAAAATTAAAATTTATCCCCTACTTATCAGCATACCTAGTGGAATAAACTACGAGGCATTGGGAATCATTGGACGGTTGGTGTTTCGCCGGTTGGATTGTGGGTACAAGAAGATGGTTTTTACCTCTTCTCCACCCATAGGCTAGTCAGTGGGAGTCCACTAGATAGCTAGGGGATCATGAAAATTTTTAGGAATTCTTCCCACTTACACTGGAAATATTGTGGCCACCTACTACCACCAACAATTTAAAATCCCTTTCCGAACATGCGAACAACTTAAAAACCAAAAATAATAGGAAAAGATAGGATATGTACCTAATTCCATGTATCTTGGTGTCATAATTATACCCACCCTAAAATCTATTTCTCCCCAAAATGGCTCAAAATCAAAAACCCAAAAAGTGATAAGACCATTATTGTATCATCAATTCCATGTGCTCCCATGTCACATGGTTATACCTACCACACTTTTATCTCAATGAAACCAAAGGGATTATATTTTCATGTCACGATTTATCCTATCAGTCTAGTATATAAAAATTCAATTCAATTACTATTTTTTTAAGTTCAATTTTAATATCCTCCCACTCAATCATGTAAGAATAATTTGTCTGATACTTCTTATGTTTAGAAACATGGAACATGTCCTGGATATAAGTTAAAGCAGTATGTAATTCTAATAGATAATACAACTATCGCTGTCACTCCAATATATAAAATGGGTTGACATAAGGAGGTATTAACTTACCTTATTTCCCCTTGAATTTATGTCTCAATAGAGGATAAACCTAGAGTAAAACATGATCACCCACATCAAATTACAACGAATAATTGTATTGATCATCATATGATTTCAAGAGCCTTTGAGCTATAACCAATCATTTTATAGTCTATTTCACAATATCTGTAACATACAAGGTAAATAAATAATCTTACATTCTAAGGTTTATCAATATTTGTGAATAAAATTTTAATATTACTTTAAAAGGAATGCTATGCTCGATGGCATACCCAATATGCAACAACAAGTTTCTTTGAAATCTTACGTTGCACACAAATAATATAATAATATTATAATAATTAACGCCTAGCCGTTGTAATGAAGGGAATGAACAGAAATAACTAAAAAATGATTACATATGTTTGTCAAATATTTTTACATTTATCCAATAAATGTTAGAGGCTTAAAATTCAAATGAATCCAATTTTAAGAATTAATACTCTAATATTTTTAAAAGATTTTTTTACCACCTTTTGATGGCGAACCTTTTTAAAATCTAACTTTTGACAATTTTATAAGATATATTTGTCAAAATAAACTTATTCTTTATGATTGGGATATTGAAATTTACTTTGGTTAAATTTTTGGTATGTTTCTGACAATGTTCATTCTTATTAATAAATAGTGAAAAATATTTCATTTTACATCAAAATTGATTTTTCATCTAATTTAAATTTATGGTTAGGTCATCTTTTTAATTGGTTTTAAAGTTTAATTATAATATATTTTTACAATTTAATTCAATGGTGGTCATTAGAATTAATTTCACTTTTAAAATGGACATAAATAAGTGCCAAACTTTTCATAGATATTGCTTCCAAAAACCCGCTATTTGTTTTGACAGCAGGAATTAACTATATGATTTATTAATGAAACATCTATGTTTTTAATTTGGTAAAATGGACATAATTTATGAATTTTAAATATCAAATATATCTTAGCATTAATTTTTGGTATTTTTCTGATAATGCTTTTTTAATGAATAGTGAAAAATACAGTTTTTAATCCAAAACTGCCTTTTCATGCAATTTATTTATATATTTATATTGTCATTTTAATTTTTTTCAAATTATAATTGAATTATTTTTTTATCACTAAATACAATTTTGTTCATTGGAAGTAATTTCACTTTTCAATTGGATGTAAAAACAAGTTAATCTTTTGATCAATTTTACTTCTTAAAAACTCGTCTTTTGTTTTGACAACGGGATTTACTTTTTTAAATTAATTACTACAATTTAAGTGTTTTGAATTTGATAAAATGGATTCCATATTTGGAATCAGAAGGTACAAATTATGTAATTAAGACTCTTTTGTTTTTGGACGTTATGAATAGTAACGACGGTAATTATCTTAAATTATCGTGTTTAATTAGTAATCGGGTAATTAAGGGTAAGAAAATAATATCATAAAAATATAAAATTACCCCAACATGTGTCCTAATTCTATTGGTGGTGTCATGGAAGACCATGATATGCCTTGTGCCAACCTTGGGACCCCATGAAATCACTTTAGTGTGATAGTGACCTTTTATCATATTTTTTTAAAGAAAGGAAAATGTAACCAAAGTATGTAACACCTAAGTAAAATAATTTTAATTTCGTCTACATAAAAGATATCTTAGACTATAAATAATAATTGTAAATATAAAAATATTTCATACATGAAAGTATTTTTTTTATAATTTTTAGACATTAAATAAATTAAATTATTTATGACACCATGATGATGCAACAATTACCTCATTAATGAATGATTTAAATAAAATGAAAAGATAATGTACAATATAGGACTTAAACTTGAAAAAAACCTATTTAATCAGTTTATTTAGAACCCTTATCACCTTATCCTCGAAATATATCAATGTGGGACCTTTAAAATCCGAAACTCTTTTTAAAATAAATTAACATTTCTTGACTTTCCATGAGTGCCTCTCCTCTCCTCTTATAAAAGTCCCCCACCTCTACCTCCTTATCCACACCTCTCAAGCCTTTGGCTCTGCCAAACCCAGCTCATTTCATCTCTCCAAATCCCTCTATTTATTATTGAAGCCTCACCTTATGCATAAAGCTCTTCAAGAAACCCTTTTGGTTCAAACCAAAGGGAGTTACCCTATTTAAAGGTAATGTCTTCTCGTATGTTCTTTTGTTTTGTTTTTCTTCTCCAACCCCCAAAACTCTTTTTATTACTTTATTTTGTAAAAAAACCAGTATCTTAAATATACTAGGATTTTTTTATAAGAATTATTTTAGCTACACTTACACACACATCCGTCTAATGGTTAAAGAACATACTGTTTCTGTGGATGGCGAATTACTGCCTCACGAAACGATGATTGTTCAATATTCTTTTAACACCTTTAAAGGTGGCCATTATGATGTCACTGTATTTTATATATGATATATATGGTATTTATGTTTTATTTTTGCTTCTATGTTTAATATTTAAAACATACCATTCTTCTTTTCATGTTGTGCAAATGCGATAATTTCATATGAGAATGTGCGGACTACCACCCCCTCAAGTGATGTGACTCGTTCATGCAATACATGGAATGTATAAAGAATGAAATTAATGAATGTATGTGACCTATATAACATATATATTACACTATAATTATAATATATATATATATATCTCAATTATTTTTAATTCCATTAATATGACAAAGAAATGAAAGTAGCATTCATGCGTACGTATGGCCTACCGTCTCCATGAACGGTGCGTTTCATTTATTTTTATCTCCAAATGTTATGAAATAGTATAAAATGAATATTTACTGGATATATATGATATTTAAATCATTAATACTATTCTTAAGATGATTTATTTATAACTACATGGACGATTCTTTTCAAACAAGTTCATTTTTGACTCATGTACCAAACATCGACAAAAACATTTGATATGAACTCACATAATTATCTAATTATAATAACATTATAATATGTGATATGAATTTAATAATAAATTTTAAAGGAGGTCCTTAAGAAATTATAAATTGAAAAAAGTTTATTATTCAGGAATATAAAGAAACAAACAAGACAAGTCGGACTTGAGGTAAGGGATCATACCTCTCTCTTTCTTTTTAAGTACTCTTTTTTATGTAACTTACTTTAAGATCATCTTTCATATGTTGGGCGATGTTATTTTATATTACTATTTCTGTAAATTTTATATTAATATGATGAGAGACCCAATTTTATCTCATCAATCCATTTTTGTATGTTTTATGTGGCGTCGTTAGGCTGCCGAATTTTCGTAAGGGGATTTTCATCTCACTTTTTATTCCCGTGAGATTCATGCTAAATTGGCCACTATTTCCTTTTGTGTGGTGTATGTAATGAACATTATTTTAATATTTGTATAATATACTCTCATTTATTGGTAGTTACATATTCATGGTATGACCCTTCTTTCATGGGGTGTACGTTTCGAAAGTTGCCCAAATTAGTAAGGGAACCTTTCACACTCCTCTTTTAAAAAGAATTATTTTTTTATGTCTTTTAATTTACATCTTTTTATGTTGGGGTATGTTCTTATATATCCTTATTGATTTAAATTTTATTTCCATGTGATGAGATACCATTTTCTCTCTCATCAACTAATTTTATAAATTTTAAAGTGACATCGTTAGGCTGTCGAATTTTACCAAGGGAACTTTTTAACCCAATTTCGATTTCTTGGGGTTCAACATGTAGTTATTGAATATGTTATCCTTTGAATATGTGTGAATGACCTTTGATTGTTTTTGTAACACCCCAGGTAAATAAAGAGTATGAAATTTTCACATTCATCCATATTTGTGAATAAAATATTCATATTACTTTAAAGGGAATTCTATGCTCGATGGCGTACCCAATATGCAACAACAAGTTTCTTTGAAATCTTACGTTGCACTCTAACAATAAAATAATATTATTTTAAATGGTAGTTAATGCCTAGCCATTGTAATTGAGGTAATGAACATAACTGACTACAAAATGATTATATATTCTTGTCAAATATTTGTTTTAATAAATGTTAGAGGATTAAAAATGCAAATGAATCCAGTTTTTAAGCGTAAACATTCTAATATTCCTTAAAAGGTCGATTAACCGCCTTTTGATGGCGAACCCCTTTTTAAATCCACTATGAGGAAATTTTATAAGCTATATTTTTCAAAATAAACATATTATTTATGATTGGGAAATCGAAATTTACCATTGGTTAATTTTTGGAATTTTTCTGACAATGTTCATTTTTGAATGAATAGGGAAAAAGACTGCATTTTACATCAAAATTGCTTTTTCATATAATTTAATTATATGGTTATATTATCTTTTTAATTTGTTTTAAAGTGTAATTATAATATATTTTTACCATGTAATTCAATTATGGTCATTGGGATTAATTTCACTTTGGAATTAGGCATAAACAAGTGCCAAACTTTTCATAAATATTGATTCTAAAAAACCCGCTATTTGTTTTGACAACGGGAAGTTTTTTTAAATTAATTATTGCAATTTATGTGTTTGGAATTTGGTAAAATGGATTACATATTTGTAATCAGAAGGTCCAAATTATGAAATTAAGACTCTTTTGTTTTTGGACATTATGAATAGTAACGACGGTAATTATCTTTAAGTATCTTGATTAATGAGTAATTGGGTAGTTAAAGATAATAAGATAATATCATAATAATAAAAAATGACCCGAAACTGTGTCCTAAGGCTACTGGTTGTCTCATGTCCGACCATGGGATGTCTTGTGCCAAACTTGGGGGCCCCATGGAATCACTTTTGTGAGAATGTGACTTTTTATCTTTTTATTTTTAAAGAATGTTAAATGTAACAAAGAATGTATCACCTAAGTAAAATATTTTTAAGTTTGTCTACATAGATGATATTTTGGAATATAAATATTCATTGTAAAGATAAAAATATTTCCTACAGCATATTATTTTTTTATAATTTTTAGACATTAAATAAATTAAATAATTTATGACATCATGATGATGCAGCGATGACCTCATTATTTAATGATTTAAATAAAATGGAAAGATAATGTAACATCTAAGACCTAAACATGTCCAAAACATATTGGATGGGTGGATTTCGAACCCTTATCACCTTATCCTTAAAACACATCAATTTGGGACCATTAAAATCCGAAACTCATTTGAAAATAAAGTTACATTTTATACTTTTCCAAGAGTGCCCCTCCTCTCCTCTTATAAAAGGCCCCCACCTCTACCTCCTTAACCACACTCCCAAATCCATTGGCTCGGCCAACCCCTGCCCGTTTTGTCTCTACACATCCCTCTATAACTCCTTGAAGCCTCACTTTGGGCAGAAGTATTCCCAAGGAAGCCTTTGAGCTCAAACCAAATGGAGTTACCCGATTTTAAGGTAATGTCTTCACTTGTGTCCTTTTGTTTTATTTTGCTTCTCCAACCCCTTAAACTCTTTTTATTATTTTTTTTGTAACAAATATATTATCTTAAATATAATAGGATGTTTTTATAAGAATTATTCGAGCTACACTTACACACACTTTCGTCTAATGGTTAAAGAACATACTGTTTCTGTGGTTGGCGATTTTCTGCCTCACGAAACGATGATTGTTCAACATTCTTCTAACACCTTCAAAGGTGGCCATTAAGATGACACTATATTTATATATGATATATAATATGTTTATGTTTTACTTAAGATTCTTTATTTTTCATTTATGGCATACCTTTATGGTTTCCATGATGGGTAAACGCGATATCTTCATTTAAGGAAGTGCGGACTACCGCCCCCTCAAAGTGATTTGATTCGTTAATACCATATGTGGTACGTATAAAGGATATATTTAATTATATTATATATGATACCATACTGGAATAATATTATGTATCATTATGTTTTAATTCCATTAAATATGAAATAGTAATGGAAGTAGCGTTCATGCGTACGTACGGTTTACCGTCTCCATGAACGGTACATTTCATTTCTTATCTCAAAATGTTATGTACTATTATAAGTACATATATATAATGGATATATATGTGATATATTACATCTAAATGATTTATATCATTCTGTAATTATAAAAAATATATATATCTCTCATTTTGTTTTAATTCCATTAATATGAAAAAAAAATTAAAGTAGCGTTCATGCGTACGTACGGTCTACCGTCTCCATGAACGGTGATTTTAATTTTTATCTCCAAATACTATGGAATAGTATAAAATGAATATATACTGGATATATATAATGTTTAAAACATCAATACTATTCTGGATATGATTTACCTATAACAACATGGAAAATTATTTTCCAACAAGTTCAATTTTTGACTCATGTACCAAACATCGACAAAAACGTCTGATATGAACTCTTATTATTAACCAATTATTATAAAATTAAAATATGTGATATGAACTGGATAATAATAATTCTAGGTGGTCCTTAAGAAATTATAAATTGACCAAAGTTTATTATTCAGGAATATAAAGAAACGAACAAGACAAGTCGGACTTGAGGTAAGGGATCGTACTCCTCTCTTTCTTTTTAAGTACACCATTTTATGTCATTCCTTTTAAGTTCATGTTTCTTGTGATTGGGATGTTCTTTTATATTACTATTACTGTAATTTTTATGTTCATATGATGAGATACCCTATTTCCTCTCATCAATCCATTTTGGAAGTTTTAAGTGGCGCCGTTAGGCTGCCGAGTTTTCGTAAGGGGTTTTTCATCTCAATTTTATTCCCGTGAGATTTATGCTACATTTGCCACAATTTCCTTTAAGTGGTGTATGTACTTCCCATTATTATACACTTTGTGTAGTATAATTTAATTTATGGGTATTCTCATCTTCATTGTATGACCCTTCTTCCATGGGTTGTACATTTCGAAAGTTACCCAACTCGGTAAGGGGACCTTTCACCCTCCTCTTTTTGAAATACTTCTTTTGTTATGTCTTTTAATTCACATACTATTATGTTGGGATATGTTCTTTTATATCCTTACGGATGTAAATTTTATGTCCAAGTGATGAGATGCCATTTTTATCTCTCATCAACTCATTTATAAATTTTGAAGTGATGTCGTTAGGCTGTCGAATTTTACCAAGGGAACTTTTTAACCCAATTTTGATTTCTTTGGGTTCAACATGTAGTTATTGAATATGTCATCTTTTGAATATGTGTGAATGACCTTTTATTGTTTCACACTTAATATCCACGTATATTGGGTGTATTTATGTTTGTCACATATAATTTTGAGATTGAATTATCCTTAATTTAAGGATACCTTCTTTATAAGGGAATTCATCACATTTGACATTTCTGTTGAGACTTCATTGTTGTTATGCACCAATTCACTCTTATATGGTGTATATAATGTCCTTTGGAATATTATATCATGAATCCATTTATTCTCATGATATTATAAAGTTCTAACTAAATGTTATTCCTCAATTATTATATTCAAGCGTCTCTAATTTTGGTAGAACCCCTTTAACCAAAATATCACTTTAAATGTTTTAATTATTTTTTCTTATTAATATCCATGTTTTCAAAATGGTTTTAAGGATTTATTTATATGGATATTAATGGTTTAAAATTTTAAATGCTTCGAGGTGGTATGGGACACTTTGATTCAAAAATCTCTTTATTAAATGTTTTAAATGGTTTTGGAAATGGTTTCTTTTCGAATGGATTCATTTTTTCAATATACTAAAATGTTATATTGTGATTGAAATGTGGAAATGTTATGTTTCCTTTATGCATGTTTTATGTGATACGTTTATTTTATGGTTCTTGGGCATTGTTATGAAAACGGGTAGTTCCGTGATAAACTAAGGGCGGGTGATCCCGATATAGCTCTCCAATGCATTGGGTAATGCGAAGGAGTGAAACATTAAGGTTTCTCCGAAGAGATTTAGGGAATATACTGTGGTGGGTATTCCAAACTTAACCAAGAGGGTTACTCCCTGCGTATTAATGTTATGAATGCCTCAAGTTACCTTTTATGTCTTATGATTTCTATGATTTATTCATGATTTGGTGAGGTATGTTAAAGTGCCTATGTTTTATGGGTAAAGTATGATTTCATTCTCATGTATATATGTACTCATGTTTCTGTTCCATATTGTTTTTATAACCCTTACTGAGCTTTTTATGCTCATCCCAAGTTTTTTTGAAATGTTTTTCACAGGTCAAGGGAAAGGTACATGAAATGATGATAGTGTCAAGGAAGTGTCAAGAAAGAATCAATGTTTTATTTTAAATATGTTTCCGTTGAGGGGAAAAAAGAATAATATCTTTTATGTAACCACTTTGTTTAAATGTGGAATGTAATGCAAGTTTTATGATCTATTCTCTAAAACTCTAAACATGAAAAGATCCTCAATGTGTAATCTTGTAATAACTCAATATTAAGTAAGGTTTAAGTATGGGGCCTTATAGTTGGTATCAAAGGTCGGTTTAGAAAACTTTAGAGGTTAGGGTATTCTTTAAGGATAAGTGACATAACCATAACGGTTAGGATTTCAGAAAGAGTCCTAGTTTTAGATAAAGTGAATGAGTAAGTATATCTTAGTGTTTATCTTCCTCATTAGTACATGATGGTTTTTTTGATATACTCACACTGACCTTTTTGGTTTTAGTAAATGGATGGATTTAGCAGGCACCAAAGTAACAGTGGATGTGAAGGAAACTGTGACAGTTTTTTGAGCAAGAAACTGAATGATATGGGAGCTGTAATGAGAACTCTTGTGATTATCCTGAACCAACTATCTGGAGTCATGATTGACCACCTAAACCTTGGTGATTTCTCTAAGGCATCATATATGTGAGAAACAAATCCCTACGGAAATACAGGTAATAATCATAAAGGTAAGTGTGTTCAAAAACTTATGTGACAAAAATGTGGAAAGAAACACCTAGGAAAATGTTTCAAAGGGACAGAAATATGCTATAGATGTCGAAATGAAGGTCATAAAGAAAGAACCTACCATGAAAAAAGGAAGAATCCAGTTGACTCGAGGAAAGGGAAAGAAGTTCTTTCTAAGGGATTAATTGAATGTTTTAAATGTGGTGTGCATGGTCATTATGCAAACACATGTCCTATGAAGAAGTTTTGTGAATGGGATCACCAAGATCGTACAAATGTTCGTTTACCAATACCTAATGCCATTCCGATTGAGGATGAAGAAACTGAAAATGACCAATCAAAGGTATGGATTATTTCATGACTATTGTTTTCCTATTTTGGAATCTTAGGATATGATTCATGATTTTGTTTTTAGGAAAGAAGTATTTCAGAATAAGTTGGAAAGGAATGGTTAATGGATCATGAAGAATGTTGAATGAGTAAGATGTAAACATATAAGGGATTCAAGAGTTATGGTGAAATTCTTAAGAGTATTAAGTCTCTTTTGATGACGGGGTTACATTAGAAGACTTTTTATATTATGTGTAACCCTGATGTTTAATATATGAAAATTTTATTCAAGGAATAGTTATCTGTTCTTTTGTGTACATAGTTATAAAGAACCATTTGGGTTTATATGATCCTTACTTTTGAGGTAATTATGGGTTACTATATGTTATGATGGAAGTGAAAGGCATGAGATAAAATTGAGGTTAAATTATGTTACGGTTATTTTTGATGATTTTAACTCTTTTTGGGGAATGATTTGAGAATTATATAGTTTTGGAAAAATGACAACACGCAGACCGTGTGACCACCCGTCGCGTTGGACAAAGCTGTGGGAATCGAACCCACAACCAAAGTGCAACTGGTATTTATCGCCTACCATTGGACTACATGAAGTCCCTGGTTAGTTTTACTGATTCCTTTTAGTTAGATGATTTTATGAATTAAGAGTAATTTGATTTTGGGTTATCTATGGAAATATATTAACCTATCATGGAGGATATGTGATTAGGTTAATTACATTTCAATACGAGACTTTAAGAGCAACTGATGTTGTTTGGAGATAAATGTTACGATTTAACTTGGAAGACAATGTGACTAAATCCTTCAAATAGTTGGGTTTCAATCTTAGTTTGGTTTACTTTGAATAATTTTATGGACAAATTGTTTATCGAATGTTCCTTGTTGATCTTTGGTTTTTTTGGAAAAATTTTGGAGATTAAGAATAGATTTTCTTTTTATAAAGGGTTATCCTTTTATGGATTATCTGATCTTGTACTAATCTTTTTGGTTTGGTTTTGGTTAAATTATAAATACATGGGAAGTATATAGTTATCTTTTTTGGATTAGGTGATTCTCTAGAAGTTGATTATAGTGAACAAGTCTTCATAAATACTCGTCTTTAGTAGAAAATATGAGTTTGTGTAAGAAATCTAATAAAAGTAGAAATGAAACATGATAAGTAATTATGTTTCCTTATGAATAAATTCCTCATTTAAAAAAACAAAAACAAAACAAAAAAAATGTTGTCTATTAACTTTTCCTACTGGGGAATCGAATACCGTTTAACCCATCACAAGTTTGTGATTTTCTTGTGGTTAACTTTCTCCTAGACATGTTTACTATCACTCTCCATCAGAACATGTCCCTTTGTTTTTTCCTCCATGTACATATTTTCATACTTGGAATCCTAGTATGGGTTAACTCGGGTGACCTCTGTACTTATCTTTCTTTATTTTAAATTGATTGTTTTACCGACTCTTGTTCCGATGTGGGACTTTCAAGGATGTTTCTGAGCCCAATTTTAAAATTGCGAGGACACAATTCCCAAAAGGGGGAAGGATGTAACACCCCAGGTAAATAAAGAGTATGACATTTTCACATTCATCCATATTTGTGAATAAAATATTAATATTACTTTAAAAGTAATGCTATGCTCGATGGCGTACCCAATATGCAACAACAAGTTTCTTTGAAATCTTACGGTGCACTCTAATAATAAAATAATATTATTTTAAATGGTAGTTAACGCCTAGACGTTGTAATGGCGGTAATGAACAGAACTAACTACAAAATGATTATATATGTTTGTCAAATATTTTTTTCAATAAATGTTAGAGGATTAGAAATTCAAATGAATCCAGTTTTTAAGCGTAAATATTCTAATATTCCTTAAAAGGCCGATTAACCGCCTTTTGATGGCGAACCCCTTTTTAAATCCACTCTTTGGCAATTTTATAAGCTCTATTTTTTAAAATAAACATATTATTTATTATTGGGACATTGAAATTTACCTTGGGTTAATTTTTAGTATTTTTCTGACAATGTTCATTTTTCAATGAATAGTGAAAAATACTGCATTTTACATCAAAACTGCTTTTTCATATAATTTAACTATATGGTTATATTATCTTTTTAATTTCTTTTAAAGTGTAATTAGAATATATTTTTACCATGTAATTTAATTATGGTCATTGGGATTAATTTCAATTTGGAATTAGGCATAAACAAGTGCCAAACTTTTCATAAATATTGTTTCTAAAAAACCCGCTATTTGTTTTGACAACGGGAAGTTTTTTTAAATTAATTATTGCAATTTATGTGTTTGGAATTTGGTAAAATGTATTAAATATTTGGAATTATAAGGTCCAAATTATTCAATTAAGACTCTTTTGTTTTTGGACATTATGAATAGTAACGACGGTAATTATCTTTAATTATCTTGATTAATGAGTAATCGGGTAGTTAAAGATAATAAGATAATATCATAATAATAAAAAATGACCAGAAAATGTGTCCTAAGGCTACTAGCTGTTTTATGGCCGACCATGGGATGCCTTGTGCCAAACTTGGGGGCCCCATGGAATCACTTTTGTGAGAAAGTGTCTTTTTATCTTTTTATTTTTAAAGAATGTTAAATGTAACAAAGAATGTATCACCTAAGTAAAATATTTTTATTTTTGTCTAAATAGATGATATTTTGGACTATAAATATTCATTGGAAATATAAAAATATTTCCTACTGCATAGTATTTTTTTATAATTTTTAGACATTAAATAAATTAAATTATTTATGACATCATGATGATGCAGCGATGACCTCATTATTTAATGATTTAAATAAAATGGAAAGATAATGTAACATCTAAGACCTACACATGTCCAAAACCTATTGGATGGCAGGATTTAGAACCCTTATTACCTTATCCTAGAAACACATCAATTTGGGACCATTAAAATCCGAAACTCATTTGAAAATAAAGTTACATTTTATACCTTTCCAAGAGTGCCCCTCCTCTTCTCTTATAAAAGGCCCCCACCTCTACCTCCTTACCAACACTCTCAAAGCCTTTGGATCAGCCAACCCCTTCCCATTTTGTCTCTACACATCCCTCTATAACTCCTTGAAGCCTCACTTTGGGTAGAAGTATTCCCAAGGAATCCTTTGAGCTCAAACCAAAGGGAGTTACCCGATTTTAAGGTAATGTCTTCACTTGTGTCCTTTTGTTTTATTTTTCTTCTCCAACCCCCTAAACTCTTTTTATTATTTTATTTTGTAACAAATAGAGTATCTTAAATATACTAGGATGTTGTTATAAGAAGGATTCGAGCTACACTTACACACACCTTCGTCTAATGGTTAAAGAACGTACTGTTTCTGTGGTTGGCGATTTTCTGCCTCACGAAATGATGATTGTTCAACCTTCTTCTAACACCTTCAAAGGTGGCCATTAATATGACACTATATTTATATATGATATATAATATGTGTATGTTTTACTTAAGATTCTGTATTTTTCATTTATGGAATACCTTTATGGTTTCAATTATGGGTAAACGCGATATCTTCATTTAAGGAAGTGCGGACTACCGCCCCCTCAAAGTGATTTGATTCGTTAATACCATATGTGGTACATATAAAGGATATATTTAATTATATTATATATGATACCATACTGGAATAATATTATGTATCATTATGTTTTAATTCCATTAAATATGAAATAGAAATGGAAGTAGCGTTCATGCGTACGTACGGTTTACCGTCTCCATGAACGGTACATTTCATTTCTTGTCTCAAAATGTTATGTACTATTATAAGTACATATATATAATGGATATATATGTGATATATTACATCTAAATGATTTATATCATTATAGAATTATAAAATATATATATCTCTCTCATTTTGTTTTAATTTCATTAATATGACAAAACATTAAAGTAGCGTTCATGCGTACGTACGGCCTACCGTCTCCATGAACGGTGCTTTTAATTTTTATCTCCAAATACTATTGAATAGTATAAAATGAATATATACTGGATATATATGATATTTAAAACATCAATACTATTCTGGATATGATGTACCTATAACTACATGGAAAATTATTTTCGAACAAGTTCAATTTTTGACTCATGTACTAAACATCGACAAAAACGTCTGATATGAACTCATATTATTAACCAATTATTATAAAATTAAAATATGTGATATGAACTGGATAATAATCATTATATGTGGTCTTTAATCAATTATAAATTTACCAAAGTTTATTATTCAGGAATATAAAGAAACGAACAAGACAAGTCGAACTTGAGGTAAGGGATCCTACTCCTCTCTTTCTTTTTAAGCACACCCTTTTACGTCATTCCTTTTAAGCTCATATTTCTTGTGATTGGGGTGTTCTTTTATATTAATCTTACTGTAATTTTTATGTTCATATGATGAGATACCCTATTTCCTCTCATCAATCCATTTTGGAAGTTTTAAGTGGCGTCGTTAGGCTGCCGAGTTTTCGTAAGGGGTTTTTCATCTCACATTTATTCCCGTGAGATTTATGCTACATTTGCCACAATTTTCATTGAGTGGTGTATGTACTTCCCATTATTATACACTTTGTGTAGTATAATTTCATTTATGGGTATTCTCATCTTCATTGTATGACCCTTCTTCCATGGGGTGTACGTTTCGAAAGTTACCCAACTCGGTAAGGGGACCTTTCACCCTCCTCTTTTTAAAAGACTTCTCTTGTTATGTCTTTTAATTCACATACTATTATGTTGGGATATGTTCTTTTATATCCTTATGGATGTAAATTTTATGTCCAAGTGATGATATGCCCTTTTTATCTCTCATCAACTCATTTCTGAATTTTGAAGTGATGTCGTTAGGCTGTCGAATTTTACCAAGGGAACTTTTTAACCCAATTTCGATTTATTTGGGTTCAACATGTAGTTATTTAATATGTGTGAATGAAATTTTATTGTTTTAAACTTAATATACACTTATATTGGGTGTATTTATGTTTGTCACACATAATTTCGAGATTGAATTATCCTTAATTTAAGGATACCTTCTTTATAAGGGAATTCATCACATTTGACATTTCTGTTGAGACTTCATTGTTGTTATGAACCAATTCACTCTTATATGGTGTATATACTATCCTTTGGAATATTATATCATGAATCCATTTATTCTCATGATATTATAAAGTTCTGACTGAATTTTATTCCTCAATTATTGTATTCAAGCGTCTCTAATTTTGGTAGAACCCCTTTAACCAAAATATTGCTTTAAATGTTTTAATTGTTTGTTCTTATAAATATCCATGTTTTCAAAATGGTTTTAAGGATTTATATATATGGATATTAATGGTTTAAAATTTTAAAAGCTTCAAGGTGGTATGGGACACTTTGATTCAAAAATATCTTTATTAAATGTTTTAAATGGTTTTGGAAATGGTTTCTTTTTTAATGGATTAATTATTTCAATATACTAAAATGTTATATTGTGATTGAAATGTGGAAATGTTATGTTTCCTTTATGCATGTTTTATGTGATACGTTTATGTTATGGTTCTTGGGCATTGTTATGAAAACGGGTGGTTCCATGATAAACTAAGGTCGGGTGAGCCCGATATATCTCTCCAATGCATTGGGTAACGCGAAGGAGTGAAACATTAAGGTTTCTACGAAGAGATTTAGGGAATATACTGTGGTGGGTATTCCAAACGTAACCAAGAGGGTTACTCCCTACGTAAGAATGTTATGAATGCCTCAAGTTACCTTTTATGTCTTATGATTTCTATGATTTATTCATGATTCGGTGAGGTATGTTAAAGTGCCTATGTTTTATGGGTAAAGAATGATTTCATTCTCATGTATATATGAACTCATGTTTCCGTTCCATATTGTTTTTATAAACCTTACTAAGCTTTTTATGCTCATCCCAATTTTTTTGAAATTTTTTTCATAGGTCAAGGGAAAGGTTCATGAAATTATGATAGTGTCAAGGAAGTGTCAAGAAAGAATCCATGTTTTATTTTAAATATGTTTTTGTTGAGGGTAAAAATGAATACTATCTTTTATGTAACCACTTTCTTTAAATGTGGAATGTAATACAAGTTTTATGATCTAATTCTCTAAAACACTAAACTTGAAAAGATCCTCAATGTGTAATCTTGTAATAACTCAAGATTAAGTAAGGTTTATGGATGGGGCCTTATAGTTGGTATCAAAGGTTGGTTTAGATAACTTTAGAGGTTAGGGTATTCTTTAAGCATAAGTGACATAACCATAATGGTTAGGATTTCAGAAAGAGTCCTAGCTTTAGATAAAGTGAATGAGTAAGTATATCTTAGTGTTTATCTTCCTCATTAGTACATGATGTTTTTGTTGATATACTCACACTGACCTTTTTGGTTTTAGTAAATGGCTGGATCTAGCAGACACCAAAGTAACAGTGGATGTGAAGGAAACTGTGACAGTTTTTTGAGCAAGCAACTGAATGATATGGGAGCTACAATGAGAAATCTTGTGATTATCCTCAACCAACTATCTGGAGTCATGATTGACCACCTAAACCTTGGTGATTTCTCTAAGGCAACATATATTAGAGAAACAAATCCCTACGGAACTACAGGTAATAATCATAAAGGTAAGTGTGTTCAAAAACTTATGTGTCAAAAATGTGGAAAGAAACACCTAGGAAAATGTTTCAAAGGGACAGAAATATGCTATAGATGTGGAAATGAAGGTCATAAATCAAGAACCTTCCATGGAAAAAGGAAGCATCCAGTTGACTCGAGGAAAGGGAAAGAAGTTCTTTCTGAGGGATCAATTGAATGTTTTAAATGTGGTGTGCATGGTCATTATGCAAACACATTTCCTATGAAGAATATTTGTGAATGGGATCACCAAGATCATACAAATGTTCATTTACCAATACCTAATTCCATTCCGATTGAGGATGAAGAAACTGAAAATGACCAATCAAAGGTATGGATTATTTCATGACTATTGTTTTCCTATTTTGGAATCTTAGGATATGATTCATGATTTTGTTTTTAGGAAAGAAGTATTTCAGAATAAGTTGAAAAGGAATGGTTAATAGATCATGAAGAATTTTAAATGAGTAAGATGTCAACATATAAGGGATTCAAGAGTTATGTTGAAATTCTTAAGAGTATTAAGTCTCTTTTGATGATGGGGTTACATTAGAAGACTTTTTATATTATGTGTAACCCTGATGTTTAATATATGAAAATTTTATTCAAGGAATAGTTATCTGTTCTTTTGTGGACATAATTATAAAGAACCATTTGGGTTTATATGATCCTTACTTTTGAGGTAATTATGGGTTACTATATGTTATGATGGAAGTGAAAGGCATGAGATAAAATTGAGGTTAAATTATGTTATGGTTATTTTTGATGATTTAATCTCTTTTTGGGGAATGATTTGAGAATTATATAGTTTTGGAAAAAGGACAACACGCAGACTGTGTGACCACCCGTCACTTTGGACAAAGATGTGGGAATCGAACCCACAACCAAAGTGAAACTGGTATTTATCGCCTACCACTGGACTACGTGAACTCCCTTGTTAGTTTGGATGATTCCTTTTAGTTAGATTATTTTATGAATTAAAAGTAATTTGATTTTGGGTTATCTATGGAAATATATTAACCTATCATGGAGGATATGTGATTAGGTTAATTACTTTTCAATACGAGACTTTAAGAGCAACTGATGTTGTTTGGAGATAAATGTTACGATTTAACTTGGAAGACTATGTGACTAAATCCTTCAAATATTTGGGTTTCAATCTTAGTTTGGTTTACTTTGAAAAATTTTATGGAAAAATTGTTTATCGAATGTTCCTCGTTGAACTTTGGGTATTGTTGGACAAATTTTGGAGATTAAGAATAGATTTTCTTTTTATAAAGGGTTATCCTTTTATGGATTATCTGATCCTGTACTAACCTTTTTGGTTTAGTTTTGGTTAAAGTCTAAAGACATGGGAAGTATATAGTTCTCTTTTTTGGATTAGATGATTCTCTAGATGTTGATTATAGTAAACAAGTCTTCCTAAATACTCGTCTTTAGGAGAAAATATGAGTTTGTGTAAGAAATCTAATAAAAGTAGAAAGTCAACATGATAAGTAATTATGTTTCCTTATGAATAAATTCCTCAATAAAAAAAACAAAAAAAATGTTGTCTATTAACTTTTCCTACTGGGGAATCGAATACCGTTTAACCCATTACAAGTTTGTGATTTTCTTGTGGTTAACTTTCTCCTAGACATGTTTATTATCACTCTCCATCAGAACATGACCCTTTGTTTTTTCCTCCATGTCCATATTTTCATACTTGGAATCCTAGTATGGGTTAACTCGGGTGACCTCTGTACTTATCTTTCTTTATTTTAAAGTGATTGTTTTACCGACTCCTGTTCCGATGTGGGACTTTCAAGGATGTTTCTGAGCCCAATTTTAAAATTGCGAGGACGCAATTACCAAAAGGGGAAAAGGATGTAACACCCCAGGTAAATAAAGAGTATGAAATTTTTACATTCATACATATTTGTGAATAAAATATTCATATTACTTTAAAGGGAATGCTATGCTCGATGGCATACCCAATATGAAACAACAAGTTTCTTTAAAATCTTACGTTGCACTCTAATAATAAAATAATATTATTTTAAATGGTAGTTAACGCCTAGCCATTGTAATGGTGGTAATGAATAGAACTAACTATAAAATGATTATATATGTTTGTAAAATATTTTTTTTCAATAAATTTTAGAGGATTAAAAATGAAAATGAATTCAGTTTTTAAGCGTAAACATTCTAATATTCCTTAAAAGGTCGATTAACCGCCTTTTGATGGCGAACCCCTTTTTAAATCCACTATTTGGAAATTTTATAAGATATATTTTTCAAAATAAACATATTATTTATGATTGGTACATTGAAATTTACCTTGGGTTAATTTTTGGTATTTTTCTGACAATGTTCATTTTTCAATGAATAGTGAAAAATACTGCATTTTACATCAAAACTACTTTTTCATATAATTTAATTATATTGTTATATTATATTTTTTATTTTTTTTAAAGTTTAATTAGAATATATTTTTACCATGTAATTAAATGATGGTCATTGGGATTAGTTTCACTTTGGAATTAGGCATAAACAAGTGCCAAACTTTTCATAAATATTTTTTCTAAAAAACCCGCTATTTGTTTTGACAATGGGATGTTTTTTTAAATTAATTATTCCAATTTATGTGTTTGGAATTTGGTAAAATGGGTTACATATTTGGAATCAGAAGGTCCAAATTGTGCAATTAATACTCTTTTGTTTTTGAACATTATGAATAGTAACGACAGTAATTATCTTTAATTATCTTGATTAATGAGTAATCGGGTAGTTAAAGATAATAAGATAATATCATAATAATACAAAATGACCACAAAATGTGTCCTAAGGCTACTGGTTGTCTCATGTCCGATCATGGGATTCCTTGTGCCAAACTTGGGGGCCCCATGGAATCACTTTTGTGAGAAAGTGACTTTTTATCTTTTTATTTTTAAAGAATGTTAAATGTAACAAAGAATGTATCACCTAAGTAAAATATTTTTTATTTTGTCTACATAGATAATATTTTAGACTATAAATATTCATTGGAAGGATAAAAATATTTCCTACTTTATATTATTTTTTTATAATTTTTAAACATTAAATAAATTAAATTATTTATGACATCATGATGATGCAGCGATGACCTCATTATTTAACGATTTAAATAAAATGGAAAGATAATGTAACATCTAAGACCTACACATGCCCAAAACCTATTTGATGGGTGGATTTAGAACCCTTATCACCTTATCCTTGAAACACATTAATGTGGGACCATTAAAATCCGAAACTCATTTGAAAATAAAGTTACATTTTTTACCTTTCCAAGAGTTCCCCTCCTATCCTCTTATAAAAGGTCCCCACCTCTACCTCCTTACCCACACTCCCAAAGCCTTTGGATCGGACAAAACCTGCCCATTTTGTCTCTCCACATCCCTATATAACTCCTTGAAGCCTCACTTTGGGCAGAAGTATTCCCAAATAATCCTTTGAGCTCAAACCAAAGGGAGTTACCCGATTTTAAGGTAATGTCTTCACTTGTGTCCTTTTGTTTTATTTTGCTTCTCCAAACCCCTAAACTCTTTTTATTATTTTCTTTTGTAACAAATAAATTATCTTCAATATACTAGGATGCTTTTATAAGAAGTATTCGAGCTACACTTACACACACCTTCGTCTAATGGTTAAAGAACATACTCTTTCTGTGGTTGGCAATTTTCTGCCTCACGAAATGATGATTGTTCAACATTCTTCCAACACCTTCAAAGGTGTCCATTAATATGACACTATATTTATATATGATATATAATATTTTTTTGTTTTACTTAATATTCTGTATTTTTTATTTATTTCATACCTTTATGGTTTCCATTATGGGTAAACGTGATATCTTCATTTAAGGAAGTGCGGACTACCGCCCGTCAAAGTGATTTGATTCGTTAATACCATATGTAGTACGTATAAAGGATATATTTAATTATATTATATATGATACCATACTGGAATACTATTATGTATCATTATGTTTTAATTCCATTAAATATTAAATAGAAATGGAAGTAGCGTTCATGCGTACGTACGGTTTACCTTCTCCATGAACGGTACATTTCATTTCTTGTCTCAAAATGTTATGTAATATTATAAGTACATATATATAATGGATATATATGTGATATATTACATCTAAATTATGTATATCATTCTGGAATTATAAAATATATATATCTCTCTCATTTTGTTTTAATTCCATTAATATGACAAAAAATTAAAGTAGCGTTCATGCGTACGTACGACATACCGTGTCCATGAACAGTGCTTTTAATTTTTATCTCCAAATACTATGGAATAGTATAAAATGAATATATACTGGATATATATGATATTTAAAACATCAATACTATTCTGGATATGATGTACCTATAACTACATGGAAAATTATTTTCCAAAAAGTTCAATTTTTGACTCATGTACCAAACATCGACAAAAACGTCTGATATGAACTCTTATTATTAACCAATTATTATAAAATTAAAATATGTGATATGAACTGGATAATAATAATTCTAGGTGGTCCTTAAGCAATTATAAATTGACCAAAGTTTATTATTCAGGAATATAAAGAAACGAACAAGACAAGTCGGACTTGAGGTAAGGGGTCCTACTCCTCTCTTTCTTTTTAAGTACACCCTTTTATGTCATTTCTTTTGAGATCATATTTCTTGTGATTGGGATGTTCTTTTATATTACTCTTAATGTAATTTTTATGTTAATATTATGAGAGAACCTATTTCCTCTCATCAATCCATTTTGGAAGTTTTAAGTGGCGCTGTTAGGCTGCCGAGTTTTTGTAAGGGGTTTTTCATCTCACTTTTATTCCTGTGAGATTTATGCTACATTTTCCACAATTTCATTTGATTGGTGTATGTACTTCCCATTATTATACACTTTGTGTAGTATAATTTCATTTATGGGTATTTTCATCTTCATTTTATGACCCTTCTTCCATGGGGTGTACGTTTCGAAAGATACCCAACTCGGTAAGGGGACCTTTCACCCTCCTCTTTTTAAAAGACTTATTTTGTTATGTATTTTAATTCACATACTATTATGTTGGGATAAGTTCTTTTATATCCTTATGGATGTAAATTTTATGTCCAAGTGATGAGATTCCCTTTTTATCTCTCATCAACTCATTTCTGAATTTTGAAGTGATGTCGTTAGGCTGTCGAATTTTACCAAGGGAACTTTTTAACCCAATTTCGATTTCTTTGGGTTCAACATGTAGTTATTGAATATGTCATCTTTTGAATATGTTTGAATGACCTTTTATTGTTTTAAACTTAATATCCAATTATATTGGTTGTATTTATGTTTGTCACACATAATTTTGAGATTGAATTATCCTTAATTTAAGGATACCTTCTTTATAAGGGAATTCATCACATTTGACATTTTTGTTGAGACTTCATTGTTTTTATGCACCAATTCACTCTTATATGGTGTATATACTGTCCTTTGGAATATTATATCATGAATCCATTTATTCCCATGATATTATAAAGTTCTGACTAAATTTTATTCCTCAATTATTGTATTCAAGCGTCTCTAATTTTGGTAAAACCCCTTTAACCAAAATATCGCTTTAAATGTTTTAATTATTTGTTCTTATTAATATCCATGTTTTCAAAATGGCTTTAAGGAATTATTTATATGGATATTAATGGTTTAAAATTTTAAAAGCTTCAAGGTGGTGTGGGACACTTTGATTCAAAAATCTATTTTTTAAATGTTTTAAATGGTTTTGGAAATGGTTTCTTTTTGAATGGATTCATTATTTCAATATACTAAAATGTTATATTGTGATTGAAATGTGGAAATGTTATGTTTCCTTTATGCATGTTTTATGTGATACGTTTATGTTATGGTTCTTGGTAATTGTTATGAAAACAGGTGGTTTCATGATAAACTAAGGGCGGGTGAGCCCGATATAGCTCTCTAGTGCATTGGGTAACGCGAAGGAGTGAAACATTAAGGTTTCTCCGAAGAGATTTAGGGAATATACTATGGTGGGTATTCCAAACGTAACCAAGAGGGTTACTCCCTATGTAAGAATGTTATGAATGCCTCAAGTTACCTTTTATGTCTTATTATTTCTACGATTTATTCATGATTTGGTGAGGTATGTTAAAGTGCCTATGTTTTATGGGTAAAGTATGATTTCATTATCATGTATATATGAACTCATGTTTCCGTTCCATATTGTTTTTATAACCCTTACTGATCTTTTTATGCTCATCCCAAGTTTTTTTGAAATGTTTTTCACAGGTCAAGGTAAAGGTACATGAAATGATGATAGTGTCAAGGAAGTGTCAAGAACGAATCCATGTTTTATTTTAAATATGTTTCAGTTGAGCGGAAAAATGAATACTATCTTTTATGTAACAACTTTGTTTAAATGTGGAATGTAATGCAAGTTTTATGATCTAATTCTCTAAAACTCTAAACTTGAAAAGATCATCAATGTGTAATCTTGTAATAACTCATGATTAAGTAAGGTTTAAGGCCGGATCCTTATAGTTTTACACTTAATATCCACTTATATTGGGTGTATTTATATTTGTCCCACATAATTTTGAGATTGATTTATCTTTAATTTAAGGATACCTTCTTTATAAGGGATTTCATCTCATTTTACATTTCTATTGAGACGTCATTGTTGTTATGCACCAATTCACTCTCATATGGTGTATATACTGTCCTTTGGAATATTATATCATGAATCCATTTATTCTCATGATATTATAAAGTTCTGATTAAAGGTTATTCCTCAATTATTGTATTCAAGTGTCTCTAATTTTCGTAAAAACCCTTTTACTAAAATATCGCTTTAAATGTTTTAATGATTTGTTCTTATTAATATCCATGTTTTCAAAATGGTTTTAAGGATTTATTTATATGGATATTAATGGTTTAAATTGTTAAAATCGTCGAGGTGGTATGGGAAACTTTGATTCAAAAATAACTTTATTAAAATTTTGAAATGGTTTTGAAAATTGTTTTTTTAAATGGATTCATTGTTTCAATATCATAAAAAGTTATATTGTTATTGCAATGTTGGAATGTTATCTTAAATTTATGCTTAATTTATGTGCTATGATTATGTTTTGAATCTTGGTAATTTTTTATAAAAACGGTTGGTTCCGTGATAAACTAAGGGCGGGTGAGCCCGATATAGCTCTCTAATGCATTGGGTAAAGCGAAGGGGTTAAACTCTAAGGTTTCTCCGAAGAGATTTAGGGAATATATTGTGATGGGTATTCTAAACGTAAGCATGAGGGTTACTCCCTACGTAATAATGTTATGAATTCCACAAGTTGCATTTATTCCTTATTATTTCTATTGAGTTATGCATAAATCTTATTATTTCATGAGGTATGTTAAATTGCTTATGCTTTATGAGTAAAGTATGATTTCATTGATTCATATGTATACATGGAATGATGTTTTCTTTCTGAACTATTATAACCCTTAATGAGATTTTTATGCTCATCCCAAGTTTTTGAAATGTTTTCACAGGACAAAAAATTGAATAGGGTCAAGGAATGGATCAAGGAAATGTCAGGCTGTCTAAAACAAGGAACTTTACATGACTCTTTTGTTCAAGAGTTTTTATTTTGTGGAAAAAATGGTAAGTGAGTAGATTTGTCTATTTTGTAATCTTTGATATGTAATAGCTATGTCCTAATTCTCTAAAACTCTAAACCTGAAAAGATCCTCAATGTGAATTATTCAATTTAATTCAAGATTAAGTAAGGTTTAAGGTCGGGTCCTTATAGTTGGTATCAGAGGTCGGTTTAGATAACTTTAGAGGTTAGAGTGTTGTTTAAGAAAAAGTGAAAAGTTGTGTATAACCACAATGGTTAGTATATTAGATGGAGTCATTGTTTTTAAAAAAAATTAGAATGAGTTTGAGATAACTTGGATAAGTGTATCTTGGTGTTTATATTCCTCTTTATTATATGATAATTTTACTGATATACTCACACTGAACTTTTTTGTTTTAGTAAATGGCTGGATCTAGCAGGCACAAAACTAACAGTGGATTTGAAGAAAACTATGACAGTTCTATGAAAGAACAACTGAATGATATGGGAGCTACAATGAGAACTCTTGTGGTTATCCTCAACCAATTATCTGGAGTCACGATTGGCCACTTAAACCTTAGTGATTTTTATAAGGCATCGTATATGCGAGAAACAAATCTCTATGGATGTTCAGGTAATAATCATAAAGGTAAGTATGTTCAAAAACTTATGTGTCAAAGATGTGAAAAGAAACACATAGGAAAATGTTTCAAAGGGACAGAAAGATTCTATAGATGTGGAAATGAAGGTCATAAAGCAAGAACCCTCCATGGAAAAAGAAAGCATCTAGTTGACTCTAGGAAAGGGAAATAATTTCTTACTGAAGGATCAATTGAATGTTTTAAATGTGGTGTCCATGGTCATTATGAAAACACATGTCCTACGAAGAAGTTTCGGGAATGGGGTCACCAAGATCGTACAAATATTCATTTACAAATATATAATTCCATTCCGATTGAGGATGAAGAAACTGACAATGATCAATGAAAGGTATGGATTATTTCTTAACATATGTTTTCCTATTATTTGAATCTTAGGATATGATTCATGATTTTGTTTGTAGGAAAAAAGTATTTCAGAATAAGTTGAAAAGTAATGGTTAATGGATCATGAAGAATATTGAATGAGTAATAATTCAACATATAAGGGATTCAAGAGTTATAGAAGATTTTAGGATGGTGAAATTATTAGATGTATTAAGTCTCTTTTAATGGTTGGTTTACATTAGAAGACTTCTTATAGTATATGTAACCCTGATGTTTGATATATGAAAATTTTATTCAAGGAATAATTATCCTTTCTTTTGTGGATATAGTTATAAAGAACCATTTCAGTTTATATGATCCTTGAATTTGAGGCAATTACTGGTTAATACATTTTGGGTTGAAAAATGGAAGTTATTAGATAAACTTTATGGTTAAAATATGTTATGGTTATTTTTGAAGATTTTATCTGTTTTGGGGGGGATGTTTTAAGAATTATATAGTTTTGGAAAAAGGAAAACACACAGACCGTGTGACAACCCGTCGCGTCGGATGAAGCTGCGGGAATCGAACACACAACCAAAGTGCAACTGGTATTTATCGCCTACCACTGGACTACGTGAAGTCCCTGGTTAGTTTGAATGATTCTTTTTAGTTAGATGATTTTATTAATTAATAGTAAGTTTATTTTGGGTTATCAATGGAAATTATTAGCCTATCATGTAGGATATGTGATTAGGTTAATTACTTTTCATTATGAGACTATAAGAGTAACTAATGTTATTTTGGAGAAAATGTTAAGATTTATCTTAGTAGAGTGTGTGATTAAATCCTTCAGAGATTTGGGTTTCAATCTTAGTTTGGTTTACTTTGAATAATTTAATGGATAGATGTTTATTGAATGGTCTTTGTTGAACATTGGGTTTTGTTTGACAAATTTTGGAGATTAGGAGTAGTTTTTCTTTTTGTAAAAAAAATATCCTTTTGGGTATTATCTGATCTCGTACTAAACTTTTTGGTTTGTTTTTTGTTTATATCTAAAGACATGGGAAATATATAGTTCTCTATTTTGGATTAGGTGATTCTCAAGAAGTATATTATAGTACTCTTAATGCGAACAAGTCTTCCAAAATACTCGTCTTTTAGAGAAAATATGAGTTTGATTAAAGAATCTAATAAAGGTTGAAAGTCTACATGACAAGTAAGTATGTTTCATTATTATTTAGTTAAGCTCAAAAATAAATTCCTTAATGAAAAGTAACTTAAAAAAATGTTGTTTGTTAACTTTTCCTACTGGGGAATCGAATACCGTTTAACCGATCACAAGTTTGTGATTTTCTTGTGGTTAACTTTCTCATAGACATGTTTACTATCACCCTTCATCCGAACATGACCCTTTGTTTTCTCCTCCATATCCATATTTTTTTACTTGGAATCTTAGTATGGGTTAACTCGGGTGACCGTTGTACTTATCTCCCTTTCTTTTAAAGTGATAGTTTTACTGACTCGTGTTCTGATGTGGGACTTTCAACGAAGTTTCAGAGCCCAATTTTGAAATTGCGAGGACACAATTCCAAAAAGGGGGGAATGATGTAACATCCCAGGTAAATAAATAATATTAAATTCTATTATTTATCAATATTTGTGAATAAAATGTTAATATTACTTTAAAAGGAATGTTATGCTCGATGGCGTACCCAATATGCAACAACGAGTTTCTTTGAAATCTTACGTTGCACACTAATATTATAATAATAATATAATAGTTAACGCCTAGCCGTTTTAATGGAGGGAATGAACAGAAAAAACTACAAAATTATTACATATGTGTGTCAAATATTTTTACATTTATCCAATAAATGTTAGAGGCTTAAAATCCAAATTAATCCAATTTTAAGAATAAATACTCTAATATTTTTAAAATATTGTTTTACTACCTTTTGATGGAGAACCTTTTTAAAATATAAATTTTGACAATTTTATAAGCTCTATATGTCAAAATAAACTTATTCTTTATGATTGGGATATTTAAATTTACTTTGGTTGAATTTTTGGTATGTTTCTGAGAATGTTTATTCTTTTTGATGAATAGAGAAAAATATTGCATTTTACATCAAAACTTCTTTTTCATCTAATTTAAATATATGGTTAGATTATCTTTTTAATTGGTTTTAAAGTTTAATTATAATATATTTTTACAATTTAATTCAATGGTGGTCATTAGAATTAATTTCACTTTGAAAATGGACATAAACAAGTGCCAAACTTTTCCTAGATATTGCTTCCAAAAACCCGCTATTTGTTTTGACAGCGGGAATTAACTATATGATTTATTAATGAAACTTCTATGTTTTGAATTTGGTAAAATGGATATAATTTCTGAATTTGAAATATCAAATATATCTTAGGGTTAATTTTTGGTAATTTTCTGATATTGCTTTTTTTAATGAATAGTGAAAAATACAGTTTTTATTTCAAAACTGCCTTTTCATCTAATTCATTTATATATTTATATTGTCATTTTAATTGTTTTTATAGTATTATTTAATTATGTTTTTATCACTTAATACAATGTTGTTCATTGTAATTAATTTCACCCTTCAATTGGATGTAAAAACAAGTCAATCTTTTGATAAATTTTACTTCTTAAAAACTCGTCTTTTGTTTTCACAACGGGATTTACTTTTAAATTAATTAATACAATTTATGTGTTTTCAATTTGATAAAATTGATTCTATATTTGGAATCAGAAGTTCCAAATTATGTAATTAAGACTTTTTTTTGGACATTATTAATAGTAACGACGGTAATTATCTTTAATTATCGTGTTTAATTAGTAATCAGGTAATTATGGGTAAGAAAATAATATAATAAAAATATAAAATTACCCCAAAATGTGTCCTAATGCTATTGGTGGTGTAATGGACGACCATGGTATGCCATGTGCCAACCTTGGGACCCCATGGAATCACTTTAGTGTGATAGTGACCTTTTATCATATTTTTTTAAAGAAAGGAAAATGTAACCAAAGTATGTAATACGTAAGTAAAATAATTTTAATTTTGTCTACATAAACGATATCTTAGACTATAAGTAATACATGGAAAGATAAAAATATTTCCTACATCATAGTATCTTTTTTATAATTTTTAGACATTAAATAAATTAAATTATTTATGACACCATGATGATGCAACAATTACCTCATTAATGAACGATTTAAATAAAATGAAAAGATAATGTCCCATATAAGACTTACACTTGGAAAAAAACTAGTTTCTGAGTATATTTGGAACCCTTATCACCTTATCCTCGAAATATATCAATGTGGGACCTTTAAAATCCGAAACTCTTTTTAAATTAAAGTAACATTTCTTGACTTTCCATGAGTGCCCCTCCTCTCCTCTTATAAAAGGCCCCCACCTCTACCTCCTTTCCCACACCTCTCAAGCCTTTGGCTTGGCCAAACCCTGCCCATTTCATCTCTCCACATCCATATATTTATTATTGAAGCCTCACCTTAGGCAGAAATCTCTTCAAGAAACACTTTTGGTTCAAACCAAAGGGAGTTACCCAATTTAAATGTAATGACTTCTCGTATGTTCTTTTGTTATATTTTGCTTCTCCAACCCCCTAACCTCTTTTTATTCCTTTATTTTGCAACAAAACATGTATATTCAATATAATAGGATTTTTTTTATAATAACTATTCGAACTACACTTACACACACATCCGTCTAATGGATAAAGAACATAATGTTTTTGTGGATGGCGAATTACTGCCTCACGAAATGATGACTGTTCAATATTCTTTTAACACCTTTAAATGTGGCAATTATGATGTCACCGTATTTTATATATGATATATATGGTATTTAAGTTTTATTTATTCTTCTGTATTTTATATTTAAAACATACCTTTATTCTTTGCATTATGTGCAAATGCGATAATTTCATATGAGGAAGTGCGGACTACCGCCCCCTCAAGTGATGTGACTCGTTCATGGAATACATGGAATGTATAAAGAATGAAATTAATGAAATTATGTGACCTAGATAACATATATATTATACTGTAATTATAATATATATATCTCTCTCAATTTTTTTAATTCCATTAATATGACAAAGAAATGAAAGTAGCGTCCATGCATACATACAGCCTACCGTCTCCATAAACGGTGCATTTCATTTCTTTTTATCTCCAAATGTTATGGAATAGTATAAAACGAATATTTACTGGATATATATGATATTTAAATAATTAATAATATTTTTGAGATGATTTACTTATAACTACATGGACGATTCTTTTAAAACAAGTTCATTTTTGACTCATGTACCAAACATCGACAAAAACATTTGATATGAACTCACATAATTAACTAATTATTATAACATTATAATATGTAATATGAATTGAATAATAATATTTAAATTAGGTCCTTAAGAAATTATAAATTGAAAAACTTTTATTATTCAGGAATATAAAGAAATGAAAAAGACAAGTCGGACTTGAGGTAAGGGATTCTACCTCTCTCTTTCTTTTTAAGTACTCTTTTTTATATAACATACTTTATGCTCCTCTTTCTTATGTTGGGGGATGTTATTTTATATTCAACTTTCTGTAAATATTATGTTAATATGATGAGAGACCCTATTTTATCTCATCAATCCATTTTTGAACGTTTTATGTGGCGCTGTTAGGCTGCCGAATATTCATAATGGGATTTTCATCTCACTTTTTATTCCCGTGAGATTCATGCTACATTGGCCACTATTTACTTTTGTGTGGTGTATGTAATGCCCATTATTTTAATATTTGTATAATATAATCTCATTTATGGGTAGTTACATCTTCATTTTATGTCCCTTCTTTCATTGGGTGTACGTTTTGAATGTTTCCCAAATCGGTAAGGGAACCTTACACACTCCTCTTTTAAAAAGACTTATTTTGTTATTTATTTTAATATACATCTTTTTATGTTGGGGTATGTTCTTATATATCCTTATTTATTTAAATTTTATGTCCAAGTGATGAGATACCATTTTCTCTCTCATCAACTAATTTTATGAATTTTAAAGTGACGCCGTTAGGCTGTCGAATTTTACCAAGGGAACTTTTTAACCCAATTTTGATTTCTTTTGGTTCAACATGTAGTTATTTAATATGTCATCATTTGAATATGTGTGAATTACATTTGATTGCTTTACACTTAATATACACTTATATTGGGTGTATTTATATTTGTCACACATAATTTTGAGACTGATTTATCCTTAATTTAAGGATACCTTCTTTATAAGGGATTTCATCTCATTTTACATTTCTATTTAGACATCATTGTTGTTATGCACCAATTCACTCTTATATGGTGTATATACTATCCTTTGGAATATTATATCATGAATCCATTTATTCTCATGATATTATAAAGTTATGATTAAATTTTATTCCTCAATTATTGTATTCAAGTGTCTCTAATTTTGGTAAAACCCATTTTACTAAAATATCACTTTAAATGTTTTAATGATTTGTTATTATTAATATCCATGTTTTCAAAATGGTTTTAAGGATTTATTTATATGGAAATTAATGGTTTAAAATTTTATAATCTTCAAGGTGGTATGGGACACTTTTATTCAAAAATCTCTTTATTAAATGTTTTAAATGGTTTTGAAAATTGTTTTTTTAAATGGATTCATTGTTTCAATATCTTAAAATGTTATATTGTTATTGCAATTTGGGAATGTTATCTTTCCTTTATTCTTAAGTTATGTGCTATGATTATGTTTTGTTTATTGGGATTTTTTTATGAAAACGGTTGGTTTCGTGATAAACTAAGGGTGGGTGAGCCCGATATAGCTCTCCAATGCATTGGGTAATGCGAAGGGGTTAAACGCCAAGGTTTTTTCCGAAGAGATTTAGGGAATATACTGTGATGGGTATTCCAAATGTAAGCATGAGAGTTACTCCCTACATAAGAATTTTATGAATGCCATAAGTTACCTTTATTCCTTATGATTTCTATTGAGTTATGCATAAATCTTATGATTTCATGAGGTATGTTAAATTGATTATGCTTTATGAGTAAAGTATGATTTCATTGATTATTATGTATACATGGACGGATATTTTCTTTCCATACTATTACAACCCTTACTAAGCTTTTTATGCTCATCCCATGTTTTTGAAATGTTTTCACAGGACATAAAGTTGAATAGGGTCAAGGATGGGATCAAGTAAATATCAGGCTGTCTAAAACAATGAACTAGACATGACTCTTTTGTTCAAGAGTTTTTATTTTGTTGAAAAAATGGAAACTGATTAGATTTATCTACTTTGTAATCTTTGAGACGTAATAGCTATGTCCTGATTCTCTAAAACTCTAAACCTGAAAAGATCCTCAATGTGAATTATTCAATTTAATTCATGATTAAGTAAGGTTTAAGGCTAGGTCCTTATAATATCAGTCAGCTCTTGGATGAATCTCAATCCATCCAAGGACTATTATCCAGACTCTTCCCAAAAAATAGATGATCTGTAAGGCCTCTCATACAATGCCTCAAATGGAACCATATTGATTTAATCTTGAAATATATTTTTATAAGAAAACTCCACTTAGGTAAGATATTTCTCCCATGATCTACATAAGTCTTCCACACATGCTCAAGGTAAGTATTTAAGAATCTAGATGGCTTAATCAGACTGTCTATCCATATGGGGATGATAAGTGATTATCTGAAATTGTATATAAATTATGGATATAATTTTTTAAGTATTATTCATGAATTATTTGATAATGCACTTAGTTTTGGTTTTTTATTCGTATATTAGAAATTATGGAAATAAAAGAATAAATTCTAAGAAAATGATTAAAATAGCCTTTACACATCATGTATCACATACACAATATATAGGCTCCATTCATAGCATGCTTTTAGAGCCATCGACCAACCCATGAAGATTCTTCATAACATGAAGATATTATATAGTGTGTAAATCCATTACACAATATTCATCTTTCAAAAATAAAAATCCCACCAAAAGTAAAATTTATACATGACGTCCAAGAATTACACGACGTGAATGTTTTGATGACTTTCCTAGTCAAAGATACAAATTGATTCTTCAGTGGGAAAAGTGGATATAAATTAAATAGTTTGAAATTTACTTACATGATGTGGATATTTCATGACCTAATTAATTTAATCTAGTTTGAAACATGTAGGACATTAACACCATGTACTTCTTGGGACTTTTTATAATTTGAATACTTCATGTGCAAGAAAGAGATTCACACTTTTATTTTTCTATCATTTTCTTCAGCCATTCCATCTATTTATCATTCATTCTTATTATAAACTAGATTCCTTTCATTAATTTTATTATTTTATTGAATCCTTACGAGTTATTAATCATTCTACACTCATTCTTAATCCATTGAATTCCCACTTTCATTTCCTATGGATGTTTCCATCGCCAGATGTTGTTCTTCATTGATGTTTGAACCATTCTTCATATGTTCTTCTTCTTTATTAAGTTTGTTATTTTTTTCTCAAATTGTTCCAATTCATGATTTATCATTATTAATTGTTTAATTGTGTGGAGAAAGTTTCTTGTTAGATCTATATAACATTCAATTGCTTGATGTTGGTTCTTTCCTCATTAATCCTGAATTTTCTTTTTTTCAATTGTTTTATGATTATGCATAGTATGCTTAATACTTCCTTAATTTTTTTCATCACTGCTATGCACTAATAATCCATCTAGGTTTTGGGGTCGAGAGTATGGTATTTTGAAAACCTAGTGAATCTATAGATCACACCTTGGTAACCTTATGGGTTTTAATTAGGTTAATAATAAATGTTCATCACATTTTTCTCACAACCCTAACTATGGGAAGTGTCATTGACTAAACCTAACAAAATTATAGTTGAGAATGACTATGAACATTAGAACATGACACTTTCTACATATAATATAAATGTAATGAACTTAGGTTTCCATTTATACCATGAACATGGAATATCTACATCATAGGTTGATATAATTGGTTTGACTAAAACCAATTGGAGACTTTTTCTCCACATTGTATCCTACACCATAGGACCATTCCAAGTTAAATATAGGATTATATTTTATCAAGAACCCTAAAATATACCATGATACCTTCCTTTAATTTATATCTTAAAACTCTAAACTACATATTCTTATTTAAAACCCAAAATATAATAGTAAAAGTGAAGAATCCTTATAAGGGTTTTGTTCATTTGGTCATTAACCTACCAATAGACTTCATGGTATTGACCGTGTACTTCCACATTACTATGCCATGTTAGTATAAATGGTTTGGGACTATAAATTCTAATCTGATTTCAAATTTTGAGAACTCAATGATGTGTGTGGTCGAGTAAAATATTTGGCATTGTTTTTGGGGATTACTATTGCTCAAGAATAGTGACCTTTAGATCAAAACCCGAATTACATTACCCCCTCACCTTTTTCCTTTTAATTCCCATTTCCTTTTAAAATTTTCTCTTCCGAGTGCACCTCTATCTTATTTTGTTCATTATTTTTTTCTTTTCATCATGGATAGTGTGTAACAGCCCTGGTTTCAACTAAGTAACCATTTCTTTATGGTTTCTAAGTATATCAAAAATATGGGTTAAGTTTTGGAGTGTTTAGAGAACTTGTTGAGTTTTTTGGTGGATTTTATAGAGGTTCACAGTTGGTGAATGATTTGGGAAAACCCTGAATCACCTAAAATAAATCGTGTACAGTGAGACATGGGATAAGGATAAGGTGCACAGGTGGTGCACGGTTTTTCCAAACCATGTAGTGTTGTAGAAGCGCACTATTTTGGACTATGGTTTACCATCCATTAGTGGTGTTACACCCATCATTGCGTGACTACCAATTTAGGTACACACTTTTTAAATTAAACCTGGAATCATTAACATGGTCCAAAATATAGGGAAATTTAGTGGGCTTCAGATTGAAGACCCCCATGAAACACATCTTGAAATTTCTTGAGGTTTGTGATGAATTTCTCAACCGACATTTATCTTCAGATTCTATTTGGTTAACATTATTCCCCTTCTCCTTGTGTGACCAATCCAAGGTATAGATAAAGATTCAATATCCCAAGTCAATCAAATCATGAGATGAATCATCAAAGAAATTCCTTAAGAAGTACTTCCCAACAATCCAAACTTGAATGCTCTGGAATAAAATTCAAAACATTAACCAAGTAAACATAGAATCAGCATGGTAATCATGGGATATATTTGTAAGTGATTAAAAAAATTTCCCACCCAAAAAAATAGATATATAGCTTCAAATTCATACATTCTATGAAGGACTTTATCCTACATCACATATTGTAATAGACACACTGATGATGGTGAACTCATACTAAAAAAATCGTAAGATAGGAAAAGAAATAGATGAAGTCTCTCACAATAATAGTAATTGGAAAATTTATATAGTGTCACCCCAATGAGGAGTTCATTAGTATAAGAAACTACCCACCTTATTTTTAAAGTTGAGGTTCTCACCAAGAAGCTGGGATCATTCCAGTTACCTACTACGCCACCACCCCCTCCTACTCGGGTAATGGAAATATAGTCCAACGAGATTTCTGGAGGCCTGAACTCATAACAAGATTGCAGGGAAGGGATAATAGAACCTCAAACTCAAGATTTTAATGATATAAATTTCAATCAAAAATACCAGTAGTACTAGAAACCACAACAATATCAACAGAAAAACTACTAGCACAGTCTAGCTCAACCATAGCAGCATAACCAAAGTTATTTTCAATAGAGGAGTGGATAGGAACCAAAAAGGATCCAAGGACCACCTAGGCAACAACCATAAGATCCATATCCTTGACCAAAATATAAATTACAACAACCTTATCCAAGATATTAGTAATATCAACCGTCACCACAACAGAAATTGCAGCAAGCGCGACCAAGGCCACCAGCACAATCCAACCCTCTTCAAACTAATTTATAAAACATGTCCACTTCCTTCATGAATATAGTAGAACAAAGGATAATAAAATATAAAAAATAGATTAAAAACACAATTCTAAACTATTCAACCTGGAGCATAAAATGGGATAAATTTCAAACAGCTTATCTGATCAGATACTGGGTACTCTACTGGGTAATACTGAGGATCATTTAAGGGAGGAGGCCAAAGCTATAATGGTTAAAAGTGAAAATGAGTTATATCTTAGGAAACCATTTGGAAGTGAGAAAATTTAGTTAAAGTTTTCTCATAAGGCTGGTCAAGGGACAACTCAAAAGTTAGAACCAACATAGGAAACTCTAGTTAAAAAAATAATTGAAAAAGATTATGACTATGTTTCACCGACTACATAAAATCTACCTCTCCCCTTTCCTGAAAAAATGAAACAATGGGAAAAATAGGGTCAATATAAAAAATTCCTAGCCTTGGTTAAACAATTTTATATGAATTTACATTTTTCAGAAGCAATTTTACAAGTAATTATTTATGTATGATTCTTTAATAACTTTCTATCAAGTAAAAATAAAATTGAATACTTATGAATAGTCTCACCAAATGAATAATGATTTTCAGTTTTCCAAAGTAAATAGAATCCAAAAAATGTAATAACCTTGAAGTTTTTAAATTCCATGCACTACTGGGACTTGTACTTTTGAAAATTCATTTTTATATTTAGTTATAAGCATCAATTTAATTCCCATTAGTTTTTACAAGAAGTTGGGGATTAGAGAACTGAAAAAAAAACAAATATAGAACTATAACTTGATAACTTTTCTTTCATGAATCCTCAAGGAGTTCTTGATGGTTTCTTAGTAAAATTTTAAATTTTAATATTCCCCACTTACTTCATCATTCTAGATTTTAAATAAGATGGTGATTTCCCTCTCATTCTAGGAATACCATTTCTCTCCACTAGAAATCCAATGATTGATGTTATCCTGGGGAGATTGATTTTCATAGTTAGTGAATAGAAATCTGTGTTTGGCATGGACAAGGCCATTAAAAAAGCAACATGTTGACAAATTGTAAAACAATTTCTCATTTTAATGAAAAATAATATTATGTGAAAATTGGAAATGATAATAAGATACCATCTCTTATTGAAAAGGGATCAAATTCTATCAAGAATACAATTTTCACAACACCTCTGATAAAGAAGGTTATCCCACCTTTAATATCCTTTATTTTTAAGAACTTTTTATCAAGGGGTGTCAATTTAAAACTAAATTGTTCTAATTATAGAAATTTATAGCTCTAGAAAATAAATAAATCATTGTCTGGGAGGCAATCTAGGGTAGGTTAAATATGCTAGGGTAGGGTAGTTTTTTCTTTAGAACATTATAGAAGGTTTTTAGAATTATATCAATGGGTTCTGATCTATAAAGGTAAAAAATGATACAATACATGACTTAAAAATAAATACACTATGTGCAAGTGTCGGGCAACTTAAAAAGCTAAAAAATCATGCCTTTCATGTTGTGTATTCAATACAAGGTGTGTAATTTTCAAAATCAGTTTTTTTAAAAACCAAGAACCTTAGTTCATGAAGAACCCTCCCACATCATCTGTCTCCTCTCACATGTGACCCCATCCCCCTCCAAGCTCCCTCAACCAAACCCAAATCACCCCCCCCCCCCCTGCCACCTCTCCTGCTTCCCTAACAGCTACTTCCTACCCTCCACACTCCATATTTCACTTTTGCCTCCATATGAAATGGTTATAACCAGGATAGTACACACCTCACACACCCGAGCATGAGGAAACCACTCTACCACCCAAGAGGAAGATGAAAACCCCTCCTAAATGTCCTTCATATCCATTATTTTCATCATATGAATCCTCCAATTAATATGCATCAACTTTGGGAGACTCATATTCATCCTCTGGTGGATCATAAGGCCATTCTCGTCCTCACCTTCATCATTGAATTCATTTTTATGACCCCACACACCAAGTATGATTGGTCAATCTTTAGAAAAACCCAATGAAAATGAACAAAATATTTTATATCATCGTCTTCAACCACATCCACCATGAGTTCATTTTCCTCATGGGTTACCTTCACTTGACCCCTATCACATAAGAGCAAGTGGTGACTTATATTGATCTCTTCCTCAAGTTACTTTCCACTTTTGAGATATTCATTTACTTCTTTAACTTCTAACTTAGAGGATGATCATATGATCTCATCCAGGGAAACTTTTCAGTTTTCCTCAATATTCATTCACCCAATTATTTCACCTACCCCATCCTACCTACTCTGTAGCCTAATCCTAACATGGCGGAGGTAGCACAAATCCATCCCAGGATCTCCATAGATATCTAGATTGAGAATAAACCCCACACCATGATGAGAAAAACACTCTAAGGTGCAGCTCTTCAGATCCTATATAGGGCCCTCTCCCATGCTTGGATAGCACATGAAGATGCATATGGTGGGGTCATCCAAATTGAGGTCATCATTATCACTTCATCCATGGGTGGCCCTACTATAAAAATGGTGGGAATGTTTGGAAAAGAAAATCAGAAGTTGGAAAAGAGTACCTACAACACTTTTAGGGGTGAATCATTCATCTCCCACTTGTCTAGGAATATTGACTCCTTTAAGGTATCCAGGACCCACACATCACTTTTCCCTATGGAGGGAATATCTCTTCTACTACTCTAAAAGATTGGGATTCACACAAAATATGGAGATGTATACCATTGGGTTCCAATATATATGAAGGATGTAGATGAGGCCCATGCTTAGAATGATTATGATCCTCCAGCCACCCCAACCACTCCACTTATCCTCATACTCCCACCCTATCCTCCACCCCCACAATTTCTACCACTACCTTACCACCCACCAATATTCTTGGCCTTATTACCACACCCATCCCTACACCTTCCTCTAAAACACCCATGAAATCATCTTACACAACCATCCCAACCGACTTATGGATCTCCCACCAGTATATTTTGGCAAACCTTTTCCAGATCTATATCCACCTAGGAATCCCATTCATTTCCCAACCCTTTTTTACTAACCCTACTCCACCACTTGCCCCTAAAGAATATTATCTGCATGCATCTTTTGTCCCTTTATCTGCATCCATCCCTCCCACCTCTTCCACCCCGGCTGACTTACCCTCAAAGATGACAGACCATGTTTCCCAGCAATAGTTCTTAGAAGTGTAGTCTTAGTTGGGTAAGGGCTTATCCCTTCCACAATCTGATGAGGTACCATTCATCGACCCAACTGGGAGATATATAGAAACCATTAGGATCGATACCCCACCTCCACATTTCACTAAGATTGATTCCATCACCACAATACCAACATTAATAGTTCATCCTCTAGCCTCTTTCTCCTAATGGATATCAATAGGGAAGTACAACTTCAAGTACCCTCTATTCATGAGAAGAATCAAGATGAATATATCTAATTTTTTTAATTTTCTTAGTATATCCTGATCCTTTCCCCCATTCTTTGTACTCTATTTGGGTGTTCACTTATTGTACTATTTTTATTCATTTTACCTCTGATATATCGTTGCTCTATATATATACATGTGATACAAATTTTTCTTCACTGATTGGTTGGATTATTTTTCATTTCATTATTTTATTACTTTAGCCATGTGAAGTTCTTCTGCCTCTTCCATGGTCATCAATGCGCCTATTCCTTCACCATCTTCCCTCGTATTTCTGGTGACTCAGCAGCTGGCTGACATTGAGCATCATCATGAGGAGATGTCACTAGAGATTCATGATTACCAGAGGTATCCACCATGATGGGAATAGATTCTTTTCTTACCACATAAGATTCATTATCAATATGCACCTGATTTTTTTAACACCACCAAGAATGCATGAAAGCTCGATGACATAGCCACCAGTTCTTGTAGGGGGGTGAGACTTCGGAGCATATGGACGACACTTGATTGATCTTATCTTCCCATTTGTCTGGATAACGACATCATTGTTAGTGATTTATATGTGTAGAACCATATTTGATTTGTTTTCTTTGTTTTTAGTATCATTTTTTCTCATAGGACACCTTGAACTTCATTGTACCCACATATAATCATGTATCTAAGTTGATTATCAATAATATCCACTCTAGTCACCTACACATTTCACTTATTTAAAAATGTTTAAAATATACAAAATAATGTTTTATCTAGTACATGATTTTTCATTCTAATAAATTATACAGGCGGCCTAATTTGAACTACTCATCCACCAAGTTTCCCCATGGCATAAACACTCATACAAGGAGATCATGATTCCATAAATTCAATTTATTGTTGTCATTCCATTTTTTCTATGCTATATTTATGATATCCCTCCCATGATTCTTTCCAGGATAGATCATACATTGTCTCATTTTAAGTGTTGGGGAGTCTTTCTTGATATTTCTTGTCGATACACATGGATTATTTCTTTTTTCAACTTTCTAGAGATGTTTTTCATTAATAGAATAATTTAAACAATAAAACTCATTACATCCATTTAAATAGAATTCAATGTTAGGATGGAAATTTATAAATCCATTTTTTACTCATTTTTTGATTTTTAGAATGAATGTTTTGTTTAATAATTTAATTCCAAATTCCAAATTTTTGAAATTTATTCTGATTAACTTATTACATTATTTCTATACCGTGAGTGATTTCCTATTATTTTTTGTATAATACCATTCTTTAGAGTAATTCAACACTCATGATCTCATATTCATTTCTAAGCATATTTCTTGAGTGACACATGGGGCTTGTAAACCTATCAAAACTTTCATTGAGATCTTATTAAGGATATGACTGAACAAATAAAATTTTAATATGATTGAGGCAATATTTTTTTAGCCAATTTTTCTTGATACCCATCATAATTTTATCCTTATTAATCTAATAGTTTCCATGAATAACCTATTTAGGATGTATATATTTCAAGCTGATTATCCCTTCCTGCCCTCACTTGGTAATATGCATGATAATTCTTTGAAGAAGTGTTTGAGAATTTTAAGCTGATGGTAAGAGGACATATTTATTGAGGAGAATTATTGTGTAATTTATTCCATACTAATATATTGTTATCCATTATTACTCTGGATATTTTTATTCATAACTTGTCCCTTAGAAAAATTTAGAAAGAAAAAGGAAGAAAATGATTTTTTGTTTGTGTATTAGGAAGGTAAAAAATCACCATTTCCATACTAATGAATCCTTTTAGGGATCATATTTGGTTATAGTGTGGATGTTTTATATTTCTTGAACATTAATTTCAAAAAAAAGGAATATTCTATAAATTTTTGATACATACTTCATACACACATGGATCCACTTTGAGCTACTTGAAGCATAGACACCTTTTGATCTCAGTGGAGCCACTTAATTACTATTTGTGTTTATTATGTATTATAAACTAGATACTACCATCCTTTTCAACTGTATTTTCAATTTCTACCCACCTTTACTTATCCTCATAGTCATTTGAACCGTTTTTTTAAACCCTTGTGATTTATTTTTTATTTTTCTTTACAAAGTGGAGATGATAAAACTCATGAAAGCCTATATTTAGGAACATGTATTCAGGGTACGAGCATAGCTCCATTTACATTTTACCCTGAATGATGAGGGATTTTTTTTTGTGAGGTAAATTACATAATGGGTATAGAATTTAATAAATATTTATGAAATTATAATAAAAAGAATAAAAATCAGGATATAGAATTGAAACGTGAGGCATGACTGATTTACTCTACATGATTGATTTTGGAGGACTAATTTTTCAACATACACTTAAATTTATTTTCTTGGTTGTAATGCATATTTATTTCTTTAAATTTTAGTCATTTTTGATTCCTTATTGAGATGATTTTTCCTTTAGGACAAGTAATTGTTCAAGTGTGGGGGGATTTGATAGCTGAAATTTTTTAGGTATTTTGGATACATTTGTTTAAGTTTTATTAGTGAATTATTCAATAATAAATAGGGATTTGGTTTTTTTTCATAAGAATTATGGATTTTTTACTTAAAATAACAAATTATAAAAAGGGGGAAAATAGCCTTTACACAACGTGTATCACAGACACAATGTGTGTCTCAATTCACAACATGCTTCCAGAGTTACAGACCAACTCGAGAAGATTTTGTATAATGTGAAGACTGCACACAACATGTAAATACATTACCCAATGTAAAACTTTCAAATCAAAATCCTTCTAAAATTAAATTTCATACATGATGCACAATTATTATTGGGCCTATTTATACTACCATCCTTTTCAAAGTGGATCTGATTTACACAGTTTTTAATGAACTTACATGATGTGAAAATATCAGTACCCCAAGTAATTTAATATAGTACCCGATTTGAAGGACTGAACACCATGTTTGTATTGGGCATATTTATATTTTTATCCCTCCATGTGAAAGAAACAACTCTTCACTTTTATTCTTCTCTCATTTTCTTTGGCCATTACATCTAGTTTTCATACTATCTTATGCTAAACTATATTAATTTCATTAATTTTATTATTTTATTGAATCCTTATTAGTTATTAATCATTATATACATGTTATTAATACATTTAAATATGTATTCCATTTTTATACTTGTTTCCATCATCGATTTATGTTCTTCTTCGATGCTTGTACCATTCTTCATATGTTCTTCATCCACAGTATGTTTGTGATTGTTGCTTATTTTTTTTATTCTAGATTTCTCATTCTTCATTACTTCATCATGTAAAACCATATTATGCTTAGATCTACATTACTTACAATTTTTTTATATTGATTTTTTCTTGTTTAATCCTGAATTTTATTTATTACAGCTTTTTTATGATTATGCACTGTATGCTTAATACTTCCTTTATTTTGATCACCACCGACATGCATGGATAATCCATCTTGGGTTATGGATTGAGAGAAGGGTTTCTTATAATCCTAATTAATCTTTATATTTCAATTTGGTAATCATATGGATAGTAATTATGTTAATAATAATTATTCATCATATCCTTTCTCACAACCTTGACCATGGGAAGTGCGATTTAATGAACCTAACCAAATTGGACTCGAGTAGGACTATGACCATTAGTCCATGACACTTTCTACATAGAATCCAAGCACAATGCAATTAGTTTTACATCTATACCCTAACCATGAGATAGAGTTAGCATAGGTAGATCTAATTGGTTTGAACAAAAAAAATTGGTGAATTTTTTCCCACTTTGCAGCCTACGCCATAGGACTATTCCAAGTTAAATCTATGATTATCTTTTTTCATGACCCATATAATTTACCCTGATCCCTTACTTTAATTTCTACCATAAATATATGAACTATATAGTCTTATTTAAAACCCCTAAATTTAAGAGTATAAGTGGGGAATACTTACAAGGACTTTATTCGTTTAACTGCTGACATACCAGTAGTCTTCATGGGATTGACCCCGTACTACCACTTTACTAGGTCCCAGTAGAAAGAGTATTTTGGGACTATAAATTCTTTTCTTATCTCAGCCCATGTAAATTCAATGTCACATGTGGGAAAATCAATATTTCATGATCAACTTCAACTATGAATACATAACTTCCTATAATCTACTCCAAAGGGAATATGTGGAGAGAAAGGGTCCCTATCCTAAATTGTATATAATGACACACTCTATATTTTGAAAATATCTTATACATATAATTCCTAAGATCCACTACCCTTATTTACTCCTTGATAGGTAGGAAAAGCGCCAATTTCATGATTCTTTCAATAATCATCCATAACGCATACTTACCCCTAGGAATAAGAGGTATCACAATCACAATGTTTATAGTTATCTCATCCCAATTATATACAATGATGGGTAAATATTATATAAAACTAGTAGGCCTCTGATTCTCTACATCAATTCTCTAACATGTAACGCATTGAGACACAAAATCTATAATTGATTATATCATTCATGAACACCAATAATGATGTTTGAGGTCACAATACATATTAGTCGCTTTGAGGTTCATAGAAAAATTATATTGGTGTCTATCATCAAAAAATTTCTTTCTCCAGTATATTTGAAAAACCATCCTACCTCAAAAGAACAATACCCCATCAAGAGACTAAGATAACTCACCTGAGGTCTCTCCACTATAGTGATTTCTATTAGAGTACTAAAACTCCACATTATCATGATGCCCAAGTCGAATATGATTATCCATAGTTTATCCAACTTAAGAAAAATATAGGAATACATATATATAATCTCTCCATTCAATCAATAAAATCTCATAAAACAATCCCATAAAGGACCATTCTTCCACTGATTCATTCCCTGCCTGACTCATAAATTCTCTGCTCAAAGCATCTATGAACACATTTATTTTTTTAGGGGTGTATGAAATATTAAAATCAAATATGTAAAGGTTCTACAGAAATAATATGTTTCCAAGTTTATGTCCCTATAATTAAGTATATACTTCAAACACTTATGGTTTGAATACACTTAAAATTTCTCATAGAATAAGTAGTAGCACTAAGTCTTTATAGTGTGCATCACTGCTAAAAACTCATAATCATGAATGGGTTAGTTATTCTCATGAGGTAATAATTGATGAGATAAATAAGATAATACATTTATCCCTTGCATAAGAATATAACCCAATCCCATAACTAAATCACTATAGTAGACATCATAGCCCCAACCCAACTCAGGAAGAATGAAAACTGGACCTGAAGTCAATATCACTTTCAACTCCTAAACACATCTATTGCACCAATAACTCTAAAAAAACATTCCACCCTTATGGGTTAACTCTATCATGGGAGATTCATGCTTAGATAATTCCTTAAATAATATCATATAATAAACAGTTAATCCCAAGAAACTCTGTATCTCAAACACATTTCTAGGAAACTCCCAAGACATCACCCCTTGAATATTCTTAAGATACACTAAGATAAACTTATCAGAAACCACATGGCCTAGAAATTTCACCTCTTGAATCTGGAACTAAAATTTGGTTAGATTAACTTATAGAAAAAGATATCTCAATATTCCAAGTATGATATTTAAATTCTCAAAATGATCATAATCCAAACTAGAAATAAACAAGGATATCATCCATAATAAACCATGGAAGAATCTAAGAACCACTGAAAGATTATATTAATAAAATAAATAAACACCATAGCAGATTTATTAAGACCAAATGGTATAAATAGATACTCATAATTATCATTCCTTATCTTGAAAATCATATTAGGAATATATTTCTCTTAGACCCTTATTTGATGGTACCCCAATATCAAATCATGTTTTGAAAACCTCCATTGTCCCTAGAGCTCAAATAAAATTTAATTAACCCTAGGAAATTGATATTTTTTCTTAACCATCACCTGGTTCAATTTATGATAATCAAAAAAAAAGTTAGAGACTCCTGTCCACCTTCTTTGTAAATAGAACAAGTGATGACCATGGTTAAATGTTGGGATGAATAAATCCATTAACATCAAGATTCTTAAGTTTAACCTTAAATTATTTCACTTAAGTGGGTTCTATATAGTATAATGGTAAGGAAATGGGACTTTTTCTTAGAATAAAGTCTATAGAAAAATAAAATTCTCTATGAGGTGGAAACCTAAATAATTGTTTTGGGAAAATGTTAGGCAACTGACTTACCATTATTGGAAGAGGTCCACTAAGATGTGGATCAACATAATAAAGAAACATATCTGACAAATACAATTAGATCATTTAAACACTATGAAAAATGTAACTTTTACTCCTATATCTGGGATCTCACTCACCCTAAAATACACGAGTGAATCTATATAAAGAAAGAAACTAGACCGGATTATAATAGAATTTAATATAGAATTTGATGCTAATCAAAACAATCCACGACAATGATGATATCAAAGATATAAAAACAATGAACTAGAAAATAACATATGGTTTCAGGATAAAAAATAATCACCCAACATTAATTACATATAAAAAAATCCCCTAACTTATTACCCAATGTATTAGAAAGAGTTATCATGAAATCTATAAGGTCAAAATATAAGCCCCATGCAATGGTAAGATTGGATGAAATAGAGGAATGAGTTGTAAAAGTATCAAACAAGGAAATAACCATAGAATATGTGATAAAAATCATACCTCACATGATATTAAATCCTTACTATAAATCATTTGGTTCACAATATGTTGTATACAAACATCCAGATTCATCATGCCACTTTTTGGAAAACTAAGCATCACCCTTGTCGTGCGATTGAAATCCCACCCCTTTTGTTATGTAAGATATAAAATGAGATACCCATGTAAAATTGGATCCATATCTACTACCATAGTATTATATCTCAAAAAACACTAAATAAGACAATATTTCATACATGTGTGACATTCCTTGGGTTCTACCTTAAAATTAGTTTTGTGGTGTTCCTTTCTCCCACACTAGTAATAGACCACCTGACTCTGCCCTGACATTTGTTGTACATCTCCACCGCTACCATAGTTCTAGTCACCCCAAATCCTCCTATAACTAGTGGATGAACTCTAGATACCACTTATTCTCACTAATTCTATGAAAATTCATATATTCCTAGCAATATTTATCTCATCCATAGCTGCCTTGTCTACAGCCTCCACAAAAATGGGTAGGCATATAAGAATCAAATTAGAACAAATATTGGGCCTCAAACCAATCTCCAACATCTATTCCAAAATATATTAATTGGGAATAAACCCTAGATATAGGTTCATGAAATCAAAAAAACTATCTTGCATACTCCATGATAGAAAAATCTCCTTACTCTAAGTCACAAACTCTCATGGATTTGCTTCTGTCGATGTCTCAAGGTAGAACTATTGATTGAAGGCCATCATGAAAGTATTACGGGTGATATATTCCTGAAACTTCGATTTCATAATATATTATCAGCAATTATTTTTAACCCTTAAAGCATATAAGTGGAGAAACCATCCTTGGAGTCTTTTAAAGTTTTCAAGAAGTGTAAAATACACTCAATCCTTGCGATCCATTCTTCTAATTCTTAGGGTCCTTTTTACCTGTAGATGATTGATGGATACTTCTTAATGAAATTTGAATCATGTTCCGCACCATATTTTTTATTCAAAACTGGATAATTGGCCTATATAATGGATCATTCAGCTATATTTCCACTAATACCAAGTCAAATGGAGGATTCATTTGTGGTCTATAATTTCTATCTTGCTCTCTAGTATTCAGAGATGTTTTTCTTATAGGATTTTTAATATATAAAACAAGAGGATTGAAAAAAAAATTATAATATAATTTGATTCTATTATCATATATAGAATTCAAAAAATTAAAGAAAATAGGATAAAACTATAAATACAGATGCTAGACAACCCCAAACTTCCCATGGTAACTCTAAGTTTATCATGAGAGTAACTTGGATATGAACACTCCCACACTAACACTTGATTTATGATAGTCCTATATATAGAATATCAATAACCCCCAAACATGAGATGGTGATACACATGCATGATCACAATCCTAAAAATAAACTAACCCTCTAATACTAATCTATAATATACTAACCTGATTCAACCCATAACGTCACCCGAATTGGCCCGCCGGAAGGCCCAAAGTGTGATTCCAATCACTATGAAATGGAAACAAGAACCAAGGTACCATATAAATAAACCTAGTAATTATTTCACCCTTAAAGGTAATATGATATGATAGAAACAAATAGAGTATTAAAGTAGAAATCCATAATACATCATTTGTAGAAAATAACTAAACCATAAAGGTAACATCCAACACTGGATAATAAGGTATAAAACAATAAAGTGAAATACCAACAACATGAAACCAAAATAAAACCCATGGGTCCATATTCATGTAACTATATGTCACCACCATCATAGTAAACCATAAGGCAATATGATCCATGTGATTCTTTCTCTATGTGATGCTCTTCCCTTTACAAGTATCCTAAAACCCGAAGGCTGAAATTCCCAAAGGAAAAAAATTAGGGCATGAGCACTAATGCTCAGTAGTATTCCACCAACAATCTATATAATTATTATCCATATACAACCATTATTTCTTTCAAAAAAATTGATTTATAAAACATTTCTAGAAGAAATAATTTTCCCATATAAAATCATCCTTTGGTTTTCTATTGAAAAACATGAAATATTCTAATAACTAAAGTGATATTACATAAAATATGTCCATGAGGCATAAGGATATTAAAAAAATAGGTTCTAACAATCAATATACATATCAAGTGGTAAAAAAATATTATCAACTACACTTACACATAATGTAACCACAAATCATAAGAAGGAAATCCATAACATAGGGGTATACACAACTAAAACAACTCAATTGAACAATATCTAGCATAAGTGAATTCTATGTTTTTGGAACCTCAATGCCTCATAAAGGATACCCACTAGAAACCATTCCATCTTGAACACCTCCCCAATTGATACCTTACATCACTAGGTCATTTCTATGTGTAGTTTTCCTCAAACCCCAAGGTCCCCTAATGTGTTATATATCATCATTAAGATTCAAGGAAACCATTAACATATTTCATAAGACATTTTCTCTATAAATTCCACACTTATTACATGATTTAAAACCCATTTATATTTTAAAACCATATTTTTTTAATTTTAACAAATGCATCATGTGAATCAAAACATTTTTTTAACAAAAAACCCCATTTTGGAAAAAATTTCCACCACCACTATAGATCAAGGTAAATTTATATTCAGTTATAAAAATTAAATGAAATAATAATAAAATAATGATTTTAAATGGATATACCATAAGATAGAGAAACCTACCTCAATAATGATCAAAATTATGTTTTATTCTAGAATGATAATGGGAGAAGAAGAGATCGTATCCTATAGAACGTAGATCTAATAGAAATGTATTAAATTACCCATGTCTAACTTAGATCAATTTATCTAGTATCACAAGTAACAAAATATTTGGATAAGAAGAGAAGGAAATAGATTGTAAACAATTTCACTTACCAGATTACACCTAATAGAGATCCAAGCATCCAACCAGCATGAATATCTACCAACAGAAAGAAGGATAGATCCAAAATCATCACCAAGGATCCACTAAACCAAAAAAACTATATTAGGGTCAAGGAAGGAGGATTATGTGAGTTAAAAATTATTTTATGATAAAATTTCAAATTGGACCTTATATATCTGAATGTGCAGCAGTGTCACCAGCTAGTTATTGGGAATCACTAGATAGCCAGTGGATATAGGCAAAGATCTTGTACCTATAGGTCCCCTAATAGCTAGATTGTGGGGATCCAATGTCTTTTTAGTGATACCTTTATACCTATTGGAATTCTATCTAATTTTGTCAACTGTTGGTGACCCTAACTGGCTATTCGGTGGCCTCATGCTTCCACAACAAATACAGCATCACTCTCCCAACTAATGAATAAACTGAAGAAAAAGAAAAGAAAAGATAGGCTTCATAACTTCTTCTATATACTAGGTTGTGATAGCCTCCTTCAGATATACTACATCCTAATAAAATACTAAACCATATTATACAATGGTTGAAGATAAAAAATGAGTTTAATGAAATTTTTATAGTTTTTAAGGAATTTTTACAAACTAATCCCAGTTTTAATTAAATTCTATTGGGAGTTAGAAAAGATTTTGTGATGAGATAATTGGATATCATTTTAAAATGTGATAATATTCTGAAATATTTTGTTTGGTTTTATCTTTTTAGTGTAATTTTGATGATATATTATAAATATTATTTATTTAAGGGTGGATTATAGAATAAATATAGAAGGAAAATTATTCTACAGTGGGTAATGTTTTTTTTAATAACATATATTTAATATCATATGATGGTAGTAATTTACATGGGGTGACACATAGGTCATATGAGGTTATTCTATATACTCGGGTGTTAAGTCAAGTATATAATATTGAGTTGGGTAGATGTCATGTCTGGATTGAGTGATATTCATTTCAATCGGTGATCATTCAAAATGTGTAAAGAAAAGTGATGAAACACACAAAGTGAATGCATATGATTATTTTTATATTCAGTCACATCAATAATTGAATTATTTTCTATTTTCTCATTCAATATTGGTAAAATGGAATGATTTTCTAGTTGACCCATCAATCCTTTTTTATTGGTTTCTTTTAAAAGGTATAAAATATATTTTTGTCTTCAAGGTACTAACATTGAAGTGGGATATTAGAAATAGGGTTAGAATTTTAAGTGATTCATTAAAGGTGAATAGATATAGTGTTGGATAATTATATAGATCTTGTAGAAATTCAATTAGTGTCCAAATAATTCAAATGAAAAGATAAATTATTTAGTGAAATTACCAGGTTTAACTAGAAATTTTTTCATATGGTTAATGTAACAAGGTTGTACCAAACATGGATTCATTGAGTATTGATAATCATTGAGTTCTATCATGGTCTATGGTATATGTTTGGTGATGGGATTTATCACAATTAGAGGTACTTTTTAGAGACATAGATTTTTTACTATAATAATTTGGAATATATCTAGAAATAATTTCAGAGCAAGGTACTGAGATGACATGCAATTATGAGGCCTGGTGTTCCCTAAATTAATTTTATAAAAATATTAAATATTTTTTATATCACACACACGTGATTTCTTAAAGAATAATGAATAATTCTTAAATAGATTCTTGGGTCAAAAATTTGTGACCATGGTTGAATCCATAATGTGAGGTTTACCCTAGGTGTGACCTAAAATGGGTTGGTGTGGGTCATTCAGATAAAATTTTTGTGGGTGGTACATTCAATGGATTAATTAAATGAATAATATAATTAATTTATCAAATGACATAAAAGAGAATTAACTATAAATAAATTGTTATTTTGGATTATTGGGATTAAGCACATAATTTTGGGACCATTGGGAGGATGTCATTCCACCCTCTCATTGGAAAATTGAAATCAGGCGATGTTGAGACTCTATATCCATGCATATCAAGGCACATCAAATGAAATGGCTCCTCTTCCTCATTTGAGAGAACATTCATCCTCAATTAATGATCTGATATTCTTATAGTACTAATCGATTTTTTTATTTTTTTTCCCCCAATTGATTAAATATATTAATCATGATCATATCGTTTCTTTGATTTGAGTTCAAATTGAACCATTTCATGTGCCCATGAATCAGTTTAAATTTGTTTATTTAGTTTCTACACCCCAGGAATCCGAATTTGTATATGTTGGAAAAGAACACTTGGAAATTTAGTTTTGAACCTTTTTTTGTATGAATTTATCTCAATCATTCCTAGTTTTCTATGTTGATTGGCTTACAAGGTCTTAGTTCAAAATTGCCTGGTGGGACCAAACCTGATCAGACCCCCTAATTCATGGGGAAATTGTCTGCAACAAATGGATTAGTGAATCAAAGATGGATTTAGAGGATTTGTAGGTTTCAGATGATTTATTCATGTATATAATATATAATGTTGGATTTTTTATGGCATGATAGGTGTTCAAGGAATGTGGGCATATGGAGAACCCCCATGGATCAACAAAAATCAAATTTTCAGCCAACAGACTACTAGAAATGATGAACATAGTATTATTCCAACGTTTTTAGGAGATAAATAAGTGGAAATAGTAGTGTTTGGCATGGATATATAATTTTTTATATAGATATGAGAATTTGGAAAAAACATGCCTACACACTGTGTAGGTTGGAAGAAAACAAGGTGTGTTCCACAGGAATCTGTGGAACAATGTTTTCAATGAAATAATATGTATCACATGCTGTGTTAGACCCCAACAGGCATTGTGACCCATGTACTAGTGACCCAACATGTACTCTCAGTGTAGATAGACACCAGCATGACCAGGTATATGTCTTGTAATGGTACACAACCAGCGTATATGGACACAACCCAAATGACACAGGTGGGACCCCATGTGGGAGGACATGTCATTTACTATACTTCACAGACAAGGGAATGAGTGCACTGACCTGGCCAAGAGCAGGGGTAGGACCCCTAGTAGTTGTGGTGCACTATGTAGTCTACCTACATAGTGTGTATGGATACATGGGTAGTTAGTCATGTATCGGAACGGACACATCCAAGTATAAAGGTGGGACCAAACATCAAGTGGGCCTCCTTACACATTGTTTACCCATACATTTCATATTAAGAAACCTCTACATCTCATATCACCTTGGTTTAGACTCAAATTTTAGGCCATGACTATCTTATTGATAGTTTTTTTCTATGTAGAATGTGATGGTGGGATTTATAGTGGCTTTTGAGATATGATGTGAAGTGTTCCAAGTGTTCCACTCTTTTAGGAGAAGCTTGACAAAAAAATTATTAGGAAGGATAATGAGATACTATAATAGTTTCACCCTCCAACAGTGACAGGGCATGGGTCATCTACCTATAACACCCCAAAATTATAAACTAATAACCCTTTATTTTATAGTGTGCATGACACGCAACACCGAGCACGTAAGGGAATATAATATCTAGATAATTAATAATATAACTATTATATATATATTTCAATGAATACAACACTAATTTATCTTATTTTACATGAAATAGAGACCTTCCTTGATATTTTGTGTAACATGTAAGAGCAACCTTCCTCGATATCTTGTGTTACAAGCAAGGCCGAGTTTCACCAAATAACAATATATTATTAAAATATTATTATTTAATATGATATGATATAACCTATCCATTATGTTAGTGGTAATAAATATTATTATCTATCTTATGAAATATTATGGTTTATGTAAATATAAAATTAATATATTGGTTACCAATTAATTAGAAATAGAAATAAGAACCAATTGGACATACAAAGAAATATTATTATATTTATGCTTCCAAAGAAGTTGTGTCTTGATAAAAAAAATTAAATATAGTTAGTTACTGATTTTAATGAAATATATATGTTATATATTCAATCAAATTATTTTGATATTTATACATTAGGTTTTATATGCATAATATTACAACAAACCCTATTTTTCACATAAAAACTATAATTTTATAAAGGCAATTTTACTGTTTTTTAATAGAGAACCCAGTTTAAATATAAATTTTGACACTTTAATTGATTTAATATTTCAAAATAAACTTTATATTCTAAATATAAACATAAAAAATATGTTAGGGTAAACTTTTGATATTTCTAGGAAACAAGTCATTTTTTAATGAATAGTAAAAAAATACTGAATTTTAGCTCAAAACTTGTTTTTGTTATATTTTATTTATAAGGTTAATTAGATCATTTTATTATGATTTAATACTATTTAGGTGATTGGGATCAATTTTGCTTCGATGTTGAATGTAAAAACTTGTTAAACTTTTAGACCTTTTTACTTTAAAACAAGCATTGTCGTACCGCCTGTGGGCTGAATTTTAAATTAATTTCTCCCACTTATGTGATTTAAATTTGTAAAAATGAATTCCATATTTGGAATCAGTATAATTTATAATTTTTAAAAATTTCAACTATGTTTTTAACCAAAAAATTAGTGAAAGTGATTAAAATTAATTACAATTATTAAAGAAAAATTAAGAGTAATAAAGGACTAAAACTTTAACTTAAGGGATCAATTGACCTATAAACTTGTAAAAACCCCATTTTTTGGCCATATCTCACCCATTAACCTTATTGTTTTGAGTTTGGTTAGTTAAGTATGACTTTTTTTAGGTAATAGAATGTGTACACCTAACTTTTTTCCAAAAATTCCAAGTGCATCCTTTTCTTCCCCAATAAAAGGCCACCACATCTCCCACTTCTTCCCACCTCTCAAACCACTTAGGTTCAGCCAATATCTTCCCAAATAGCTTCCCAATCTCCCTTAACTCTACATTGAATCCTCCATTTTTCTGGAAAGCCTTCCAAGGAATCATTTTGGGATAAACAAAAAGAATTTACCCGATTGAGAGGAAGTTAAAGGATGTTCGCCCAAAAGGAAACTCAAGGTAAGGGATTCTCATATAAATTTTTACATCTGTGAGATAAATTTCATGTCCACCACTTAAATATTTTGTTATATTATATCATTAATCCTTTTATCTTCATGGTATCTTAAACATTTATTTAATATTATTCCTTCATGAGGTTTATGATTTAAATTATTTCAAAGTGGTATGTGATAGTTTGGAATGTTTAAAGATTATTTTCCTCAAACCCAATCCTAATGTCCTTTTAATTGAATTTACATTCATTGAAATTATATAACTATTGTTTAATAAACCCTTTCATTCTCCTCTAGTTATTCATGAACATTTTAAATTATTAGTATCATTTTTTCACCCTTTGGTACTCAAAATGTTTTAGAAAATGTTTTTAAGAAAATTGAAATTTATTTATCTCTTTAGTCGAAGAACCTATTTTATTCTAAAACCCATGTTTTATTAAAATTATTTCAAAAAAAATTCAAAATGATTTGGTAAAGATATTTTTAGCCTTTTTCGTTAACCAAAGTTTTCAAAGGAATCTTCTTGTCGCTTTCCAAACAAGGAATCTTTTTAACCTTTAACCGTGAAAAAGGAATGATATTTTTACCTTGTATGACATTTATGGATTTATCCACTGTCATTTCATTGAAGCCTCCTTTTCAAGTTTTAAAGGTTTATTTTTAAATAAATTTTTTTCAAAAGGGATTTTCAATGAAAAATAATTTTAAAAGGTTTTTCAAGGGAAAATGTAACTTTCCTCATGAATATTTTTAAAAGTTATTCTTTAATTTCATCACTATTAAAAACCCTTTATTTTGCTTTTCTTGTGGTATATTTTATTGATACCATCATTAATATTACTTTGGATGGTTTATTATATATTTTTCTAAGGATATTATTCTCATTCACTTCTTTAATTCTTTTAATCCCCTTGAAATATTCAAATTCCTATAATCATTTGACATTTAAATTCCGAAAAATATCCATATCATTTTTCATGAATATTTTTATTGCCTTAACCATATACCATTTTTCATATGGAGTATACTTTGAATGTTATTTGATTATTTGGTTAATTATTGATAAACTCATATTATTTATTCAATATGGATATTTAATAAGGAACTTTGTTTATTTAAATGATTTGTACATGAAATATACAGGTTGGGGACCAGTTAAGTAAATCCTTATAGGTTAGAGACTGGTTAATGCAAGCTCTATAGATTGAGGATCGGTGAATGAAATCCCATTGATTCATCGGTATTCTCATGGGACGAATCCATTGGTGAAAAACCCATTGTGTAGGTTTATAATTATAATAGACCAGTAAGATATGGGTTGGGGGCTAGTTAATGAAATCCCATCAATGCATCAGTAGTCTCATGAGATGAAATAGTTAGTTAGCTTCTTTATAAGGATTTTTACCCGATATTTAAACCATCTTGTTAATGGTCTTGATGGTAATAGGTTTTTTTACCTCATATATGTCATCCAATAAGAAATCATTGCATTCATATTAGTTTATGTTATTATTTATCAATAATATTTTGTGTTGACATATCTATGGATATATTTCATTTCATTTTATTGATTGCATGGCATGTGTGTTTAGTTATTTACCTTAACAAATTTATTTTTCCTTATCTATTTATTTGAATGGCATGTGTTTCTAGTTATTACTATTTAATATTTCTTATTCACTTCCTTTACAATTTATTGTTTATATTGTATATGAGTTAAGTTATTAACATATCATAATTATTATTCTCATTTATTCATTATTTCTTCTTCTATATTTTTCCCTTGATAGGCATTTGATCTCACCCTTATTATGTTTCTATCTCTATGAATCCAAGAAGCATAATATGAAATATATGAAAGGATATACTAGATGGATTATAGTCATCCTCAAAGGTATTTGTTTACATAGAAGGAAAAAATATATTTTAATTAATCTAATAACATATAATAAAAGACTCATTTATGTATCTAGTTTTCCAAGACTACTAAAATTATCAGTCCTTTGATAATTGATTCTTATAATCATGCCAATGTAATTGATAGTAGACACTAGATTAGTGGATTTTGGGGTCTGTTCACAACAGTTGGTATCAAAGGAAGTATAATAACATCCTTTTGATATATATTTAGGAAAATATCGGTTAGGGAACATTACCCTAAGGTATAATTTGAGGATAAGTATATAAAAACACCTTATAATTTTGGTAAAGTATATATTATGTGGGTCTTCCTAACAATACATCGATATCTGGATACTACAAGTGGACATGGTTCTAGCACAGATGTACCTAGGAGTAATAACTCAAACAAGGTGTTTCGGGCATGACTTGGGGTAACCTAGTACCCAACAATGGGCCTTACTACACACTTGGTTTTACACTCCTAGTCGATATGCTTAGGATAATACAATTTTTCCTTATAATCCATTATGGATAATTTTAATGGATAATGGAAATGGATAATAAAGGTTAAACCAATGGTATTTTAGATGGAAGATAACGTTTCAAGATTTAGAAATACTAGAGATGATATTATGGATAAACATTAGACCAAGGAAGGAAATATGTTAAAATAAAACATATGAAGTATTTATGTATTGAGGTTACATTTAAAACCTCACTTAAAAGGATATTTTGTGATTGAAATTATTTCAAGGGTGTCCCTCATTTTTTTTTTGAAAATTATATTAATTTTATTTTAGAAAAGGATAACCTATAAGTTGGGTGAAAACCAATCAAATATGGTAATCCCATGGGACTTAAACCCATACCTAAAGGATGATAAGGGTTTCACACCAACCACTGACCTACGTAATGTCCTGGTTAATTTTTCATTTTTTAGTTAAACAACTTTACAAATAAAAGTTAATAATGAACCAGTAGTATTACTTTTGAGGATTGGATATTAATCTACTAACCATATTGGTTTTGTAATATATTTAATGATAAATAGTTAATCTTTTCACTATTTTATAGTCCTTACAATCCTTTAGAAGTTTCCTTGCTTCTCTTGGAAAAACAATCTCTATTGGCAATTAATTTTTGGGAGTAAAGTGATGAAATAGAATTTGATCAAAGCATAACCAAAAGTCAGGATTTTTCATATTAAAATAAAACCAATCATGTAATAATATTTCATTATATTCTTGGTTAGTAAAACAATTACCCAACATTATGAAAATAACCTAGAAATAAAATTTTGTCCCAATACCTTAATTTCTAGTGAATTTATGGCCTTCTAAATCATCAAAGATTTATGGTTTTAAGGCTATAAACTTTAAATAGACCATTCACTTGTTTTTTATAGATGACTGCATTAAATCCTTATAAATATTTACCCTTTTCCTCTATGTATATATCTCTACTTTCTTCTTAATGTTCTTCTACTTAGATACTGTGTTACATGGTAGTCTATGTGAAATTTTTACTTCACATTAATTATTTTATATAAATTGTTTTACAAACCCATCTCACGAAGTGGGAATTCCAAATAGGAAACATAAAACAATATATCACTGAGATAAAATTTAAATTATGAGGACATGATTTAATTAAGGTGGGGAGAATTTGAAACTCTTAAATTCTAAATTAAGAGCCTTGTATTCGATAGTGTGCATGACACGTGACACCAAGCGTGTAGCACCCCGAGATTTTATGAAAAATATTCTTTTTAATTTCATTGATGTCTTGTGTTTTACGCTACACCAAAAGCTGCTTGCACTACACACATCCCTGACTTGGCTAGCATTACACGCAATCGCGACCTTCCACAATAGCATGTGTTGTACGCAATACTAAGTTTCACTAAACAATGATATGTTATATAAATCAGCTATTATGAATAGTAATAACCACTTTTTGAAATTTTATAAATTTTATCTTTAGAAATGGACTTCATTTTTGGATTCATAATATCGAAATTAACCTAGGGTGAATTTTTCGTATTTTTCTGAAAAACGTCAATTTTTGATGAATAGTGAAAACACTGGGTTACTATTTAAAAACCAAATTTTTATTTAAATAATAATTTATTTTATTTAAATTTACATTATGTAAAAATTGATACATAATACCTATATAAGTTCAATTTAATTCATTTGAGTCATGTTATAATAATTTTAGATGTATAAAAATTTTATTGAACTTTTGACCGTCTTTTACCCACCTCCTAGGAGAATTTGCAAATTTACAAAAAACATAATTCTACCACTTCTGTGAGTGTAATTTCAAAAATCCGAGAGACACGGTTGATATCAGTAAGTAAAATGTGGTTCAATAAGATGAAAATTATTTTTGGTGAATAGTAACTTTTTACTTTTATTTACCACAGTTAAAAGTAAATAGGGTAATTAAGGGTAAAAATGATCTTATTTTTACCTTAACACATGTCCTATTTTTATTTGATAAGTGTAATTCGACCAAAAACAAACATAGAAATATAATATTATCATTTAGGTCCACTTGGGTTAGATTATGACATTTATTATTATTGTATTTAAAGAAGAGTTAAAATAGTTAAAATCAATGTTTAATAACTAAAACATTTTTAATATAGGGTTATACATAAGATAAATTCGACTATAAATATTCATTATAAATCTATAAATATTTACTACATAATGGTATTTTATTTATAATTTTTATACATTAAATAAGGTAATTTATTTATGACATAATGATGATGTAGTAATTACCTTATTAATGAAATATTAACATAATTGATATTATAAAAACCCAAATAAATGTAATTTGAGACTTTTTATTAATTACACTAATTTTATAGGTTAATATGACATGTTATTATTGATTTAATTAACTTTTTTCTAACTAATAAGGTTATTATCAGTTTCACAAAAATCAATTACCAAATAGTGTCAAAATTGACATAAAATAGTTTTTAAAAAACATATTACATTATTAATTGCTATTTTATTCTTAAAAATCTATGGTTCAGCCAAATGACTTATATAAAGTTATATATATTAATAATGAACAACTTGGGGTTGTTTTGGCTTGTTATAGAATGTTTATTAACCTTATAGTGTAATAAGACAAGAAAACACGGTAAAAGTAAAATTATTTAACTTAAAGTTAAATCTAAATGATAACGTTAAAATACTAACCTAAACTTGTCCAAATTCTATTGGATGAGTTTATTACGACCCATCCCCACCTTAGCTTCGAAATAAATCAATTTTGGGCTATTAAAATACTAATATGACTTTATAATAAAATAATATTTTTAGTTTTTTCAAAGGTTCCCCTCTCCTCCCTTATAAAAGGGCACCTCCTCCCTCTCCTACTCACACCACTTTTAGCCATCAAGATCGTCCAAACCCTACCAAATTCTCTTCTCCACTTCCCTATAAACATCCTAGGGGTCCTGGGATTCTTCAAAGACCAACTCTAGTGCCCTAAAATGAGGTTAAGAAGAGGTGCGTCAAAGAAGAGGTAATATCCATTACCGATCCTTTCCAATTTATTTCTTCTTCTACTTCATATTCTTTAGTTTTTTAATTATGAAGTAATAAAATAAGTATCACTCATAAACTTATGTGTTATTATAAATATAAAACAACCCTATTTCACCTTCTATCCATCCTACAGAAAACTAAATCACCGCACGTGCGTACATACAGAATACCGTCTCCACCCCGTGGTGTAATATGTTTTTCCACCACAACCATACTTGGAAGGGTATAATGGTGTAAAGAAAAACAATATATGGTTATTATAAAATCATACTGATTATAAGATATTATATCATCCACTCCAATTCCATTCAATAAATATGGGAACGATTTCATCGCTCTTGCGTACGTACGGATTACCGTCTCCACGACGTGATGAGATTCATTTTCCATGTTAACAATTCAAGAATGATTATATAGTATATATAATAAGTAATCATGAAATATATGAAATAATAATGCTACTGGATTTATATATATATATATATATATGTATGTGATCTACTTAATTCCATTAAATTCAATAAGGATACGTAAATAGCGTTCATGCGTACGTACGGCCTACCGCCTCCATGAACGGTGTATTTCTTTCCATTTATCGATCTATTTTATATATGAATATTATGAATATATATTATATATAAATCATGTTTTATATTCTGTAATTATGTAATCAGGGTCTAATTAATCATATTAATAATCACAAGTCAAAACACGGATGATAAATGAAAAGATTTTACCGAAAATGCTGCTTTAACAAGGAATTTACAAAAGAACGGGTAATATAAACTCATAAGTGAAACATATATGATATAATAACAGTGTATATGATTCTGTAATAAGTAAATGAAATTATTTAAATCTTTATACAGGATGTTTGGATACGTACGAAGCATATCAGAACTAAGGTAAAGGATAACTTTTCCAATCTCGTTTTTATCCAAGATTATTTATTCGTAAGTATTTACTGGGGTTAGGTTTATCATCCATGTCCATTTTTCTAAAAATGTTTTCATAAAATGTTTCGTATTCTTCCATGTATGTTTAAAGTCATTTTTACCCTTTTATGACTTTTACCACAAGGTTTTGAAGGAATATTTCTTTTGTGTACCATACGAGATACTTTTTGACTTTTCTGACAAAAGTATGAGGAGAATATTTTTTTTAACTTATACAGCATGAACGGATTTTTACGGTTTCATAACGCCAAATTTTCATGAATATTACTCTAAAATATTTCATGATTATTTTACACAAAATACTTTTTGTTTAAAATTTAATGGCATTTTGTGATAATAAATTGATTTTAAAGAAAAAAAGGATATTTTCCTCAAGAATTCATTTCAAGTGTTTTATCAAAACTATTTTTTCATCTAAGATGACATTATTTAATATGTGTATGTTTCAAGTATAATGTCTCTATGATTTTCATGGTTTCACTTTTCTTATGATGAAATGATATCCATTTGTTTTATATGGATTATGTTATGATGGGATGATGTTTATGAAACCCATTTTATTCTTTGGGTTATGATGAATGATTTATGTTTATGTTGTGGCACAAGTAGGAATGATTTCATTATGAGATTGGTGGGACCTATATATCCCTCCAATGCATTAGGTAAAGATTTATATCTCATGACATAGACATGGCTGGAACGGTAAGTTAATCTGGTTTAGTGATACCGGACTGGAACGAGGAGTGATCTCGATTCAGAAAGGGACTTTATCCACTAAGATGGTCTTGGCAGTGATGTCTTGGCTACTATGGAAATCATATCTTGTGCTTAATGTTTTTCCACAATTACAAGTAATATTTCCAAGCTATTTTATCATGATTGATGTTCCATTATGATCTATTCCTTACGTACTACCACGTTTAATGTCATTGCTCAAGATTTTGTTGTTTAAATATTATGTTCATGTTTTGAAGTTCAAATGTATAAGGTTTGTTTTATTTTCTCCATTATTACCCTTAATAAGAATTTGAGATCACCCTTTATATGTTTTCTTTTCCCCTGGATATAAAGAAAGGTTTTAGGTAAGAAAACAAAAGGGGAAGATCTTTGTGGGAGATGTTGAAGATCTTTCACCACGATTAGAAGATTATGTTTCAAGTTTCCAAAGACACTAAAATATTATGGTCCTTCGGTGTTTGTTTTTGTTATGTATTAAGTATTCCGCAAAAGTAATGTAATGTTCATGTACGCCATGCTTTGGGTCTCTACAGTTGGTATCAGAGGGAGGTTTAGTTAACCTTTGGATACAAGTATGCGAAAACTTTAGTGAGATCCCTAGAGATATTTCTAAGGTATTTCTAGGGATGTCCCTAAGGATATTTATAAATATAGGTTAGAGTCCTAGAATTATGTTGACAATCGTGAATAACCTATAGTGAACTTAAGGTGTCATGGATTAAATAATTTTTGATAAGTTAGACATCCCATAAGTGACTTTTTATGATTATGTGGTTCCTCGTTAATTTAACTATTTCTTACACTGTGGTTTATGGTCTTAGTAAATGGAAGGAATGAGAAGGAAGTCAGTTAACATTGATTCCAATGGACAAATTGGTGACTATGATCAACGAAATTTTGTAATGTCTAGAAAGAAAGATATTGTGATTATGTTGAATCAGTCATCTTGATATATGATTAACAAGGTGAACTTTAGTTGTATTCCTAAATCATTAAATAAGGGGAAGAGGGAATTTTATGCATGTTCGCATGGTGAGGAGCATAGAGAAAGAAATATTGAGATTTCTAAATAAGGGTAGACTTGAGGAATACCTCAAATGAAGTGGGAGATGTTATCTATGTGGAGAAAAGGGTCGTAGAGTGATAGACTGTTATGGAGTCCAATGTCTTATCTGTGTAGAACATGGGCATTACCCAACTCAATGCCCTGACCTAAGAGGTTACTTATAATTCAAGGAAGTACTTATTCCATGGAAATCATTGAAGAGGATGGATTGAAGTGTTTATGTATTGGTATTCAATAATAATGTTGTTGAGGTACTTTTATGGTATATTGGAATATCTATGTATTTGTCCATTGTGGTTTTCCAAAAGAATATGGCATCAGTAACCACGAAAAGTGATTGAAATATTTTTGGAAAGTAGATGATATGTGCATAATGAAGGGATAAAGAGAAAATAATATGTTTGATAGTATTCATGAGCTCATGACTAATATAAGGACAAAGTTATATCATGGTTTGAGTATATGTAAATTTTGGGATTTTGGTATGCGGAAACTGTTAAATTTTGACAGCATTCATGTTTTCACTAAGGTTCAATGGGTATTCATTTTTTAAGAGAATACATGATTAAGGTATTAACAATTTTGGACTGTGACCAAAAAGATATATCATATGATAAATGATGGTATTCATATGCTCAGAAGATGACATTTCTAGTAATTGTTTTATTTATACTATGAGCTTGGACAGAAGTATTTTGGATAAGCATAAATATTGGAATGAATTATGTTGGACATAAGTCAGTATTGTTTAAGGCTAGAACCTTTTTCGATATTATTTGTGGAATGTTATAATAATTTAGTTTTAGAAAAAGGACAACCTACAGGATGGGAGACAACCCATCATGTCGGACAATGTTGTGGGAATCGAACCCACAACTAAAGTGCGACAGGCCTTTATCGCCTACCACTGGCCTACAAGAAGTCCCTGTTTAGTAGAAACTAGTTTTATTTTATTAAGCGGTATGATAGATGAAGTATAAGTCAATTTTTGGAATCATATATGATTAACCTCACCATAGATGGACTTATGTATATTTGATAACATTTTCTAACCTTTTGTTTCAGACATATGAAATGACCCATCATTCTATCACATGATTTGCTAACACCTCAAGAATGAAAAATTCAACTTCATTTATTTTAGAGATGAATTGGAAATTGTTCAAGGCATGAAAAATGGCGAGATTATACCGAAATAAAGTAAGAATTTATTCTAATTCAAATTCTTCAACTTTAGGGAAATGATCTTGAAAACCAAAAATGTTGTCCTAGTGCCCTTATATCCGATTAATCAGATGGTACCTTAGATCATCACAAATTTATGGCTTTGTGATTGTTGTCTTTTTTATAGCCATGTTCTCTACCACTCTCCATCAGAACATGATGGTTATATTTCTCATCCATATCCATATTTGCACCTATGTTGTCCTATGTGGAAACCCAATGCTGAGTTACTTTGGGTAACTGTTACATTTTATACTTTAGTTTTTAAAGATAATTTTTGGTATTCCTTCTTAAGATGTGGGTTTTTATTAAAACTTTTGAGTAGTAAACCATTTATAACCCCGACGAATTTCAAGGGCGAAATTCATTTTAAGGGGGGTAGAATGTAACACCCCGAGATTTTATGAAAAATATTCTTTTTAATTTCACTGATGTCGTGTGTTGTATGCTACTCCAAAAGGAGCTTTCACTGCATGCATACCTTACTTGGCTTTCATTACACACAATCACGACCATCCATGATAGCGTGTGTTGTACGCAATACTGAGTTTCACTAAACAACGATATGTTATATAAACTAGCAGTTATGAATAGTAATAACCAATTTTTGAAATTTTATAAATTTTATATCTAAAAATGGACTTCATTTTTGGATTCATAATCTCAAAATTAGTCTAGGGTGAATTTTTGGTATTTTTGTAAAAACTTTCAATTTTTGATGAATAGTGAAAACACTAGGATACTATTTAAAAAACTACTTTGTATTTAAATAATAATTTATTTTATTTAAATTTACTTTAGGTCAAAATTGATACATAATACTTATATAAATTCAATGTAATTCATTGGAGTCATTTTATAATAATTTTAGATATATAAAAATTTTATTGAACTTTTGACCGTCTTTTACCCACCTCCTAGGAGAATTTGCAAATTTACATAAAACTTAGTTTTACCGCTTCTGTGATTGGAATTTAAAAAATCCGAGAAACATGGTCAATATCAGTAAGTAAAATGTGGTTCAATTAGATGAAAATAATTTTTGGTGAATAGTAACTTTTTACTTTTATTTACCACGGTTAAAAGTAAATAGGGTAATTAAGGGTAAAATGATATTATTATTACCTTAACAAGTGTCCTAATTTTATTCGATAAGTGTAATTAGACCAAAAAAACCTTAGTAATATAATATTATCATTTAGGTCCACTTGGGTTAGATTAGGACATTTATTATTATTTTATTTAAAGAAGAGTTAAATTATGTAAAATCAATGTTTAATAACTAAAACATTTTAAATATAGGGTTATACATAAGATAAATTAGACTATAAATATTCTTTAGAAATCTAAAAATATTTCTAACATAATGGTATTTTATTTATAATTTTTAGACATTAAATAATGTAATTTATTTATGACACAATGATGATGCAGTAATTACCTTATTAATTAAATATTAACATAATTAATATAATAAAAACCAAAATAAATGTAATTTGAGACTTTTTATGAATTAAATTAATTTTATAGGTTAATATGACATGTTATTATGGATTTAATTAACCTTTTTTGAACTAATCAGGTTGTTATGATTTTTAAAAAAATCAATTACCAAATAGTGTCAAAATTGACATAAAATATTTTTTAAAACAAATATTGTATTATTAATTGTTATTTTATTCCTAAAAATCTAAGGTTCAGCAAAATGACTTAGATGAGGTTATATATATTAATAATTAACAGCTTGGTGTTCTTATGGCTTGTTAAAGGAAGTTTATTAACCTTATAGTGTAAGAAAACAAGAAGACACGGTAAAAGTAAAATTATTTAACTTAAAGTTAAATCTAAATGATAAGGTTTAAATAGTTACCTAAACATGTCCAAATTCTATTATATGAGTGGATTTAGACCCATCCCTACCTTAGCTTCTAAATAAATCAATTTTAAGCTTTAAAAAATTGAATATGACTTTATAATAAAATCATATTTTTTGTTTTTCCAAAGGTGCCCCTCTTCTCCCTTATAAAAGGGCACCTCCTCCCTCTCCTCCTCACACCACATTGAGCCATCACGCTCGGACAAACCATACCAAATTGTCTTCTCCACTTCCCTAGAAACATCCTAGAGGTCCTGGTCTTATTAAAAGACCAACTCTAGTGCCCTAAGAGGAGGTTATGAAGAGGCCTGTCAAAGAAGAGGTAATATCCATTATCGATCCTTTCCAATTTATTTCTTCTTCTACTTCCTCTTATTTAGTTGTTTTATTATGAAGTAATAACATAAGTATCACTAATATATTGATATGTTATTATAAATATTCAACAACCCTATTTATCCTTCTATCCATCCTATGGATAACGAAATCCCCGCGCGTGCGTACGTACGGAATACCGTCTCCACGCCATGGTGTAATATGTTTTTCCACCACCACCTTACTTGGATGGGTATAATGGTGTAAATAATAACTATATATGGTTATTATAACATCATACTAATTCTATGATATTATATTATCCACTCCAATTCCATTCAATAAATATGGGAACGATATCATCACTCGCGCGTACGTACAGATTACCGTCTCCACGATGCGATGAGATTCATTTTCCATGTTAAAAATTAAAGAATGGTTATAAAGTATATATAATAAGTAATCATGAAATATATGGAATAATAATTCTACTGGATTTATTTATATATATATATGTATGTGATCTACTTAATTCCATTCAATTCAATAAGGAAACGAAAACAGCGTTCATTCATACGTACGGCCTACCGTCTCCATGAACGGTGTATTTCTTTCCATTTATCGAATTATTATATATATGTATATTCCGAATATTTATTATATATAAATCATGTTTATATTTTTTAATTAAGTAATCATGATCTAATTAATCATATTAATAATCACAAATCAAAACACGGATGATAAATGAAATGATTTTACCCAAAATGCTGCTTTAACATGGAATTTACAAAAGAACGGGTAATATAAAGTCATAAGTGAACCATATATGATATAATAACAGTGAATATGATTCTGTAATAAGTAAATGACATTATTTAAATCATTATACAGGATATTTTGATACATACGAAGCATATCGGACCTAAGGTAAGGGATAACTTTTCCAATCTCATTTTTATCTGAGATTGTTTATTCGTAAGTATTTACTGGGGTTATGTTTATCATCCATGTCCATGTTTTCTAAAAATGTTTTCATAAAATGTTAAGTATTATTCCATGTATGTTTAAAGTCATTTTTACCCTTTTATGACTTTTTCCATATGTTTTTGAAGGAATCTTTCTTTTGATTACCATACGAGATACTTTTTGACTTTTCCGACAAAAGTACGAGGAGCATGTTTTTTTAACTTATACGGCATGAACGGATTTTTACGGTTTCATAACGCCAAATTTTTATGAAGCTTACTCTACAATATTTGATGATTATTTTACACAAAATACATTTTTTAAAAAAAATTAATGGAATTTTGTGATAAGAAATTGATTTTAAAGAAGAAATGATATTTTCCTCAAGAATTCATTTCAAGTGTTTTATCAAAACTATTTTTCCATCTAAGATGACATTATTTCATATGTGTATGCTTCAAGTATAATGTCTCTATGATTTACATGGTTTCAATTTTCTTATGATGAAATGATATCCATTTGTTTTATATGGATTATGTTATTATGAGATGATTTTTATGAAACACATTTAATTCTTTGGGTTATGATGAATGATTTATGTTTATGTTGTGGCACAATTAAGAATGATTTCATTATGAGATGGGTGGAACCTATATCTCCATCCAATGCATTGGGTAAAGATTTATATCTCAAGAGATAGACATGGCTGGAACGGTAAGTTAATCTGGTTCAGTGATACAGGACTGGAACGAGGAGTGATCTCGATTCAGAAAGGGATTTTGTCCACTAAGATGGTCTTGGAAGTGATGCCTTGGCTACTATGGAAATCATATCATGTGCTTAATGTTTTTCCACAATTACAAGTTATATTTCCAAGCTATTTTATCATGATTTATGTTCCATTATGATCTATTCCTTACGTACTTCCATGTTTTATGTCATTGCTCAAGATTTTGATGTTTAAATATTATGTTCATGTTTTGAAGTTCAGATGTATATGGTTTGTTTTATTTTCTCCATGCTTACCCTTACTGAGCATTTGAGCTCACCCATTATATGTTTTCTTTTCCCCAAGATATAAAGAAAGGTTTTAGGTAAGAAAACAAAAGGGGGAGATCTTTATGGGAGATTTTGAAGATCTTTCACCACGATTAGAAGATTATGTTCCGAGTTTCCAAAGACACTAGACTACTACAGTCCTTCGGTGTTTTTTTTGTTATGTATTATGTATTTCGCAAAAGTAATGTAATGTCCATATACGTCAAGCTTTGGGTCTCTACAAAGCGTGCGAGGGAATATAATATCTGGTTAATTTATAATATAAATAGATTCTTTATATTTTAATTCATGAAACACTTATTTATATTATGTTACATGCAATATATTGTATCCATGGTATCTTTTGTTACATGCAAGAGAAACCTTCCTCAGTATCTTGTGTTACACACAAGATTGAGTTTCATGAAATAACAATGTTTAATTAAAATATTATTATTTAATATAATATGATATAACCTTGCCATTATTTTAGTATTTATAAATATTATTAATTAACTTATGAAAATTTATGGTTTATATAAATATAAAATTAATACATTGTTTATGAGTTAATGAGAAACAAAAATTAAAACCAATTGGATATAAAAATAAAATATTATTATATTTATTCTTCTAAAGGAGTTGTGTCGTGATAAAAATAATTAATTAAGATTAGTTATTGATTTTAATGAAATATATTTGTTATATATTAAATCAAATATTTTTTATAAATATCCATTAGGTTTTATATACATAATATTAGAACAAACCCTATTTTACACATAAAAACCTATATTTTTATAAAGGCAATTGTACCGGCTTTTATTTGAGAACCAATTTTATATATGAATTTTGACACAATATTTGATTTAAATTTTTCAAAATAAACATCATATTTGAAATAGGAACATAAAAATTATATTAGTGTAAATATTTTATAGTTCTCAAAAATATATCAATTTTTTTAATGAATAGTTAAAAATACTGAAGTTTAGTTCTAAACTACTTTTTTCTATTTTATTTATAAGGGTAAATTATTTTTTATTAGTTTTAATGTTTAATTAGATAATATTTTTTCCAATTAATAAAATTTAGGTGATTGGGATCAATTTAACTTTGACATTTAATGTAGAAACGTATCAAACTTTTTGACTTTTTACTTTAAAAACCAGCATTGTCGTCCCTCCTATAGTATGAATTTTAAATTAATTTCTGCCACTTCGGTAATTGTAATTTTGAAAAATGGATTCCATAGTTATAATCAGAATAATTTATAATGTCTAATATGGTCAAATTTGTTTTTGACCAAAAATATTAGTGAAATTGATTAAAATTAATTACAATTATTATGGAAATATTAAGATTAATATAGGACTAAACCTTTAACTTAGGGGCCCAATTGACCTATCCACTTGTCAAACTCCCCTTGGATGACCATAACAGGTACATTAACCTTACATTATTAAGTTTTTTTGGTTCTTTATGACATTTTTTAGGTAAGATCATGTGTACACATAAAATGTTTCCAAAAATTCCATATGAGTCCTCTTCCTTACCTATAAAAGGCCACAAACTATCCCACTTTTTCACACCTATCAAACAAATTAGGTTCATACATGATCTTCCCAACTATCTTACCAACATACCTCTCCTTGATATGGAATTCAACATTTGGGAAGAAATCCTACCAATGAAGCCTTTTGGTATAAACTAAAAAAATTACCAGATTAAGAAGAAGTTAAAGGATGTTCTCCTGAAATGAAACTCAAGGTAAGGTATTCTCATCTCACTTTTTACATCAATGAGTTAAATGTCATGTACACCAATTACATATTTTTCATGTTGTATCTACTGCCAATTTTTTATATTATATCATTAATCCTTTTATATTCATGGTATCTTAAACATTCATTTAATATTATTCCTTCATGTGGTTTATGATTTAAAATGTTTTAAAGTGGTATGGGACACTTTGGAATGTTTAAATATTATTTTTCTCAAGACCAATACTAATAATATTTTAATAGAATTTAAATTCAAGTAAATTATATAATAATTTTTTAATAAACCCTTTCATTCTCCTCTATTTAGTCATCGAAATTTTCATTTATTATTAAATGTTTCCACTCTTTGGTACTCAAAATATTTTATAAAATGTTTTTTGAAAAAAAAAATCATTTATCTCTTTAGTTGGAGAACACATTTTCTTCTAAAAGTCATTTTTATTAAAATGTTTTTAAAATTATTTTTTAAATACACTTTTTTTCTTTTTTGTATTTTACCAATGATTTCAAAGGAATTTTCCTATCACTTCTAAACAAGGTGTCTTTTTAACTTTTAACTGTGCAAAAGGAATGTTCTTTTTACCATGTATGACTTGTATAAATTTATCTACCGTCATTTATTTGAATCCTAATTTTCAAGTTTAAAAGGTTTTTAAAAAAAATTCTAAAGGTATTTTCAATGAAAAATAATTTCAAAAGGTTTTCCGAGAGAAAAATATATTCTCCTCAATAATATTTTTAAATGTTATTATTTTATTTATCAAGGTAAAAAACCCTTTATTTTACTCCACATGTTGTATACTGTATTTATACCATCCTTAATCTTCCTTTGGATAGTTTATGACTTATTTGTCCAAGGATTGTATTCTCATCCACTTCTTTAATTACTTTTAATCTCCTTGAAATATTCAATTTTCTATAATCATTATAATTGAAATTCTTCTAAATATCCATATTATTTTTTATGGATATGATTATTTCCTAAACCATATACCATTTTTCATATGGTGTTTACTTTGAAATTTATTTGATTATTTGGGGAAATATTGATAAACCTTTATCATTTATTTAATATGAATATTTTTAAATAACATTGTTTATTTAAATTCATTGGGCATGCACTATAGGGGTTAGGGACTAGTTAATGTATTACCTACATGTTAGAGACTGGTTAATGAAAGCTATGCAGGTTGGGGACCTGTGAATGAAACCCCCACAATGCATCAGTAGTCTCATGGGACAAATCATTTGGTGAAAAACCCTTCATGTTTTTTTCTAATTGGAATAGACTTGTAAGATATCGGTTGGGGACTAGTTAATGAAATACCCTCGATGCATCGGTAGTCTCATGAGATGAAATAGTTTCCTAGCCACCTTATATGGGTTTTTACCCTATAGATAAACCATCTAGTGAATTGTATTGATGGTAAAAAAAATTCATGTGCCTTATACATTACATCAAATAATAAAGCATTTATTTCATATTAGTTTCAGTTATTATTCATCCATGAGACTTTGTGTCAACATATCTATGGGTACATTTCATTTCAGTTTATTGATTACATGGAATGTGTATTCAGTTATTTACCTTTCCATATTTATTTTTTCTTATCTCGTTATTTTAATGGCATGTGTTTCTATTTATTACCTTACCATATTTCTTATGCACTTCCTTCAAAATTTATTATTTATATTGAATGTGAGTTCAGTTATTATGATGTCATAATTATTATTCTCATTGATTCATTATTTCTTTAGTTATATTTTTTCCTTACTGAGAATTTGAGCTCACCCTTATTATGTTTCATTCCCCAAGAATCCAAGAATCATACTATGAAAGATATTTTGGGATTTACTGGATGGATTAGAGTTATACATGAATTTATTTGTTTATATAGAAGAAAAAAATGTTGTAATTAGTCTATTCATTTGTAATATAAGACTTATTTTTGTATTTGGTGTACCAAGACTACTAAAATGGTCGGTCCTTCAGAGATTGATTGCTTGTAATCATGCTAATGTAATTGATAGCAGACATTGGTTCTTGGGATTCTAGGTTCAGGTCACTACACTTCCATTCTATATATTAGAACCCTCTTGCTAGGTAGGTAATGGGACCACAATATTCTATCATAGTGTAAACCTCATACTAATATAGTTCATGGTTCCTCAACTTATCTATAGAGGGGTACCCTCATGCTTGGCAAGGAATGGGTCCTCTATATGTTATTTGAGTGGAACCATCATACTGTATTAGGTCATGGGTCCTTGACTAATAGAGTGGAAACCTCCTATAGTATCAAATCTTGGGTCCTCTGTTAAATTTTGAGTAGCACCTTCCTACAAAGTCAGGGCATGGATCCTTAGCCATTATAGTGGAACCCTTCTTTCAAGATAGTGTATGGGTCCTCTAACTATCTACTGAGTGGACCCCTCTAGTTGTACCAGGGCATGAGTCCTCTTCCTATAGATTATATCCCCTTAATTATGCGAAACAGTGGTGAGGTGTGTCTTGACTTGGATATTTCTCCCCATAGATGAGCTAGATACTAGGAATAATTTATGGACCTTTGGAATTGATGGAACTCTTTTTTGGGCTGGTATATGAGATGAAGATCCCCTTTATCTCTCATTTGGGATTCTTTTGTTGAGAATGCACATGCACACACAAACACACACACACACACATATATATGTATCCATGTATTTGGATTCTGTTTACTCACTTTCTTTTAGTTGAGGGGCCTTTTCCTAATGTGTATCTTACTTATCCCCCTTCATCTTTTTGTTCATTATAGTGGGTATGTATATACTCACACATAAATGGTAATTTCCCGCACATATCATGTCTTATGTAGATGAAAAATAGGTTGGTGGTGATTATAGAGGAAATTAGAGATACCCAGTGCATTTAACATTGTACGATGGTCGGAGCTTGGAGATTCAATTTTGGGATCTCCTAACATTTATTTTTCTAGTTTTGTCAGGTTGGGACATATTTCTGGTTGGGTGTGTATTTTTCTCATTTATCCTTCCAGTTTACATTTTTGTACTCCTATACACCCAAGAGGTTTTTCATGCATGTTTTATTCTCTATATGTTGCATCTTTTGTTATTATTCCTCTACACTTATATATGAAGATTTTCGGGTGTATTAGTATAGGTGAAATAGGAAAAGGCTTCGCATATTAGTTATTCCTTTCATCACTTTTCACCATTCCATGGCCTATAGAGGTGAGCTTGGCATTTTTATAAATCTAGCCATGTTGGTTCAGGTCATGATTGATTGCTGTCAAATAATTTCATTCCTTTGGATGGTGTTTGGGGTAGTCTCATCATGAGAATTTGGTTAGGACTTAGGTAAATATTTTAAAAGTGTCTTGAGTGTGGATTTCAGTCCAAGGAACCCAATGATGGTGTGGGTGGCCAACGTATCCATTCACCAAGACCTTTACTACATTATTGTCAATTTTTCATATCGAGAGATTGGTTTTAGGGATAAATTGTACATGCATCATGTATGATTGCATTTTTAGATTTTCCTTCTTGAGTCATCTCTATATTATATATATATATATCTAGGTTATTGGTTCTCGATTGGGATAACAATTCTATTAGTGATGAGGCCTTAGTTCAATGTCCATCATGTGTGGTTCTTTCTCTAGGTGGATAGGTAGAATCACCCCCACCTATTTAGAAGGAGATCGTACCAAAAAATATGACTAAAGATACATATGGGATTAGTGGACTCAATGAGTTCCAGCACCAGAGGTCACTAAGGTTCCACGGTGAGCTAAATCAACAAGCAGTCGAGGATTGGCTCGAGTCATAGATTTATGTATCCAGTATTATCAATTCACTGAATACTCAGGTGGTTGCCCTAGAATATATCCTTTTCCATGGATCATTTAGGCACTAGTAGAGTCTAGTTACATAGATGCATGATAATTCGACATTCTCGTTGACCGAATTTCATTAGTCATTTGTGAGGAGTAGTACCCCTCCTTCTTGAGATCAGTTTTGATTCAGAAGGTTATAATGATACAGCAGGTAGGGATCATAGTTTATGAGTATGATTCTAGATTCAGATACCTTACAAAGTACTCCCTTTACATGATTTGGGATTACTAATTCTAGGAATGGAAGTTTTAGCTGGGTCCCCATAGAGATATATGTTCTAGTGTAGTGCCCATGTGCATTACCATATATGTCATGGTGTTGGAGTGATGTCGTTGATGGGGATATTCATAAAAGGTGGATGACAATAAGCTAGATCTTTAAGTGGGTGTTATAGGGCCAATTCATTTGCAGAAGCTAATTGGTGCTAGTTGACAGGATCTCAGCATAAGAGATATTTCTAGGAGCAGACTCGGGCTTGTGGTCATGGATAATAAAGAGGACCAGAGAATCCCTAAGAGGTTTTTTTCTATGAATGTGATGGGTGAGGCCACATGGCATGTTATTTCTCGACCTGGCATGTTGAGGGGAATAGGTAGATAGTGTATGGACCACCACAGTAGAGGTAGAACCATGATCAGGGATCTCCTAATCGAGGGTTTGGTGGCTCCCAAAGAGGGCAAGATGATAGAGGATATAGTGGTGATTTGTGAGGATGATATGTCGGTAGTGGATGACACTATTAGATCCTTCCACCACCACCACTAGGTGTCCCACATTAGGCTCAGGGAGCTGGCTGTTAAGGTCTTGGATAGTTGGTGGTTATGGATTCTTATGATCCAGTAGTACATGAGATGATTAGCGGTATGATATATAATTATTATACTCTTGATTCAGTATTTGTAGACATCGGTGTGAGTCATTTATTAATATCTTTACTATTGGTTTGAGAGATGGAGAAACCAGCTGAGGTTTTATCCTAACAGCTTTGTCTTGAAGTTCCTAAAGGGAACGCTTCTTCTTTATATCTTATCTACCAGTAGTATGAGATATCTCTTGGTGAATAATGGTTCTCATAGGATACTTTGATCATTATGGGTGTATATTTTTTTTCCATGGTCTGATTTTATATTTACTATCACCAAAAAATATTCATATGCCTTTTCACTAATGGGACAAGATTCTCCATTGTGGGTAAGACTGATCTCATGGAAGGAAGTGTATGTTTTGTGAGTAGGATGTTGCATCTCATTACCAATCAGTTGGAGAGTGTAGAACATGGTGTAACAAGAACATAAATCATCTATATCCTTCAGTCATAGAGGATTTTAGGAAATTTTTCCCTGGAAATTTTTTGGGACTACCCCTGAGGAATGATTCAATATATTCTACAACATATCAGATGGCCCTTATTGAGATCTAAGTGCTGCGGTTGTAGTTATATGACCTTTTATATAAGGGTTTTATCATGCCTAGTGTGTCCCCCCGAGATGCTCTATTGTTTTTCGTCGAAAATTTGGATGGTATATTTTATCTTTGTGTCATTCATCGTCACCTAAATCATGAAATGATAAAGAACATATGACCCTTTCCAAATATTTTTAACCTCTTTGACCAATATTGACTTGTAAGATGGTTCTCGAAGATCGATATCAGGTATGGATACCACCAGTTGAGAGTTCATGATGATGATATTCCAAATTTGGCATTATTATGTTTCTATGGACACTATGATCTCCTGGTGATGTTATTTGGTGTGATGAATTCTCCCTCCATGTTTATGAATTTTATGTACCAGATCTTCTAGATATACTTGGACCATTTTTGTTGTTGTTTTCATTGATTTCATATTCATATAATCTATGATAAAGTAGGTGCATGAAGAGAACTTGATGAGGGTCCGAGATTTGATTCAGGAACACTAGATTTGTGGTAAGCTCTCAAAGTGATTTTTTGGATTAATGAGGTTCACTTCATGGGGAATGTCATTTCAGGGAAAAACTAATCTATGGATATAGAAATGGTCGATGTGGTGCTTTATTGGGAGCCACTTAGGATCATTTTACAGGTGTAGAGTTTTCTTGTCTTGTAGGGGTACTAGCATAGGGTTTTTGGAAGACTTATCTAAGATGGAAGCCCCTTTGACTTCCCAGATTAGAAAAGGGAATCCTTTTACCTAGACTAAGAAGTGATATATGGCCTTTAAGGAGCAGAGTCTAAGGCTGATGAGTGATTCTATTTTGAGACTTTTAGAGAAGGTCGTGGGGTATGTAGTGTATTGTGATTCCTTAGGATATGGGATCAGCTAAGTGTTGATGTAGAGAAAAGAAGTTATCATATATGGGTTGATTCAGTTGATACCTCACTAGTTCAACTATGTGAATCATGACATGTAACTAGTAGAAATAGTCTCCACTTGGATGATATGGAGTAACTATCTTTTGGGATAACACTTTATTGTTTACTCATACCATTAGAGTCACAGGTATGTCTTCACATAGAGAGACTTGAACCTGAGATAGAGGAACTGGTTGAGTTCCTAAAGGAATATGAATTTGAGATAGTATATTATTCATAGAAGGTAACTTTGGTAGTCAATTCCCTTAGATGGAAGTCGTGGGCTTGTATGGTGTAGGAGGCATCTGAGCAGTTAGCTTCCTTGAAGCTGACCCTAGTTGAGTAATAGGGTGCAGGTTTTCTTTATTAAATGGTGTTGACTCCTCTCCTTCATCATGTGAGAGAGTCCCAATTGGTAGGCATTGACTCTGAAGTATTTCATGACCAGATATCCTTAAGAGACTCACCATATGTATTTTTTGAATGAGGTAATCACATCATCCTATTCCAGGTATGGACAATGGTCCCAGTCATCATGCGGGAGAAAGTGATCAGTGAGTTTCATACCTATCCTTTGGATGTAAATCTTAGTGTATGTAAGATGTATAGAGACCTTAAGTGAAAGTTTCTGTGGCTTGGAATGAGAAAGAGTGTGGTCGAGTTCATCTCACAGTGCCTCACCCATCAATAGGTGAAGGCTCAACACCAGGTTCTAGTAGGTTTGTTGTAGTCACTTGATATCGCAAAGTTGAAATGGTAAATCATATACATGGACTTTGTAATAGGTCTTATGTAGACATAGAAAGGTCGTGATTCCATATGGGTGATAGTTGATCAACTCGTGAAGTTTTTGCACATCCATTATACCAAGGAACAGAGTTTGGTGGAGAGTTTGGGGCAGTTGAATGTGCGAGATATTGTTCTCCTTCATGTTGTTACCTAAAATATTTTCTCGGATAGTGAAGTGTTGTTCATGTCATGGTTATGGTGAAGCCTTCTGGAGGAATTCAGTTCCCAGATGAGGATGAGTACAACCATCCACCCCCAGACAGATGGGAAGACTGAGTGCACTATCCATGTTCTCGAAGATATGCTAAGGTATTATGTGTTAGAATTCGTTTAGAGCTGGGATGATCATTTTTCCTTATTATAGTTTTTCGTAAAACAATATCTAACACTGTACTGTTATCTTGGAACCTTTTGAGGTCCTATATGGGAGACCCTACAAGTCACCCTTTTGGTGGATAGAGATCAGCAGGGAATCTCTAGTTGGGCTAGATGTGGTGTAGGAAATGATAGATAAGGTCTAGTTCATTCATGAGAAGATGTGAATATCCCATAGTAGGCATAAATATTATTCATATCAATTTCATATGATCGTGAAGTTCAATCAGGGAGACCATGTTTTCCTAAGATTCTCCCACGATGAAGATTGTGGAGATTCGGCCAGGGAGTAAAACTATCCCTAAGGTTCATCAAGTCATTAAAGATCTTTCATAGGGTTGGTGAGGCTACTTACCACCACACCCTACCCCCACAGTTAGAGTGGGTGCATGAAGTATACAATGTGTTGCATCTAAATAGTTATATACATGACCATATGCACATTATTGATAGGGATGAGATGGATATCATGGATGGGTCCACCTTTTGGGAGCACCCAGTGGAAATCAAGGATTAGTAGGATAGTACCCTTCTTGGATGGATCATTCCCTTGGTTCATATATTTTGGAAGTAGAAGAGCATACAAGGGAGATCATGGGAGCCTGATAGCCAAATTTGGGCATATTATACTGAGAATTTTGTTTAGTTTTTACTTTTTATGGATGAAAATATTGAAGGAGGGAATAATTTAGAGATCATGTTCTTTTCCTTGTAATACTTTGGAATATATCAGGAGATATTTTCAAAGTTAGGCATTAAGAAAGTGTGTGATTCCATGGCCCAGAATGCCTAGATTAATTTTATAAAAATATTATATATATTTTGTATCACATGTGCATGATTTTTTAAATAAAATTCGATAACTCTTAAATGGAGTCTCATATTAAAAATCTTATACCATGTTTGAATTTATAATGTGAATTTTACCCTAGGCATGAGCAAAAATGGGTCAGCATGGGGAGTTCGGATAAAACATTTGTTGATGGTACATTTAGTGGATTAATTAAATAATTTATTTAATTAATTTAGTAAATAAACTAAAATGGAATTCCATATAAATTCACCATTATGGTGGATCTTCAGGGTTAGATACATAAACTTGGGACCATTGGAAGGATTTCCTTCCACCCTCTCATTAGAGAATCAATATTAGATGATGATGAGACTTTAGATCCAAGAAGATCAAGGTGTAGTGAACAAAGGGACTCCTCTTCATCATTGGTGAGTGAATTATTCAATGAATAACAATCTTATCATCAGGTAGAACTCATCAATTTTTGGATTATTTGAAAATTAATTAAAGATATTGAGAATGATCATATTGTTTCATTGACCTATGTTCAAATTGAGACTTTACATGCACTAATGAACAGATTTAAAAATTTTATTCAATTTTCTCACCCTCGGGCATCCCAATTTGTATCCACTATCCAAGAAAACATAGAAAAATATTTTTTCTCATTTCTTATTGTGAATTTATCCCAATTATTCCTTTCATTCTTCGTCGATTGGCCTACAAGGTCTCGGTTTGACATTGTTGGGTGAAACCAAGCCCGATTGGACCACTGAATTCGTGGAATAATTATATGAAATGAATGTATTATAAGATCACATATGGATTTAGAGGATTTTCAGGTTGTGGAATATTTATTCATGGATTTGATATCTGAAGTGAGATTTGGCATTGCATGGGAGGCATGATAGGTGCATGGGGCATACAGAGAACCCCCATAGATCCACAAAAATTTTCTTTTTGTCCAACAGATGGGTAGAAATGAATAATGGAGGCTTATTCCACCATTTCTAGTTGAGAATAAAGAGGAAATATTAGTGACATTCATGGATCTGGATTCATCGATGTGAATATGATAATATGGGAAAAATGCAACTATGTGCCTTGTAGTTTGGTAGAACACACTGTGTGTTCCATTGGAATCTATGTCACTTGGGTTTCCACAAAATCATAAGTATCACACATCATGTGGTACTCCCACACACTGTGGGACCCATGTATTTGTGACCCAGTGAGTAATATTGGAGTACATAGAAATGATCACAACTAGGTACATGTTGTGTAAAGGTACATGGATAGAGTACACAGACACTACCTAAAGGAAAAGGGTGGGACCCCATGCTAGAGGACAGTCTTTGAGCTATGTTATACAGATAATGGAAAGAGTACACAAACATGTATATGATTGAGTAAGATGTTGGGTGGATGAGGTGTGTCATGCATTCCACCTTCACGCTATGTAGGGCTACATGGGCAGTTTTCCATGAACAGACAGGGACACGACTAGGAATAAGGGAGGATCCACACACTGTTTGGGTCCCCTTACATGTCGTGTAACCCTAATTTCCATCTCATAAAACTTCTACCTCTCATATATCCTTCGTTTGGACTTGTATTTTGGCCCATGAGTATCCTTTACTAAGTTTTTTTTCATGTAAAATATGATGGTGGCCTTTTTAGTGTCTTTTAAAATATATTGTGATGTTTTTTGAGTGTCACGCTTCTTTAGGAAATTCTAAATGAAAAAAGATATCAGGAAATATCACCAAAGACTATTAAATTGGTATCCTCCTACTGGGATAGGGAATGAATCCTCTACTAATTTATAGATTAGCACACTACTGTTGGAAAGGGAATGGGTCCTCTATTTTCTATCAGAGTGTCACCCTCCTACTAGGATAGGGCATGGGTCCTCTACCTATTTATTGAGTGAAACCATCCTACTAGGAAAGGAATGGGTCTTATATCTACTATTAGAGTGGAACCCTCCTATGGTATCAGGAAATGGGTCCTCGGATACTAGAGTGGTACCCTCTTGTGATATACAGGCATGGTTCCTCTATCGACTTTTGAGTGAAACCCTACTACAGAGTTAGGTCATGGATCCTCATTCATTAGAGAAGAACCCTCCTACCAATACAGGGTGTGGTTCCTCTAGTTTTTTACTAAGTTTCACCCTCTATTTGTACCAATGCATGGTTCCTCTACCTAAATATCGTATCCTCTTGACTACATTTCACAATGGAGATGTATGTCTTGACATGGATGTTTCTTTAGACATTGCTGAGATGTTGGGAATCGTTGATAGGCCTTTGGAATTGATGGAAATCTTTCCTAGGATGGGCTATGAGATAGAGATCTTCTTTCTATCTCATTTGGGATTATTTTTTTGAGTGAATATATATATATATCCTTGTTGTTGGATTATGTTTAATCTATTTCTATGGTTTCATTATCCTTCTCATATTGTGTCTCATAATACTCCACCTTCAACATTCATGGAATATTAATGGGTATGTATATACTCACCCCTTCATGGAATTTTCCCACATGTGTCATGTCTTATGATAATTATGGATAGTTCAGCGGTGATTATAGAGGATCTTAGGGATATCTGGTGCATTTTACCACATATGGTGGTCAGATCCTGGAGATTTGAAGTTGGGATCTCTTTTCATTTGCATTTCCAATTTTATTAGGTTGGTAAATCTTTCTAGTTGGGTGTGTATTTTTTCCCTTTTTCCTTTCAGTTTACATTTTCATACTCTTTTACACCCTAGAGGTTTTACATGCATGGTTTATACTCTAGATATTGTATCTTTTTGTTATTATTCCTTTTCAATTATTCAAGTAGATAGTTGGGTGTGTGCTTACAGGTAAAATATTAAAAGGAATCCCATATTATTTATTCCTTTTGGTTATTTTCTCCACCCCCTATACTATGGTCGCAGTCTTGGGATATTTGTGGATCGAGTCCTGTTGGGTCAGGTCATCACATATTTGGGTGGAAATTTGAGTTTCAATTTAAATTTAGGGGATTAATACTCTTTCCTAAAGATAATGATGATATCTAATGTGATATAGGACTAAGTGTTATGAAAATTTCCAACTTTTAGATGATAATGTTTAAGATATAGTGGGTGTATTCCATTTATTTTTTTGTTTTTGTTTTCCATTATTGGTTAACCAAAATATGAATATTTCCATATTTCTAGGTGAAAAGCTTATAAGAATGGATGTTTTTACAGTTTTCTCATGCTCTATTTTTGTTTCGAGGATAAAAGGTTTAAAAGGTGGATAGAATGTAATAGTACAAGTTCCCTTATGAGGATGACTTTATCCATCTTGGAATTTGGTGCTTATTTCCATTTCACTATATTTATTAGCCATAATTTCACTTAAATAAGGTCTTCTAGTGGTTTAGTTTAATTTCATGGGATTTTTTAAGATGAAATATCATATTTTTAGTTAAAAATAGTAAAATTGGTTTAATATATCAAATGAAGTATAATAATGAAAAATAGTCTTCTCTATTTAGTTTAGAATGGGTTTTTTTCCATGGGTAAGAATTCTGTTAATAATATACTAACATTTAAAATTTATTGTTTCTGTGATGGGGTTATTAAAAATGTATAATTTTTATTAAAATTTTATTTTTAACCTCAAATTACACTAGAAATGTGTATATAGAGATGGATAGGGTATTGAGTTTCTATTGATAAATTGGACGCCATCAAAGATGAAGATCTCATCAAAGACTGAGAAATTTATGGATAAAAAGATATGGTTCTTTGATTTTGATGTTCTATTTCAGTAACATATGCGCCTTTGAAACCCCCATCATGTTGTATCATCTAGTGATGATTTCTAGAATGAAATTGAATAATACTATTCTGAATATTATAACTAAGATAATATAATTATATTGGTCAAAATCCAAAAAATGTATTTTGTATAAACCTATTGAAATGTTTTAGGGACAAGAAATTAAATTTATGAGGTGTTATTTTTTAAATTTTAATAGTTATTTCATTATTTTTTTAATATCCCAGGAATCTCAAAAATCCTATATACAAATTATTTGATATCATCAAGAAATGTTTGAGTGATCAAAACATATCTATTTAATTTTAAAACACTAATTATTAAATTTGAACTAATTATTCTAAATATATTTTATACAATTGAGATGAATTCAATTCCCTTGGAATTTTAAAAATCTAATTCTTGGATTCCAATAAATCGTAGAGAGAACTTTTAGTTATTTTCTGATAAAATTGAGATAACTTATTCATTTAGGAGTATCATGACACTAACTAAATATCACTAGAAATATCTTGAATATAATAACCTAATGAAATTCAAATAATTTCAATTGGTATTATTATCTGAGATAAAAAAATAAAAAAAATAAGATAATTATACCATCTCTCTTTAATTTATCATTCCTAATGAATGATTATTAGAAAAATCAGTTTATATTCAGAATCCTTTATCCAATGAGAAGCTACGATTAATGTTTAGTGGTGATCGGTGATAGTCAATGTGTGGTTGAAAATAGTAAATGACAGTAATAAATAATCGGTGGTGGTGGAATGGAAAATAAATGACAAGGCATTGACAATTTTCCAATAAAATATCACAAGACATGGATCATGTCATGTAGCCCAAGCATAGGTGGGGTGTATGGATTCACATGGTATAGATTGGAGATCGTGAAGTAATCTAATCATTGTGATCATACAGAAAGTAACATGCTCATGTGAGGATGCTAAGGTGGTGTCTAGGGTATTTTGGGGTTCCACATGGAATACTTTTATTTACTAATGAATAATGAGACATGTGGTGTCTTGTGTGTGCCTAGATTTGGACACCAAAAGTTGTATTGGACTTGTATCGACACCTCCAAACTAACAAAGCCCTACTTGGGAATTTTTGAGAAATTTGATAGATTATATTAATGAACATTGAATATAATTAAGTAAATTATTATTATTAAATTAATAATAATTTAACATTTTTATATAGAATAAATATAAAGGAAATAATAGCATTGAAATGTCATTGATTATCTTAGGGAACTAACTTGATGAAAAATATAAAATATTCCAAGAGAAACATTTACCTGTTATAAATGATTTGGTAAATTATAATATAATAATAAAGATAATTTTTATTATTAAAATATTAATAATTCTACATAAGGAGATACATGTATATTTTTTATTGATATTAAAGAAAATATATAATGATGAACTAAAATTCATAGTGACTGTTGTTTATGATTCTTATAGAAGAATCAAAGAAAGGAATATTTATTTTATTCTTGATTATAAATACTGTGATGATAAATTTTATAAATTTAAATTAAGTGGAAAGATCATTAGATCCTTAATTGTTCTCTTCATGAAATTTTGTTGATATTAAAAACGATTTATTAAATTATATTGACAAATTGATTTTGAACTGATGGTATCCAATACATGGGAAGTAAATGGATATATTTAGATACTAAATATGTTATGATAACTGATTAGTATATATAAAAAATAAATAATTATAATATTTATGATAATATTAATTAGTTTAAGAAAGTTCAATTAATTACCTAGGTATTAGTAATTAAAAAATAATACCTAGAAATATTCATTGGGTTATTAAGATGGAAACCCATTATAGTTAATTTTATGACATATGTCATTTACTAAAACAATTGAATGAGAAACATGGGGGTGAGTTATGAAAAGGTTTTAAAGATATATATGAATGGTTTCTAAGGATCTAAAAACACTTTTTCAATACAACAAAAATTATCAGAAACCAAAAATTCACAAGACCACCATGTATGAAACTGAAATCATGTATTAGTATAAATGAAGAACTCATCATGTTCCTTAGAGAAAAGATAGTATATAATAATAAGAGTCCTTTTTTATGAACCTTATAATATTTTAATTAATAAAAATAAACATAAAGAGGTACATTAGTCTAAATGAAGAAGTTATACAAGAGTACCTTTCAAATAGATACTTCAAATCAACTAGTAGTTCATCATTCTAGATAAGGTTGTTAGTAAAAAATCCATTGTTTTGAATTCCACTAGCCATGTATTTTTCCTATAAATAGAGATGGGTGATGTTGAAGTTAATGGAGTAATTAATTTTCTAAAACTAATGACCTGGGAATTTTATATGAGCTTTATGGGAGAACTAATGTTTTTTATTATTTTACAAATTAATCAAAGGAAAAATTGTATTTTATTAAATTTTGATAAATATTTTAAAGAACATGTTAAAAGGTTTGGGGATTGATTTTCATAAGGACATGAAAAAAAATAATTAGTATTAATACCAAATTAGATTTAGTTGAATCAAGAATGCCAGTTGATATTAAAGTATATAGAGGCTTGATAGGAATTTTATTGAATCTCACTAAATCTATACTAGAAATAATGTTCTCAGTTTTTTTATATGTTAGATTTAAATAAAACCCTAAGTAAATTCATCTCAAATGTGCTAAAAGAGTAATTAGATGCATAAAGGGTGTTGTATGTACTATATTATTATATCCTAATGTGGACTATTATAATTTACTATCTTACTCTGATTCTGATCTTGGTGGTTGTAAAATTTAATATAAAATCACTAGATGTATGTGTAATTTTCATGTTCAAAGTTTAATTTCATGGATTTTTAAGAAAAAAAGTTAAGTAGCACTGTATATTCTTAAGGATGAATATTCTTTTGCTTCTATATATTATTCACAATGTTTATAGATAATAAAAAATTGTATGATTTTAATATTTTTTTAGATAAATTTACAATTTTCAATGATAATTATAGTTCAATTTAAATCTCTAACAACCATCTGCAACACTCTATACCAAAAAAAATATATGTTATATATTATTTTATTAGGGATCATATGAATAAATGTTATTTGTTTAGAATTTTTTCCTCTGAAAAATAGTTGGATGACATTTTCACTAAAGCTTTAGATTCATTTAAATTTGAGAGTAAATTTTGAATTAGGAATGCAAGAATCATAAAATTTCTATTTATTATAATTAATATTTTTTATAAAACTATTCACTATTTTTAAATATCATTTTACAAGTGTTTTTTGTTGATTGTTAATATTTTTATATACTATTTAAAAATGATAATGATTTCAAAATTCAATATAATTTAATTTTTGATAAATTTCAAAAGGGGAAGAATTTTTTTGAAAGGATAATAAATATTTGGTTTTTTAATTTACAAAAAATGGTGATATTTTTTGTATTTAAACCTATGTTTTAATTTTTTGTACACTTTTTTTAATAATAGTTTTGATAAACTATAATTTCCTCTCATTTATTAAATTCAAATTGTTTATAACATGTAATGATTTTCTATTAATTGTATTGTTTTCTAATGATTAAAGTAACTTAATCATTGAAATTTTTATGTGTTTATTAGAATGATTAATTTTACCTAGGTTGTTATTGGTAGCTTAGTAAAAAAATTATTAGCCAACCATGGGTAGCCCATAAGAGCCATTCCTACTACAACTTAGGGGGCTTGGAGGTCAACCCCCATAGGAGATGAGCCAAATGGTACAATCCATGGTGGAAGAACATGAATAGGAATAAGGAGTCCATGTCCATGTATAAGGCATGTGAAAGTGTGCCCAAACATTGATTACGCTAGATATGCTAGTAGGATAAATCCTAGGTGAGTGATAAGGGTGTGTTGGTGTTGATCCCCCACTGATAGCTAAATTGTGTTAAGTTGTGGGTTGTATTATATATTTAAGACTAAACTTAGAACATATATGATGTGGGAATAATTCCCTATAGACATTTTTCAACCACCTTAATAAGATATATACTTTTTAAACATCGTCCCATTCAGTTGATAGTAGTCGTATTACTATCGCTTAGATCATCTTCTTCCTCCAAAAATTTTGAAACACTATAAATATTTTTGTTTGGTATTTTTTGATTATTCTACACTTCATTTAAATAACACATCACTCACTTTAAATCAATATATTATGAAATTTGATTTATTTCTATTAAAAAATTAAAAAACTATAACCCTTCTATTTATTATTGTCGCCACTATCAATCCAACACACACAAATCAATTAACCATTCAACTAGTTCATGTACAAGTCATTTAATTCCCCCGTTTTATCAATTTTTTTTATAACCAAATATCCCCTTTAATAATTATGATTAATATAATGATGAATTTGGGATGATAGTGTGATTTGAATACTAAAAATTCTATTATTACTAGGCTTTCAAAAAAATTATTGTTTCATATAAAAATGGTTTGGTAGCCTCATTACTCATTTTCTCCCTCAAGGGGTTTACTCATTTTCTTTTATTCATGAAATAGTATAATCTCCATGAGAATTTATTTCTCATTTTTTCTCTAGTAGTGATATCCTTAAACCTATTATTCAATTCCCTACATGTTAGCTCAAAACATATAAAGTAATAGGTACAAAGGAAGGGCCTCTAGGTTTCTCAAAAATAACATTTATAATAAGATTTTACTCTTAATTTTATACATTATTTTCTTCCAATCTCAATCAGGGAAAATTTCTTTAGACACTTATTTATATTTTGAGTCTCATATGCTTGATTGTATTATTTTATCCCTGATCCTTATTCTTTTTATGGAATACATTTTTCCACATCAGTATTATAGATATTTATGTTACTAGTTATGGGTAAATTCTCATAAATTTTAACTATATTTTATAAGTCCACTTTTTCCCTTTATCTTTAGATAGTTTCTCATCATAATCCAATTTTTTATCTTTTTTTATTTGATTTGGAAAAACATCTAGTTATAACTTGTTGATGTTCATAGTCATTTCCAAATATTCACAAGGCTTACCAGTAGATTTATTTTAAAATTTATTGCCTTTCATATCATAGTTAATTGTTCCTTATAACCTTTTCATGCATACATTTTCCTTGTGACAATTTAAAATGCATCTCCAAAACACTTCTTGGAGAATGAGAAGAAAAAAATGTGTTAATATTTGTGATGTAGATCTTGTCATGGTTTATTTCCTTTGAGATGTTGTTCTTAGATTCTCACTAAAACTCCCCTAGGTTCATTCCTATTTTCTATTGAATACATGATAAACCATTAAGAATAGTCCTTGTGTCCATGCATACCACAACACCAATGAAATAATTGAATTATTGTTCTTCCAAATAGGTACCAGAACAATCTTGATTTGTGTTGTTGTTATTGCCCTATTGAAAATCAATATTCAATTTTCTTTGGGGGTTATGGATTCCTTGGAATATTATTCTCTTCCATTGATGTGGAATATTGACTCTCCGTTTTCTTGGGACAACCTTGTATAAGGTTGTGTTTGTGACATGCACTGTTAGTTATAGCAGATCTGTCTTCAAAATTAATGCTACCAAATTTTACCTAATTATTAGAACCCTTCATATAATAAATTTTTATATGATTCTACATTAACGTCTATAGTTTTATTAAATAATTTTATGGATTTTGTTAACTGGTGTTGAAATTTTTGATGTATGAATTTTGTTTCTAACAAAACTTCTTCTTTTTTAGTTATCTTCTTTCCAAGATCACTTACCATCTTTTTAGGATAAGTAGATTTTAACTTCTGAAGCTTGATCTCATCTATATTTGTTGCCTTCTTCCTTCTTAGATCTTCATTCTAAATAACCAACATTTTATTTTCCTTCTTAAGGTTCATATTTTCTTTATTGAAGTACTGTGTCTATCCCATACATAATTCTAATTTATCGTTAAGATTCCATTTTAGTTTTTTCCTCTCTTCTTACACTATTTGTGTCTATGAGGTCACTCATCATTTGATTCTTCAACTTTATTCCAAGTAAACTTTTGGAAAAAATGATCAATATTTCCAAAATTGAAACACTTTAGTGTTTTCTTACTATTTCCCTTATAAGTTACCCTTTTGTTTTGTTTTTATATAAGATTCATAATTTGATTGAATTCATCATCATCCTCATCACTATTTGAATCACATGATTCTATTATCTCTTCTTTTTTAATTTTCCCTTATCTTATTTCATTAATGGTTGTTTAAATTTTCTTCCATTCTTGAAAGACGAAATATTATTCATATCTTATTCTATAAGAATATTATGTATTTCATCGAAATAAATATCATCTCTTTAATACATGGATGTTTTATTAATTAAAATGATCTATAAATTTCCTTCTCAATTTTTTGACAATTTTAGAGTCATCCATCTTTTCCCCAAATCCAGGAATGGTTTTTACTGTAACATTTACTCTATTTGAATAGTCACCAATATTTTCTTCATTATTCATTTTTATGTCCTCAAAATGGATTCACCCAAATTACAATTTGGATTCCTTGACTTTGATATTACCTTCATAGTTGTATCACTATTTTTTCTATATTTCCTTGGTAATCTAGAGGACCATGAGCTTTGAATAACCCTTTACTGACTGATACATCAAGATGGGATTTTTTATCCTTTACATCTAACTCTGAATTTCGATCATCAACCTCTACAAACTTCATTAAAAATGAGTGTAAAACCTAATTTTCTAATATCTCTCACTTCTATTCCAAGTGATATGAGGTAAGGTAACATCCTATTCCTCAAACTATGATAATTATTAGCATGAAAAATGTGAATACTATAGTTGTTGATAGAATTAAGATTATTCATCTGTCAAAATTCGTCTAGTATCATTAGACGGAACCTCCTCTGATAACAGTTGATGTTCCCCATTCTAGAATGATTGTAATGACCTAACGCGTCAGGGCCTTTCTAGTCAATGAAAGGTCAAGGTATAACAACCCCGGCCCCATATCTAATAGGCGAGGTGATGGAAAAAGTTTCGAGAAGGAATAATATCAATGGAAGTCCTTTGACTTATGTACCTGTATTCCCACACATAACCATATCCATGAAATAGTTCACATGAATAATAAAAAGTCTTGTAACATCTAGATTAAAACCATGAATGCAATAACCACTAGGTAATACATATGAGTATAAAGGAAAAAAACCAAAGTGTAAAATAGGAAAATACATGTCCAAATAGTAATGAAGTCCCGAGCTGACCACAAATAGAATAAAGGAAATTTAAGAGAGTCTGGATCCTGATATCAAATCATGGCCACCGTACTCATTCTATGCACCCAAGTATCCTAATGCTTCACCATAATCACCATTGATTGGTCTGTCATCTTTATAACAAATGATACGTGTGTAAAAATACCATGCAGGTGTGAGTATATATATACCGAGTAGGACACCTTGAAAACCAAAGGGGGGGAAATAGAATATACGATAGAAGTATTCATCTCAACCAAAAGTAAGTGGTAAATGAAACCCAACAATATGTTTGTGTGTGTGTACTCATAAAAAATCCCATATTAGAGAGAAAGGGGATATCTATCTTACAACCCATCCAAAGATGATGAGTCTACCTACAACTCTAAAGGTCCATAATTGATGCCCAACATCTCATGCGTCTATTCAAAGAATCCATGTGGATGACCTGGACATTTCCACTGCTCCATAGGGTATGGGGGAGAATTCTCCAGTATAAAGACGAACTATACCCTAGTACGATAGGGGGATTCTACTCAATAGATAGTTATAGGACCCACACCCTAGTGAAATTGGTGGATGATACTTAGTAGATAGGTAGAAGAATCATTCCTTGGTGTGACATGGGGATACCACTTGTTAGATTACTAAAGGACCCTTGCCCTAGTGTGACAGGGGGGTTCCACTCAGTAGATGGATATACAAACCATGCCTTGGTGTGATAAGTGTATTCCATTCAATATATGGATATAGGATCCAAATCCAATAGAGATAGGGGGATTCCACTAAGTAGATAGATAGAGGAACCAAGGCCTAGTGTAAGCAGGTGATTCCACTTAGTTTATGTATAGAGGACCCATGTCTTGGTGTGACATTGGGGTGCCACTTAGTAGATGGATAGAGAACCAATTCCTCGGTAAAACAGCGTGATTCCCCTCAATAAGTGGATAGATGATTCATTCCTCGGTGTGATTGGAGGATCCCACTCTGTAGATTAATAGGGGACCCATGCCCTAGTACGACATGGAGATTCCACTTAATAGATAGATAGAGAAACCACACCCTATTATGACAGGGGGATTCCACTCAATGTGTGGAAGACCCATTAACTAGTACTATAGGGGGTTCCACTCAACCCATTTAAGAATTATGGGGCACCCACACCTTAGTACAATAGGGGGTTTCCAACCCTGTCATCTTTCTCGGATGATCCTTCCTGATCACTTCTATCATCAAGCATCACCTAAATAAGTGTAATGCTCAAAATATTCCATTTCATATCTTGAATGTCATTATGAGAGACACTATCATGTTCTACTTGGAAAAATACTCTATATAAGAAACTATTGGCCCAAAATATAAGTCCATACAAAGAATATGTGTGAGGAAAAGAAGTTTCTTATAGTGGTACATGACATATATAGGGTCTGCATGGCATGTGGTCCCACTCTGCTACCTGGTCATGTTCTCCTCTAGACCTGGATTGGAGGCCAATTCATTGCACACTACATATAAGGGGGTCCACATGGCATGTCTCATCCACCCATGTTCTACCTATATTATCTTAGTCATGTATGTGTTCTTCAAGTCGTTCCTATGTGCCTGGCCATGCCCAGGTATCAGTGCATGCCCTTATACTTCCAAAGTACATGTCATGCCCTCCCACATGGGGTCTTATCTGTGTGTATCTTGCACACGTCTTATCCACCCAAGGAATTTCCCATGGAATGTAGGCCCAACCACACATTTTGTGATCCTTATCTCCCCTAAAACCGTAATCGATGCACCTAGGTGGGGCTACATAGTGTTTGTTCTTATACTACACCCTATGTAGTATATCTTTTACTAAAATTTCTAGATTCTTCACACAATTTTCAGATCCATCCTCCCTCTCATGATTAACATTATTTGACCACTTTAAATCTACAGAAATCAAAGTTAACAATTCCATATGTTGATTTCCCATCCTTAAATGGATGGAAATCAAAATTTGGCAACCCACACGATGCCCAAATCACCACCTGATGCATCTATAATTGCCTTCTATCACTGTTCTAAATCCATTATTCATGGAGGCCTCACCTGTAACCCATAACGTGTATCGATCCATCCAAAAACTATAGATCGACATGACTTTCATGTTATCACAAAGAATCTATGGATTCAATTGCACTCAAACCTTCCTCGAGAATGTTGAGTCTGACTCTGTAGGCCAACAATGAAGAAAATGATGGACAAAGACAGAAAATTTATAAGAATAAATTAATTCCTTCTTTTTCCAAGAATTCTTGGTTAAGGATTATATAATGGGGATTTTCAAGATAGATATCATGGAATAATAATCATAATTTAATTTATGAAATCATATTATTGAAGCAAGTTCAAGGGATGAATCTATAATGCAAATCAAAAGAAGATAAATTAATATTCAAGCTCAGTATTTTAATTAAAAGGGAGAAATACAAAAAATTTATGATTCATGTCTCTATTATGGATTGACAGTTGGTGTATAACACATTCATCATGGATGGAGAAGACTCGCTTCCATCACTGCCTCATGATCCTCATCGATCTGATCACTATTCATAATCTAATGTTGATCCCCCAATGATGAATTCTCTCCTCCTCCTCTTAGATATAACAAGTTTTATAAATCTAACCCGTTAAAAATATTCCAAAATATGTATTTATAGAGAGGTTTTAGGTTAGGTTTAGTAAATATATTAATTAATTTAATTAATTAATTCACTTAACACACCATCCAATGGCTGCCTCAGCTGAACATCTGATGTTGACGAACCTTAGGTCATACCCAGGGTAAACCCCACATCTAGATTCCACCGTAGTCTTATATTTTTTATCTAAGGATATTCTCATTATGTGTTACATTAGTTCTTAAAAATTACTCACGAATCATATTAATATATTTAATATTGTTATAATATCAATTTTTGGCCCAACAAGCCTCATGAATCTTTCACCATCTCAGTACCTAGATATAAAAATATTTCACTATGTATTTTAGTCTTACAAGGGAAAAAATGGGTCACTATATTATTACCCCATAAAGGAATTTCATCCCTAAAAGGAAAAGGCTAAACAAAAAGGTGGGGTTATTATGTCCCTATCTGGATCTCCTATATGATCATGTGATGCTACATCACACAAAGGGAATGGTCCATCCTCATAAGATCCTCTCTTGTTGATCCTTGATCTCCATTGGGTATTATGTGGATGTGGCCCCATCTTCATTGACCATCTTTCCCCATTCAACAACATTCATAGGATCATGCATGTATCTCCTCAGTTGTGACACATGGAATATGTCATGCACCTGCTCTAACTGTGGGGGTAAGGATGAGAGGTAAGAAATCCCTCCAACCCTTCTTAAGAAATCAAATAGCCCAATAAACCTTGGAAATATCTTTCCTCCCCATAAAAACCTCTACAATCCTCGTAGTGGGGATATTATTAGGAAAGCATTGTTTCCCTTCTCAAACTCCAAGAGCCTATGAAATTGATCTGCATAAGATTTATGTTTTTGTTGGGTTGTACTCAGCCATTCTGGGATAACCTAGACCTTATCCATCATCCCCTACACCATCTGTATCCCAGAAAGATATGTATGGCCAATCTCAATCCAACATAAGGTCAAGAAGCAAGGTATCACATATCAGTCCCTAAAATGTGTCATACTAATCATAGAGTGATGGGTGTTATTATAAATAATATATACTAAGGGAAAGTGATTATACCATCTCTAGATAATGTCCAAAACACAATATATTAGCGTATCCTATAACACCTAGATGGTGTTCTCATTATTCCCATCTATTTGGGTGTGAAACTTCATACTCATCCACAACTGGGTCCCAAATGTCATCTGTAGGACTCTCCATAACCATTATATAAACTTATCATCACAGTCTGAGACAATAGTCAAGGCTACCCCATGGAGTTGGGAAATCTATTTCATGTAAAATTTTCTAATACTCTCTACTAAACTTTACTCCCTAATGGAAGGAAGTGTTTCACCTTTGTGAGCTAGTCAAACACACCCAAACAACATCATATACTCTCACTATATTTAGACTCCTGATCAAAAAATCTATGGATATTTCATCCCATTTTCCACTTCAGGGTATTAAGAGGTTGTGTCAAACCTACTAGAACCTAGTGCTCAACCTTCTCCTACTAACATGTTAGACACCTAGAGATAAATTTGATTATGCTCCAGCTCATTCCATCCAGCCAAAACTACCACTGAAGGGACTTGTACATCTTTCCACTATAGGATATACAATTAAAGGGGATGTGTGAAAATACCTCATCACCTCCTCTCACATCAGGACCAGAACAACCATCCTTCCCTACAAAAGGATGATGTGTTCCTGTAACACCTGAGACTTTTATAAGAAATATTTTGTTTCTATTTTATATAAATCATCAAATGAATCTTTCACAACACACAACACTAGCTTGCCTTTCTTTACACGCAATCGCAACCTTCCTTGATAGCTTCCGTCGTACGCAATACCAAGTTTCACTAAACAACGATATGCTATTAAAATATTACTAAAACTAGCCGTTATGAATAGTAATAACCACTTTTTGAAATTTTGTAAATTTTATTTTTCAAAATGGACTTCATTTTTGGATTCAGAATATTAAAATTATCCTGGGGTGAAATTTTGGTATTTTTCTGGAAACTTTAAATTTTTGATGAATAGTGAAAACACTGGGTTACTATTTAAAAACCGAATTTTTATTTAAATAATTATTTATTTTATTTAAATTTATTTTAGGTAGAAATTGATACATAATACCTATATAATTTCAATGTAATTCATTGGAGTAATTTTATAATAATTTTAGATATATAAAAATTTTATTGAACTTTTCACCGTCTTTTACCCACCTCCTAGGAGAATTTTCAAATTTACATAAAACTTAATTTTACCGCTTCTGTGAGTGGAATTCCAAAATTCTGAGAGACACGGTTGAAGTCAGTAAGTAAAATGTGGTTCAATGAGATGAAAATAATTTTTGTTGAATAGTAACTTTTTACTTTTTTACCAAGGTTAAAAGTAAATAGGGTAATTAAGGGTAAAAATGGTATTATTATTACCCTAAAACATGTCCTAATTCTATTGGATAAATGTAATTAGACCAAAAACAACCTTAGAATTAAAATATGACCTTTTAGGCTCACTTGGATTAGATTAGGACATTTATTATTAATTTATTTAAAGAAGGGTTAAAATAGTTAAAATCAAAGTTTAATAAGTAAATCATTTTTAATATAGGGTTATACATAAGATAAATTCGACTATAAATATTCATTAGAAAGATAAAAATATTTCCTACATAATTGTATTTTATTTGTAATTTTTAATCATTAAATAATTTAATTTATGTATGACACAAATATGATACAGTAATTATCTTATTAATGAAATATTGACATAATTGATGTTATAAATACCGAAATAAATGTAATTTCAGACTTTTTATGCATTACACTATTTTTACAGGTTACTATGACATGATAGTATTGATTTAATTAACTTATTTTGAACTAATCATTCTGTTATGATTTTCTCAAAAATCAATTACTAAATAGTGTCAAAATTGACATAAAATAGTTTTTAATACAAATATTATATTATTAATTGTTATATTATTCCTAAAAATATAATGTTCGGCCAAATGACATAGATAATGTTATATATATTAATAATAAACAACTTGGGGTTCTTTTTTCTTGTTATAGTAAGTTTATTAACCTTATAGTGTAAGAACACAAAAAGACACGGTAAAAGTAAAATTATCTAACTTAAAGATAAATCTAGATGAAAATATTAAAATAGTAAACTAAACTTGTCCAAATTCTATTGGATAAGAGGATTTAGACCCATACCCACCTTAGATTCTAAATAAATCAATTTGGAGCTATTTAAAATTGAATGTGGCTTTATAATAAAATAATATTTTTAGTTTTTCCAATGGTGCCCCTCTCCTCCATTATAAAATGGAACCTCCTCTCTCTCTTCCTCACACCACTTTGAGACTTCACGCTCGGAAAAACCCTTCCAATTTAACCTCTACACTTCCCTAGAAACATCCTAGAGGTCCTTCTCTTCTTAAAATACCAATTGTAGTGCCCTAAAATGAGGTCTCAAAGAAGCGCTTCAAAGAAGAGGTAATGTTTGTTACCGATTCATTCTACTTTATTTATTCTTCCACTTCTTCTTCATTAGTTGTTTCATTATGAAGTAATAACATTAGTATCATTAATATACTGATATGTTATTTTAATTATGAAACATCCCTATTTCACCATCTATCCATCCTACAGAAAACGAAATCATCGCGCATGCGTACGTACAGAATACCGTCTCCACGCCTTGGTGTAATCTATTTTCCTTAATTGGATGGTTATAATGGTGTAAAGAATGAATATATATGATTATTGTAAAGTTATATTGATTCTGAAATATTATAAATACACTCCAATACAATTCCACGATCATGGGAACGATATCATTGCTCGTGCGTATGTACGGAATACCGTCTCCATGATGTGATGTGACTCGTTCTACATGATTTTCATTGCATAATGATTACATAAATGAATTGAGTGAATAAATATGATATATATTACACTAATACCATTCTGTAAATGAGGTATCTATAAACTAAAAATAAGAATAAGAGTTTATTCGACAAAACACACATAAGAAAAAAAAGTAATAAACACCCGAATAACAAGTAGCAATGAAATATTACTAATAATAAGCTAATAATATGACCATATATGATATCATAAAAATTAGTATGATTCTGGAATAATTAAATGACATTATTTAAATCATTATACAGGAGGTTCGGACACTTATGATGCAAATCGGACCTAAGGTAAGGGAAATATCACAATCTCATTTTTATCCAAGATTGTTTATACTTTGGAATTTACTGGGGTGTATTTTATCATCCACATCCATGTTTCCTCAATATGTAATATTATTTACATCCACCAACAATTTTTTAAATCCAATTTTACCCTTTGGTGAGTTTTTAGAAAAAGATATGAAAGGAACCTTTTGTCGTTTTTCATACGAGGTACTTTTTGACTTTTCCAACAAAAGTACAAGAAGAATGTTTTTTTAACTTATACGGCATGAATGGATTTTTAAAACATTATTTCCAAGAAGCTTCCTTCACAAGTTTTCAAGTTTATTTTTAATCAACTTCTTTTAGTTTATAATTTTATGACATGTTAAGAAAGGAAAAGTGTTTTTGAAGTAGAAAGGATAGTTTCCTCAAGAATGGAGTTCAAGTGTTTTATCAAAATTATTTTCCATCTAAGATAATAAAGGGTTATGTTTCTATCCCTATTATTACATTAATTTGATTATGTTGTGATGGAATTATTTTTATGAATTCCTTTATCTTATATGAATTGTTTTCTGATGTCACGATGTTTAAGAATCCCATTTTTATTACATGGGTTATGCTATGATGTATGGTTTATGATTTTGTGGAACACATAAGAATGGTATCATTATGAGATGGGTGGGACCTATATCTCCCTCCAATGCATTGGGTAAAGATTTTATATCTCATGAGATAGACATGGCTGGAACGGTAGGTTAAACCGGTTCCGTGAAATAGGACTGAAACGAGGAATGAACTCGGTTCAGAAATGGACTTTGTCCACTAAGATAGTCTTGGAAATGAGTCTTGACTAATAATAAATCATTCTCTATGATTATGTGTGTATGCCACAAAGCTTCATGTTTTAAGTTATGATTATTATGATTACATTTCACTACCATGATTTATCCCATGTTATGAAATTATGATCTCTTTTGCAGGATAAGATTTCCAAAATGTTATGTTCTTATGAATATGATGTGATTGATATTTATTTTGTTTACCCTTACTGAGCATTTGAGCTAACCCTTTTGTATGTTTTCTTTCCCCAGGTCAGGAAGAAGGTTATTAAGTAAGATATTCCAAAAGGGACTATAGATATGATGAAATAAATGGGAGACAGTGTAGACGCTTTATGAACCAGTTGTTTATGTTTCCCAGTTTCCAAAGACACTATACCTATACGGTCTTTTCATGGTTTTGTTATATGTTGTAATAAGTGTACTTAAATTTTTAAGTACTAACATTTTATGTAAAGTATGGGTCGTTATAGTGGGTATCAGAGGGAAGGTATAGTCAACCTTTGGAAACTAGGATGCGAAAGCCTTAGTAAGAATCCTAAGGATAAGTCTATGCATAGAACACAATCTTAGTGTTTTAGAAATGGACTTGAATAAACTAGGATAAGACCTTAAGTGTGAAATTTTATTCTTGATTATGTGGTTTTCCTATTATAATTAGTGTTTCTCACACTATTATTCTTGGTTTTAGTAAATGGCTGGAACCCGAAGAAACCGTGTTAATGCGGAATGCGACGGGCAATGCAATGATTGTCCTCCTGAGCAACCAAACGTTATGGGAGCTGGAATGCAAAATCTTCTAGCCATGCTCACACAACTTTCTCAAGCTATGAATCATGCAGGACTTCCAAACGAGCAAAGGAAGGAGCAACATTCTGTTGATTCCTTCAAGAGACAGCATCCACCTTCATTCAGTGGGTCTACTAATCCATTAGTTGCTGAAAAATGGATCAGTACTTCTGAAAAGATATTTTCAGTTCTTCAATGTTCTGACCATTATAAAGTCATCTTAGCAGTGTATCATTTGGAAGGTGATGCTAATCAATGGTGGAATCTTATCCATAATACGAGGCCAAGAGATGAAATTGAGTCCACGGAATGGGATGAGTTCAAGAACATATTTTTCAATAATTAATTCCCTTGTATTCTCCGAACAAAGATGGAGAAGGAATTTCTTGAACTAAGGAAAAAGGATGATGAATCTGTCGGTACCTATGAAGAAAATTTTACAAGACTTTCAAGGTACGCTTCTGGTATTATTATCCAACCTAAGAGTAAGATCAATCGATTCTTTAGTGTCTTAAAACCAAGTCTTCGAAGGGCGTTAGCCATAAGGGACTTCAATAGCTACGAGGAAATCGTTCGATGCGCACTCAAAGTTGATATGGAGATTGGAGTAACCCATTAGTCATATGGGTTTGATAAGAAGTGGAAAATGGAATTCAAAGGAAAATCTAAAGAGAACACTGAAAAGAATATGAGTTTTCTCCTATGCTCAAAGTGTGGAAAGAAACATGGAGGGTGTTGTCTTAAAGGGACAAGTAAATGTTTCAAATGTGGAAAGGAAGGTCATCGGGCATTTGAATGCCGCAATGATGGGAAGAAGATGTCTAGTGATGCGAACAATGAAAAGGCTACACAGAGTGCACCTCTTACACTTCAATGTTACAAGTGCAAGGAAATGGGGCATTATTCCAATCAATGCCCTAATCCAAGTGTTGTTGATGATGATAGACGTCAACAAACTCTTAAGGATAAAGAAAAAGGAAAGTCACATGAAATTTCTATCTGCAATGTGGAGTACGATAACGAAGTGGTGAAAGGTACACTTACTATCCATTCTAAAGTAACAAATGTTTTATTTGATTCTGGATCCACCCACTCTTTTATTTCTGAAAAATTTTCCAAGGGTATCACCGTATTACCTCAACAATTAGATGTTGAGTTAGCTGTGAAAACCCCTAATGGAATAACAGTCGCATCAAAAGTTTACTATTCTTCTCTGATTGAAGTTTGTGGGAATGTGATTCCTACAAATCTTGTGATCCTCCCTATAGTGGAATTTTATGTGATTCTTGGCATAGATTGGCTTTATCTATATGGATCTCATATCAATTGACAATGAAGGGACGTCACATTTCATATTCCAGATCAATCTTTGATTATCTATCGATGCAAGGATTAACATAACCTTCTAGTGGAAATTTCTTCCATCTTATGGGTCTTGATTCCACTAAATGAAGGTTATTTATCTCAAATGGTTGGTGAGAAACTCATGATTAAGAATATTCCCATTGTACGGGAGTTTGACGATGTCTTTCCGGAGGAATTTTCGGGTCTTCCACCAAATCGTGAAGTTGAGTTTTCAATAGAACTCATACCGGGTGCTTTACCTATTTCAAAGACACCTTATAGAATGGCCCCAATTGAGTTATAGGAATTGAAGAAGCAACTCCAAGAGAATCTTGATAAGGGGTTCATATTCCCTAGTGTGTCACCTTGGGGAGCACCTTTTCTGTTTGTTAAGAAGAAAGATGGATCAATGAGACTCTGTATTGATTATCGAAAACTTAACAAGATCACTATCAAGAACAAATATCCTCTTCCATGCATTGATGACTTGTCTGACAAACTACGCGGAGCTCAATACTTTTCCAAGATTGATCTTCGTTCAGGGTATCATCAATTAAGGTTCAAAAGGGAGGATATACCAAAGACGTCTTTCCATACAAGGTATGGACACTATGAATTTATAGTGATTCCATTTGGTTTTACTAATGCCACTGTTATCTTCATGGATCTAATGAATAGATTCTTTAGAGACTATCTTGATCAGTTTGTGGTAGTCATTATAGATGATATTCTTGTATATTCAAAGAGCAAGGAAGAACATGAAGATCACATGAGAATTATATTGAAGACCCTGAGAAAGGAGAAGGTTTATTCCAAATTTACCAAGTGTGAATTTTGGCTTTAAAAAGTTGCATTTTTGGGTCGCATAATCTCAAAAGAGGGGATATCTGTGGATCGAGCAAAAACAGTGGTTATCAAAAGATGGTCGAGACCAAAAACAGTAACTGAGATCCGAAGTTTTCTTGGTTTGGCTGGATATTATCGATGTTTTGTGAAATATTTTTCACGATTATCTAATCCACTCACCAGGTTGACTCGGAAAGGAGGTAAGTTTGTTTGGATGGAGGAATGTGAAGAGAATTTCAAGGAGTTGAAAAGATGTTTATCCAGTGCACCTGTTCTCACACTGCCTTGTAGTAGAGAAAGGTTTACGATCTACAGTGATGAATCCAAGAAGGGATTGGGGTGTGTTCTTATGCAAAATGATATGGTGATAGCTTATGCCTCATGACAACTGAAAATACATGAGCAAAATTACCCAACTCATGATTTGGAGTTAGCTGTGGTAATATTTGCATTAAAGATTTGGAGGCATTATCTTTATGGAGAAAGGTGTGATATTTATATTGATCATAAAAGTTTAAAGTATATTTTCACAGAAAAGGAGCTGAATATGCACCAAAGAAGATGGTTGGAGATGATTAAGAATTATGATTGCTCAATCCATTACCACCCTGGGAAAGAAAACAAGGTGGCAGATGCATTAAGTTGACAAGACCATGCCAGTTTATCCATGATAAGGATCACAAAAGATCCAATATTTATGGATTTACAAAGGATGGATCTTGGAATTATAATGAAAGGGGAAAATTTTATCTTTCTCAAATGAATGTTCAACCATATATACATGTGAAGATTAAAGAGGCACAGAAAGAAGATGTAGAGTTACAAAAGAAGGTGAGAAATGTTCCTGAATTCAACCTTGATTGTGATGGGATAATAAAGTTCAGGAATTGGGTTTGTGTTCCTCCCATCCCCGAATTAAAGAAGGAGTTACTGGATGAGCCTCATAGTTCTTCATTCTCTATTCATCCTGGAATCACGAAGATGTATAGGGGCCTGAAAGAGTACTTCTGGTGGGATGGTATGAAAAGAGATGTTGCTGAATATGTCTCTCGATGCTTGGTTTTTCAGCAAGTTAAAGCTGATAGACAGAAGTCTAAGGGGATGTTTCAACCATTACCCATACCCAAATGGAAATGGGAAAACATCACTATAGACTTTTCCACCGAACTTCCTAAAACATCCTAAGGCAATAATGATATCTGGGTCATAGTTGATCTTCTTACAAAGTCTGCACGCTTCATTGCTATTAGAGAAGATTTCTCTCTAGATCAGCTTGCAAGGATATATGTAAAGGAAGTGGTAAGATTGCATGGAGTACCACTTTCTATTATATCTGATTGGGATCCGAGGTTTACCTCAAAGTTCCGGCAAAGTCTTCAGTATACTCTGGATACAGAGTTGAGTTTCATCACTACTTATCATCCTCAGACAGACGGTCAGTCTGAGAGGACAATTCAAACTCTAGAAGATATGTTGAGAGATTTCTCTATGGATTTCAAAGGTGGTTGGGATCAACACCTACCTTTGGTGGAATTTTCTTATAATAATAGCTTTCACTCCAGTATTCAGATGGCTCCTTATGAAGCTCTCTATGGAAAGAAATGCAGGACTCCAACTTGCTATGATGAAGTTGGGGAAAGAAAGCTATTAGGACCTGATCTCGTTGATGAAATGGCAGAAAAGGTCAGATCTATTCAACAACACATAAGATCATCTCAGAGTCGAAAAAAAAGTTATTCTGACAACCGAAGAAAAGACATAGAGTTTGAAGTGGGTGATAAAGTGTTCTTACGAATATCTCCCTGGAAGAGGGTCATGAGATTTGGAAAGAAGGGGAAGTTGAACCCTAGATACTGGATCGTGTTGGAAAGGTATCTTACCGATTGGAACTTCCACCTAATCTCTCTCAAGTTCTCGATGTGTTCCATATGTCTCTCCTGTGAAAGTACATACCTGATCCTTTACATGTACTCAACTCAGAAGTTGTACCGCTGGAGCAAGTTCTTTCTTATGAAGAACAGGAGATAGAGATTCTCGATCGTAGTGAAAAAGTCATACGGAACAAGACCACTCACTTGGTGAAAGTTTTATGGAGGAACCACCAATTAGAAGAAGCTACATGGGAGCTTGAGGATATGATGAGGGAGAGGTATCCTCATCTGTTTCTTACAAGTGACGAATTTCGAGGGTGAAATTCATTTTAAGGGGGGTAGAATGTAACACCCGAGACTTTTATAAGAAATATTCTGTTTTTATTTTATATAAATCATCAAAGGAATCTTTTACTACACACAACACTAGCTTGGATTGCTTTAAACACAATCGCGACCTTCCTTGATAGCTTGCGTCGTACGCAATACCGAGTTTCACTAAACAACAATATGCTATTAAAATATTATTAAAACTAACTGTTATGAATAGTAATAACCACTTTTTGAAATTTTTTAAATTTTATTTTTCAAAATGGACTTCGTTTTTGGATTCGGAATATCGAAATTATCCTAGGGTGAAATTTTGGTATTTTTCTGGAAACATTCAATTTTTGATGAATAGTGAAAACACTAGGTTACTATTTAAAAACCGAATTTTTATTTAAATAATTAATTATTTTATTTAAATTTATTTTAGGTCAAAATTGATACAGAATACCTATATAAGTTCAATGTAATTCATTGGAGTAATTTTATAATAATTTTAGATATATAAAAAGTTTATTGAACTTTTCACCGTCTTTTACCCACCTCCTAGGATAATTTGCAAATTTACATAAAACTTAATTTTACCGCTTCTGTGAGTGGAATTTCAAAAATCCGAGAGACATGGTTGATGTCAGTAAGTAAAATTTGGTTCAATGAGATGAAAATAATTTTTGGTGAATAGTAACGTTTTACTTTTTTTACCACGGTAAAAAGCAAATAGGGTAATTAAGGGTAAAAATGGTATTATTATTACCCTAACACATGTCCTAATTCTATTGGATAAGTGTAATTCGACTGAAAACAACCTTAGGAATAAAATATGAACATTTAGGCCCACTTGGTTTAGATTAGGACATTTATTATTAATTTATTTAAAGAAGGGTTAAAATAGTTAAAATCAAAGTTTAATAAGTAAATCATTTTTAATATAGGGTTATAAATAAGATAAATTCGACTATAAATATTCATTATAAATATAAAAAGATTTCCTACATAATGGTAGTTTATTTGTAATTTTTAGACATTAAATAATTTAATTTATTTATGACACAAAGATGATGCCGTAATTATCTTATTAATGAAATATTGACATAATTGATGTTATAAATACCCAAATAAATGTAATTTGAGACTTTTTATGAATTCCACTAATTTTATATGTTAATATTATATCTTAGTATTGATTTAATTAACTTTTTTCGAACTAATCATTCTTTTATGCTTTTCACAAAAATAAATTACTAAATAGTGTCAAAATTGACATAAAATAGTCTTTAAAATAACTTTTATATTATTAATTGTTATTTTATTCCTAAAAATCTATGGTCCAGCCAAATTACTTAGATAAGGTTATATATATTAATAATAAACAACTTGGGGTTCGTTTGGCTTGTTATAGTAAGTTTATTAACCTTATAGTGTAACAACACAAAAAGACATGGAAAAGTAAAATTATCTAACTTAAAGTTAAATATAAATTATAAGGTTAAAATAGTAAACTAAACTTGTCCAAATTCTATTGGATGATAGGATTTAGACCCATCCCCACCTTAGCTTCGAAATAAATCAATTTGGAGCTATTTAAAACCAAATATGGCTTTATAATAAAATAATAGTTTTAGTTTTTTCAAAGGTCCCCCTCTCCTCCCTTATAAAAGGGCACCTCCTTACTCTCTTCCTCACACCACTTTGAGCCTTCAAGATAGGCCAAACCCTGCCAATTTCTCCTCTACACTTCCCTAGAAACATCCTAGAGGTCCTGGCCTTCTTCAAAGACCAATTTTAGTTCCCTAAAAGGAGGTATCAAAGAAGCACTTCAAAGAAGAGGTAATGTCCGTTACCAATTCTTTCTACTTTATTTCTTATTCCACTTCTTATTATTTAGTTGTTTCATTATGAAGTAATAACATCAGTATCATTAATATACTGATATGTTATTATAAGTATTAAACAACCCTATTTCACCATCTGTCCATCCTACGGGAAAAAAAATCACCGCGCGTGCGTACGTACGGAATACCGTCTCCACGTCGTGGTGTAATCTATTTTCCTTACTTGGATGGGTATAATGGTTTAAAGAATGAATATATATGATTATTGTAAAGTGATATTGATTCTGAAATAGTATACATACACTCCAATACAATTCCACGATCATGGAAACGATATCATCACTCGTGCGTACGTACGGAATACCATCTCCTTGATGTGATGTGACTCGTTCTACATGATTTTCATTGCATAATGATTACATAAATGAATTGAGTGAATAAATATGATATATATTACACTAATACCATTCTTTAAATGAGGTATCTATAACCTAAAAATAAGAATAAGAATTTATTCGACAAAACACGCATAAGAACAAAAAGTAATAAACACCCGAATAACAAGTAGCAATGAAATATTACTAATAATAAGCCAAGAATATGACCATATATGATATCATAACAATGAGTATGATTTTGGAATAAGTCAATGACATTATTTAAATAATTATACAGGAGGTTCGGACACTTACGAAGCAAATCGGACCTAAGGTAAGGAAAATATCACAATCTCATTTTTATCCGAGATTATTTATACTTTGGAATTTGCTGGGGTGTATTTTATCATCCACATCCATGTTTCCTAAATATGTAATATTATTTCCATCCACATACAATTGTTTAAATCCAATTTTACCCTTTGGTGTGTTTTGAGTAAAATATATGAAAGGAATCTTTTTTCGTTTTTCGTACGAGGTACTTTTTGACTTTTCCAACAAAAGTATGAGAAGAATGTTTTTTTTAACTTATACGACATGAATGGATTTTTAAAACATTATTTCCAAGAATATTACTTTACAAGTTTTCAAGTTTATTTTTAATCAACTTCTTTTAGTTTAGAATTGTATGACATGTTAATAAAGGAAAAGTGTTTTTGAAGTAGAAAGGATATTTTCCTCAAGAATGGAGTTCAAGTGTTTTATCAAAATTATTTTCCATCTAAGATAATAAAGGGTTCTGTTTCTATCCCTATTATTACATTTATTTGATTATGTTGTGATGGAATTATTTTTATGAATTCCTTTATCTTATATAAATTGTTTTATGATGTCACGATGTTTAAGAATCCCATTTTTATTACATGGGTTATGCTATGATGTATGGTTTATGAATTTGGGGCACACATAAGAATGGTATCATTATGATATGGGTGAGACCTATATCTCCCTCCAATGCATTTGGTAAAGATTTTATATCTCATGATATAGACATGGCTGGAACAGCAGGTTAAACCGATTCAGTGAAACAGGACTGAAACGAGGAATGAACTCGGTTCAGAAATGGACTATGTCCACTAAGATAGTCTTGGAAATGAGTCTTGACTAATAAGAAATGATTCTCTATGATTATGTGTGTATGCCACAAAGAATCATGTTTTATGTTATGATTATTATGATTACATTTCACTACCATTATTTATCCCATGTTATGAAATTATGATCTCTTTTGTAGGGTACGATTTCCAAAATGTTATGTTCTTATGAATATGATGTGATTGATATTTCTTTTGTTTACCCTTACTGAGCATTTGAGCTCACCCTTTTGTATGTTTTCTTTCCCCAGGTCAGGAAGAAAGTTATTAAGTAAGATATGCCAAAAGGGACTATATATATGATGAAATAAATGGGAGACAATGTAGACACTTTATGAACCAGTTGTTTATGTTTCCCAGTTTCTAAAGACACTATACCTATACAGTCCTTTCGTGGTTTTGTTATATGTTGTAATAAGTGTACTTCAATTTTGAAGTACGAACATTGTATGTAAAGTATGGGTCGTTATAGTTCCCCTCTAATAGTAAATCTTTATGATGAATCTCTTGAAGATATATGGTCATGAAGAACCTCATAAGTGATATCTCTCAAATAATTCTTCCTCACATGTTAGAGAATCATAGGATTTAATACCATCGATTGATGATAAGTTTCACCCCCATCATCTTCTAGGGTCAACTATAAATAATCCATCTACTTAGATGTCTCCTCCACCAAATGATATTGGGACTTCCTACTAAGGGAATCTATCACTATGTTTCCCATCCCAAGATTATAGACTATATTAAATTCATAGTTTTTTTTGAAATTCCAACCAAAATCTCTTTATCAGGTTTAGTTATCCTTGTGTAAGGGAATTCCTGATACTTTGATGTTCTGAGTAATCAAAAAGTACTCTCCTAGAAGATAGTTCATCCACGTATTCAGATTAAAGAATACCAATGCCAATTCTAGGTCACGATTCATGTATTTCTTCTCATAAAACCTCAACTACCTCGACCCATATGTGATTTCTGTCTTTCTATTTAGTAACATGCAGTCGATATTATCTCTAGAAGCATCACAAAACACTATTAATCCATAAACTCTTCTGGTAGACTCAACATAGGATCAATTGTAAACCATAGCCTCAACTACTCAAAGGATCTTGAACCCTGATTGGTCTAGATAAATAGTTATCCTTTTCATGTCAAGGTGTTTGAAGGGGATATAATCTTGTATAATTTAACCATGAACCTTCTTTTCCACCCCACCAAGAAAAGGAAAATCCACACCTTTAACATGCTCTTAGGTTGATCCTAATAAATGAATACACAAATATTCATTAGGTTTATAGCTAAACCACACAAAAAATGACTTTCCCTAAGTAGTGATCCTAAAATATCCAAAAATGGCACTTTAAGATCTTACTATAATGTTGTTTCTCTCAGAGTAATTCAAGGACCATCCTTATATTCTCTATAGGCGCCTTCCCTAACACAGAGGAAACAAGTTTGTCATTAATTAATAAACCAAAAATCAATCCATGTATGGATAAAATATTTTTTCATCAAATCCATAAACACAATTGGTTAATTCATTACACCAAAAGGCATCATTAGGGACTCATAGTGTTTGTAGAAACATTATAATGTCTTATTCAAAATATCATCCATAAAAACAGTCAACTGGTGGTATCTGGAATTAATATCTATCTTTTAGAACCAACTTACACCTCACAACATATCAAAAAGGTTGTTAATCCTTGACATGTGGTACATGTTCTTGATTTTTTCCTATTTTAGTTTATGATAATCAACACAAAGAAACAAGCTCTTGTCCACATTTTTCATAAACAAATCCAAAGCTTCCAAAAGGGACACAATGGGTCTAACAAAGCCCTTCTCTCAAATGTCCTTAAACTACACCCTCACCTCCAGAAGCTCAGTAGGATACATATAATATGTCATAGAATATAACAGTGTAGTCACATGGTTCAAGTCGATGAAAAACTCCATCTCCCAACTTAGAGGTTGCCTTAAAACACCCTCATGGAATAAATCTTTAAATTCCTCCACTAACGAAGGAATAAAGATTCCTCAATACCATGTTTTGATGAGGGATAAGATCTCAAAGTGATGGTGATGAGTTTTACCCTCCAACTCATAGGGACCAATCACTCACCTATGAGAGTTATTTCACCCAAAAAGGAGAATCTCATCCCATCTATCTGAAGACTTCAGACCCGCTGGCAATGATTGTAGACTTGGGCTCAATCCATGAACAACCAGTCTATACTCAAGACAAATTCACAATGTTTCTTTAGGATGACCAAGAGGTATCATGTGAAACTATCACCACCAATTGATGCTTCAACTATTATAAGATAAGTGATATCAAAGAATCGTTCTCAGTCTGAACTTTTAGCAAAAACTAATATACAAAAATCTTAATAGGGAGAACTAGATCTCACATAAGGGATATATAAATGATGTAGTTACTCAAACCATTATCTAAGATTATTGTATTATGTTTAAAATAAACACATATTATATTTTATATTATCTTTTGAGTTGTTAGGTCATAAGCCACCATGACTTGCAGTCGCCCATGGCCCCATTCTCCAGATCCCTAAGACTCACCTGGGTCGCCTGGTTGTTGTGTTGGAAGTAGCTTATAAAATAACCCTTCACCATAAAAAGCTCATCTTGGATCCCCTCCTACTACTTTTTTATCTCCACCTCCCTAGGGGTCACCTTGAACATGCCCTCATCACAACAATGCCTTGGTCGTGGCGGGACATTCACTTCTTACCTACCCTCCATGGATGGTCAGGTTGAGAAATAATGTTCCATGTGACCTTTCTTATCACATGCATATAATCAACACTATATAAAATGAAATGGTTCTTTATGTGAACCCTACACTACATGTCTATGTGACTGAGACCGGCCATGAGGAGGTCTCATACACTGAGATGCTACTAAGTGGCACCCACTCGCCACTATAGATGAATTAGCCCCACTATGTCCACTAGTATCTCAAGTTACATAGAGTCCCTCATATAGGAAGCTCTCCATCACCGGTTTCTTCTCTAGAACTCTATCATATGTGGGAATTCAAATGGAAACCAAACTGGAATGGATATATCTATGAAGACATAGTTTGAACTTCCTTTCCAAAAAGTAACCATCACGGGCCATGTTGAGGGAGTAAAACCACTACTAGAAAAATACCCCATACCAACGGTTTGAAACCATTGGTATAGGCCTCCAAACCGTTGGTATATCCTATACCAATGTTTTGGAGAACCATTGGCTAGTAAGCTGTGTGGATAGGTCTATACCAATAGTTTTCAAAACCGTTGGTATAAGTTATATGAAAAATCTATACCAACGGTTCCATAAAACCATTGGTATATGTATTTCTAAAAAGAAGCATTCTGTTAGTTTTGATCTCAATGCCTCCGGTTTATGATTGAAGGACCTAAACTCTAATATAAATTGACTTTTGTAAACATAATTTCATAAATATATATATATATTTATTTATTTATTATCATAAATATTTTAAATTTTGATTTATTTAATGTTCTCTTTAAGAAGATTCCATTAAAAATACATGTAACTATAACAATGGTTCTCAAAACCGTTGGTATAGACCTATACCAACGGTTTTGAGAACTGTTGGTATAGATTATTTTATTTTGGGACCTATACCAATGGTTTTGGACAAACTGTTGTTATAGGGGGGACCTATACCAACAATTTGGGGAAAATCGTTAGTATAAGGTCTCAGGTCATATACCAATGGTTCTAGATAAACAATTGGTATAGGTCCCCCTATACTAATGTTTTGTCCAAAACTATTGGTATATTTCTATATTTGTGACCTATACCAACGGTTTTGGATGAACCGTTGGTATAAGTGCATATAAGTGAACTATACCAATGGTTTTCCCAAAACCGTTTGTATAGATCTTATTTCCAGTAGTGTACATTAGGTTAGTGAACCACGTGGCATACTCAATAACTTTCATACTACCCTGATGTCACTCTATAAGTTCCTAAATCTAAACTAATCATAATAATGTGGTGTAATAATCCTCAAAAAACTGTTGGAAGTCAATCCCCTATGAGAATCATCTCATCATGAGTCTGCATGAATCGACTCCACCAGTACCCAACCACTCCATGGAAAATGTTGGTTATTTTCACAACCATATGATCATTCAGGGTCCACATGAGCCTAAAGAATCAAATCACTAACTTAGGTCAATCCTCTACTACCACGTGATCTGGATCACCATGGAACCTTAATGGCCTATGAAATTAGAACTCAAAAAGTGCACTAAGTCCGCATGCATCCTTAGCCTACCATGTTAATATTATCTACTTCTCAATAAGAGAGGGTGATTCTACCTACCCTCCTAGAGGGAAGTCCTGATGAGAAGACCCCTAAACTAAGGCCTCATCGCTCATTGGGTTTTCTTCATGATCTGGCATCAGTAACTGGGATGGTTGTCCTCATGGAGGTATCTTGAAAGTGATCAAGATATACCATGGTTATATGAGTATATATATATAGGGAGCTCACTCAAGCATAGTCAAAGGGATCAATCCTATATGATGCATGTACTACTATTCCTTGAAACTAGTGTATTGGTATGGTGAGTTGACAACCACATAGTCAGAGTTCAATTGAATGGATATGTCGACCGCTGCACTAATATTTGGTTCCCAAGAATGAAATATGTACTCAAAACACTTTGAAAATGTTTCCCTAAGTTTTGACCAAAACCACACCATGGGTATAACTCCAACTCTAACCTACGGATGAACCACCTCTAATCCAATCTATAATAACCTGACCCACTGGGACCTTCCTAGATGGTGGAATGCCAATCCTTCAGAACACTAATCCAGCCTCCCACATGCCAGGGACTGGCGACAAGCATTGAGAATACATAATATAAATGGGTGATGTTTTTCAAGTGTGAATGTACATGTGCACCAAACTGTCCCCATGCAATAGTGGAGTGGAATAATAAAAATGGTTGTAATATCTAGATTAAAACCATGCATGAAATAACCTATAAGGGAATACATAAGAGTATGAAAAAATAAAACCAAATTGAAAAGGTGGGGCACACACCCAACCAGAAATGAATGCCCAAACCACGATTGGAGAAAAGTAAAGGTGATAGATACCAACTCTTGATCTCTAAGCCCAATCACCATACGCCGACTATGCACCTGAGTATCCCTATTCTCTACCAAAATAACTATAAATCCATAATTCATCTACAAAAGACATCATAAATTCATGAAAATCCCCTGCAAGGGTGTGTGTATTCATACCCTGAAGGACACCTCAAAAACTGAAAGTGGTAATGGAAGATGCAGTAGAAGTAGTCAGCTCAAGCCAAATCAAGAGGGAAACGAAACCTATATATATATATATATATAAGTTCATAAATAGAACCATATGAGTGAGAAAGTGGATATACATCTCACATCCTAGCTCAAAATGATAAGTTTGTCTACAACTCCAAAGGTCCCTCATAAATGCCTAGAATCTTACATGTCCATCCAAAGAAGTCGTATGGAGGACTTGCACCTCACCACTACTCCACTACCCTGGGTACCATAACCACCAATAGAAGGAGTACTTTTTTTCAAGTAAAATAGGGGAATTTATCTCAATAGATATATAGAAAATACACTCCTTAGTGTGACAGGGGGATTCCAGTCAGCATAACGGTAGGGGACCCACACCTCGGGGCGATAGGGGGCTGCCACTCAGTAGATGGATAGAGGACCCAGGCCCTAGTGAGACAGTGGTATGCCACTCATTATATGGATAGATAACCCATGACCTTTCTCAAAAAGGGGATTCCATACTCTAGAAGGATAGAGGACCCATTCCATAGTGTTACAAGGGGATTCCAATTAGTAGATGGATAGGGGACCCATGCCCTGGTGTGATGGGTGGATTCCACTCAATAGATGGATAGAGGACCCTCTTAATGGTGTGACATAGGGATACCAATCAATATATGGATAGAGGAACCATGCCCTACCCTAGTGTGATAGATGGATTCTACTGAATAAATGGATAGATAACCCACACCCTTGTGAAATAGGGGGATTCCATTTAGTATATGGAGAGAGGACCCACACCCTAGTGTGATCTGGGGGGGGTTACACTCAATGTATTGAGGATCCATACAAATTTACCATAGGGGTGTACAACTCAACCCATGTCAGGAGTATCTTGGACCAACACCCTTTTATGATAGGTGGGTTTCCAACCTCGTCCTCTATCACTGATGATTCTATCAAATCACTGCCATCATCATGCATCACCTAAAAAATAATCTCACTCAGAACATTCCACATCATGTATTATAATCCACTATAAATGTTATCATCACATTCTATGTATAAAAATAATCACAATAGGCTACTCATGGGCCAGAATATGAGTCTAGATGAAGGAGGTATGCAAGGTGGATGTTTCTCATAGGGGTGCATGGCATGTGTGGTGTCCACAAGAATGTGGTTGCACTCCACTTATTGGTCTTGTTCACCACGAGACATGGTTGGGAAACCATTTAAACATACACAATGTGTATGGTGGACCACATGGTGTTTCTCAACCACCTAGGACCTGCTCGTGTGCTCCTGGCTGTGATTGTGTTCATCAGGTCATGCTCATGCACCTGTCCATGTACCTGGACATGCTTGGGTACCAGACCATGCTCGTATACTCACATAGTACACAAAATGTCTTCCAACATTGGTTCCTAGTACTGTTTATAGGGAACACAAATTATCCATCCCTAGAGGGTCACAAATCATGTGTGCCTATCTACACATTGTGTGATACTTATCTCCCCTGAAACCCTGGCCATTATAGCTAGGTGGGGTTACACATCATGTTTTTCCTAGACTACATGTTATGTAGTCTAATTTTTCATATAAATTCTAGATTCATCATGCATTCACTATATCATTCCTTTCTAATAGTATTATCTCCCATTTATAACTAAAAGTCCTTTGAAATCCTAATGGATGGAAATCAGAATCTTTCCACTCACACAATATGTAAAGAGCCTCCAGACGCATCTCCTATTACCTTCTATCACCACTCTAGATTCCAAATCCATGGAGGCCTCACCCACATCCCACAACCTAGCATGATCCTTCATCAAACCATCTATACATGTTTCATTTGTGATATTTCAATGAACCCATGGGTTCGGTTGCGCTCAAAACTACCCCAACAATGTCTAACCATGAACCCATAGGCCAATAGTGAATAACATAATTAAGAGAGAGTGGCAATGAAAAATAAAAAATTAAATCCATTATTATCCAATTATTATAGTTCAATGATTATATAATAGGGGTGTCCAAGATAGATATCATGGCATGAAAATCATAATATAATTTAAACAATCAAATTATTGAAATGGGATCATGTGATGAATGGATAATGTAGATCAAAAGTAGATAAATAAATATACATGCTCAAACTTTAATTGAAAGGGTGAAATACAATATTTATGAGACATAACATGATTTTATATTGATATTGGGTGAAGAACAAGTTTTTTGTCAATTAAAAAGACCCACTATGTTTGCTTCCTCTCAGTCTACATCAATCTGATCATTGTTCGTCATCTGATGGTGATCCCCCACTGAAGAATTCTCTCCTTATCCTCTCAGATCTAGAAAGGGTTATATAGATAACCCTTGTAAAATAATTATAATGAAATATTTATAGAGGGTGGGTTAGGTTAGGTTTATTAAATAAATTAATTAATTAAATTAATTCTCTTATTTAATGCACCTAATAATAGCTTCCTCTACAGAATATTCAATGTAGACCAACCTTACTTCACATGTAGGATGAACCCTATGTTCCAGATTCAACTGTGGTCTTTGATTACTGATCTAAGGCTCTTTTGGGGATATATTCCATTATTTATGAATTAGAATTCTTAATTGATATTAATATATCTAATATTTTTATAATATTAATTACAGTCAATCCAGGTCTCATAATCTCACGTCATATTATCACCTAGAACTGAAAATATTTATAAATATATTTTGAAGTCTTAAAAAAAATATTTACTACATGGACCACTGAGAGGAGAGAGAAGAAATGGTATTATTTTATGAATTCTTATACTTTTAAATTCAACCTCTTAAACTGGTTAAATGTATTGATCCACTCAACAGTATTCTTTACAGCCTCACCACATGTGTAGTAAAAAAATCTATAAGAAATTTGCACACGATATTTACATAGTTCAAAATAAAATCCTACTTCTTACTATAATAGTTTATTCCTCTTGGACATAGATTCTTCACTATCAAATAAGTAACAAGAACCAAAAACTATCCAATCCTAATCAACTTAGAGTCCCACTATATTTATCCACGTCCATTTTATACTAGAAGATACATTCCACTTCCATCACCAATTGTAAGAAACAATTCTATTCATTATAGAAGATCTATAAAATAAATTTTTCCTTCATGTCTTTGGTTTTTTCAGCACCAATTGGAAATAAAATCTTCCTTCATGAACATATGGATCATTAATTCTTTCTGTTTACCTCTTTAATAACTCCAAATGTGTTGTGCAACTATGCTGGCCTTGAAACTCCTTCTAGATCTGGTGTAACCGGATTCTAATAAACTCTCTTGATACTGGATATATCATCCTCTATCTCAAAATAATCTTGAATAATGGATGAAAAGTCTCTCAAAAATGATAAACTACACATTTTTTGACATCTAGAAACACAAATTAATACAATAATTATCATAGTACTTTAGATTTCTCCTTCTCATTATCTTATCTCTATATTTTCTTCCATGATAAATTCTTCATAATTGTACATGACCAAATGTAGTTATTATTCCTTTTAATTTGATTAAAATAAAAACTTAATTATCTTCTCTTTTATTATGGATATTATTTGTATAATATCCTCAAATAAATCCTCATTTAAATTCCCCAATAGCTTAGGTAATCTTCTAGATTTACCATATCTTTTTCCTCATTAAAATACCCAAATGATTTGGTTTAAAATGGCCATAAGAATAGGTGCTCTCCACTTTAATGCCTCACATTTATAATTCTTGAAATAATTATAAAAACCTATTTCGATGGTATATTAATTTATGAATTTTCATGAACATTGAAATCCCACAAATAGAACTTTTTCAACAACATTGGTGGTTTTTATGTCTTCATGGAATTGACTACGTCGCATAATCTTCATGAAATCGGTTACATGTAAATCATATTCATGGTTATCCATTCAGCTATGTTGTTGAAACAACTATGTGGTTCTTCCCAAAATGCCTACATTGTTGGATCGGCTACATGACTAAATATACTATGTGAAATGACTATGTTGTAGAATTAGCTATGAGAATCAGCTATGTGAATTTGAATTCACTCAAATATATTCCAAAATTCTTCAACTAACATATGATCATTCTTAACCACTTCTCATATTTTAAAATATATTGAATAATACTCCCCCTAATTCACTAACAAATTTCTCTGATTATTTTAAAGATCATATCATCAATTTTCACACTATCTTTAATATATTCATTTATGTTCTCCAAGATGTTACCTCGGAATTAATTTTCCATAGAACATAATAGTAGATAAATAATCATATTGATATATATGTATTTATTGTAAATAATTAAATCCAATTAATATATGAATTCATGAAATTAAATCCAATTCCGTTAAATGAATCCATAAAATTTCTATAAGAATCACTATTTACTCACCAACAAATATTGACTCACTAACAACAAATGAAACTGTTGGGAACAACAAGTGTTCAATAACTTTTCAGGAATGAAACCCTAAAATTATGTGAATAATTTTTATAAATTATAAAATTAATCACATTATATATTATTTAAATTAAATATAACTTTTGAAAATAATTTCAAATTCATTTATTAAATAATGTTGATCCTAGAGAACTATTTTGATGTATTTTGTTAATGATCATTATTTTTGAAATATATATTTTATTTAAAAAATAATTAAGTGTATTAAACATATAAAAATTAATTATTTACACATTGATAAAAAGAATTTTTGCATTCAATTGGTTATAAATGAAAATAAAAGCATTTGAAGGTAAAATGGGTTGTTTTTTTGAAAAACTAAATATATTCTCAGAATGTGTTTCTATATTTTTTAATTATATTGATATTTTTTGATGAATGGTTTTAATTAAATTTTAGGATAATATATTCAATAAAAAAATTAACTTTCATTTATTTTTCTTAACAGGAAAATAATGAGAATAAATTCAATTTTATGCTTAAAAATTAATTTTTCTAAAAATAGTTTTTATTACACTTTTGCACACTTATTTTAAAATAAATTTATGAAAATTTTAGGAATTTGATTTGACAAAAAATTTCCATATTTTTAATCTATATTTAGATATTTATTATTGATGTATCTTTCATTTTTTACCATAATGAATAATAACTAGGGTAAAATTTTGTTACTTCGGTTAAGGTTAAAAGGGGATAATGAGGGGGGTAAACTAAAAGATAAGTTTTAAAATATCACATAATATTATGAAAATTTTATTTAATGAGTAGATTTAAACCCTAAATTATCTTATATTAAAACCATAGTCTATTTGGTTCCACTTTCACTTGTATATGAATTTATTTTATTTTAAATTTTGAAGTATTTACAAGTTTACCACTCATCTCACTTATAAAAGAAGGTATTATCCCCCTAAATCCATATATATTGTAAAATACCTACCCAAAAACCTAATTAAATTCATTCAGCATGTCTTAGGAATTATTTTCTTCCTAAAATACCAACCTTTTAAGGCATAAGTTGTAATCCGAAGGATGTTTCCTAAAAAAGAGTTAATTGTCTTTACCAATATATTTTGAGTTACTTTCTTCCTTAACCTCATAAAAATATTCTATAATCATATCAACATGATTAGATAAGTACATTTTATATAATTATATGTTTTTATATTAATTTTAAAACCATTTTATACCACATTTACATCCTATGATAATTGATAATGTCGTTTGTCTGTACATATACACAACCACAACCACAAAGCATGTGACTATTTTTTTCATGTGATCCATACATGGATTTTTATATTTAGGAATTTAATAAATATATATGATATTTATGAAATTATTATGATTTTTCAAATATATATTTTTATTTATCTTTCATTATTTCCATTCATTGGAAGATGAAAACATTACTTTTGCGCACATATGAACTACCGTCTCCACGAAGTGATGTAATTAATTTTTTTATAAAAACATTATATTAATGGTTTTAATAGTGTATATAATAAATAAATATGATAATTATAATATTATTTAAATTATATTTATAATTAATCAATGACTAAGTTTTACATACTTGGACCATCAAACAGAAACATGCATGGAAAACAACCCAATTTTCACGCAAATGTTGATTTTAATAAAGAATTGTTAATAAATTGGTAATTTATAATTATAATAAAATAATATATTATATTATTTGTATGAATATATTTATCATTTATATTTATCATACATCTGAATTTATTATATAGTAACTTTAGAGTGTGTACGAATAAATTCAAGACCTGAGGTGAGGGTTTGTGTTACAATCTCATTTCTTTTCAAGATTGTCTTTGTTGAATTTCTATTAAGGTAAATTACTAGATCCTTCTCCTTTCAACCTGTTATATTTTTTGAAACTCTATTTATTTTTATAATTTTCATGTATTAGTACCATTTTACTATTATCCGTACTTAAAATGGTGAAGAAATGTTTTTTAAGAAAATTGACCTTATTTACTCTTTGGTGAGTGAATTTTTTCTTCGACATACATGTTCTTTAAGATGTTTTCAATAATGTAATTTTCAATTATAAAATTATTATTTATAGTCATTTTCAACCATATTTTACTTTCTTTACAAATTTTTAGAAGTTTTTTTCTTGTTTTTTTCTAAATGAGGTAGTTTTAAACTTTTTACCAAAAGTGTAAAAGGAGTCATTATTTTTACATTTACTACATGATCATATTTTCCTTCCATCATGAATGTTATTTTCATAAAAGATTAATTTATAGGTTTCCAGTTTTATTTTTAAATAAAATATATTTATCAATATTATAGAAATTTTTAGTTTTAAATATACTGATGGAAAAGGGTATTTTCCCATGTTTTCAAAAAAATGTTCAAATTCTATTTTGAATTTATTTTTCATCTATTTCAACATCCTTTGATGACTATTATCATTCAGTGAGGATGTGTTCAAATGATACTATCCATTTTATTTCTATATATTTATTATTATTATGTGATGAATACATTTTTATAAAACTCATTTCTTTTACAAGGGTTATGATATGATGAATTGATGATTGTTTTTATGATCTTATGGAAAAAATATGTATGGTGTTAATTATATGATTAGTGGGTCTGTTAAATCCCTATAATGAATTGGGTAATGATTGATAACTCATGAGATAATATGTACTAGAATGGGGAGTGAACCCAGTTCAGTAATGGACTTTCACAACTATTATAGTCTTGAGAGTGAACTTTGACTAAGGAAATGACTGAATGGTGAGTGAACCCAAACCACTATGGGACTTTATCCACTATGATAGGCTTTGAAGTGAATATGACTAGTGATATATATTTTTTTATGTTTATTATTACCACAATTCCTATGAAATGTTCTTATGATTATGATATGAACCCATAGATCATGACTAATTAATGATGATTCCTCACTTTTATAACTCAGGTAATTTGAAATATTAAATTGTTATGACATGATTCATGATTTATGATCTATGACTAATTTTGTATGAATCCCATAAGTTATGATCATGCTATTATATCGGTATTCTTATCTTATTCCTTTATATGATCTTTGATTGATATCTCTCATGTTTAGCCTTATGAGAATCTGATATAACCCATTCTTAGATTTCCATTTTCCCCATGTTTTGAAGAAAGGTATTAAGTAATAAATGAATAATAATGGTACTATGAGAGAAGGATTTTATGATATATTTTAAAGAAATTTCATGAAATAATTTTATTATGTATCTAGTTAAAAAATACACTAAAACTTTTATGGTTTTGGGGCAGGTGTTATTGTGAAATGTATTTAATATTTTTCAAAAATGGTGAAATATTTAAATATTTTTTGCTTGGGTCACATAAATTTGTATCATAGTAAGGCTTATTTATTTTTTGTGATTATTTTGTGAAGAATATAAGGATATAACTTAAGAAAACCAATTAATAACTGAAATTGATATAGATTGAACATAAAAGTGACATAGATTGATAAGAAGGTGTCATAATTTAGGACATCTAAAAATGATTTTCATGAGTACATGATTGGTCACTTAGATTATTTTATCTTGATTCTTATAATATAATTTTTTATTTTAGTCAATGGTTGGAATTATGAGGAATCATGTTAACAAAAAATGTGGTGGATAATGAAATGATTTTCCTCTTCAGCAACCGATTGACATGGGAACTAGAATAAAAAATATTTTTATTTTTCTCTCACACCACTCTCAATCCATGAATCTTGATGAACTTCTAAATACTAAAATAAGGGACCAAAACACTTTAGAACCATCCATGAGGAAAAATTTCACCATCTTTTTGTGGATACTATAACCCATTAGTGGCATAGAAATGTATCAGTACCATTTAAAATATATTTTCCATTATCCATTAATCATATCATGAAAAAATTTAACCTAATGGTGTATTTATTAAAATGTCAAAAATATAATTGGTGAAATGTTATTGAATTAAAGGAAAGAGGATAAAATTTAATTTATGTAATGGAATGAGTTTAAGAGGTTATTATTTAACAATTACTTTCCCCAAACACTTCACATGAAAATTGAAAGGGGATTCCTTGAACATGAGAATAATGATAGTGATTATTTTAGTACCTATGAGGAAAACATTACAAGATTTTTGAGGTATTCTATGGATACCTGACCCCAAAATCCTCAAAGATGGTGTCTACTATCAATTACATTGGAATGATTACAAGGAATCAATCCCCTAAGGACCGATCGGTTTAGTAGATTTGGTAAACTAGATACATAAATGACTCTTGTATTACAAATGAATATATTAATTACAATGTTTTTTTCATCTTTATAAACAAATAACCTTGACGATAATTATAATCCATCTAGTAAATCCCTGCATATCTTTCATAGTATTCTTCTTGGATTCCTAGGGAAATAAACATAATAAGGTTGATCTCAAATGCTCAGTAAGGGAAAAATATAGCATAAGAAATAATGAATCAATGAGAATAATAATTATGACAAGGTCATAACTGAAGTCACATGCCATATAAACAATAAATTATGAAAAAAGTGCATAATAAATATTTCAAGGTAATAACTAGAAACACATTACCTTGAAATAACTAGATAAGGAAAAATAAATATGGAAAGATAAATAACTGAACACACATACCATTTAATCAATAAACTGAAATTAAATGTATCCATATATATATTGATGAAAAATCTCATGGATGAATAATAATTCAAACATATATAAAGGTAATTATTTCTTATTAGAGATCATGTTTGAGCCACATGAAAACCTATTATCGTCAATACCTTTCACAAGACAGTTTAGCTATTGGGTAAAAACCCATCTAAAGAGTCTATCAAACTATTTCGTCTCATGATACTACTGATGCATTGAGGGGATCTCATTAACTCATCCCCACCCCGTATATTACCAGTTTATTCTACTTATAAACAAATTCAAAGGGTTTTTAACCCATCAATTCATCCCATGAGATTTAGAATGTATCCAGGGGATTTCATTCACTAGTCCCTAACCCATAGAGCTTTCATTAACCAGTATATAACTCATAGGTCTTAAATTAACCATCCCCAATCTGTATAGTGTATCTCAAAATCATTTAAATAAACAAAGTTCCTTATAAAATATCCGTATTGAATAAATGATATGGTTTATCAACATTTTCCCAAATAATAAAATAACTTTCAAAGTAAACACTGTATAAAAAATGTTATATGGTTTAGACAATAATAATATCCATGAAAAATGAAATGTACATTTAGTGGAATTTGAATGTTAAATGATTATATAAAATTTAATATTTCAAGGGGATTAAAATTAAATAAGGAAGTTAATTAGAATATTATCCTTGGAAAAATCAATCATAAAACATCCACAGTAATATTAAGGATGGTTTCAAAACAACATAACCCAAGCGGAGTAAAATAAATGGTTTTCTACATTGATGAAATAAAAGAATAACGTTTAAAAATATTCTTGAGGAACATATCTTTTTCTCTTGAAAATAATTTTAAAAACATTTTTCATTAAAAATGCCTTTTGGAAACATTTTATATAATAATAAACAATTTAAACTTGAAAAGGAGTCTTTAAATAAATAACTGTGGATAAATCCTTAAAATCTATATGGGGTAAAAGGAACATTCCTTTTGCATCGTAAAAGGTTAACAATAATCCTTGTTTGGAAAGTGACAAGAATATTCCTTTAAAATATTGGTAAAAGATAAAAAGGGTAAAAATGTATTTACCAAATAATTTTGAAAACATTTTTGAATTTTTTTTAATAAAACACATCTTTTAAAATAAAATTTGTTCTCTAACTAAATATATAAATAAAGTTGAGTTTTCTTAAAGACATTTTCTAAAACCTTTTGAGTACCAAAGAGTGGAAAAATGGTACAAATAATTGAAAATGGTCATGAATAACCAGAGGATAATGAAAGGGTTTATTAAAAAATGGTAATATTATTTCCTCAAATCAAAATACCATTGAAATATCATTGAGTTTATTTTGAGAAAAATATTAATTAAACATTACAAAGTGTCTCAAGACACTCTGAAACAATTTAAATCATAATCCTCATGGTTAAATAGCATTAAATGAAAGTATAAAATACCATGAAGATAAAAGGATTAATCGTATAATATAAAAAAACGGGGTATTTAGTACACCACAAAAAATATGTATGTGGTGAACATGAAACTTATCTCATTGATGTAAAAGGGGATATGAGAATACCTTACCTTGAGTTTCCTTTCTGGTGAACATCCTTTAACTACCACATAATCGGGTAACTTCATTTGGTTTTTACCAAAAGGACTCCTTGGAAGGATTTATGCCCAAAAGGAGGCTTCATGGTCTAGGATAGGGGTTTTGGGAATCTATTTGGGTATATATTGTCCAAACCTAAGTGTTTTGAGATATGTGATGAAGTGGGAGAGGTGGTGGCCTTTTATTGTGAAGAAAAAACACTAACTTAGAATTTTTAGAAACAATTTAGGTGTACACATGATCTTACCTAAAAAAGTCGTACCAAACCAAAATAAACTAAATAATGGAATCTTAATGGAATATATATGGTTTGAAAATAGGTTTTGGAAAAGTTTCTAGGTTAATTGGGCCCTTAAGGTAAAGTTTTAGTCCTTTATTAATCTTAATTTTTCATTGATAATTGTAATTAAATTTAATCACTTTCACTAATAATTTTGGTCAAAAAAAATTTAACATTATTTGACATTTTAAATTATGATGATTACAAATACGGAATCCATTTATCAAAATTACAATAATATTAGTTTCAGAAATTAATTTAAAATTCATCTCATATGTAGGACGACAATGCGGTTTTTCAAAGTAAAAAGGTCCAAAAGATTGATATGATTTTATATTCTATTTCAAATTAAAAGTTATATAAATAACATAAAATGTACTAATTGATAAAAATATGATGTAATTAAACTTTAAAACAAATATAAATCATAATTTAATCTTATAAATAAAATAAAACAAAAATATGTTTTCAAGTAAAATTCAGTATTTTTAACTATTCATTAAAATGATATGTTTTTGAAAAATATCAAAAATTTAAAATACCCTTATTTTTATTTTTTTATTTAAAATATGAAGTTTATTTTGACATATTAAATCTATAAAAGTGTTAAAATTTAAATTTAAAATGGGTTCATTGTTAAAAGGCAGTAAAATTTCCTTTATAAAAATATAGGTTTGTATGTGTAAAATATGGTGTGTTCTAATCTTATGCATATAAAACCGAATGGATAAATATCAAATATATTTTATTGATTATATAATATATATATATTTCATTAAAATCACTAACTAATTGTAATTAATTATTTTTATCAATACACAACTCCTTTAGAAGAATAAATATAACAATATTTCTTTTTAAATCCAATTGTTTCTTTTTTTTCTCATTAATTGGTAAAAAATTCATAATTTAGTCAATAATGTTTATAAAAACTAACATAAGATCTAATTTATAGCATACTATATTAAATAATAATATTTTAATAATATTTTATTATTTGGTGAAACTCAGTCTTGCGCATAACACAAGATATCGAGGAAGGTTTCCCTTGCGTGTAACACAAGATATCGAGGAAGTTCTATATTTCATGTAATCCAATTTAACTTGTTGTTTCATGATTTGAAATATATATAATCTATTTATATTTTAAATTATCTGGATATTATATTCCTTTACACACTTGGTGTCATCTGTTATGCATGATATCAAATATAAGGTTATTACTTTAGAATTATGGGGTGTTACATTATCCTCAAATTAATTAAATAGTGTCTTCACAATTTAAATTTGATATTGTTGATATATAGTTTTATGTTTCCTATGTTAAAATCCCAAATCATGAGAAGGGTTCATAAAAAATCCTCTAGGAAAGAGAGAATGTGAAGTACAAAGGTCATATGGACTACCATGTAACAAGGTCTCTATATTGGAGAACATTAGTTGCAAGTAGAGATACATAGTTAGAGAAAAAGTGTAAATATTTATAATTATTGAATGTGTTAATCAGTCACAAACAAGTGAATGATCAATGGAATGTTTGGGGCCTCAAAGACATTAATCTTTTATGATTTAGAAGACCATCGGTTAATCAGAAATTAAGGTTTTAGGATAACAATTTATTTTCACGTCATTTTCCTAAAGTTGGGTAATTCGTATAATCACCAATAATATAACAAAATATTCTTACATGATAGGTTTCAATTTCATATGAACAATCCTGAATTTGTGTGGTACTTTGATCAAATTCTAATTCATCCCTTTACTCCCAAAAATTAATTACCAACAATTATTATTTTTTTCTACCTAATGTAGTAAAGAAAAATTGAAAAGATCATAAGGCCTATAAAAAAGTGAAAATTATATTTATTTGTCTTTAACTATCTTCCAAAAAATATGGTTAATAAATTAATCTCTAATTCTCAAAATTGAAACTATTGGTTCATTATTAATATTTATAAGTCAAATTGTTTAACAAAAAACAATGAGAATTTAACCAGGACATTGCGTAGGTCAGTAGTTGGAATGAAACCCTTATCATCCTTCAATCAAGGGTTCAAGTCCCACAGCCTTGCCGAACTTGATTGGTGGTCACCTGGCTTATAGTTTGTCCTTTTCTAAATCCAAATTAATATAATTTCCAAAAAAATAATTGGCATCCTTGAAATAAGGATAATCACTAAATATCTCTTTAAATAAGGTTTTCAATATAACCCCAATATAGAAATACTTCATCCATTTTATTTTAACATAGGTCCTTCCTTGGTCTAATGGTTATCTATAATATCATCTCTAGGATTTCTAAAACATGAAACCTTATCTTCATTATAAAATACTGTAGGTTTAACCATTATTATTCATTTTCATTATCCATTAAAAATCTTTATAACGGTTTTTAAAGAAAATGTGGATTATCCTAAGCATATCCTCTAGAAGTATCAAACTAGGTGTGCAGTAAGCCCTGTTTTTATGTACTAAGTTACTCTGAGTCAGGCCCGAAACACCTTGTTGGAGTTATTACTCCTAGGTACATCTATTTCATAACCACATCAACTTGCAGTATCCAGATAAGGATCTATTTCTAGGAAGACCCACATAATCTATACTTTACCAAAATTATAGGTTGTTCTCCTATACTTATCCTAAAATTATACCTTAGGGTAATGTTCTTGAACCTATATTTTCCTAAATCTAGTTTTCATGGTTTCTACTAAACTTCATATAAAACCAATTTTAGTGACCCAATCTCAAAAGCCCCATAGTCGGTGTCTGCTATCAATTACATTGGCATGATTACAAGGAATCAAGCCCGAAATGACTGATTGGTTTATTAGTAATGGTAAACCAGATACCTAAATGGTTCTTGTATTGCAAATGAATAGACTAATTATAAAAAAAATTCTTCTATCTAAACAAATATCTTCAAGGATAACTCTAATCCATCTATTAAATACCTTCATATATTTCATAGTACATTTTTTAGATTCCTACATAAAGAAAGATAATATGTTTGAGCTCAAATAATCAATAAGGAAAAAATATAACACAAGAAATAATGAATCAATGTGAATAATAATTATGAAATGGTAATAACAAAATTCACATTCCATATAAACAATAAATCGTTAATGAAGTGTATAAGAAATATGGAAATGTAATAAATATAAACACATTACATTCAAATAACTAGATACAAATAAATAAATATGGTAGGGTAAATAACTAAACACACATGCCATGTAATCAATAAACTGAAATGAAATGTATCCATAGATATGTTGATGAAAAATCTCATGGATGAATAATAACTAAAACTAATAGGAAAGAAATTATTTCTTATTAGAAATCATATATAGGCACATAATAACCTATTAACATCAAGACCTTTCACAAGACGGTTTATTTATTGGGTAAAAACCCATCTAAGGTGGTTATCCAACTATTTCATCTCATGAGACTTCCAATGAATTGAAGGGATTTCGTTAACCAGTCCCCAACTCATATCTTACCATTATATTCTACTTGGAAATAAACATGAAGGGTTTTTCGCCCACTAATTTTTCACATGAGACTACCGATGCATTGAGGGGATTTCATTCACCAGTCCCCAACCCGTAGAGCTTGAATTAACTAGTCTCTAAACTATAGGGCTTACATTAACTGGTCCCCAACCCATATAGTGCATATCCAAATAATTTAAGTAAAAAAATTTCCTTATGAAATGTTTATATTGAATAAATGATATTTTTTTCTTAATATTTCCCAAAATAATCAAATAACATTCAAAATAAACACCATATGAAAAATTTTATACAATTCAGGAAATAATCATATCCATGAAAAATGGTATTGATATTTATGGGAATTTCAATGCCAAGTGATTATAGGAAATTTATTATTTCTAGGTTATTAAAATTAATTAAGGAATTTAATGAAAATATTATCCCTGGATAAATAAATAATAAACCATCTAAAGGAATATTAAGTATGGTATCAGTACAACATACCCCAAGTGGATATCAAACCTAAGGGAGGATTTCTTGGAAGTATTGTTTCCCAAAGGGAGGCTTCAAAGTCAATGGGAGAAATTTTAGAAAGCTATTTGGGTATATATTGGAGAAATATAAGTGGATTGAGAGGTGCGAAGAAGTTTGAGAGGTCGTGACATTTTATAGGGAAGGAAAAGGACACACTTGGAATTTTTGGAAACAAGTTACGTTTACACATGATATTACCTAAAAAAGAAATATCAAACTAAAAAACTCAATAATGGAAGTTGAATTCCCTAGATATGTCTATAAAACAGGTGTTTGACAAGTGTATAGGTCAATTTTTCCCTTAAGTTAAAGGTTTAGTCCTTTATTAATCTTAATTTTTCCTTAATAATTGTTATTAATTTTAATCACTTTCACTGATATTTTGGGTCACAAACTAAGTTGACCTTATTAGAAATTATATATTAATATGATTATAAATATGGAATCTATTTTTCTAATACCAATCATAGATGTGGTATAAATTAATTTAAACTTCATCATGTAGGAGGGACAACAATGCGGGTTCATAAAGTAAAAGGGTCCAAAAGTTTGATAAGTTTTTACATTCAATTTCAAAGTTAAATTGATCCAAATAACCTAAATTATATTAATTGATAAAAATATTATCTAATTAAACTTTAAAATAAATATAAAACATAATTTAACTTTATAAATAAAATATAACAAAAGGCACTTTTCAACTAAAATTCAGTATTTTTAACTGTTTATTAAAAAATGATATGTTTCTGAAAAATTTCAAAAATTTACCCTAACCTATTTTTTATGTGTCAATTTCAAACATGAAGTTTATTTTGAAATATTAAATAAATTAAAGTTTCATAATTTATATTTAAAATTGGTTTTCCATTAAAATACTATAATATTTTCTTTATAAAAATATAGGTTTTTATGTGTAAAATATGGTTTGTTCTAATATTATGTACATCAAACCTAAGTGATAAATATAAAAAATATTTTATTTAATATATAGAATATATATTTCATTAAAATCAGTAAATAATTTTAATTAATTATTTTTATCAAGACACAACTCCTTTGGAAGCATAAATATTTTAATATTTCTTTTTTTATCCAATTTGTTCTTATTTTCATTTCTCGTTAACTGGTAACCAATTTATTAATTTTACATTTTTATAAATGATACATTTTCATAATTTAGTTAATAATATTTATAATATCTAACATAACATATAGGTTATATCATATTATATTAAATAATAATATTTTAAAAATACATTTTTATTTGGTGAAACTCGGTCTTGCGTGTAACATAGCTATCGATGAAGGTCGATTTTGCATGTAATACAGGCTATTGAGAAAGGTATCTCTTACGTGAAATGGAAGAAAACTCAGTGTTGAATACATAAAAATATATAGAATATATTTATGTTATAAAGTATTGGGATATTATATCCCCTTACATTCTTGGTGTCATGCGTCATGAAAGTTATAGGAATCGCGGTTCTTACATTATAATTTAGGGGTGTTACATACGCTTCTGGATTTAGCATTAAACCTAGAAAAAAATTATTAGTTCTTTAGTGGCATGAACAAATTATTTAAAAGGTTATATCCATAAGGGACTTTAATAGTTATGAATAAATTGTTCTCTGTGCTCTTGTATTAAAAATGGATAGTAGAGATTCTCATCATTTTCATGGTTTTGATAAGAAGAGAAATATATAGTTTCATGTAAATTATAATAGTAAAAATACCATGGAGGAAATAAAATGAATCTTCTTTTATGTTAGAATTGTGTAAAGAAATATGGAATATATTGTATCTAAGGGACAAGTAAATGTTTTGAGTGTGGAAAGAAAGTACACTGAGAAATTGAATGTTGAATAGATATAAAGTGGAAACATAATGAAAAGAATGGAAATAAATATCAGTTTAATGCACCCCTCACACTTCAATGCTAAAATGAAAATAAGTATAGGAATTATGCTAACCAGTTCCTAAAATATAGGGTTAATGAAAAAAATTTATATCGATAACCTATTAATCAAAGAGATAAAGGGAAATATAATGTGATCGCAATATCTGAAGTGGGACACAGGAAAAAAATGGTGAAAGGTTCACTTATCATCCAATAAATAACTAAAAATGTCTCATTTTATTATGGTTCTACCAACTCTTTTATATTTTAATAGTTTTATAATATTATCACTTCACCACCTCAGTGATTAGAAATTAAATTACAGTTGAAAATGCTTAATAGTACAATGATTGTATTTTATTTCAATAACTCCCTTATGATAGAAGCTTGTGGGAATATGCTTCATGTAAATATTTTGATTCTCCCTTCAGTGGAATTTTATGCGATTTTGGTCATTTATTGGCTCTATCAATATATATCCCATATAAATTTTGGAGTGAGTGAAGTCACATTTGATATTCTGAATCAATCCATGATTTTCAATCAGTGAAAGGATGAATATGAAATTCCAATGTAAAATACTTCCATTACATGGGTCTTATTACATATTCAGGAGGATTATATATCTCAAATAGTTAGGGAGAAACTAAAATTTTCGGATAATACTATTTTTTGGGATAATGTCAATGTATGTTTATAATTTTTTCCTAGTTTTCCACTGAATTGTGAATTAGGGTGTTCAATAAAACTCATACATTGTGTTATATATGTTTTAATGAATCCTTTTTGAATAGACTCAATTGGGTTGTATGAATTGAAGAAGAAACTCCAAGAGAATATTGATAAGGGGTTTATTTTCCTACATGCATCACCATGGAGTGAACCTATTCTTTTTTAAGAATAAATATGGATTAATGCATCATTACATTGATTATTGATAACTCAACACGATTACTATAAAATAGTTTTCTCTACCCTGTATGGATGATTTTTTTTATCTACTATGAGGATCTCAATACGTTTCAAAGATTCATCTCCCATCTACATATCATCAATTGGGGTTAAAAAGGTATTACATAACAAATAAATTCTTTCAAACAAGTTATATACGCTATGAATTTATAGTAATTCGATTTCGACTTACCAATTCCCATGTTATCTTCATGGATATAATGAATATAATCTTTAGATATTATATTAATTAGTATTTATTAGTCTTTATAGATGAAATTATTATATATTATAAGATAAAGGAATATTATTTATATCATTTTAGGATTATGTTGAAGTAATTTATGAAGGATAATTTGTATTAAAAATTTAGTATATGTGAATCATGGATACAAAAATTATCATTATTGGGTCATGTAATTACAATAAATGTGATATTGGTGGATCCTTCAAAGAGAGAAGTTATGAAATATTGTCCTATACCAACCATGGGGACCAAAATATATAGTTTTTTTAGGTTAGATAGAAACAGTTGCTTCTATGCTAAAAATATCTCATGGTTATAATTCCACTAGAAATGTTGATGCAGAAGGGAGCCAAATATTTTGGATAGATAAATATGAAGATAATTTCAAGGGATTAAATAGAAGGTTGTCCAGTTCACCTATAATCACACTACCCTATAGTGTATAATGATTTTTTATATATAGTTATTCATTAAATAAGGGACTGGGATTTTTTCTCATGTATAATTACATGGTATCATCTTATGCCTCCTTCAAATTGAGGGTTCATGGGAAAAATTACTGAACTCACGATTTGGAACTGGAATTAGTAATTTTTTATTTGATTATATGGAGGAATTATCTTTATGGTAAAATTTTTAGCATATATACCTATAAAATAAAGAGGCATAGAAGGGAGATATGTGGCTCTAAAATAATGTAAGGAATGTTACTAAGTTCAATCATGACAGTGATAGAATAATCAGGGTCTGGAACAGAGTATATGTCCTATCAATTCCATAATTAAAGAATGATATATTAGATAAAGCAATACTTCATAATTATTTATTCATACTATATTTAAAAAGATATATATATATATATTAAATAGAATTTCTAGTGGGATAACATGAAGAGATATATTTTAGAGTATGCATCTTTATGATTGGTATGGTAGAAATTTAAGAATGAGGGACTAAATTCTAAGAGGATGTTACAAAAATTACTCATTACTGAGTAGAAATGGGGAAAATCACTATATATTCCATCATGGGACTCCCTAATGAATCTAATTAAAATAATTTTATTTATTTTGTTGTCGGTTGCCTTATGAAACCATCGCATTACATTACTATCATAAAATATTTCTCTCTTGATCAGATCACTAGGTTATGTGTTAAAGAATTGGTAAGGCCACATGGAGTACCACTCTTAATAATATATGATCGATATCAATGTGTTTCCTTATTTTTATGTATAATTATACAAGATTTAAATATGTGGTTTAGATTTAGTACTTCATATTATCCTCAAACGGATAGCAATATTGTAGGACTATTCAAACCCTATAATATTTGTTAAGATATTTCTTTGTGTATTTTAGAGGAGGTTAGGATCAACACCTTACTCTAGTTAAATTTTCTAACAATAGTATATTTTACTATAGAATTAATATGGATTCTTTTGAATATATATATAGAAATAATACTTGAACTCCAACATTCTAGGATGATGTTGGAGAATAAAATCTATCTAGACATGAGGTAGCTGAGGAAATGGTAGAGGAATTTAGAGTCATTCAATAGTATATAAAAGAAGCTCATATTCAATAGAGGAGTTATGTTGATAACCTTTAATGGATTTGGAGTTTAAATTTGGTGATAATTCATTCCTACGGATATCTTCTTGGAGGAATATTATGATATTTTAAAAGAATGGAAAGCTAATTCCGAGGTATATCGGTCCCTATGATATTCTAGATTACATCAGGATGGTAGCTTATTACTTAAAGTTTACTCTAAACCTATCATAAGTTTTAAATTTTTTATATGTATATATTTTGATTAATTACATAATATATCTTTAATATTTACTAAAATTAAAGGTTATACCCTTGAAACATGATCTTTATTAGAAAAAACAACCATAAGAAATATTTTATATAAGAGATAAAATTATATATAACATGAATAATCACCTGGTTAAGGTTCCCTAAAGGAATAATAAATTTGATAATGATATATGGGAACTTTATTATGTTATTAGATAGAGTTATCCGTTTTTTTATGTTAGAGTGATAGAATTTCAGGGATAAATTCTTATAAAGTGGGTCGAATGTAACACCCCAAGATTTTGTAATATATTTATCCTTAGTAAATAAATAAGGTTTATATCTTTTGAACAACAAAAATATAAACTTATATGAATAATTATTATATATTATAAAATTAAACACATTATATTATATTTAAATGAAATATAATTATTGAAAATAATTTTTAATTCATTTAGGAAATATTATTGATCTTAAAGAACTATTTTAAAATATTTTGTTTAAAAAGTTTTCTTTCATCTATATCTTATTTTAAAATTAATTTAGAGTATAAAACATATAAAAAAATATTTTCTAAAAAATTTTTAAAATGAATTCATTTTTTCTCTATTGGTTATATATGAAAATAAAAGCATTTTAAGGAAAAAATAGATGTTTTCTGAAAAATTGTTTTTATATGCAGAATGTGTTTTTATATTAATAAATTAAATTTATCACTATTTATGGATGATTTTAATTATTTATGATGATAATATTTTTAATAAAATAATTAAACTTTCATTTAATTGTTAATACTAAGCGATGAATGGGAATAAATTCATTTTTATGATTAAAAATGCTTCTTTCTAAAAACGGTTTTTGTTGGATTTTACATGCTTATCTTAAAATATATTTCCAAAAATTTTAGGAATTTTATTTGATAAATTGGGTTCAATATTTGAAATAATTATTCCCAAATTTGGTAAATAGTACACTTTATTTTTTCATTATGATGAATAGTAACTATAGTAAAATCTATTATTTTATATAGGGTCAAAAAGGGTTAATGAGAGTGTTAAACTAAAAAAAGGTTTAAAATATACCTTAAACTTGTATAAATTTGATTTTTTGAAGATATTTTGACCTTAAATTATCTTATATTGAATCCTTTGTCATTTTGTTCTGCTTTCACTTGAGTATGACTTTATTATATTTTAATTTTTTAAGTATTTAAAAGTTTGACATCTGTCTCACTTATAAAAAGAGGTCTTCTTCCCCTCAATCCTTCACACATTTTGAGTCAACTAGATATGATGATCCCTAACCAAATACCTTATTAAAATCATTCCTATTTTTATAGGTATTTTTTCTTCCCAAAATACCAACCTTATAAGACTTAAGGTTTAATACAAATGATATTTTCTAAAGAATAATTGATTTTCATTACCATTCTATTTTGGTTTTAATTATTTTTTACCTCCTCCAAATTTTATATAACCATATTAAAAAGAATAATAATTATATTTAATATAATTAAACTTTTTTATTTTAATGATAACACCATTTTATATCTCATTTTCATCCTATGGGAAATGATAACGTCGTTCGTGAGTACGTATGGACTACCATCTCCAAAGTGAACTGATTCGTTATTCATGTTTCCCATACATGGATGGTCATATAGATGTATTTATGGGATATAAATTATATTTATGATATTATAATGATTCGTTAAAGATATATTATTTTTTATCTCTTTTTATTTATATAATTTGAAAAATGATTTCATTTCTCGTGTGTGTGTACGGACTACCATCTCCATAAAGTGATGTAATTAATTTTTCATCACAAAATTAAATTAATGGTTATAAAATTTAAAATAATGAATAGATATTAAAATTATAATATAATTAATATTTTTTAGATGTTGAAACCACACCCAATGTGCACAAACAAGAACCTTCAATCCAAAACATGTATGGATAACATATCAGTTTTTACCCAAATATTTATTTTATAGGAGAATATTTAATAAATGGTTAATTTAAAAATAAAAGGTAATTATATATTATAATATAATTATTAATATTATTTTAATAAATAACTATAATAAATATAAATTTATTATATAGAAACTTAAGGGTTCAAATAAAGAAAGTTTACACCTAAGGTAAGGTTTTATGATATAATCTCATTTCTTTCTAAGAATATCTAAGTTGAATTTAAATTGAGAGAAATTATATGATACATATCCTTTAAACCATATATATTTTCTTATAATCTAGTTTTTATATAATTTTTTTTCATGATTACCATTTTAATATATTTGGTTCTTAAAATGATTGCTAAAATGTTTTTAATAAAATTCAACCTTATTTATTATTTAGTCAATGAACTTTTTCTACCATTTCCATTTTCTTTAAAAAAAATAAAGATAGTTCTTTTATATGATCAAATGTTTATTTAATTTCATTTTCAACCATATTTTAATTTCATTTCAAATTTTTAAATGGAATCTTCTTGTCTCTTTCTGAACGAAGTACTTTTTTACTTCTTACTAAAAGTGTGAAAGAAATCTTTATTTTAATTTTTATCGCGTGAACGGATTTCCCCACCATCATGACCATTATTTGAATTGAATATTAAATTTAACATTTTCATATTTATTTCAAAGAAATTATTTTTCTCAATTTTCATTAAATGTTTTGTTTTAAAGACACCGACGGAAAAGGATATATTCCCTTGTTTTCAAAAAAATGTTCAAATTCTTTTTTAAATGTATTTTTCATCTATGTAAACACCATTTGATGTTATTTATAATTCAATGGGAATATGATCTAATGATATCATTAATGTTATTTAAATAGATGTATTATGATTATATAATTATGAAATGATTATTAAATCAATTTTTATAGGGGTTATGTAATGATTAATTGATGAATTTTTTTATGATTTTGTAGCACACATATGTATGGTTTTCATTATGTGAAAAGTGGGTATATTAAAGCACTATAATGAATTATGTACTGATTGATAACTCATTAGATAATATGGTCTAAAATGGGGATGGAACTAGTTTAGTAAGGGGATTTTCCACCTTTTATAGTCTTAAGAGTAAATTATAACTCAGGAAATGATAGAATGGGGTGTAAACTCAATCCATTATGGGACTTTGTCCAATATGATAGTCTTGGAATTGAACAATGAAAAATGATTTTTTTATGCTTATGATTGTGCCAAGATTTGTATGACATGTTCTTATTCTGATGATATTTTCTCATGTATCATTGTTGATTAATGATGATTCCTCACTCTTATGATTCTTATCCTTTGAAATATTAATCCTTTGTTCTATGAAATATGATTTATGGTATATTCATGATTGGTTATGAACTTTATAAGTTATGATAATTCTATAATATACATACGGTTATTTTATAAGTGCATATGATCATCTATTGATATCTCCCTTTTTTACCCTTAATGAGCATCTGATCTCACCATTTCTTGTGTTTCTATTTTACCTAGGTTATGAAGAAAGGTATTAAGTAAGAAAGGTATAATAAGAATACTATGAGTGAATTAATTTGTGGGATATGTTAAAGATATTTCATAAAATTAGACGATTATTTATATAGTCTCTAAAGACACAAAACCATTACTGTTATGAGGTACGTATTAATATAAAATATATGGATTATTCATATAAAATGATGTTATATTTTGGTATGTTATTTTTAGGTCACCTAATGAACACATATATCTAATGCACAAAATAACCATTAACATCAAAAAATTATATATAAACAACTAAACTATATAAAATGTATGTATGAAACATCACATGGTAAGTACATCATTACATGGGAAAACAATATAAGAACTTTACACCTAGAAAGGTCTCTAAGACCAAAGAATGTGGAAAAAGGGATAGCTCATCCTCACTACAAGGAATCTCAGATTAGTCATTGACTATAGTTGTCACTACTGTTAATATGAACCACTATGCTCCTGCAAGCACTACCATGGACCACCAATATCCACTGAGTTCCATTAAGAATTAACTCTAAACAAGATACACCAAATTCATCCCCACCTAAACCACCTATGAAATTTTCATCATCTATAAATACACAACACATGTAGGGAAAAAATTCAATGTCGGGGTGAGTAAAAACATACTCTATTGGATACCCCAAAACCATAAGGAAAAATATAAGTAATTCTTATCAAGATTTATAATAGGGAAGTGAACTGAAGTAAGATAAGGAAAAATTTAGATATCATATATAACTAGAAGTATCAGAGTCATAGAGAAGTCTCAGTATTCTTAGCTCCAATACACAAAGGTTTATATCTCATAATAAACTAGTGATTCTTATAGTATTGAAAGGCTCACAAAGTCTATATTTAATATCCCAGTTAGATGCCTCATTCTAAAGACAAACAAGGGGTTCTTGAGGAGTCAAATTTCTCAATGTTTCCAACCCACATATCCTTTATAACTTCTATATTTCCACTCAAAACCCAACAATGGAGATTTTATCATCACTTAAGTATTATTTTAGGTCTTGGGAGTACTTAAACTTACTACCCACTATTATCACATTCATTCTATAAACAACCTAGGTAACTCACACCTTTACAGAAAATAGTTATCAATCAATGGAGTTCAAACCCATTATATTATAACTACACAATCATATGAAAACCCACATCAACTACAAAATTATATAGTGGGGGCTTCAACTTAAAAAAAGAATATATATCATTAGATGGAGTATCCAAACCAAGTTTCGGAATCTTACCCCATCAAGTAAAGCTCATTGGATGCGGGAGTACCCAACTCTATGGATAAAGTACATGATCCCTGTGAGTGGGGGAGTTCTTAACTCTATCAATCATGTGGGGGACTCATGATTTATCACTAGTACATTTTCAGAGGATTTTATAAACCTATTTTTACTCTAATCAGTATGTTTTAACAACATTTTTGTTCTAATAGATCTAAGAAGACTAAACTTGTTGTATAACCTTATGTCTCATATCAAATGACAAAGAAAATTATACCACCGCATTCTATATAAAATAAATTCAAAATAAATAACTCATGTGCCAAAATCATAGTCTATGGAAAGGAGATATGAAAATAAAATTAGGTTGGAAAAGTACATGAGAAGTATTATGGGGTACATATTGTGTATCCCCTCAGGGGTATTCTAGTCATGTACTACCTTTCATATGGAGTTTATAGGTTTACCTATGAATCATGGGTATTGGGGTATGTGATGAGTGGGACCATTAGGGAGCACACATTAATCTCATACATGAATAAGGAATTATTAATCACTCCAACATTGACTAAAAACATTTCCTATGGAGGGTTCATAGAATGTAGGGTAAGATAGCTCACTTAGGGTTTATTATTGGTGAGGTTGAGTTGTGTGGTGATTGGAGTAAATGGAATGTACCCCCAACTCACAAGAAATGTGGAGAAAATTGACCACCATGGTGTTTACTCCTTGTACACATCGAGTTAGGTAGACAAATTCACATAGCGTGTAATCATAAAACACCCCCATGTAATATTTAATGTTTTCCAAAACCTTATCCATCATAATCAAAATGATATATGGAATGTGGTTCTAGATCACATGTCATGTGATCTCACCTTTAATAATATAATTTAAAGAACATCATAATCCACCTCACCATCATTTTTCATCCATTTAATCTAGCCCACAACACTATCAAAGGCTTCATCCAAAATAGTATCACCTATAGTGGTATTTTTCTACTCACCCTTCACTAGAAGAATGGTATAATTGTTTTTAAAGTATCCCTGATGCTCTACAATGCCATTAAATGTTAATAATCTTCCATTCCATGCATTATAATTATTTTCCAGTGCCTTTAATCTACCCTATATGCCCCAATATTATTTATCATAATCAAATCTATCAATTAGAATACTAGATTCTAATCATTTATTATTCTGGTCTACGTTATGCTAAGCCATCGGGCTTTGGTGGGGGATAGTGGTGAAAATATGATGAATGGTAGGGGAAACCATGGAGGGAAAATTCATATGTATCCCAAAAGGGTTTGATCATTGTTAATTAGACATCGAATCATGAAAAATAAAGAATAGAAGGAGAGCATCAAAAAATCAAGTGTTTTAAGGAATAATAAGAAATAGATAAATTGTGAGGGTATTATTTTTAATTAAATAAATAAAGAAAATTTTTATTGGGATTAGAAACACAATTAACAATTCATGAAATAAAAATTAATGACTTATACAATGCATTTGGATCGACTGTTGTCAAATACCCTGCATGCATCAGATTCTAATATTTATTTCTCAGTGAATTTATTTATTGGATCCTAAATCTCTAGACCTATCATTCTCTATTATTACAATAATTAGGGTTTAACTAAAACCCTAATTAAGTTCTATAAATATATTTAAATATAGGTTATTTAAGGTTTTCAAAACAAAATGAAAAGAATTTATTTTTATTTAAAAATGTGAAACTCGTGAGGGACGATCCCAAGGTCCCCATGTGTCAACTGAAATTATATCACACCTAGAGTAAATTAGCCATTAAAATATCAACATTGGACTTATAATACACATATAAAACTTTGTTAAAAATATATTACCCTCTATTCCAATGAAATAAATATTAATTTATTTATTATATATTAAAAATACCCTGAAAATTCAATATGATTGAAAATTCACTAAATATCATCATAAGAGTAAACACTACCCCTCAAGGTCAATGAGACCATCCTAAAATATTTTTTAGGTTTTCTATTAAGTTACATTTATCATTTTACCCCTAAAAATAAAAATTGATCTACTAAGCTAGGAAAATCTAGGTCACTACATTCTCCCTAATTTTAAATCTTTTCATCCCAAAAAATTAAATAACTTGATATATTAATTAAATAATCATGCAAAATATCCCTATCTGAAAAAAAACCCCTTCATATACACTTAAATCAACTTTTCTTGTCTTATGTTTAAATAAATGTGGTATAAAATATCATGTGAATGGAATGTTCTCTCTCATCATAAAAGTTGTTGATGCCAAATCATCTTAAAGAAAACCCATAACAGAAACATACACCCGCACTATGAGATTTTTTCCAAGACTTTACACATAAAACCATTTTCTCATCTAAAGGTTTTATTATTATAAGGGAACAAGTGGACCCATGAACCACTAACGCCCATCTCTAAATTTTTCTCTTCCAAGTTTCACCCCAGTGGGATCACTTCACTCCCCACCTTTAAAGAGTGTTCATAGAGGTTTTCATATGATAAAAACCCATAATATTGCACTCCACTATTGAGAGATTTAAAAAAGATTATACACCAAGACCAATATATCTTTAAGGTAGTAATCCCTTAATGATTTTCATTATATTATCCATACCCTCCTTATAATAATATGTGGGCACTAATATTTACATATCATGGAAAAATCCAGTATTTTTCACCTTTTCTAGCCTCTTTGAAATTTTTTACAAGAACTCTCTATCCAAATATCGATCTTAAATAGGGTTTCTCCCACCATCAAAGAAAACATAGTTGTGTTATTATTTTTCTTTGATAAAATATAATTACTAACACATTATAAAATAATTCCAACCTCCTAAAATTGCTCAACATCACACCATTTTCTATCAGGTGGCCTAATCCACCATAATCCTAAGTGGATTGTCCTAACTATTTAGGTCGACCTTTTATATTGTAAAACTATAACCTCCTAATAAAAAACCACATATACCAAAAATATATAGTTTCCATGTTATGGTAACATCAAAAAATGACTATTGGACACACCACACTAAGGGTTATTCTCCACTAGGTTGGTCCTCTCTCTGTATTACCATCATAAAATTTAATATGAACACCAAGTAAAAATAAAAATGTTCCTTCGGAAGTGGGTAATGTGATACTTATTTTGGAAAACCTTTATGTTCTATATTATTAGAACATATGGCTACATGAGACCACTAAATCAGTACCACTACCAGGGGCCTCTCTCATATAGGGAAAGATTGTGAGGCCACCACATTCATTTGAAGGCTAGAACCATCTCCCTCTCAAAAAAAAATTAATTGATCTGAAGGTTGTTGTCTAAGAACCTCCTCAATAAACCTTAAATAGTGTCTTTAATTTAGAGTTCCATCCATAACACAATTATTATTCCACTCTAATCTCATTATCCTTCGTTATTTCTACTTCACAAGGGCCAACCAATATTCTATGAATCCAGGACTTGTGATATGAGAGTTTATTGCACAACTAATACTCTCTAAGGATAGATAAATTCCCCAAAATTCCTAATATAATTCTCCATGAACTAAAATAAGGAAATTTTTAATCTATATACTCCACAAATGAATTAAGTGTATTCATCATTCCACTCGAAAACACTTAACATCACCTCTATAATGCAAGTTGATACACATATCGACTTCCCGTCGAGGGTCAACCATGGTTCAACCTTTAGAATCATTATGTAATTCCCTTAAATTTATAATAAATGAGTTTCCATATAAGTACATAGAACATAAATTAACACATTCCATATAATGGGTAGATAGATTTAACTTCATGAGGATTGAATCTGCTCATTGAACCTAAGGAGATCTGTCTCACCATTGAAGGTAGACCCCAACACATTTATTAATTTCCAACACCTTGTGATACTAGAAATGGGTTAAAAATTCATACTAAAGTAGGAACTATTTTATCTCATCTATAGCATAATTTAATCCTTTTAAAACCAATTTCTTCTCTATGGATAAAATCACCATATTGAAAGGGGTGACTAAAAGATAGATGTCATCATTGTGAATTATATAGTTGATAAAGTTCTATCTGGGGGTACCATTAGGATCAAAAACATCAAAACATACTATGTAATAAGAATTAATCACCCATGTTATATAAAATATGAGGGTTCAAGAAGAGGGGATATGAATCATACTTCAAACAACACCTATAAATTCCTAATCATAACCATATATCATGCACATCTTCTTATAACTCTGACTATTATCACCCTATGTTTGATAGGAACTATCCAAAGGTGGTAATTTATAGAGTGGATCAATGAATCATCCATATCCAACTTCATTTTTACCACTGGTACTTCCACTAAAAACCTAATTGGTAGGAAACTGGGCCTATAACAGGGAGGTCTCTAGTCTCAATTTTATATTAAATATATAAATTCATCCACATAAACATATTTCTTGTCTTTAGGTGAAATTATAACCTAATACCATGACCAGGATTCATTTCTACAAATAATAGTAATTAGTAAAAGTTTTTCTAGATAACTCCAATAAAAGTGGTGTTGTAACAACTTGATATTTTAATTTATTTTTTCCTTAAATTAAGTCAAATGTTTTTGATATATTTATCTACACACAACACTAAACTAATAAAAAACAATGATATTTTATAAAAAAATATTAAATATTTCCATTAGAACTAGTGGTTAAATTAGTAGGTATGAATAGTTGAAATTGAATTATGATATATGTTTGTGTGTGTAATTGTAAAGGTTATTTTAATAAATATTTACATAATTTATTTTTGTGTTTAAGAATATATCATTTTATTCATTGTAAATTTTATTAAAAAAGTATATTATTTTAAATGATGATGAAAATGAAATACAATAGTGATTTATTAATTCGAGTTTTATTAGTAATTTATAGAAATTAATAATAAGGACATTTAGTATTTAAACAATTTATTTTCTTAAAAAGTAGCTTTTCATAAAATGTTTTGATTTTATTTAAAGATTAAAAATTAAAATTTTTGAATTTGAATTAAAAAAATAGAAATAATTTTTGGATTCATCATAACAATATTATATTAGGATTAATTTTTAATTTTTTATAAATTGTTGATTTTTAGGTGAATAGTACAAAATATAATTTTTTTATACTACATCATTTATGAAATTTTTGTAATATAAATGTATATTAAATATCTATAAAACATTTTTCATGACTAGTGATGTATGTAATGTGTAAAATTATACTTTTTAAAATAATATTATTAATCTAGAAAACCCATGTTTATCATCTTGTGACTTAAGTAATATTTTATTCTAGTAAAAATTGTTTTTGGTAAGTTTTTATAAAGTGTAATTATGTTTTAGTTTCCTTTGAAAGTCGTATAGCACTTATTTGATTTAATAATAAACTAATAAGTCTATATAAATAAAAAAATATGATTTTTTCCTGAAAAAAAGTTTTATACTTAAAAATATACTTTTTTAAAAATGGTTCTTTATGCGTTAGGTGAACTAATTTTAAATTTTAATATCCCAACCCTTATAAATATTATTTGATAAAATTATATTAATTTTTTAAATAATCATGTTCAAATTAAATTTTGAGGAAAATTTAAATTTTAATCTTCATAAGTAGTGATGGTGGAAATGGACTTACTATGGTAAGTTTAAAATAGGTTTAAAATGGTCTAACATAGTGTAAAAGGATAAAACATGTTAAATTTTGTTTTCTAATGGATGTTTCAGGGATGATTGACCTTTTAAATTCCCCACTCCATTATTAAATTTTTTTTGAGACTTTATACATGAATAATTTAATAACATTATTTTAAAGTAAATGATATTTAAAAAAAAGATATTCTAACTACTCGTAAAAGGAAACCTCCACCGCCCCTTTAAGGCACTCTAAAATTTAAGTTCCCTCGTGAAACTATATCCTTATTATATCCCATGTAATTTTATTTCACATTATTAATCTTATATTAATAATAATTTATCTTAATCTTTCCATTTTTAGGAATCCTCAAACAAAAATTCAAATATTTAAATGATCTTAGAGAATAATCAAGATAATCAATTTCAAAGGTAAGTATTTTTTATCTCAATTGTGTTGTTTTGAGAAATGATCTATATTCACTACTAGTATATTTATGTGGTTTATTTATTAGATATATATATATATATATATATATTAAAAAAATTAATTAAATATATGGTATTTAAAACTCTATCTCACGTTTTACCTTCAATGGATGTTAAATTAAAGAGATTATAAAGTTTTAAGAGTTTTGTTTAACTCAAACCCCCTTTTCTTTATGTTATTATGTTTTATCTTGAACTTCCTAATTCTATCCTTGTTTTTCTTCCACCCTAATATTTTATTTTTAAATTTCCCTTCCGCTATTGGGAAATTTATATTTTAAATTAAAATATATTAATTTGATGAATTTACTCATAAAGAAATATATCATTATTGTGAATATTTATCATCTTATTTAATGAACGTTTACCCTCCTTTTCAATAAATTATATTCCCCCCAATGTTCTCCTTTTTAATTTTAAACCTAATTATTTTTTTTATCCTATGAAAATTATATTTACCATCTCCATTTTCAAAACAATTTTTTATTATCCTTTTTACAATTTTGTATTTCATCAATGGTGTTTTAAAATATAAAAATGGATCTTCTAAACCGCACTCATTACTTTTGGGTTACACATTCTATTTCTTTTTCTCTATATTTTATAACTTATTATAATGTATTTATTTAATATTATATATATATATGTTCCTAATATATATTACTAGTATACTATATGATTCTTTTTAAGGATAATATATATTTTAAGTTCCCATATAAATTCCCACTTTTAAGTAGACCCAACTTAATGGAACATTCCAATTTCTTATTTCATGAAATGTGTAACCTCTATAAAATGGTTTTCAAAATTATTATATTTTAAGAACCCTCATTATTTTATGTAGAACCCTCGAAGTTCAATTACAATTATAATAATAATGATAATACATTTCCTTCCTTAAAATATCATTTTCTCCTTTCATAAATCATCGTCTATTTGTTTAGTTTTTAGTCATACTTCTCCTTGATCCTTTTAAAGAATATCTCTACATTGGAGCCCAATGTTCAAATAAATGTGTTTCTTTGTTAAAATATTAACATCCAAATTATTTAATCCCTTATTTTTGGAATCATTATGATATATTCTTCATTTATTCTTTGAGATATGATTATGAAACTGACTTCTTTCTCATGGGTTTTATCATGGATATGATTTGTTTATGGTTTATTTTTCTTATGTGGAACACATAAATATGTACATATTATGATTTCCATTATATAATGGGTGATCCTATAATTATATCACCCTATAATTCATTGGGTAAATTTTTCATGTCATGAGATACCATGTATTGTGCATGAGTGGTTAGCCTAATCAAACTATGTTATGTGACCAGTGGGCCTAGAATTATATAGCCCTCCAATTAATTATTTAAAGATTTATATCTCATTATATTTTATGTATGGAATTAGGTAGTGAACCTAATTGACTATGATTATGGGAATGGGAATTAAACCAAATCCACCACGAGAATATGTCCACTACCATAATCTTGGAAGTGATCCTTGACTTATGGTTATGATGTGGTTTATGTTGATGTGATATATTTATTATTCAATGATCTTAGGATATAATTTTCTTATTTCATATTTAAATTATTATATCTCACTCTTATTTCAGGGTACATGCTTATTTTGTTTAGATTACATGTCCTTCCTTCATTATTTATAGACAACTCTTATTATCACATGTTTTGTCTAAAAAGAAATGTTACCCTATTCATATTTTCTCATACTCATATTATATAACCCATAATGACATGTTGATAATTTTTTCCTTATTGATAATATGATCTCAACCCTTTATTATTTTTCCCTTCCCTAGGTTATAAAGATAAGTATAATTTATGAAAATTATAAAAGGGGTCTAGAAGAGTTTTATTATGAATAAATGTTCACAAGTTTTGAATGATGATTCCTATAAAACTAGTCCTCAAAGACACTAAACCAAAAGGTTCTCCAAGCTATGTGATATTATTGTGATATGTAATATTTATATTATATAATTTATGTAATATATGATTATCTTAGTACATTATAGTTGGTATCAAAGGAAGTTTGAGTTATTTTTGGAAATCATTCTGTTTATATTAGATATTAGGATTAATGATATTTAGTAAAAATACATGGGAATAATTTTATGTATAGTATAACATCTTGAAATTTTGGTAAATTTGAGATTTTTTTTAAAACAAAATCCATTTCTAGATAATAGAAGTTGATTCAGGCTCTAGTAGACATGTTCTTATAGCTAATTGCGTATAGGGAAATATCATTTCATATCCAAAATCAAATTGTGATCATTTTCAACTGTATGATTAATTTAGAGCTCCCTATGTAAATTAATCCCATCTTATGAGTATTAAAATTATAAGAAAATAATTTAATTAAGAGAGAAGAATGTAATGACCAATGATTTTAATATTTTTTTTCTTGAATTAAGTCAAATATATCAATATCTTGCTCCACATAAAACACTAAACTAAAGAAAATTTGATAATTAAAAAAATAATTTTAAATATTACAATTAAAACTGATTAGTAAATTAGAGGATATGAATAGGAGTAAATGAAATCTATTTTTGGAGGTCACGCCTAAACTTCCAAAATCGAATAATTCCACAACAAAAAGTGTCTATGGAACACTAAATGAGGTATTTAGGCCTCAAAGTGTATTTAAACACAATCTCATTTCCTTTAGGAGGGTCCTATATTCGTAAATAAAAATCCAACATTAATAAGGGATTAAACTCCAACCATGGTATCACAATTTTTTGATGTGATTGAGAGAATCTTCATCCATAAATGACCTAATGTTTCATGTATAGAGATCAATTATAGAATATCCAACAGGTTAGTGATAGTCCAAAATAGATATGAACATTATTATTTGACTCAAGCCAATCCCCTATCACCCACGGATCATACTCATCTCATAAACACCTGAGTCCTCTATTATTATAACATACGTAGAATAATCAGCCTATGTAAAGTCTCATCCAATATAGAATAAAATACAATTTGGACTATAATAAATGATTTTATTAATCCCAAATGAGATAGAAACATCATCATATCATGAGTAAATAATACCTGACAACTAAGTCTTGAAAACAAAACTTTATCGCTCACAAATCAATGATAACTAGACCTTCTAGAAGTTTGGGATTGTCACAACCATGCCTCTACACATGGTTTGTCTATCTATGGGTATAACCCTTTATTTTATATGATTAACCCATGAGGATAAGATATATCTGAATGATATGACATGGGAAAGACATGAATGTTCATAACAAACAACTATATGATGCATGTACTAACTTGTTTGTACCAAAAAATTTATGTCATAGAGATCTAGATTAAATAACATGTTATTAAAGTCCTAGTTAAAGGATATGTTTTCCACTGCACCTACATTTTTATCTATGATCTGATAACCAAACTCAAGGCCCCATTAAAATCATTTATCTTACTTCCAAAACCATTCATCACATTATTGATAATTCCATAATCTATACCTAGGACTCGACCACTCTAATATCACTCTAAAATAACCCATACCACAAGGTCTCAATTTGATTGATAGTATGCCAAGTGTGACACCCCAAGAGAGCCTTAAATTTTAAATAGGCTTGTGACTGACATATAGTAGGAAAATCACATGATAGTGGAGGCCTTACCATATATAAACTTTTAATAGACACATATCTCCAATGCATAAATAACCTGCAACACCAAGATCATATATATAAACAATTAAATTGTATAAAATTCATGAATAAGATACTATATGGTAAGTATATATCTACACAAGAAAAACAACATAATAATAGTACACCAAATAATGTCTCCAAACTTGATAAATAAGGAACATAGGATAGCTCATCCTTGCTATAATGACTTCATTATCAGTTTCTGACTGCAATGATCACTGCCACCAATATTATCACCATTATCCTTTAGGAAACACTATATTCCACTAATATCCATTAATAACCATTAAGAATTAGATCCAAAAAAGTCTCACCAACTCTGCATCTACTAAAAACTTCGTACAAACTATTCATTATCTATAAAGAAACAACATGTTTGGGTAAAAATATCATGTAGGGGTGAGTATAAACATACTCAATATAATTTTATCCTTGTAAAGTAATGAAATTGAATTTATAATATGTGGTGAATTGCAGTAATAAAAATGAATAAAAATTTTCATCCCAATCAACTATCCAATTGATCTAAAGTCACAAATTTTGACCAAATTAGAATAAAAAATATAAATGTATAGTGTAAAATAAAATCAATTGGAAGTTTAAACTTAACTAATACAAATATATACTAATTCATAATATAAATAATTAAAACAATTCATGGAGTTTCATATTACAATCTGAATACCACTAAAAGGATATTATTACCAAGCTAGTTCAAGTTTGGGGAACTCTTCACTTTTACCCAAGATATTAATAGATATATAAACATAATCCTATATATCAAAACTTCATACCCATGATATCTTTAAAATAGTATTAAAAGGGTAAAATTCCCCATTAGAAACCTCTTCAATGCCCACGGTTATCTTCAAAAATCTCTACACTCAATTATCTCTTTGGAAAAATGTAAAACATAAATCTATATCCCTTAGAATCATCAAACTCGATATTTAGAAACAGTATTATATTCCAACATTGAAATATATTCAATAACCATTGATCAAAATTAAAATGATTACAACAATAAAAACAAATACCTTTTTTAAAGTAACCTAAAAAATTATAAGTTATTACAAAATATATATATATATATATAATAATATGTTCACTATCAATGAGGTTTTTAAATAAAAACAACTAAATCACTTTTACATGTGTCCTTTTTTTAGAATAAGTGGTATGAATTTATTTATGAAGTTTTAACAAACTCTAATGGTATTACTCTACATTCCTTGGGTTTTGTTGTGAGAACATTTGAAGATTTTTCATCTATTGATGAATGTATTTATATCATATAATTAATTTAACAACATTCCATCAAAACATTCCACCTTACACTAGATTTAGTTCATCACAACTTCATGGTTCACTAAAAATTAAGTTGTTCTATTTAGTTCTCTAGAAATTAACTAATCTTAAGTCACGTATTCATAATAAAAGGATAAGAACACGTTAAGTTAGCATGGTAGATAAAGGAGTTCATTATGATTCATCAAAAAAGGGTCTATAAGATGTTAACAATCCCCCCCCAATAATCTATCCATTTTTTATAATTAAAACACATGAATAACAAAAAAATAGTCTACCAAAAAATCTCTATAAAATAATTCAAATAAATCGAAGTAATGAAAATAACTCCTTGTATGTTCTATGAAAATTACTATCTGTTGGGATGTTGTATCATCAGTTAAACATATAAAATATGTTTCTCCCCCTTTGGGTTTCAATAAGAAAACTACACATCTCTTTACCTAAAACAATCAAAACAAAACTTTCTTCCAATGTTTTTTTTTCAATTTTCACCCTCCTTGGAATAATAAAAAAGAATGACATGAAGAAGAGTCATAATAATATTTAATATGGGAGTTAAAATAGTTAGGAAAAAAATTTCTATAATTTATATAAAATATAATTTCCCCTTATGATTTAAAAAGAATATGTAAGAGTAATATCTGATTGAGTATAAATATTATATCTTGTTAATTATAAATATTCTGAAATTTCAACCCATAAATAAAATATCATTATACAATACTTTTATCTCCATTTTTTTATTATTTAGAGAAATAAAAGATAAGTATAATAATTATAAGGAGTTGAGTAAAATAAAATTTTAGAAGTTAAATTTTGATACCAATGGATGGTCTTTTTCTGATGAAGATGATTCCATAAATCTTATTGATTTTTTTTTTCTTATCTTCCAGAGAAACTTTTGAAATATATGAGTCTATGTATGAGTTTTAGTAAAAGAACCTCACTATTTTTAATGAATTAGTAAGAATAAGTTATCTATAATCATCAAAGGAAAAAATATACATAGAGGATTCAGTATGTATAAAATTTTATATATAATATATTAATATATGATGAATTTTTCAAACATAAGAACATTTTAAAATATTCATAATATTAAATTCATATCAAATTAAGTATGAATAAAAGTAAAAAAACAATTATTCGTAATATTAAAATAATAGTTCATAAGAGTAGTTCAAAAATTTAGATGAGTAACCTCATCAAATCATAAGAGTAAAGAAATATAATTTGAAGGAGATAATTAATCAGAACATAAAATATTCATTCATAATATTTTTATATTTATGATATTTATATGAAATAAAGAAAAAAAATTATTAAGACTTATAATTAATAGAGGGAGACTTCATGAATAAACTTATAAAAAAAAATTCAATAAGAAAGTGTCACTTTCTAGGAGATGATTATTGTCTAATTGAATTTTCAAGGGTAACTTCTGTTAGACATAATTTTGATGAATAGTCAAAGGATTTAACTCATAATTTCAAATCATGTTCTTAGAAGTTATGAAATTATTATTTAAAAAGTAATCAAAATTCTATATATGTTGAGAATACCTTCCCCTTTTTGAGGATTTTTTTAATGTTAGGAGATGATAAATCAAAAAGAGAAAGGTGGTCACATAATACTGATCAGGACTAACATTTTTTAAATTTATTAAAATCTACTATAATTTAGAGTCTTTATGAAATTATCATCAATATTATCATGTTTTTCTGATAAACTAAAGAATTATATCCCATATTTCTATGTGATCTCTAAGGAAGCGGTTTCTTATATCTATGTATTTAGAATGTGTGTGATGTATTTGGTCTATATACAACTATATAAAACATATTCTATCACATAGAATCATAGTTTGAGTGAAACTCAAACCAAAATCTTTGAGAATATTCTGCATCCACAACAATTAAGCATAACAACTTCTAACTTCTATATATTTAGCTTTATAAATGGAAAGTGTAATTGAATGTTATTTCTTAATGGAACATTAAACTAAAACTTTACTCATAAAGTTATAAGTTCAAAAATTTCTCTTTGTTCCATTATATAACCACCTAATTCAGCATCATAATAACTTTTCAAATACAAACTCAAATCTAAAAGAATAAAATAAGCCATGTTTTCAAGTTCCTTTAAGGTAGAGAAAGATCTTCTTAAATACATTAATATGGGATTCCTTTGAATTAAATTGTAACCTTGTACACAATAATATAAAGAGAATGATGAATAATATACTAGAAAATAGTTAAAGTAGACTTTGGATCATCCCTATAAATATTGTTTGATCAATGGGTTTGCTAGATTCATCAAATTTATGTTTATATGAGGTACCTATTAAAGAACTAATACTTGAATAATTATAAAAAACAAAATGACTAAGTAAATATTTAATATACTTAGATTGAGTTAAGATGGTTTCTTATAGTTTCTTATTTATTTATAATATGATAATGTAACATACTAATGTTTTATGAAATATCTATCTTTACAAAATTTAATTTCTTTGGTAGCTTGTATTCATGCAACATCATGATTAAAAGAACAACTCAATATTATTATTTAAATGTAATCATTATAACCTAGCCATTATAATGGAGGGTATGATAAGGATTTAATGAATTATGATAATTTGGTTTAAAAATGTCTATATAATGAATTCTTTGGTGACCAATTAATTATAAATGATAATAAAACTCTTTTTAAAATAAAAGGAAATATTTTTATGAAAAAACTATTTAAATGTGCACAAAGGTGTTTTATACCAATATCATAAAAAATCACACTTATTGGTGTATATAAATTAAATTTGTATATAATATATTCAATAAAAATTTTAACATTCATCTTATGTGTTTTCTAGACATGACATAAAAATAAATATAATTTTTTCAAATACAAAACTGTGTTCTTCTAAAGGCATTTTTTTGCACTTTAATGGCACACTTGTTTTAAATCTAAATTTAAAAATTTTTATAATTTTTATTTTAAAAAATTAAGTTCATTTTTTAAATCATAATATAAAAATTATCTTAGTGTTAATTTTTTTTATTTTTTCTAATAAGTTTCATTTTTTAATAAAGAAAAATACTAATTGGAAACTGTATTTTATTTTTTATGTTTTTAAAAGGTAAATTTTTGTCTTGAATCGGTTTTAAATTTTAATTTGTAAAATTTTATTTAAAATAATTCCATAATTCTTTTTAAAACTGATATAATAGTTGAATATTATATGAAAACACTTTATATTTTATAATGACTTTTTTTCTGAAAACGGTTTTTATTTCATTTTTCCAAATTTAAATATAATTTAAATTCAAAAAATTATATATTTTGAATTTTGAAAAATTAATTCCATATTTATAATCATTATGTTCATATTTTTTAAATATACCCTTTTTATTATTTATCAATATGAATAGTAACCTTGGAAACTTTTTGTTACCACGGTTATAGGTAAATTAGGTAATTAAAGGAAACAAATAATATGATAAGGACTATAAATTTACAATAAAGTTTTCCCAAATATTATTGGATGAATTTAATTCAACCCTTAACAACTAATATTCTAAATTTAATCATTTAATGGATACTTATACATTAAAATGATATATATTATTAAAATCAAAGAAAACGAAAAAATGTCACACTCTTATTTGTAATAAAATGAATATTTTTAATATAGAAATAGTAGAAGGTATGATAAACTTTAAATATTATTTCAAAATATAAATATTTATAGAAATCATGGAAATTTATTTAAAATTTTTATGGACAAAATAATTACCTTAAATGTTAACACAATACTGATGCAGTAATTATTTTTTTAATGGGAATATCAAATAAATATTATTAAAAATATTAAAAGAAATGTAATTTGAATTAATTAAGGTGCTCCATGAATTTTCTAGATTCATATGACTTATTATGGGTTTATTAAATAATTATTTTCTAATTTATCATGTTTTAGTGATATTGTTAAAAGTAAAAGTAATGAATAGTATTAAAATTGACAATAATGATATTTTATAGGATTAATATTTTATTAAATTATTTTAATATCATAAAAATATAAAAAATACAAATTAATTATTATATGATATAAAATTTCATAAATTTGACATTTATTGTCCTATGGGACAATATAATCACGCAATTGTAACCTTTTAATATTAAAAAATTGTTACCACGAATAAAATTAAAAGAGGTTAATTAAGGATTAATCAAATTGATAAGGTTTAAAATAAAACCAAATCAGGTATGAATTTTATTGTTTAATGATATTACAACCCTATATTATATTATCTTCGAATTCATTGCCATTTTGTGGTATTTGGATGAAAAATTAATTTATTATAATTTAATCTTTTGAGAAGTTACTAAAAGCACCCCTCTCCTCTCTTATAAATACTACCCTTTATAACCCCTTCTCCACACACCTTACAAGCCTTTAATACTTACAAATTTCGAAAAATGACTCTCCTACACACTATCCCCACTTCAATGTGCTTTTTTTATCACCAAAATACCAATTCTAATCTCCAAATGTGATCCTTGAAGGAGGTGATATTCAAGAGGTAACATTCTCAACCCACCTCTCTTAAATTCATTTTTTCTTCTACCTTCTCCTCACATCCTTTATCCAAATAATAATAATAAATCCAGTATCATTTATATACTAGAATTTTATATTTATAATGAAATATATTCTATTCACCCATTTTCTCATCTCCTCTTATTCAATGAAAGGAAACCATTATCCAAATTATGGTGACTAATCGTCTTTAAGGATAATGAATTTTCATTTTTCATTACTTCCTTCAAGGATGGTAATAAAACTATTATTATGGTTAAATAAGTTTTTAATATTTATATTATAACTTGTTTCATGTTCTGTAACTAGTATAAATAAATAGTATTAAATAATAAAACAAAACTAGTTCATGATGTTCGAAAACCTACCATAATAAACTAAACATTTATCATTAATGTTTTATCATATAAATCATCCTCGTGTGAGAAAAAAATGATATAAGGAACTATTTAAACTTATTTGAGTTCATGAATACCATTTCATTTCACTTATGGAGTTTTATTCTCATTCTACTTGAACTTCTATAATTATACACAAGTTAACGAATCATGAAACCATGAAACAAACACTCCTAGAATGATGAAATTGATCTTTATAACTCATCAAAATGGTAATAAATGAACTTAATAAAATTATAATAAATAAAATTAATGTGTAATAGGTTATTAATTAAAAAATTAATGAATATAATTTTATTATCCCTGATATTATGTACAAGTTCATAACACTTTCATATGTAAGGTAAGGGATCTCTTCAAACCTCCATATTTTCCTTCAGGTTGTGATTTCTCTCTCTTTACATCAATTTATCACTTCATTATTTTTAAATTAATCTCATTAATTATGTGTATATGTACCAAAAATATGTATATATCTCAATTTATCTTTATTTTATTGGTAAAACCTGTTTTATAAGGTTCCCTTCTCAATTCCTCTCGATTAGAAACCCCAATTAAAGGGAAATTATCTTTTTCTTACCCATTTTCAAGTAAACTTTTTAAACTATTTTAAGCCTCAAATATTTTTCAAGAATTATAAAATTTATCATGAAAATATATTTTATTTTATTTTTGGTTTTTTCCAAATAACAATACCTTTTATCCTCTCTAAAGACTCTTTAATATTTTCCCAAAAAATCATGTTAAAGTGAATCATTTATAAATTTTATGTGCCACTCTTTCTTCATGTATTCAATTCAGTTGAAAATAATTATTAATGATCTATTATTTTTTTATTTTATGACTATTTAGAATTTATTTAATCCCTTATTTCATTAATATCATTCTGATACACCCTTTGGTTATGGCTTAATGACATGATTACAGAACCCATTTATTTATATGAGTAACCCTTATGTTTATTCCTTATGTTTGATTATTTATGTTGAAAAAATATTGATTAAAATTTTATGATTGGTTCACCCAGATAGTTCTCTAATGAATTGGTTAATATTTAGTCTCTTGATAAATCATGTATGGGATTAGGAATTAATCATAATCCATTATGGGACTCTATATACCATGTAATAGAGTCTTGGTAGTTAGCATTGACTCATGTTTATTTCATGTTATATGTTGTTGTCACTTTCCTATATTTTCATGAACATTATATTTAATGTTCTATATTTAATTATTCATTTTGTTTATTCATGATCCATTACTTTTATTTTATAATATTATGAATTCAAACTCATGAGATATGCTTTATTTCCATGTTTATTCCCTTGCTGGTCTTTTTAGCTCATCCCTTTTGTCCATGTATTCCTAGGATATCCTATGTAGATATAATATATCAAAGGGAGTTAGGAGATCATTATAGAGATTAAATAAACATTATTTTTATTTTATTTTCATGTTTTCTAATTATGTAATTATTCCTCTAATGATACTAGAGTTTTTTAGCCTTGGTTTGTACTGTATGGATAAATTTTCTTAAAAATATTACAATAATATGTATAAAATGATAGGGTTTCTATAGTTGGTATCATAGAACAGTATAGTTATTTTAGGGGGATTAGTACTAGAAAACATTATTAATAACCCTAGGGATAATTATATCACCATGGATAAACTATATTGAAACCTTAGAAATCATAAGTTATGTTATACTTTTCATCTATAAGTTTATCCTTCCATGTTCATTATTTCATTTTTAATTCTTATTAGCTAAGTATTAGAGCACCCTAATATTATTTTTCTTTTCTATTTAAAGGATTTAAATAGGGTAAATCATTCCAAAAACTAATGTGATAGGTAATGTGAAAATTTACCTAATGATATTCCAAACCTAATGGAAATGGGAGCTCAGAATGTCATAACAATACAAGATTAACTTTCTCAAGATATGAATAATAACTTGAATCATGTATAATTCCATCCTTCCCCTTAGAAAGATAAATTTGTTGTCAAATTGTTTATATGATATAGACCTCTTATATTTATTGGATCTTTTAATCCCATAATTGTGGAACAATGGATTAACTCCATGGAGAAATTTTCTTAAATCAACTAATGCTCAGAAGAAAAAGAATTCATTCTAGAGGTATATCATTTTGATGGGGAAGCTAAAAAGTGGTAGAAACTGATATAGAACATGAATAATAAATAGTAAATTGATTCCATTTAATTTTAATCATTAAAGAAAATATTTTTTAATAAATATTTTCTCTGAACTATTCATCTTAATATAGAGAGGGAGTTCCTTAGTTTGAAGTGAAATGAAGATGAGTCTATTAGATAATATAAGGAAAACATCATAAGAATTTCTCATTATTCATTCATATTAATAATTAGTACTAAAATTAAGGTGGATTTATTCTTTAGTGGTTTAAAATAGAGTTTATAAAAATCCATATAAATTCAGGAATTTGATAGTTATGAAGAGATTGTTAGTTGTGCCCTTAATGTTGAGATGTAGATCGGTGATTCTATATTGTCTCAAGGGACTAGAGATTATAAATTTAAGATATAATTCTCTTCAAGAGATCCAACATAAAAAATATCATGGAGGAATGAAAACCAAACATCCCACTTAGCAAAAGTGTGGGAAGAAGAATTATGGAAATTAACTAAGAGGAACCAAAGGTTAGTTAAGTGTGTAAAAGAGGGGAACTAAGATAATAAATGCCAAAGTGAAATGAAGAAATAAATTTATATGAAAGTGTAAAAGAAAGTTAAAATGAATATTATACCTACTATTTAGTGCATTAAATACAAGAAACTCAGATATTATGCAATCTAATGCCCTAATCCAAGGGTTGTCGGAGAAAATCAATGACAACAACCTCCAAGGAAGAAGGGAAGGGTGTATTATATCACTACTACTGAGGTTGAGCCTGATAATTATGTGGATAAAGGTATTATAGTTATTTATTCAATAATATAAAACTTATTATTTGATTCTATTTCTACACATTAGTTTATATCTTTCAATTTTAGTAGAATTATTCAAACAGCACCTCAAAATATGAAGGTTGAGTTATCTATGAAAACATATAATGTAAAAATCATTGTATCTAAAGTATATAACTCCTCTTTGGTCAGTATTTCTAGATTAAATATTCCATAAAATCTCATCTTACTTAATTTGGTGGAGTTTGATGCTATATTGGGCATTAATTGGATATCCTTATACAAATCCAATATTAACTGTCGGGAGAGGGAGATCACTCTTCACATACTAGGGCATCCTTAAATTATGTAAAAATGTAAGGAGGAGTATCAATCTCTTTCAGAATCTTCAACTAAAATTTGTATATTATTTCCTTATGATAAATCATATCAATCTCAAATGATTGAGACAAATGAGAGGATCGTGCTTTAAGACATGCCCATTATTTTAGACTACACTAATATGTTTCTTGAAGAATTTTTTGGTCTCCTTCCTAACTGAGAGGTTGAGTTCTCAATTGAACGTATACCTATTTATTTCCTATATCAAAGACACCATATATAATTTCCACTATTTATTTTTAATAATTAAAGAAGAAACTACAAGAGAATCAGGAAAAGGGTTTCATACGCCTCAGTGCTTCACCATGGGGTGCACTGGTCCTCTTTATCAAGAAGAAGGATGGATCAATGTGGTTATTTCTTGATTATAATGAACTCAACAAAATCCCAAAAAAAGGAAAGTATCACCTTCCTCAGATAGTTAAGTTTATTTATCAACTATGTAGGGACAAGTATTTCTCTAAGTTAGACCTTTGGTCAGGATATCGCGAATAAAAGGTGAAGAAGGAAGATATTCCTAAAAAAATATTTTAAATGAGGTATGGAAGCTATGAATTCATATTGATTCCTTCAGGAATCACTAATAATCTATAAATCTTAATGTAATTAAGGAATAGATTCTTTATAAATTACCTTGACAACTTTTTTGTTGTCTTTATTGATGATATTCTGATATATTTCAAAAGTAAGGAGGAGCATGAGGATAATTTGAATACTGTGATAAAGATCATGTGAAGGGAAAAATTATATGAAAAGTACAATAAAATATGAGTCATGGATGGAGGAAGTATCATTATTGGGATATTTTATCACCATAAAATGTATATCTATGGAGCCTTCTCAGACAAAGGTAATTAAGGAGTGAACTAGACCTGCATCTCTAAGGAGATCCATAGTTTCCTTGGTATAGATAGGTATTACCGGTGATTTTTGAAGAACTTTTTATGATTTTAGAACCCACTAACCCAGTTTAATCAAAAGGGAGTAAATTATTTCTAGACTATTTAATCTGAAAATTGATTCAAAGAGTTGAAAAACAGGCTTATCACTGCACCAATACTTACACTACCGAAAAGTGGGGACCACTTTGTGCTATAAAATGATTCTTTAAAGAAGGGGTTAGGATTTGTACTAATTAAAAATGATAAATTCATAGCCTACACCTCAAGGAAACTAAATGTTCAGAAGAAAAACTATCCCATGCATGATATAGAGTTGGTGTTTGTGATATTCATATTTAAAATCAAGTGGCATTATCTCTATGAGGAGAAGTGTGAGATATATATTGATCATAAGAGCCTAAAAAATATATTCACCTAGAAGGATCTTAAAATATGTCAAATAATATGTTTACATCTAATCAAGGACTATAATTGTACTTTTCACTACTATTATAGAAAGGCGAATATCGTAGTTGATGCACTTAGTAAAAAATAACATAATACTCTATCCATGATGTGGATTGAGAAATACCATATCTTCATGGATATTCAATGGATAGATTCTGAAATCATAATAGTAGGTAATAAATCATACCTTTCCCAAATTATTTTCCAACCATTTATCCAATATAAGATCAAGAAGGAACAAATGGATGATCTAGAACTACAAAACAAGGTGAATGCTAAAAAGGAAGGGAAGTCGCATGGGTTCCACATTGATGATTATGGTATGATTCGATATAGAAGAAGGCTTTTTGTGCCTTAATAACTTTATATAAAGAATTATCTATTGTAAAATTAAAATATCTCAACTTTCTATATCCATACTGAGAGTACCAAGATGTATCGTGACATTCGAGATCATTTCTAGTGGGATAACATGAAGAAGGATGTTTCATTTTATATATCATGGTGTTTGATATGTCATCAATTTAAAGTAGAATGGTATAATTCCAAATGTATGATTCAATAATTTCATATACTTACATGGAAATTTTAGAATATCACTATAGACTTTGTCACCAGTATCCTAAAGACATCCAAAGGAAATAATATGATATGGGTTGTGTAATGACCCAGAACTATATCAATGAAATTTCCCTTCTTATTTTTATTTCCTATAGTATAGATCATATAAAATCACTTATAGAACACAATACAAACCACATAATTGAATAATGAATAAAATAATAGGTATTTATATATGTTAGGGAACCTATACTGATGGAATAGTAACATGCCCTTAAGAATAGTAATTTTACCCTTATGAATAGTAAACCAACCAATAGAATAGTAACCTCACCAATAGAAGTATAAATAAAATTTAGCCATATTATAAATTAAATTATGATATAATCATATCATAGTGTATGTAAATTGATATTTTAAAAAATTAACATTTAAGTGTTTGTATTTTTGTAAGTCATAAGTATTTAGTTACAATTTTATAATTAAAAATTTATTTAAAAGAAAATTAATTTTCATAAAAATTATTCATAAATAAAAATTTTGTTTTCTTGTGATTTTAGGATACTTCAATGAGACCTTAGTTAATTTTTGAAAGGGTTATAAAATTAGTTATAAATTTAAAACTCTGTTTTTTTAGTAGATAATGATTTTAATTAAAAATTAAATTTACCATATTTATAAAATTATTTTCATAAAATGGAGTTATGTTTTTAATTCTATGTGTTGAAAAATGGTTTCGGTGAATTTTTTGGATTTTTCTGCAATACTTGAATTTTTAGTGAATAGTAAAATATAATAATTTATTGTATAAATATATTATAAGATGATAAACTATTCCTTGAGTCATGTATAATGTAATTAACCTTGTTCACATGAAATAATTACTATATTTAGTCATACTAATCAACACTATTTATTTCCTTGAGGAAAATAATAAAATAATGAATAAAATGAAGAGAAATCACCCCTCTTCTCCACTATAAATACCACCCCTCATCACCAGTTCTTATCACACCTATAAGCCATGAGTATTGTAAAATTTATATCCAAATACTCTTCCCTAGTATCTCCCCACATCCAATAGGTCTTGGTATTTCCAAAAATACCAAAACCCCTTCCCTTAAGGAGGTTCTCAAGGAGGATAACTCACGAGGTAAACCCTCTTCCTTATTCTTTTAATTTCATTTCAATTTATTCTATTTTCATATTCCCTACACATCTAATCTATCCAAATTATCATGATAACTCAATTTTCATCTATATACTATAATGATATCATGTTAATGGAATATTCTTACTAAAACTCATTTATCTCTCTCTTTTATTTTAAAAATAAAATCATCGTCCAAGAGGTGCTGATTCACAACCTTCGTAGACGGTGAACTTTTGATCTTTAATTTCTAACTCAAGGCTGGTAATGAAACTATTTTTATATTTAAAACATAATATAATATATCTATTATAACATTTATTATGTTTCTGAGGTAACATATTTAACAAATAGTAAACTATAAAACAAAATGAGTTTGTTATGATCAATAACTGTCGTAATAATGAAAATGATTATCACTAAATGTATTATCTAATTATTCATCTTTGTACTATATAAAAAAATGGTATATGTAACCATTTACAATTATTTATTTTCATTTAAATTAAATTCTTCATAATTATACCCATCCCACATGAACTTCCATACTCATATACAAGTATATTGATCGTGGAAACCAAGGAAACAAACGCTCCCGAGCGATAAAATTGTATCCTATAACTCATCAAAAAGGGAATAAAATAACTTAATAAAACTATAATAAATAAAATAAATGTAGTTAAAGTTATGAATTAAATAATTATTGTATTTAATTTTATTATCCAAGACATTAAGTTCAAGTTCATAACACATTCAGACATAAGGTAAGGGTTTTCTCCCTGAACCTCGTATTTCTTTCGGGTTAATCTTTTTTCTCCCTTTACCCAAATTAAATTCTTAATTATTATTATTTACTACTAATAAATTATGTTTTAATGTTCTATATATTTTTACCTATCAGAATCCTTCATTAATTTATGGGGAGTTATATGTTTTAAAAGGATATTTCTCAAACTCTTCCTGATAAACAAGACCGATTCAAGAGATCTTCTCGAATCCTTACCTATTTTCAATTTCACCATATAATCTATTTTAAGCCACAATTAATTTTATAAAATCACTCATTTTATTATGAAATAACTATATTAGTTCACTTCTGGTTTTATACAAGGATTTTTCCAAAAATAACTCTTCTTTGAAATGTAATAGTATTTCTCTCTAGTATTACTCGATGATTTTATAAGACTATTTCCATATATTTCAATACTCTTGTTTATTCTTATGTCTAATTGTGATTAATATTTTATGATATAGTCTACCATATTTTATTGAATTTTTTAGGATTAGTTTGATTATGGATGTTCTATCTTAATACCATCCACCATATTACTTCAAATGGTTAGTGTTTATGTTTTCTGATTGGGGAATGTTATTTACATTTCATATGTTAGTTTCAATATAAATTTATATATTGAATATGTTTATCCCATGTCATATGAGTAATTCATTGTACATAGTAAGTCATGGGTGTGGCCCTCTATATCCCCCCTATGTATCAATAGGTCTCATGAGACAAATCAAATATTGACTTGGCCGAGGCCTTTCCCATTTTCAGATATGGTGTTGGCTGAGGCCTAAATCATTTTTAGTTGTCTTGGTCAAGGACTTAATGATTTGATTCAAATGTCTAGAATTATTCATTCCCTCATTATGAAACTAGTAATTAATATTCCATGTGATTTCTCTATTATTAGAATATCTATGGTTATGTTTTATTATGGCGCTATTTTATCATCTTATATTTCTACAATATTCTGCTCAAGATTATTTTTAAATGCTTGTATTTTTAGTTATTCACCATTCATAGTATTAATATTTTTGATATCTTTTGATGTATATCTTACCCTTACTGAGAATCTGAGCTCACCCTTTCTTATGTTTTATTTTTCCCTAGGTTGTAAAGAATTATATTATGAAGTAATTATGAGGATAATCTATAATCTTATTAGTGTTTCCAATATATTTACTATGTTGTATTTCATTTCAAGTTTTAATGATGATCTTATGTATGTATCCAGTTTTCCAATTCTACTAAACTATTCATTCTTTCTGGATATGACTTCCTTATTTATTATGATAATGTAATGAAGTAAGGAACTAGCTCTGAGTTACTAGGGTTTAATACTTACAGTTTGTATCGTATGAAGTTTAGTAGAAACCTTAAAAACTAGATATAGAAAATGTAGATTAGGGAACAAAACCCTAAGATATACTTTGAGGATAAGCATACAAGAACATCCTAGAATTTTTGTAAGGTATATATTATGTGTTTATTCCAATAAAATGCATCCCTATCTTAATACTACAAGTAGAGGTGGTTCTGAAACAAATGTATCTAGGTGTAACAACTACGAATAATGTGTTCTGGGCCTGACTTGGGTTAGTCTGGTACATTAAAACAGGTCTTACTGCACACCGGGTTCAACACTCCTGGGGGATATTCATAGATTAATTCATATTTTATTTACAAAAGATTATAAAGGATTTAAAAGTAAATATTTCCCCAAAGAAACCATGTTTATGATTATGATAATAAATATGTATATAATTTCAATTCATGTTAAGTATTTTTCTTGTATTGAGATTATACATTATGATTCATAACCTAATCTAGTGTATGCCATTATTTAGAAATGGTGCCTAGTGGAAGGAATGGAAACCGCATGAATGTGTATATCCCTTATAGGGATTTTCCTCCTATGAAAGATAATTATTTTGGTATTAGAGTTGTGACTGGTGATGATTGCAATTAACTGAACTGAGATACCCTCAAAATCGGTACTCAACCAATTCTTGTATATACTTGAATGTTGTTCCTAATCACTGTGGGCTAGCGACATGCACTCAGACATTGAACGACAAAGAGTATGGAACGATTTATTAAAACCTGAAAAACCACATGGAATATATATATAGAAAGAAAGAAATAGTGGAAGACTAAGGAATATAAATACCATAATAGTAAGAAAATAGTAGAAACAGACAACCAAAAAAATAGTTAAAAACTCCAAAAAGGACAAGTCTAACTGCAAAGGTCCCAAACCAAATATTTGTTCCAAATAAGGGCATAGAAAAACCCACACCATCTCATCGTCAACTACCCAACCAGCTGAAACGAACATCACCACATCCCTATGGTGCATTACCATTCCATGCACTAGAGGACAAACAAAGGTCTATGAACTACTGAATATGTTTGCAGGGTGTGCGCTAACATGCTCTGTAGGATCCCACCTAGGTGTTCCACAACAAGACTCTGTATAAAAAGTTATGTATGCTAATTTTAAGTAAAAACATGGAATGATAAAAATTAAAGTTGTTTTATAGAAAACATGTTAGACATTTCCCTTTTTCCATAGTTCTAAACCAAAGCAGTTATATCAATTTCAAAGCACATTTTCCATATAATTTTCTATAAGTATAAAATTAATATCAAGGCTAACTCAGAAATCCAAGAAAAAAAACATAAGCATAGGTATCATGACACCAAGGAATAGTAAAGGTCTAGGCCACTGACTACTCGTACCATAATAATCAAGTGCACAGTCTAGTTCCCAGAACAAGGGGCCTAGGAATCATAAGAATACCCCATGAGTAAATGCACCAAAAATTTCAATATCATCCCCCTAGAACAAAGGGCCTTGTAAATAGAGGAAATACCCAAGAAAAACCTCCTTGATAATCACAAAAAAATGTACGATGGCCTCAAGTTAAACCTTCCACCTAAGTACCCAAGGTAACCCATGTGATATTTTTCACAATTCATTTCAATGCTTTGAAACCCATTTCAAATCTCATTTCAATGCTTTAAAAATACCCATTTTCATTCCATTTATCAATAACTAGGGAAAAATATTTTTCATTGAAAACTCTTCTCAACTCACACAAAACAATCATGCCAATATTTCATTCTGAAATATTTTTTAAAGAAAAAAACAAGATCCACTATCATAAGCTATAGATTTAACCACCTACCTTAAAACATGAGTCACTCATGTCCTTAATGGAATCCAAAATAAATGAAACCCAAAAACATAAAAGAAGGCCCTAGATTAAAATCCCAACATCTTAGGTTTGATCCAATTTAGAAAACATGGGGTTATTGGTAAAGGAAAACACCACATACATCAAGAACACATGTCTATCGCACCACAACTAACCAAGAAACAAAATCAAGAACAAGATCTCATAACAGATCTATAAAAAGACCAAAATAAATATACAACATAGATCAATGGATCTTCTATCTAAATACTAGGGCACTACCGTGATCACTTGTAATGAAGAAGTGGGAATATCACTTACCTAGAGAGACACACCGCAACTAAAACAGAGATCAGACGTCGAACGGATTGATCTAAAAGGAATGGTGTCTTTGAAAAATTCCTAGGAGAGACCCTGGTTCAAGGATAAAGGATTTTGGAAGTAAATAATAAATAAAAACTTCCAAGCGTGTGTTTTAAAATTGGATGCAATCCATTTCCTGACGTGTAATATGGTTACATGCTATGAAATCCACGATGTACAAGTACACTGAAAAGTCCATCACCTTGGATTGAAATCCATTATTTAAAGAATTAAAGACTTGAAACCACTCTTCATTACATGTAAAAGTTCATAGTGTAAATCCCCTTTATGGATTTTACCCAGCAACAGTTATACAGAATGTAACCCCATTACATAGTATGAAATCCTTCTATGTCCTATAGAAAAATATGGTTAAAGTTGAATATACAAAAAATATCTAACTTCACCATTATAGGTATCCTCACAATATCAAGGGAGGATAAAACCATGATGTGTTTAAGGGAATACATAAAAAATGATAATAGGATGTTAAAAAATCCCCACCATAAAGACTTTTTGTCCTCCGGAAGTCATCTGAAAGATGTAAACCATGGAAAAAGATGAGGCCACTGCTCCTTCATCAATGATTCACATTCACAAGTCTCATGAGAAAATAATCCTTGTTTCAAAAGAAATTTGACCAACATAATCAACATACCATGAAAGACTTCCACTTGAGAGTCAACGATCTCAATTGGTTTCTCTAAAATACAAACATCTGGCTCTAACTCAATTTCTTCCCAACTCAAAACATGAGTAGGATCACTCTAGTATTTCCTAAGTTGAGACATGTAAAAAAAAGAATGAAAACATGCCAAATTAACTGACAAATCTAACCAATAAAAAACTTCCTAAGCTTCTTAGTTAGCTCAAATAGTCCAACATATATTAGAGCCAACATTACCTAATTTACAATTCGATGGAGACCCAACTGAGTAGAAACTTTCAAGAAAACAAATCCACCTATGAAAAAATCCAAAGGTCAAAATTGTCGATCCACATATGATTTTTTTCAACTCTAGGTTGCAACTAGACACCTATGTATATCTTGAATCTTCAAAGATGTTTCTTGAACCAAACCTGCTCCAACAAAAGATATGTTTCCCACCTTATCCCAACAAAGAGGTGGTCTACACGAAAGACCATAAAATGCGTCGAAAGGGATCAATTATAATTAATGATTGATAACATTTGTATAAAAAACTCAACCAGTCAAAGATGGCTATCTCAGGATCCTCCGAAATCCAAGAAACTAGTGCAGCCCATATCCTCCAGGATTTGAATCACACGCTCCGTCTAACTCTCTGTATGTGGATGATAAATTGTTCTCAACTTGAACTGAGTTCCCATTGCCTCTTGAAGAATCCTCCATAACCTTTAATTAAATATAGGATCCCTATCTAAAATAATGAATGAAGGAATCCTGTATATCCTCACAATCTTATGCACATACTGCTTACCCAGTTCTTCAACCTTAGTGATGTCTTTGATCAGAATGAAATGAGTAGACTTTGTCAACCAATCAACAACCACCTAGATAGAATTCCTCCCTTAGGGATTCCATGGTAATCAAACAAAAAATCCATAGATACCTTCTCCCATTTCCAAACCAGCACTATAATATGCTGAAGTAAACTAGAGGGTTTCAACTACTTTGCCTTTATCTATTGGCAGGTGTAACAATAAGACACAAATTCTGTGTTGTCACACTTTATACCCGACCACCATAATCTTTACCTCATTTCATAATACATCTTCGTAGTTCTTGGATAAATGTCCCACAAAGTTTTATGACAATTAAACAAGACTAAACTCCTCATAGATATTGGGACGTCAATCCTTTTCCCAAAGTAGAGTATACCTTCTAAAGAAAGAGACCAGCCAGAAACATTCTCCCTGTCATAATGGTTCTATAGAGTCTTATAAAACTCATCATCATAGTTCTGACTCCAAAAAATAGACTCTAGGAGAGATGGTGATAACTGAAAACTAGTCAGAACCATACCCGAAACATCCTCCTAGGCATCTAGATGCAACTGAGCATAAATCCCTATATGGTTCCACTCTTCCTTCAATTCCAGAATAGCCTGTGATGATACACTCCTACTAAGAGTGTCTGCAACAAAATTTCCCTTCCCTGAGGTGTAGGTGACATCGAAGTCAAAATTCTCTAGGTTTTATACCCAGCATCTCAATCTAAGATTCAATTACTTCTAATAAAATATATAACTCATACTCTTATGATCAAAGAAGAATGTGAACTTTTCCTCCAAAGAGACAGTGCTACCAACATTTGAGTGAATGTATGAATGTGACAAGCTCTAAATCATGAGTGGGGTAGTTATTCTCATTTGGTAAAAGATGAAAAGAGATATAATCCACCACATGGTCATCCTGCATAGTAATGCATCCCAAACCAACACCCAAAGCATAGAAAAACACCACATAACCCTTATCGGGATCAGGTAAGATTAGAATAGGATTCGATGTCAGAAGTCGTTTCAGTTCATTAAAAGAATATTGACACTTCACATCCCATGTGAATTTCACCAATTTCATAGTAAGAGATATTAAATGTGACTCCAGCTTAGATTAATCCTTAACAAACCATCAGTATAATCTATAAATACCATGGAAGCTCTGAATTTCAAAGGCGTTCTGTGGTTCCTTCCATGGCATAACATCCTTCACCTTCTCAAGATCAACTGATAATCCATGTTTAGAAATCATGTTCCTAAATAAATTCACATCTTGAATATAGAAACTATATTTATAAATCTTTCCATACAAAGGGTGACTTATCTTAATTTCTAGAAGCAAACTCAAATGGTGCTCGTGTTCATGCTCGTATTTTGAATAAACTAGAATATCATCCACGAACACTACCAAAAACATATCAAGATATTTTATGAATATCTAATTCATAAAATCCATAAAAACTACAGGGGAATTAGTTATAAAAAATAATTAACAAGATATTTATATTGTCCACACCTACTTCTGATGGTCATCTTTGGTATATCAGACTCTTGAACTCTTAGCTAATGATAACCTGACTGAAGATCACTCTTTGAAAACCAATTTTCCCCCTTAAAATGATCAAATAGATCATCCACGTGAGGTAAAAGATATTTATTCTTAACCATTACCCATTTTTACTTATGATAGTCCACACACAACTGAATTGAACCATCCACTTTCTTGGAAAAGAGTATAATGTATTCCCAATGAGAAAAACTATGGAGAAAAAACCTCCCTCAAACAAGTCATCCAATTAAATATTGATCTCTTTCATCTCCACTAGTGCCACATGATAAATGTAATCAATATCGGATTCATTCATGGCATCAGGGCATTCATAAAATCAGCCTATATCTCTTGAGGAAGATCAAATAAGTTGTTTGTAAAGACATTGGGATAGTCTTGAACAACAACAGGAAGATCAACGATCAGAGAGACATCATTGGGCTTAAACACAATAGTAGATAGAAAACATATGATATCTATGTGGGAAAGATTTACACAACTTGATCTTGGATCCCCCCCCCCTGAAACACACAAGAGATCTCATCGGAATAATGAAATAAGACATGATTATGATAACAATCAAATTCAGCTTGATGAGTGATAAGCCAATCCATATTGTTGATGATTTCAAACAGATCCAGATCAAGAATGAGAAAATCGTAGACCAACTCTATATCGGTTATCGTTAATGAACAAGGACACTGAAACTCATGCTCTCTCCTATTTCCAAGAGGTGTTGATAATTACATTTCAAAGGGAATAAGTTCCGTTGGATGTTCAATGATATCAAAAAAATGTAGATATAATTGAGTGGGAGGAACCAGTATCAAATAAAGAAATTTCTACTGAAGATTCAATAAGGATATTACCTCTCACTATTGTCAGACATGTATCAACTTCCACTGGACACTCATCTAGTGTGTGAAAAATGCTTCACTCTTGAGGATTGTGGTTAGATCCCTATAGTCTTTGAAGCTTCTGAATTCACTTCAGTAGCCTTTGGAGCTGATGAACACTGACCATGATGAGTTATAGTCCCAAATAACCTGAAGGCCTTCACTTTATTTATTTATGTTTGATAACCCCCCTTTCAAGGGATGATGGGGAACCCTTATAATTCCCATAGGCTTAGAGATAATGAGGTGTAGTCATAGCCTGACAGAAGCACTATAAGTGCCCAACGTGTCCTCAACTGTTTCACTAATTCATAGGAATAAGACAAGAACTTCTTGTGTGTCTACCTTTTCCACACTGATAGAAAGTCATAGGAACATTTACATATACAATGGATAGTGTAGAGGAGGCTCACTGTTGAGACCCACCTCCAATACTCCGTTGATGATCTTTCCACTTCCTCTTCTTCCCATGTGTTCCACTAAAGCTTCCACCTGATGGAAGAGAAGAGGTTTAAAATCTAACCTTTCCTGCCATATTCATCTCTTCTATCATATCTTTTTCCACAAACACTGTGTAGGTATAATGTTTCAACATGAACACATGTGATATGATATCTGGTAACAAACCCTACAGGTACTTCTAAGCCTTCAGCTGGTCATTCCTCACTACGTCCAATGTAAACCAGATAACCAAAGAAAAATGATTTAAGTATGATGACACCAAATTCTCTTACTATTGTAAATATAGGAACTCCATATACTTTTCCATCATCAGCGACTCTAGAAAAAACTACTGAAGGAATAGGGTTTTGAAACCCTTCCAATCCAAGTCCACGTGTCTGTCTGCTTGGACCATAGAATCCCACCATCTCTTATTGAAACCTTTGAGACTGGATGTTTTTCACTTTACCCAGATATTATCAGGTGTCTCCAGAAAGTTAAATATTTGATCAATCTTGTCCATTCAGCCACCCACCTCTTGAGGTTTACTAATCCCTTTAATGGATAGTGGCTTCTTACACAAAAATTATCGTGATTGATCTCTCTCTCCTCTAGCTCCTAGTTGTACCTAAACCATTGCGTAATAAAATCATGGTACATACTGATCAATAACATGAACTAAATGTATGATAGTCTCGATAATATTATGACTTATCGGAGAATTCCCTTGAGGATCATCAGCTGCACCTTCTTGAGGAACCCATGGAATACATCTCGGAGGCATATTGTTGCACACCAAAACATAAGAAAGATCATACATAGAACAAATCATAGCTCAAACTAGAAACCCAATAAGAAAAAACTGTAATTTAAAAATAAAAATCCAACACTAGAGACACACATCCCAATATCCCATGGAAACTTGAGTCTCATTGCAACAAGATCTGTCCAGGAACTTATCACTACATACCTCTCAAGTCCAGAAAATCTTATCTCCAGTCTAACAGATTTCCCAAGAAATGTACTCTTGAGGAAAAACATACTATGATACCAAATTTTAACGAAATGATCCAGGATAGCCTCAAAACTGACACCCAACCCATTTTGTTACATACTCAAGGGGTGTTCTCGATCCCCACAGGCTGGCGACAAGCACCCGGGCATCAAACGACAATGCAGAGTGAATGATTTCTCCCAACATGAACAACCACATGGAATATATATATATATATGTGTGTCGGAAGAAAGAAAATTTGGAAGAATAAGGAAACAATATTCCATAATAGTAAGAAAATAGTGGAAACAGGCAATGATAAAAGTAGTCAAAAACTCCAAAGGACAAGCCCAACTGAAAACGAATAGAACCAAATAGATTCTCTAAATTATGGCATGGAAAAACTCCCAATATATCACCACCAAATACCCAACCAACTGACATGAACCTCATTGCCTCATTGTGGTGCCTTTCCTTTCCCTACACTGGAAGACAAACAAAGGTATATGCACCACCAAAGAGGTGTGTAGAGTGTGAGCTAATAGGCTCAGTAGGATCTCTCCCAAGTGTTTCACAACAATCCTCTATATAAAAATTTATTTATGCTCATTTTAAGTAAAAACATGGAATGATAAGTAGTAAAGTATTATTATAGAAAACATGGTAAAAATTTACCTTTTTTAATAGTTCTAAATAAAAGCAGGTAAATAAATTTCAAACCTCATTTTCCATATCATTCATCACAATCCTAAACATACTTATCAAGGATAACTCAAAAAATCCAAGCATTAAAAAATAGAATCGCATGTATCACAACACTAAGGAATACTATAGGTCTAGGCCGTAGACTACTTGTACCAAAATAATAAAGTTCACAAACTAGTTTCTAGAACAATAGGACTATGAAACAAAGGAATACCCCATGAGTAAACCCCCCAACAATGTTAATATCGGTCCTATAGAACAACAGGCCTAGGAAACAAAGGAAATTAGCAAGAAAAACCTCCTTAATAATCACAAAACAATGGATGATATCCTCAAGATAAACCTTCCACCTATGTTCCCAAGGTAACCCATGTTATATTTTTTACAATTCATTTTAACTCTTTGAAAACCATTTCAAAACCATTTCAAATATCATTTCAATACTTTGAAAATACCCATTCCTCATTCCATTTATCAATAATTAAGAAAAAACCTTTTTCATTGAAAACTCTTCTCAACACACACACAAAAAATCATTCCCATATTCAATTTTGAATTAGTTTATAAAGAAAAACAATAATATCTATTATCATAGGCAAGAGAGAAAACCACCTACCTCAAAACGTGTTTTTCATATACCGGTAATGGAATATAAAATCAACGAAACCCAAAAAATCAATGAAGGCCCTAGAATAGAATACCCACATCTTAGGATTGATCCAATTTAGAAAACATGGGGTGTGTGGAAAAGGAAAACATAAAATACCTCAAGAATGGATGTCTTTTTCACCACAACTAACTAAGAAACAGCCTCTAGAACAAGATCTCATAATGGATCTTGAATTAGAAAATAAGTAACATACAACTTAGATCAATGGATCTGATTTAAAAATTCAAGGGTGAAACAGTGATCACATGAAATGAAGAAGCGGTAAGATCACTTACCCAAAGAGACGTATTGTTACTGTAAAAGAGATCATACATCAAATGAATCAATCTGGAAGGAAAGGTTTCTTTGAAAAACTCGTAGGAGAGACCCTTGGTCAAGGACGAAGAAGTCTAGAAGGAAAGGACCAAGAAAAACTATCAAGAACTTGTTTTAAAATTAGACATAGGTCGTTTCATGATGTGTAATATGGCTACATGCTGTTAAATCCATTGTGTACAAGTATATTGAAAAATTAGTCATCTCAGATTAAAAATATGTTATTTAAAGAAGTCACGACGTGAAACCACTTTTCACGACATGTAAAATTTCACAGCTTGAATCCCTTTAACGGCTAGTACCCAGAAATAGTTAAACGTCATGTAACCTAGTTACATGGCATGAAATCCTTATGTGCCCTATTGAAAAATATGGTTAAAGTTGAAATTCCAACAAATCTCTAACTTCACCATTATAGGTATCCTCCCAATCTCAAAGAAACGGAAAACCATGATGAGGTTAAGGGTGTTCCTGAAAAAATTATGATGGGATGATACACTAAGAAACTTGTAACTATATTGGGACTTCTCAATCATGTTATGAACAATAACCTTACCCGTGTAGAGCATCCTGATCCACAACATGGCAGAAATATGTTAAACTACATTATGAGAGAACAACCTCTATCATTAAATGGGACAACTAACCAATTTATAGTGGAGCAGTGGATAAGTTCCTTGGAGAATATATTTCTTGCTTTGGGAAGTAATGAAAGGGAGAACATTATCATGGTAGTTTATCATCTCTATGGATATGTGAATAAGTGGTAGTAGTTAATTCAAAACAATGTAGGATGATGAAATCTAAAATATATAGTGGAATGATTTTAAGGAAATTTTCCTAGAAAAATATTTTCCTCGCAAATAGCTAGCAGGTATAGAGAGGTAATTATTGATTCTAATACACAAAGAGGAAGAAAATGTTTCCAAGTATGGAACCAACTTTACAAGATTATCAAGGTATAATTAAGACTACATATGTAATCCAATGAGAAAGGATTATTGATTATTTTATGGTTTAAAACCATTCTTCTAAAGGGAACTGGTCTCCTAAAATTTCTCATCATAAGAAGATATAGTCTCACATGCCATCAAGACAGAAAATAATTATCTAAGTGTTATGAATTTAATGTAATTCCAGAGAAAAAGAGGGTTTTCGAACACTATGGAAAAGGGAATAAGGAAAAGTGGAAGAAGGGAAGAATTTATTTTCCATCCTATGATAATTATGGGAAGAAAGACCCAGGTACATTCCTGAAAGGTATGGGTGTTTGTTAAAAGTGTGGAGGAAAAGAACACCAAGCCTGTGATTATAAGGGAAAGAAAGAATCTACCAATGTTCAATGCTATAATTTCAAATATATGGGACATTATGAAAATTATTGTCCTAATTTTCAAGGAAACACTATACAAAAAGTAAAAAGGTGTAAGGTCAGGCTTATGTGGTTACAACTACTAAGGTTAAAGTTCCTAATGATGTAGTGGAATGTACTTTATTCATTTACTAAAACATAGAAAATCCTTTATTTGATTTAGTATCATCTCATTCCTTTATATATTCCTAGTTTTCCAAAAAATATATACTTTTATCTTTTGATTTAATAAAGGAGTTGTCAGTTAAAACTCCTCAGGGGAGTATCATTGCAACAAAGTTGTCTCGGTCTGTCCCCTTTATGACACATAAATACGATTTATTTATTGACCTTATTATCATACCCATGATTTATTTTTGATATAATACTCGTTATTCATTTATGATGTTAAAATATATACAAGAGTAAGGAAGTTACAATTTTTAAGAATGATGTAGAATCCATTATCTTTAGAGAAGAAACCTCTCTAACTGATTCTTATCTAGATCCACCCCCAATATCTCTACCGAATGCAATTATTGGGTAATATGAGAATGAAATATCTCTAGGTGAGAAATGAAATATTTGAATTCATGATGTACATATTGTGAAAGAATATATCGATGTCTTTCTAGAGGATTTACCTGGACATCCTCCAGAGTAGGAAGTTGAGATCTCTATTGATTTAATTCTTGGTTCAAGACCTATATCAATGACTCATTATATAATGGCCATTGTGGAATTAGTAGAATTGAAGAAAAAACAAAAGTAATTTAGTGATAAAGGATTTATTCTCCCTAGTGTTTCTCCACAGGGAGCACCCTGTTCTATTTGTTAAGAAGAAAGATGGATCCATGAGGTTGTACATTGAATATAGATAAATCAATGAAATTAAAATAAAGTTCAAGTATCACCAGCCTCACATTGATGATTTATTTGATCAACTTCATAGATCTCAATACTTTTTGAAGATTTAACTTCAATTTGGAAATCATGAATTGCATGTGAGGAATGAAGATATTCCAAAGACAACATTTTGAACCAGTTATGGACATTACGAGTTTATAGTAATGTCATTTGGAATGACTAATGCATCCTCCATTTTCATGGATCTAATAAATAGAGTGTTCAAGTAATATCTTGATGACTTTGTTGTGGTATTTATTGATGATATATTGGTATAATCAAAAATATAAGAAGACCATGATAATCCCATGAAGATTATTCTGAAGACACTTGGAAGAAATTAATTATATGGGAAGTTTATCAAATGTGAATTTTGGATTCAATCAGATTCTTTTAATATCCATATTTTCTCAAATGATGGAATCTCAGTTGTTCCTTAAAAGATAAAGGTGGTTCATAAAATTCCAACACTGATGAACATAACTGAATTACGTACTTCTATTGGTTTAGCATGTTATCATCGGTGTTCTGTTCAGAACATTAGCCGATTAGCGAACATTTTAACCAAGATTACCCATAAAGGGTTTAAGTTCATATGGAAAAAATAATATGAATACTTTTTTGAATAATTGAAGAGGATATTAGTGGATACTATGATCCGGACTCTACCATTGGGAAATAACGTATTTTTGATTTATATTAATGTATCAAAGAAAGGACTTGGTTGTGTCCATATGCAGAATGATAGGGTTATTTCTTATGCATCAAGGTAGTTAAAAATTCATGAACAAAACTATCCAACTCATGATATTGAGTTAACAACTATAATATTTTCTATAAATATATGGATACACTCTCTCTATGGAAAAATATGTGAGATATAAATGGATCACAAGTGATTGAAATATATATTCTCGCAGAAAGAACTCAAAACGAGGAAAAGGTGATGGCTCAAGCCACTCAAGGATTAAGATTATTCAATACACTATCACCTAGGAAATGAAAATAAGTTATAATATTTTGTTAGTAGGAAGGATATTGGAGTTCTGAACTAAATGATTATTGATAAAAGTCTTGTGTACATGTATCTAGAAAAGATACAAGTGGTAATTATCGAGGAAGGTGAAACATCATTACTTTTTCAACTCATTTCCCAATAATATTTATTTGAAAGAATTAAAAGTTCTTAGTTTAATGATGAAAATATTAAAAATAAAATTACACCTTTTAATGATGGGATGTTTTCAGACTTCATGTTTGAGGATGGAATTCTGAAATTTTAGAGGGGGTTATGTGTTCCCTCTATACCCGAGCTAAAAAGGGAGTTTTTGGATGATTCTCATAGCTTGAATTTCTCTATACACCCTGGTAGAACTAATATGTAAAGGGATATGAAGGAATATTTTTTTGGGAAAATATAAACCAGGAAATTAATGTATTAAGATATTTAGTCAGTCAATAGGTGAATACAGAAAGACAACATCCTAGAGGTGTCATGCAACCCCTACATATTCCTACATGGAAATAGGATGACATCAATGTGGATTTTTTCACTTGATTACCAAAATCCCAGGAAATAATGATACAATATGGGTGATTATTGATCGACTTGCCAAATATACACATTTCCTCCCTATAAGGGAGGATTTTCCGCTGGAGAACCTTGAACGACTCTATATTAATGAAGTTGAAAGACTTCATGGAGCACCTCTGTAAATTTTTTCTGATCATGATCCAAGATTTAAATTGAAATTATGGAAAATACTCTATAAATTAATTGAATATTGAGCTCCATTTGAGAACTTATTATCACCCTCAAACTAACGGGAATTCATAAAGGACAACCTAATCTTTATAAGACTTTTTGAGATCATGCTCACTTGACTTTCAAGGTATGTGGGGTTGGTATTTAACTTTAGTGGAGTTTTCCTACAATAATATTATCCATTAATGTATTAAAATGGATCTATATAAATCATTGTATGGAAAGAGATTTCATACACTGGAATTTTGGGATAAATTTGGTGAAAGAAAGCCTATAAACCAAAAGCTTTAGGAGGAAACAATAGTGAAGGTAAAGACTATTCAAACCCATGAAAAAGTAGCTCAAAGAAGACAAAATAGATATGTCGATAATCAAAGGAATGATTTGTAATTTCAAATGGGAGATCACATATTCTTGAAATTATCTCTATATAAGGGAGTTATAAGATTTGGGAAGAAAGGGAAACTAAGCCCCAGGTACATTGGTCCTTTTGAAATTATGGAGAGATTTGGAGTTTTGTGTTATCATTTGGCTATGTCGCCCAGCCTTTATAATTTACACAATGTGTTACACTGCTTCTTATTAAGAAATTACATGCTAGACCCAACACATGTACTCACTTATGAAGGAATAGAATTGGATCCTGAGTTATCTCACTATAAAGAGCCTATCCAGATTCTGGACACTAAAGAACACGGTTTGAGGAATCTAATCACTTAGTTGGTAAAAGTGCATTGGAAAAATCATAAAATTGAAGAGGCGACATGGGAGACAAACGATATTATGATGAAGAACTACCCAGATTTTTTTGTGTGGTGAAAATCTGGAAATTTTGAGGATGAAATTTTGGTAGGAGGGGAGAAGGTAACGAATAAGAACTCTATCAATGAAATTTACCTTCTTATATTTATTTCATATATAATAAATCATATAAAAAATCTTATAGAACACAATAAAAACATAATAAATAAATAATGAATAAAATAAGATGTATTTCTAGAAGTTAAGGAACATATACTGATGAAATAGTAGCATGCCCTTAGGAATACTAATTTGACCTAGTAAACCAGTCAATAGTTAAGGGTTGGAATTTTTTCAAGTCATAAATTTTTAATTACAATATTATAATTAAAAACATTGATTTAAAAGAAAAATAATTTTCATAAAAAATATTCATAAATCAATATTTTTTTGTCTTATTATTTTAGGATATTTTTATGAGACCTTAGTTAATTTTTTAAAGGGTTATAAAATCAGTTATAAATTTAAAATTATATTTTTCGAGTAAATAATGATTTTAATTAAAAAATAAATTTATCATATTTAGAAAATTATTTTCATAAAATAGAGTTCATTTTTTGAAGTCTACGCATCGTAAAATGGTAAGGGTTATTCTTTGGGATTTTTCTAAGATACTTGAAATTTTAGTGAATAGTAAAATATGGTAATTTACAGTATAAATACATTATAAGATAAATACACTATTCCTTGACTCATGGATGATGTAAAAAACCTTGTTTCAAACTCACATGTACTTATTATTTTATTTATTCACAATAATCAACACTATTTTTTATCTTGAGAAAAATAATAAAATAATGAATAAAATAATGAGAAATCACCCCTCTTCTCCCATATAAATACAACCCCTCACCACCACTTCTCATCACACCTCTAAGACTTTATTCTTGTCAAAATTATGCCCAAATTATCTTCCCTAGTCTATCTCTACATATATTATCTCTTGTTCTTTCCAAAATACCAAAAACCATTCCCTTAAGAAGGTTCTCTAGAGGATAATTCAAGAGGTAAACCTTCTTCCTTTTTCTTTTAATTTCATTTCAATTTATTTTATTTTATTATTATATTCTTATATTATGTGTCAAAATGTTCATTTTAACGCTATTATAATCTAGATACTATAATTATATCATGTAAATTGAATACCCTTACACAAAATTTTTTATCTCTCTCTTTTATTTTAAAAACAAAATCATCGTCTGAGAGGTGCTGATTTACAACCTTTCTGGGTGATGTAATTTTGTTCTTTAATTTCTCTTTAAAGTCTGGTAATGAAACCATTTTTATGGTTAAAAAACTATAATATATGTATTATAACCTTTCTTATGTTTTGGAAGTAACATATTTACATAATACTAAACGATAAAAACAAAATGAGTTCATTGTGATCATTAACCGTCGTAATATTGAAAACGATTATCACTAGATATATAATCTAATTATTAATCATCATAACATATAACCAAATGATATATACAAACATTTATGATTATTTATTTTCATTGAAATTTTGTTCTGGTAAATTATACACATCCCACCTGAACTTCCATCCTCATATATGAGTATACTGATCGTGAAACCCAAGGAAACGAACGCTCCCGAGCGATAACATTTTATACTATAACTCATAAAAAAGGACATAAATGGAATTAATAAAACAATAATAAATAAAATAAATTTATTTAAGGTTATGAATTATATAATTAAGGTATTTAATTTGATTATCCATGATGTTAAGGTCAAGCACAGAACACATTCATACATAACGTAAGGGTTTTCTACCCGAACCTCCAATTTCTTTCGGGTTACTCTATTTTCTCTATTTACCACCAATTAAATTATTATTTATTCTTATGTACTCATAATAAATAATTTATTAATCTTTTATATATATTTACCAATAATAATTCTTATTTATTTTATGGGTAGTTACATTTTTTAAAAGGATCATTCTCAAAATTTTCCCGATAAACAAGCCCCATTCAAGGGAACTTCTCGAATCCTTACATATATTCAAGTTAACTCTATAATCTTTTATAATCCACCATTATTTTTATAAAATCACTAATTTTATTAGGAAAAAATTATATTATTTCAATTATGGTTTTATACAAATATTTTTTCAAAACAACTCTTCTTTGGAAAGTAAAAGAGTATTTCTCAAAAGTATTACTTAATGATTTTATAAGAGTATTTCAATCTAATTCAACACTATTATTGATTACTATATTTAATTGGGAATAATATTTTATGATATCATCTACCATATTTTATTTAATGTTTTATGTTTAGTTTGACTATTAATGAACTATCTTGATACCATCCACCATATTACTCTGAATGGTTAGTGTTTATGTTTACTAATTGGGGAACATTATTTACATTTCATATGTTAGTATTAATATGAATGTATATGTTGATTATGTTTATACCATTTCATATGAGTAATTCATTGTACTTATTAAGTGATGGGTGGGGCATGTTATAGACCCTTGATTCATCAGTGGGTCTCATGATACAAAACATATATGGACTTGGCCGAGGATATGCCCATTTTCAAATATGGTTTGGTAGAGTCCATAATCATTTTTAGTTTTCTTGGCTGAGACATTGAAAATATGATTCATATTTCCAAAATTATGTATTACCTCATTATGAAACTAGTAATTTATCATCCATGTGATTTTTAGACTAGTAGAATATTCATAGTTATGTTTTATTATTGAATTATTTGATCATCTTTTATTCATGCCATATTATGCCCAAGTTTGTTTTTAAAGGCATATATTTTCAGTTATTCACCATGCCTAGTGTTTATGTTTACGATATATTCTATTATATCTATTACCCGTACTACGAATCTGAGCTCACCCCTTTCTTATGTTTTATTTTCCCCTAGGATGAGAAGAAGTATATTATATATGACTTGTAAGATAATCTAGAAGCATAGTGGTGTTTCCAATATAGTTACTATGTTGAATTTAATTTTAAGCTGTAATGTTAAACTTGTGTATGTATATATTTTACCAATAATAATAAAATATTTTTTCCTTTGGGATATGACTTCATTGTTTATTATGAAAATGTAGTGGAGTAAGGAACCTATTCTTAGTTACTAGGGTTGGGTTCTTATAGGTTGTGGTGGATCAACTCACCAAAACTTCCCACTTTATTACTATTCAAGAATATTTCTAGCTTGAAAAACATTCCAAAATATATGTGAATAAAGTGGTGAGGTATCATGGGGTTCAACTTTAATCCATCTCTAATCATAGCCCAAGGTTCACATCTAAATTCTATAGAAGACTTGAATATTCTCTGAATACTAAACTGAATTTTAGCAAGGCCTATCACCCCCAAATTTTTGCCTAATCTGAAAGTACTATTCATTTTCTTGAGGAAATTATAAGATCCTGCTCAATGGAATTAAAAAGTAGATGGGTTAAACATCTCCCATTGGTTGATTTAATTTATAACAATAGCTTCTACTTGAGTATTTAAATGGCACCATTAAAATATCTTTATGGGAAGTGATTTGGAACTCCAAATTTTTGGGATAAATTTGGGAAACAAGAGATACTTGGTCCTGATCTTATACAAGATACGACATAGAAGGTTCAATCAATCAAATAACATATAAAATTTTCTCAGAGTTGTCAAAATATATATGTTATAAATCATTCAAGGGACTTGGAGTTTACTGTTGGATATAAAGTTTTCCTCCAAATATCACCATTGAAGAGAGTCATGAAGTTTGGAAAGAATGGGAATCTTATCCCAGGGTACATTATCCCAATTGGTATCCTTTATATCATAGGATCATTGGACTATTGCCTTGTACTTTCACCTCGTTTATATAAATTTCATGAAGTGTTCCATGTATCAATCCTAATAAAGTACATACTTGATCCCTCATATGTACTAAATCTAGATGTGGTGCAATTGGAGAATGATTTCTCTTATGATGAGAAACCAGTGAATATATTGGATAGTAGAGATAAATTTCAATGCAAAACTGCCACTCACTAGGTTAAAGTACTAGAGAGGAACAAAAAATATTAAGAGGCAACATCAGAACTAGAGAAAGTGATGAAAGAGAAGTACACTCACCTTTTTTAGAAGGAGGAATAATTTTTGGGCTACTATTGCAGTACTGTAGTAGTACTATAACAGTTACTGTAGCGGGAACTATAGCGGGAACCGTAGTAGGTATTGTTTGGCACTGTAGAAGCTAGGAATATTTCCCCATTTGGGCCTTCGGGCCACCGATTTGGTCCCTGATTCCTTTAAGGCCTTCGGGCCACCCAGACCATTGGGTTAGTAAGGCATTTGGGCCACCTCAAGGCCTTCAGGAAACCTTAAGGCCTTCAGGCCACCTTAAGTGTAGATGCGAACAAGACAACCTTCAAGGAACAAGTTCTAGAAGGAGGATGAGCAAGGGTTGTTCACTATTGCAGAAGCTAAATAGATTGCAAGAATGAAAGGATATGGCACCTGCCATCGGGACAAGCCTATGCGTGCATGGGAAAGCCTAGCCAAAGAGCCATACGAAGGTAGAGAGCTGATTTCACGATGAAGATGCTCAGGAGGAGAATTTCCAAGTTTTTAGTCTCAGTTGTATGTAATGTATGAAGCCTACAGGCAATGAATTACTTTAAGCCCTACAGTCCATGTAATACTTATGCCTACAGGCCTTGTAAGGGCTACACCTCACCCCTTGAATGGTGGATTATCGAAATAAATAAAAAATAAAGGCCTTCAGGCCATTGGAGGGGTAAGAATATAACACCTCTATATTTTTTAAAATATTTCTATTTACATATTTTAATTTCTTCAGTATCTTGTGTTGTACGAAACATCGAGCTTAAATAAACAACAAAATATTATTATTTAAATGTCATCGTTATAACCCAGCCATTAGAAAGGTGGGTATGATAGGATTAACTTAATTATGAAAATATGGTTTATACATGTATATATAATGAATTATTTTGGGACCAATCAATTATAAATAAAAATAAAACCCTTTTTAAAATAAAAAAAATCTTTTATGAAAAACTATTTCAATGTGCACAAATGTGTTTTATAAAAATAAAATAAAATAAAATCATTATTCTTATAGTATATTAATAATAATATATATATATATTAAATATAATTTTTAACATTCATCATATGTGTTTTCTATACGCGTTATAAAAATAAATCCAATTTTATGAATAAAAAACTATATTTTTTGAAAGGCAGGTTTATCACCCTTTGATGGAACACCTATTTTAAAACTAAATTATGACACGTTATAAATTTTATTTGAAAAAATAAACATAATTTTTTAAATTGGAATAAAAAATTACAATAGGTTTAATTTTTTATATTTTTTTGAGAAGTTTCATTTTTTAATAGTGAAATATACTAATTGAAAACTGTATTTTATTTTTAAAGTGTTTAAAAGGTAAAATTATGTTTTGAATTAGTTTTAAATTTTAATTAGTTTAATTTTATTTATAATAAATTTATTATATTTTTTAAAATTTATTTAATACTTTAATATAGTATAAAAACTTTTTATATTTTATAATGACTATTTTCTGAAAAAACTTATTTTCGTTACATTTTGCCAGTTTGAACTTAATTTAAATTATAAAACTTATATGTTCTAAATTTTTAAAAATTGATTCCATATTTTAAATCATGAGGTCAAAATTTATTAAATATACCCCTTATATTTTTTTCAATATGAATAGTAGCCTTGGTAATTTTTGTTACCACAGTTATGGGTAAATTGAGTAATTTAAGGTTAGAAAAATATGATAAGGACTATAAAATTATCCTAACACTTGTCCAAATATTATTGGATGAGTTCAATTCTACCATCAACTCCTAATGCTCAAAATTGAGTAATTTAACCAACATTTTTCCATTAAAATGACATAGATATTATTAAAACCAAATAAAGTGACAAAATGTCACACTCTTATTTTTAATAAGTATAATATTTTTAATATGAGATTAAATAGAAGGTATGATTGAATATACATATTATTTGTAAATATCAAATATTTATATACATAATGTAAATTTATTTAAAAATTTTAAGGATAAAATAATCATTTAAAATGTTAACACCACACTGATGCAATAATATATTTTTCAATGGAAATATCAAATAAATGATATAAAAATATTAAAAGAGATGGTTTTTGAATTAATTAAGCTTCTCCAGGAATATTTTAGATTAATGTGACATAATATGGTTTTTTAAATAATTTTGTGTGAATTTTTCATGTTTTTCTTGATATTTTTGAAAGCTGAGTATTGAAAAGTATCAAAATTGACATTAATAATATTTTATGGGATTAATATTTTATTAAATTATTTAAAAAACATAAAAATATTTAAAAAGGTAGAAATTAATTTTGATATGATCTAAAATATCATCAATTGGAAATTTATGGCCCAATTATACTATATAATTATAAAATAATAACCTTTTAATATTTAAAACTTTATCGCAATTAAAATTTAAATAGGTTAATTATGGTTTAATCAAAATGATAAGGTTCAAAATAAAAGAAAAAAATGTAAAAAAAATCATTTTTTGATAATATTAAAACCTTATATTATCTTATATTATAATACATGACCATTTTGTTGTATTTTTTTAGAAAATGAATTTATTATAATTTAATCTTTTGAGAAATTTCCAAAAACACCCATTTCCTCCCTTATAAATATCACCCCCTTACAACCTCTTATCCACACACCTTAAAAGCATTTAATCTTTCCAAATATCTGAAAAAAAACTATCCTCCTCACTCCCACTATTTAAAACAATTTTTGGTCACACCTGTAGACCAATTCCAAGCTCCTTAAGTGATCCTTCAAGGAGGTGATATTAAAGAGGTAACATTCACAAATCACCTCTATTAAATTCTTTTCATCTTATACCTTCTCATAACCTCCTTCTTCCATATAATCATAATAACTATAGTATCATGTATATACTTTAATTATATATTTATAATGTAATATATTATATCCACCCATTTTTTCATATCCTCTTATTCAATGAAATGAAACCATTGTCCAAATTATGGCGATTAACCGTCTCTGTGGATAATGAATTTTTATTTTTCATTATAGACTTCAGTGATGGTAATAAGACAATTATTACGGTTAAATAATATTTCAATATGTATATTATAACTTTTTTAATGTTCCATAACTAATATATATATATATATATATATAATACTAAATAATAAAACAAAACTATTTTTTGATGATCAAAAAACTGCCAAAATAAAATAAACATTTATTATTATTGTTTTATCAAATGAATCATCCTAATTTGTGAAAATAAAATGATATAAGGAACAAATTAAACTTTTATAATTGCATAAATACCATTTCATTTCACTTATGTAGTTTTATTCCCTTTCTACAAGAACATTAACAATTATACACAAGTCAACCAATCACAAAACCAAGAAACAAACACTCTTGGAACCACGAAATTGATTTTTATAACTCATCACAATGGTTATAAATTAACTTAAAAATATTATAAAAAAATATAACTTTTTAATAGGTTCTTAGTTATGTAATTAATTAATCTAATTTTATTATACAGTACATTAAGTAAAATTGTATAATGATTTCAGACATAAGGTACAAAAAATTAATTTCTGATAATTTTAACGGTTCATTTGCGACGAATTATTGTTGAAAATGACTTTTTGTGATGGTTTTCCATCACAAATAGTCTGTCATGGAATAAGGAATTTCAAATATAATTATTTTCGATGGTCCACTATAGAAAACCTTTTTTTATGGATATACATCCTGTCGTAATAAAAATCCTGAAATATTATTTAGAACCCTTTTGAAATGATATATCACAAATAAACTTTAAAAAACAATTAAATTATTTATAAATAAAAATAAAATTACAAATATTTAAAAAAAATTAAAAAAGATTTAAAAAATCAAAACACATATAAAATTAATAAATTATTTCAAATATAATATGTCTATCATACCAAATTACAAAACAATCATAAAATATTTAGAGATCATCAAATGGAATCAAGTGGAGGAGGATCACTCGATAGACGAGGGGGAGGAAACTCCATACCAACACCATGTGAAAGTCACATCATATACTCCATTATCTCCTCAACACTCAGATGTTGTTTCTCATGCTCCTTCTCTCTATACTTCTGCATCTTCTGTTTCATCTCATCCTGAGTTCTCAACCTCTCCTCAAAATGTGCAGAAGACGATTGCATCGATGAAAACTCTCCACAAGCTCCCTTCATGCTCACTTATTCCATAGCATAAGTACCATAATAACTCAAATGTTTCAGTCGAGAACCAATACCAATCACTCGACCTTTCTTGACACCCTGTGATGTCGCATGTATCCAAGCCCCTTCATCGAAACCTAAATCAGTAGTGAAATCATGTTTGGTCTCATCTAGACTCTCATGTCAATGAGAAGTTTTAGCCTCATATGTTTCCTTTAAATATAATGAAAAATTAGAATAACAATAAAATTAATATTGATAAAATTGTTCAAAAAAATCATTAACCACAATATGTCATTATCGTTCGCCTAAAACTTCTCATGTACGGGGATCAGAATACATCTTCTTATAAACTTAAAACTCCGCAATATATGGTTCAGTATCAGTATATATAATATAAAAAATATGTTATAGTTAAAATAAATAAATATTAATAAATAATATAAATTACTATATATCATCGGTGTATGCCAAATGTATGGCTCTAGGCCCTATAGGTGACCTATTACCTCCCCCGGCTCGAACATCCAGCTGATGATCTCCTCTTAAAAGTCTCTCCTAGACAAAAGGAGCACAACTCATCCCAACCCTGAGCTGATATATAGTAGGAATGATGGGAGACACAAGACTAATCAAATATGGTAGAACAATATTTATCCATAGCTCACTTTCTGATGTTGTGTAGAAACTGACGAAAGCGCTCGCATATACAAGTATCTGACACGTTTCAGATAAGACCTCTATGACTATCAGAAATTTGAGAAAATAAATTTTGAAAGATAATTAAAAAATATTTTATTAATTAAATAAATTTTAAAAAAGTATATATTATTTAATAACATACAATCCATTGGTCGAACATCTAGTCACATACGGCGATGGGTGCCAGGTCCCATCACACCCATGGCTCGAAAAAATAATTTCTCAAAATCGCACCAGCCTAACCAATGGCTAAATTCGAAAAATTGTGCAAATTGAAATAAAATATAATTGTAAAATTATTATCAAAATTAATAAACTTAGTTAATATAAAATAAATTTCTTATTAAAAATTTAAAAATACCTCTTTAAATGAAGATCAAAATCAATAGATGGTTATCTCTCAAGAATAAGATTCAAAATCAATAATCAAGAAAGATTGTGCCCCCTCTTAGTAGGTGTATCAGTCTGAGGAGGAGTAGCTAAATCAGGATCATCATCAGGAAGTATGGAATCAGTGAGAGAGCATAATAAATCGTCACAAGGATCATCTCCATAAATTTGAAACAAATATTTTTACCAGTAAGAGATTGTTAACCCAGATATGGAATACAAAAAACTAAAGAATTTCAGAATAAAAAATGTTACCTGTAACAGATTTTTAATACAAATATGAAATTTTAAAAACTAATAAACATCATAATATGATAATTACCTGTAACTAAAGTCCTGAATATAATACATCAATCATCATCTTCATCACCATTTTCATCTAAATAAATGTCTTCATCCTCATCTTCAACATTGTCAACTTTCATATGACTTTTAGTTCAATCATCCCTTATTACTTCATTAAAAATATCTATATCATTGGCCCTTAAATAATGGGTTTCATCATCAATATTTATATTCCATAAAGTAGGAGATGTATTTTGGGATATTTCTTGAAAAAATTAAATATATTTCACTTCCATATAACCATTTTCATTTTCAATAAATTGATTGTCACATGATTTTATTTTTATCACACTCCACCAGTCCTTCAAATCTTTTGAAATATCATAGTAATTTGTATAGTAAACTTAATGTTTTTTATGTGCCAACATAAATGGTTCATTTGATGCAATAAGACTCTTATATTTAACTTCAATGACTTCATACCATGGAAGAACTTGCAGCCCCAGATCAGTATCAAACCAATGACATTTAAACATTCTAACATAATATGGTCCCAGATAACATAACTCGATTATTTCATTTAACATACCATAAAAGAAAACTTCACTTTAATTATGATGGTATCCTTTCAAATGAATACCGCTATTCATTTATTTCATTGAGTCACCATATATGCATGTATGGAATAGAAATCCATTAACCGCATACCCATTATTAGAACTTACCAATTTTGATGGAGGGTTTTTTAGCACACATAATCAACTATCAATTTTATTTTCATGATGTGTTACCTGTAAACAAAAAAATTTATTAATAATAGATATCATTGAAAAATATATTTATTATTCCATCGAAGGAAACTTTACTTACCTGTCTTTGAAACCAATATGCAAAATTTGTTTTCCGACATTCCTCAAGAGCAGTAGATGTAATTTGTAGAAATCGATTTTTGATATGGTCATCATATATTCTATAAAAAAGTTAATGTAAATAAAGAGATATTTTATAAATATTTAATGAAATAATAAAATATTTGTACTTACTGCATAAATCGTGTCATTTCTTCACAATTTAGTAGAACATAATTATGAGCACTGTGTAGTTCTTCCTCTATAAGTCATCGCTCACGATAACCACTGAAACTAAGATTAGGATTATTAAAAATGGACAAGTGATGGTATGTGACATCATCAACATTTGTCTCATTATGAACCATCCGATTATGTTTTGAAGGATATTACGAATGAAAATAATAAGAGTAGAAATTGGAAATATCCTCCTGTAAGTATGATTCTATCATCGACCTTTCAACTGATGATTTATTACGCACTTTCTTCTTTAATTTTTGCATAAATCTCTCAGAAGGATCCATCCATCAGAATTTCATCGGCCCTCCACATTTATCTTCATATGGTAAATAAAATATTAAATGTAACATGGAATCAAAGAAGCTCTATGAGAATATTTTCTCCAATTTACATAAAATTAAAAGAACACATTTTTTCAAGAAACTCAATGCATTATAATATGATGTTTCCATAAAAATAACTCATAAAAATGATATTTTGGTCAACATGCCCCATATAGAAGAATTAAATAGCCATCTAAGTCCAACAGGTATTAATCTTTCAATTATGACATAACATTCATGACTTTTTATCCCAGCAATATATCCATTTCTGACGCAATGAGACAAATTAGAAGCATAACCATCTGGTAACCTCAAATCTCTAATCCATTAACATAATAATAAATGGTTTTCTTTAATAAGTGAGTAAGATTTCTTTGGATTCATTAATTTGTGTGATTCTTCATCTTCAAAATATTCAACTTCAGGATATCTATAAATCTTTACAAGATCTACCTATTCCTTTACATTATCTTTGGTCTTACTAGTTGTTTTCAACACAGTATAAAACATGTTACCAAAAACATTCATCTCAATATACATTACATATAACATATGATGAACCAAAAAATCATACCAATATGTAATGTCCCCAAAAATACTCTTTTAAATCCAATTATGATGTCTCCTAAAACCATTTATATTTTACTTGTTTATGGTTGGTCCAAACGTAACATGAGGTAATGCAGAGACAATAAATTTTACCTGATTAACTAAGAGCATTATTGGAGGTGCATCTCTTTCAATTCGACCTTTTTTAAAATTAATTATGTTTCTTGGGTGATCCACAGGAAGAAATATCCGATGAAAGAAAAAATAACTACCCTTCCTCCCATTAGAAGTAATAAATGCTTTGTTCTCATCCATGCAATATGGGGATGATTTTAGACCATGGGTACTCCATCCAGATAGCATACCATATGTTAGAAAATCATTGATCATCCATATTAGTGAAACCTTTAATATAAAATTATGATATATAGTTATATAAAATGTAGTCGTATCGTTGTTCTGTAATGAAATTAACTCATCAATTAGTGTTTTCAAATAAACCTCAATATTTTTATTTAGATGTCATGGAAATAATAGTGTAAAATATATATATGGTTCCTTTATCTATATCCAAGGAGGAAATTTGAAAGGAGTAATGAAAATATGCCAACAAAAATATTGACTGTCGTAATCACCAAATGAAAAAAAAACATCATTATAAAGGCCTAGACGTATATTACGTGGTTCTACAACAAAAGAAACATGTGTTTGATCAAAATATTTCCCTGATTCACCGTCACATAGATGATTTATGCTTTTTGTGAAGTAAATTTTTTACTTATTCCATGTCATAAATCCAACTATTTTGAGAGACATAAATGAACACTATAAATGAGGTGTAATTGGAAATTATCTCAACTGTTTCATGGGAAGTCTGGACTTTCCTTATTGTGCCTCTTTATACCTCGATTCTCCACAAATTGGACAATTAACAAAATATTCATATTCACCAAAATATCTGATGCAGTCATTTGAACATTCATAGATCTTCTGATAACTTAGACCCAAATTATGAACCAACATTTTACTTTCATTGAAACTTAAAGGTAATGTATTTCCGTCAGGAAAAAATGACTTAACAAAATATAAAATATGATTGAAACAACTACTAGAAATTCCAAAATCAGATTTAATATCCATAAAGTTTGTAACATCTTTAAGTTTTCTCATCTGGATTCTTGGATATAATGCCACCTCAACAGATTGCAACAAATTGTAAAACTGAGAAGGTTCCGATTTGGGATTTGGAATGTCATTATGAGTTGTTGTTTCAGGAATAGATGGACCAGCTTCCTCATGTATTAAATTCTAAAATGATGGATCTAGAACCAAAAAATTTGTATTTTCTACTAAACACTTTTCACCATGTTGATACCAAAAAATAATCTTTCCAAAAACTGGAATGCAATAGATGAAGTCCGACATTGTCAAATGTTTCGAATGTCTTAAGACCACATTTCTAACACAGACATTTAATTGTTCCTTCAAAAACAAAATCTGAATTTGATGATGAAAATGATATAAATGCTTCAATGCCATAAATGTAGATAGGATTTAAACCAGATCTATTTGGATTTTTTTGATTATTTATCCAATAACTCTCACATAATAGATACTAGTGTCTACTTCCCGAGTCTATAGTTATAAAAAACAACAGAATAAAAACAATTATTACATATCATTTTGACTAATTGCACATTATTATTATGTTTTAACATCTTGATATATTCTATATGAAATATGATCAGAGTGAGGCACTAGGTTAGCACTGGATTATGGGGCCCATAGAGGCTCAACATAGATACAATAATAATATTAAATATATTATATAAGATACAAGATATTTTTAAAAAATAATAGAATATCTCTTGAACTTTGTCTCATATGAGACACACAATATTTTTTAAGAGACTCTGTTTTTTATATTTTTTTATATTATTTTACAAATTCTTAATAAGGTTTTCTAATCATCGGTGATATTAACAATTTATTAATAATAATTTTTTTAAAGGTTCGGGTTGAAGCCTCATTTATTATTTAAAGAAAATCAAAGACCTCTTTTAACTGGGTAGAGGGAGACCCATTACATAGACCCATTAATAATAATGACTCGTTGGTTGTTAAATATTATAAATTATTTAAATAAATAATATATTTTTAATATTTAATATTTTTTATGAATTTTAATAAGTCTTATAATTGTTATATTTTTTAAAAAGTATTACTAAAAATTATTCTAATTATTATTAACTAATTTTTTAATAAATAATACATATTTTAAGTTTTTATTTTTTTCATTAAACTAATATTTAACATTTTTTAATATAAAAAATTCTTATAAATAACATTTAGTTAAAATGTTTGATTTAAATTAATTTTCTCATCATTCTTAAAAAACACTCATTTCTATTTATTTCATACATTATATATATATAACACATAATTAAATCTATTTACATCAAATTAATTTTTACATGTTTTTCAAAGAAATTAACATATCAAATCTATACACATACATACATACACACACACACAAATTTTCATATATTTTGTTAATTTTTCAAATTATTAATAATATTTTGTAATTGACACTATTATTTACTATTTATTATTAATATTAAGTAAATAATTATATATATATATATATATTTAAATATTTCTAAATTAATATAAATATACCCCAAATATTATGAAAACTTTCTTTACACCAATATACATATTAAATTTATATATACACAGATATAAAAATACATAATATTTAATATATATTAATAATAGTGACTAATTAATTAGTAATTATTATAAATTATGTAATGATTATTGTTAATTACTTAACTTATTATTAAATTGTTAATATTTATTATATATATGTATATCACCATTTCTTGATTAATATAAATACATAAAATATATTCTGACTCTTTTTTAAATAAATATACATATGAAATCTATATATATATATATATATATATTAAACCTTACATGTATTTTAAAATATTTATATACACATGTTAAGATGTTAATATATATATATATATATATATTACATGATTTCATAATAAAATATATTTTTACATTTTTTTAATATATATATATATATATCTGATAAATAAATAAATACATATATATATATATATATATTAAAAACCTTAAAAAAATTTAAAACCTTTATATACATCTGTCTGTATATATATATATCATACACTTTACATGTTTTTTTAACTTATATATATATATTCATATTTTAATATACATACATATATGTATATATATATATATTAAAAACATTACACAATTATATATATATATATATTAAAAAAATTACGCTTTTTTTAAAATATTTATAGATATATACACAGAATATATTGTTTACATATATTTATATCAAAAAAAATCTTAATTAATCAGGATGTATTATTTATATGAATTTATAAAATATAATTTATTAATTAATATAAATATATAAAATATATTTTGGCACTTTTTTTAACAGATCTACATATAAAATTTATATATACATATATACAAATATACATACAGACATACATATATGTATATATATATATATATATATCAAAAAACATAAATATATTTTTAAAATAATTTATATATATATAAACACATTTTAATGTATATATATATATAAACATATATCAAAATTAACATGGTACATGAATATACTTATATATATATATACAAATATAAATACAAAACACATGTAGATATCAATAATAAAAATTTAGTATAATTTCAAAAAACTAATTAGAATAAATTATACGAACTAGATTAAAATTAAAATAGAGATTAATACAATTGATTTAATCCTAAATATCAACTAAAACATGCAAATAAAATAAATTTCTAAACATAGGGTTTAACCATACCAATGTATTTGAAATTAAACCCAAAATGTGAAAAAAAACAAATCATATTAAAATAAAAATAGAAATTAATACAATTGAATCTATCCAAAATATCAAATAAAGTATTAAAATAGATAAATTTCCAAACCTAGGTACCAAACTAGTATATTTAAAATTGAACCCAAATATGCTAAAAATTTGACAGAAAACGTAAGAGGAGTCTATACCTTGATGATCTAAGCTGGAATTAGCAAAAAAAAATAGGAAGAACGGAGTGGCACAAAGCTAGGGAAAGATGGTGAGATGTAGGTTTTGCCGTGGGAGAGGGAGGAGGAAGAAAGAAAGAAGAGGAAGAAGGAAAGGGGGGTCACGCACTGTTAAATCATTTTTTTTGCAACGGCTTATTTTTTATGGAATTAATGTCTTCACAAATACATTTTTGAAAATATTATTTGTGATAGATACTAAGTTCTATTGCAAATAATCCCAAGCCTATGGGCATTTTTTACAGATAAAAAATTCATCGCAAAGGCCTGTCAAGATTACTTTTCATGATGGGCAGTGGGAAAGCACACCAAAAATAGTTGTGATGGATTATTTATTCTATCACAATAAACAATTATTTTTGATGGACTACTTAGCCTATCGCAAATAGTAACAGAAAATACACTATTTTTAATAGGTCATTTGGCCGTTGCAAATGGTTGAAATTCTAGTAGTGGTAGGGAATGTCTTTGAACCTCCATATTTTCCTTAAGGTTATGCTCTATCTCTCTTAAACTCAATTCATCACTTCATTATTTTTATATAATTATCCTAAATTTTGTTTATATGTACCAAAAATATTTATATATCTCAACTAGTATTTATTTTATGGGTAAATACATATTTTTTAAGGTTCCCTTCTCAATTCCTCTCTATAAGGAAACCCAATTAAAGGGAACTTCTCTTTTTTATTACCCATTTTCAAGAAAACTCCATGAACTATTTTTAGCCTCCAATATTTTTCTAAAATCATTCTATTTATCATGAAAATCTATTTTATTTTATTTATGGTTATATTCAAATAAATATGTAATTAACCTCTCTAAATAATTTTTGTTTTTCCCTAAAACCCATGTTAATGTGGCTCATTTATAAATTTATATATCCACACTTTCTAAATGTATTCACTTTAGTTGTACATTATTATTCATGATATATTATTATTTTTATTTTATTATTGTCCATAAATAATTTAATCCTTTCTTTTAGGGATATAATTATGTTACACCCTTTGGTCATGCCTCATGACATGATTACTAAACCCATTTCTTTCCATGAGTAACCCTTATGTTTATTCCATATGTTTGATTCTTTATTTGACACACACACATATATATATATATATGAAAATTTTATGATGGGTTCACCCATATATAGCTCCAATGCATTGGGTAATTTTTAGTCTCATGATTCGTCATGTATAGGATTAGGGAGTTAACCTAATCTAATATGGAACTTTGTCATCAATGTGATGTAGTCTTGATAGTTAGCATTGACTCATGTTTATGTTGTATTATATGTTTCTACCACATTTTTTTGTTGCCATGATCATAATATTCCATGTTCTATATGTCATGCTTCCTTATGTTTATTCATATTCCATGCCTTTCAGGTTATCATGTTATGAATTCTAACTCATGTTATATGCATTATTTCCATGTTTATTCCCTTACTTGGATTTTTAGTTCATCCCATTTTTACATGTATTCCTAGGTTATCCAATGTTAAGTTCCCAGTTAGGATCCAAGTATCACTGAGAGGGGGAGGGGGTGAATTAGTGATATCTATTTCTTTTTATGTTTCCTTCTTTTTGAAATAACCTTTGCCTCATGTTAAAGAGTTTCTTCCCTTCTGAACACATACAATAACAGAAACACAATATTTACAAGGTTCACTACTCAACAAGAGTAGCTACATCCTTGGAATGGTACAGAAATAATCCAGTACCACACAATCCACTAGAAAAAAATCCTTTGATGTGGAATACAACAAGTAGGATATACTCTTACACTCGTGTAGCACTTGGAAAACAATATGCAAGTGCATGTGAACCCTCTTAGTACAAATAGGGAATTACAATATTTCAGTGCTTCTTTACAATTTAACAGTTGTATTCTCTGAAGTACAGATCTTCACTTTCCTACCCAGAAGCTGGCAGGAACCTCTGGAGCAAAACAGCTTGCGCGCCCACTTCCACTTGCACGCCCTATACTTGCGTACCTACAACTTGTACGCCTCTTCTTGCGCACCGCTACTTGCGTGCCACAACTTGCGCGGCAGAATTGCGAGGAAGACTTGCACAGAAGACTTGCACGGCAACACTTGGGTGGAAACACTTGCGTGGGAAACTTGTGTGGCAACACTTGCACGACAACACTTGCGCGGAAAACTTGCGCGGAAACACTTGCGCGGAAAGACTTGCATGAAAACCCTTGCGCCACAAAGCACTCTCTACTACTTGCGCACTCAGAGATCAAATTTTCTCTTAAGTGTTGAGCATAAAAAATGGGGTGGAAAGTCGTCTATTTATAGGCATTTTGGTGAATTGTGCGCCACATACACTTGTGTGCCAATACTTGTGCGCCGCTGCATCACTTTCGCGCTGCTTCATCACTTGCGCACCCTTCCATCACTAGCATGCCACTTTATTTCCTTTGTCATTTTTGATATGATGATGTTGGAATCTGACTTACGCACAACATACACTTGTGCACCACATATACTTGCGTGACACACTTTCACGCCACTTATACTTGCGAGCCACTTTTTGACTTGTGCGCCAATCTTTAACTTGCGTACCATTTTATTTCCTTTGTCAAATTTTGATGTGATGATCCTGAATTATGACTTGCGTGCCCCATATACTTTCACGCCAATACTTGTGCACCAATACTTGCATGCCACTTTTGACTTGCACTCCACTCTTGAATTGCACGCCACTTTCATTCCTTTTCCAAAAACACTTCTTTACTCCCCCTATCCTTCATAAGGCATGCATTAAAAGTTATCCAAACTTATGATATTTTTGAAATACAAATCAGAAAATCATCATCATATTTTCCAAGTCCTTTACAATGTGAATTGATTTAGCTTCTTTGAAAACAAAAGACAACACTCTGTAACAACAAACTTTTCTTACTTCCTTATCCGTCCAACTTGGTCCCAACAATCTCCCTCTTTAGATTTTGTTGTTAACCAAGATTCATAAATCCCCGAACTTTATAACCATAAGCAATGGATTACTTATCAATAATTCTAAGCCTACGTGAGCTAACTCATTATAAGGAACAAGAATTATTGATAGCCAAAACCATGCTGTCCAGAAACAGTGACTATAGAATCTCATGAGTGTACCTCCTCAACCTTCTTCAGAACATCTTTAAAGCTTCTAATTAAGCATTGTTTAACATCATTCAAGCTTCTAATTCATTATTCTTCCCTTCTTCAACTTTCCTGGAAAACAAACAACATTGTTTCCTACAACCACTCCAACAAACAGTTAGAATAGTTCACACACATACATGCTGGATTCACAGCTTACCCACAACTCCCCCTTTATGCATGCATCTATAAGGATAGATTTATGAAACAATTATCCCCCTTGAAAACACTATCCAAAGTCAATATGATAGTGGGGATAGAAACATGTAACTTAACCTTGTTGATAAAGAGGTTGGACACCCATGTTCAACTTCAATTTTCTTTGGTAATGGTTTTGTGAATATATCAACAACTTGTTCAGATGTAGGAACATACTCTAGCCTCAATTCATTCTTCTCCACCTGCTCTTTGATGAATTAGTACTTTATATCAATGTGTTTTGTATGATAATGTTGTACTTGATTTCTTATAAGATTTATTGCACTCTGATTATCACAACCCAAGAGTAATGGTAGCTTTACTTCAACAAGTAGATCTTCCAGCTAAGTCTTCATCCACATTATTTGAGTTGCAGTTTGAGTAGCATCAACATACTCAGCTTCAGCTGTGCTAAGAGTTACTGAATTCTGTTTCTTGGTATGCCAACTAACACAAATTTTCCCGAGAAATAAAACTCTACCAGATGTGGATCTTCGATCATCAACATTTCCTGCCCAATCAGTATCAGAATACCCGAATAGATCAATATTTCCTGATTCATCATACCTGATTCCGAAATTTGTTGAGCCTTTGATATATCTGCGAATTATTTTTCCAGCAATAAAATGTGATTCTTTAGGAGCACTCTAAAATCTTTCACATAAAGTGACAGCATAGATGGTGTCGGTTCTTGAGGCAGTCAAATATAATAGACTTCCAATAAGATTTCGAAACTCTTTCTAATCAACTTCCTTGCCTTCTCCATCTTTAGAAAACTTTGTTCCCACTAAAATTGGTGTGGAAACTGGTTTCAAATTTTCCATGACAAATTTCTTCAGAAGTTCCTTTGCACACTTTTCTTGAGACGGAAAAACATGTTCATTCTTCTGTGAAATTTTATCCCAAGAAATTACTTCATTCCTCCCAACATGGACATCTCAAATAACTTATTCATCTCCTCAGCAAAATTTTCACATGATATTTCATCATTTCCAGCAAATATAATATCATCAACAAAAACAATAATGATCAGTGAAAACTCCTGACATTATTTGATGTAGAGATTGTTGTCAACTCTCCCTTTCTTAAAGTTAATCTTCTTTAAGAAAGTATCTAATTTAGAATACCATGATCTCGGAGCCTATTTTAGCCCATACAAATCCTTCTTCAACCTCCACACATAACTTTCATCCTTTCCAATAACAAATCCACAAGGTTGATCAATATAAACTTCCTCATCAAGGTCACTATTTAAGAATGCAGATTTTACATCCATTTGAGTGATTTTGTAACCCTGTTGTGCAGCAATAGAAAGAAAGATTCTAATTGTTTCTAATATTGACACCAGAGTAAAGGTTTCATCAAAATCAATGCCTTCAATTTGTGAATACCCTTTTCAAACCAATCTTTCTTTGTCTCTTATTACTTTACCTTCTTCATTCAGTTTGTTCTGAAAACCCACTTTGTACCAATATTCTTATTGCCCGTCTTAAGTACAATTTCCCAAGTATAATTATTCTCTATCTGATCAAGCTATTCATTCATTGCATGAACCCATTCAGGATTCTCAGATTCTTCATTTACATCATTTGGTTCAACTTTCGAATAAAGAGATGTATGTGATATAGCATCCGTTCTTCTTCTTGTTTGAACCCTACGATTTTTATCTCCAATTATGTTCTGAGCCTCCACTTGCTTCCTCAACCTAGGATGAGTTGTTTGAACTCCATCTTCATCACTTGATATTTCTGAGTCGGATTCATCTTCTTGAGTTGGATTCACACTCTCTGCAAAATTATCAGAATTGTTAACATAATATTCTCTATTCTTCTCAACTTCCACATCAACATATGATTTCGTTTCTTTAACAACATTTTCAACAACTTTTACATCTGAATAATAAATAATTCTTCCTATTTCATTGTTGATACATCTATATCTACTTCCTTCTGGAGCATAGCCAATAAAAATTCCATCATATCCTCTTTTCTCAAACATTCCAAGGTTTCCACCTTTTTTCTTTATAATGCATGGACTCCCAAAAACTCTTAAGTGTTTCAGACTTGGAGTTTTTCCATATAACATTTCATAAGGAGTCATATTTGAGTGTGGTCTAAAGAAACATTGGTTATGAATATACACAGTAGTGATCATGTCTTGCCTCTAAAAATAATGAGAAAGACTATGCTCAAGCAACATAGTTCTCCCAATTTCCACCAAACTTCGATTATTTCTTTCAGCAACCCCATTTTGATGAGGTGTGTATGGTTAAGTGAACTCATGCCGAATTCCATGCTTCTCAAGATAACATTCAAACTTTTTATTCTTATACTCACCACCATTATCAGTTCTCAACTTCTTTACTGAATACTCATATTCCTTTTCTGCTTTCCTCCTGAAACTCTTAAACATTTTCAGAGCATCTGACTTATGTCTCATATACATAACACAAGTAATGCGAGTAAAGTCATCAATGAAAGTAATGAAGTACTTATCTCCATTTGTTGATTGCATTCTCATTGTTCCACATACATCAGAATGTATAATTTCCAAGGGTTGTTTTGAACAAATTGCATCTCTCTTATCAAAAGAGTTTTTAATCTCCCCTTTTTCACAAATAGTGCAGCACCAATCCCTTCTTCTTGATAAATCAGGAATATCTCGGACACTTTCTCGCGTTGATAACTTGCACATATTTCTATGAGACATATGTTCCATTCTTTTATTCCATAACTGATTTTCATCCACCACACCCATGTAATAAGAGTTCTGCACATCACCAACATGGAATATGTTCCCTTTAGTATGTTGGCCCCTTGTAACTATATTTCCATCATTTTCACTTTTCACAGCAAATCCATCTTTACTGAAGATAACTTTTTTTCCCTCGTCAGAGAGTTGTGACACACTAAGAAGGTTATGTTTCAGCCGATCAATATATAGTGTTTTCCTGGATTTCATATTTTCTTTTCCAATGATGGTCAATCTAACACCTTTGATTCTTAGAGATTTATCATTTCCAAATGTCATTGTTCCTTCTTTGAAGTCTTTCACATTCTTCAGTATCTTTAAGTCTCCTATCATATGAGAGGAACATCCATTATAAATAATCCATGGATGTTCTCCTTTTTTAGAATTCAAAGTAGTTTCGACAACAAGATGTTTTTGTTCTTCCTTTTCCTTCACTTCCTGTTGTGCTTCCTCCAACTTCCTAGCCAATTCAATGTGTTCTGGCCAGACAACCATGCACTCTATCTTTTCAAACTTATCAGACCTGTCCCTCTTTGCTTTTAAAAACTCTGGCTTTTGAGAATTATTAAGAATCTTTTGTTGCTCTGGTAACACACTAAGGCAGCCCTTGGTAAGGTTTATAGGTAGATCACATCTTTCAAAAATAGTTTCCAGTGGTTGGAACATATTCTCAACTTTCACACCAGTCTTCTCAGATATCTACTAAAATTTATTAGGAGACTTTCTATTTTGAAAGGTTTGAATCCTCCTCAATCCTTGTCTTTCAAAACTTTTGGAATAGTTCTAATGTTGTTGGTTGAACCAACACATATTTTCCATGTGTCTGAATCCACCACAATACCAACAGTAACCATAGAAAGATTATTTGCCTCTGAAACTTATATGTTGATTAGAGTTGTGAATACACTTCTCAATGACCTTCTTAATAGAACTCTGCTGATCATGAACCTTTATTTTTACATTTGTAACTCTCTTCTTTGGGTCAGATTTATTAGTACCAGTGGTATTAGAAGACTTCTTTGACTCAAGATTTTTATGGACTTCTGATTTTTTAGTGTTGATGACTTTGGCCACATACATGATCTTTCTAGCCTTGTTCTTATCAGAACTAGTTCCATCGTTCGTTTCAACCTTTTCAGATAACTTTTTTAGATACTCATTTTGTTCATTCTTACTGGAATATTCACCAACTTTTGAGATAGATTGTTTGAAACTGACATTCATTTCTTTATCTTGATAAAGTTTTTGTTGGAAAAGTTCCAGTTCTTCTTATTTTTCTTTAAGATTTACTTCAAGATGATCATTGTGATTCTTTGCATTCTCAAGGGAATTATTCAGATCATCAATCTCCTTTTCCATATTTATTTTCTCATCATGAGAAACTTCCTCATTGTTTAATGTGGAATTTTATTTTATCAACTTCTTGCTTTCCTTCCCAAGCCTTCTTATCTTTCTCAAACATTCCTTCAGCTCTTCTTTTAGAAACTGTTCAAGTTGTGGTTCTTATTGTTCATCAATTCTCCTCTCATCATCATCATTATAAACTGTTGCAAAAAAGGTACTCTCTCTAGCTTTCTCAGCAACAGATTTTTCAGATCCAGTCTCACTATTGTCATCTTCTTCAATTTTTAAAAACAAGATTCTTCTTTTTTATTTAAAGATCTTTTTATCTTTACCTCTTCCAGAATATTTATCTTTTCCACCCTGTTTCTTCCATGACCTTCTTGGTCTTCTGTCCTCTTCATCACTATCTTCATCTTTCCCTTTTTGAGGACAATTAGCCACAAAGTGGCCAATAACTCCACATTCAAAACATTTCAAAGGGATTTTCCCTTTGTATTTCCTTGTACCTCTTTTCACATTTTTAGAAAAAAAGTAAATTATTTCATCAAAATTTTGACATACCTCGTTTTCGGAGTCTGATTCACCAGATTTATCTTCAATAAGAATTTTCTTTGACTTTTATTTCTTTATAGCTTTGAAAGACATATCTCTATCGTCTTTTGATTTTCTCTTCATAGTCTTCTCCCTTCTCAATTAAAAAGTTATGAGAGTGTTATTCAAATCATCCAAAGATAATGTTTCAGGATCTTTTTCCTCTAGTGATCAAACTTTAGCATCAAATTTGTCGGGAAGAATTCTTAAGATCTTTTCAACAACTGTAGAATATTACAACGTTTCACCAAGACATCTGATTGTACTGACAATATCATTTATCCTAGAAAAGAAATCCCCAACAGATTTAGATTCTCCCATTTTCAATTATTCATACTTCAGTCTCCAGATTTGTAGTTTAGCCTTCTTAACTTTTGTGTTTACTTCATATATGTTCTTCAGTTTGTCCCAGATTTCTTTGGCTGTAGAAACACCTTTCACTCTTAAAAATTCACTCTCAGAAAGAGATGAGAGTAACGCATTTTTAGCTCTTCCATCATTCTCAAGATTTCTCTTATCGGAAGGAGTAAGAGGAACCTTGTCATCAATAGCAGGAAATCCATCTGTTGTTCTTTAAAGAACATCATATCCAAGAGACAAAAGATAAGGCATGATTCTTTCCTTCCAGATGTGATAGTTCTTTCCATCAAAAATCGGAATCCCCATACTGTTCACACAATTTAGATTCTCCATCACAACTTCTCTTCAACCACTTCAGCAAAGAATAAATGAAGGAAACCACGCTCTGATACTAATTGAAGTTCCCAGTCAGGATCCAAGTATTACTGAGAGGGAAAGGGGGTAAATCAGTGATATCTATTTCTTTTTATGTTTCCTTATTTTTAAAACAACCTTCTCCTCATGTTAAAGAGTTTCTTCCCTACTGAACACACAAAATCACAAGAACACAAGATTTACAAGGTTCACTACTCAACAAGAGTAGCTAAATCCTTGTTATGGTACGGAAATAATCTAGTACCACACAATCCACTAGAAAACAATCCTTTGATGTGGAATACAACGAGTAGGATATACCCTTACACTCGTGTAGCACTTGGAAAATAATCCTCAAGTGCCTGTGCACCCTCTTAGCACAAATAGAGAATTATAATATTTCAGTGCTTCTTTACAATTGAACAGTTTTATTCTCTGATGTATTGATCTTCACTTTCCTACCCAGAAGCAGGCAGGAACCCCTAGAGAAAAACAGCTTGCGCGCCCACTTCCACTTGCGCGCCCTATACTTGCGCGCCTCTTCTTGTGTGCTGCTACTTGCACGCCACAACTTGCACGGTAGACTTACGCGGCAGACTTGCGAGGCAACACTTGCACGGAAGAATTGTGCGACAACACTTGTGCGGAAACACTTGCGCGGAAAACTTGCACGGAAACACTTGCATAGAAACACTTGCACGACAACACTTGCACATAAAACTTGCACGGAAAACTTGTGTGGCAACACTTTCCCAACAACACTTGCATGGAAACACTTGCGCGGAAAAGCACTCTCTACTATTTTCATGCTCAGAGCTCAAATTTTCTCTTAAGTGTTGAGCATAAAAAATGAGGAGTCAAGTCGTCTATTTATATGAATTTTGTTGACTTGCGTGCCACATACACTTGCGCGCCAATACTTGCGTGTCGCTGTATCACTTGTGCACCGCTTCATCACTTGTATTCCCTTCCATCACTAGCGCACCACTTTATTTCCTTTTTCATTTTTGATATGATGACATTGGAATCTGACTTGCGTGCAACATACACTTGCGTGCCACTTATACTTGTGCGTCACACTTGCGCGCCACTTATAATTGCACGCCACTTTTTGACATGCGCGCCAATCCTTAACTTGCGAACCATTTTATTTCCTTTGTCAAATTTTGATGTGATGATCCTGAATTATGACTTGCGCGCCGCATATACTTGTGCTCCAATACTTGCACACTAATACTTGCATGCCACTTTTCACTTGTGTGCCACTCTTGACTTGCGCGCCACTTTCTTTCCTTTTCCAAAAACACTTCTTTACTCCCCCTATGCTTCATAAGGCTTGCATCACATGTTCTCTAAACTTACGATATTTGTGAAATACAAATCAGCAAAGCATCTTCATAGTTTCCAAGTCCTTTACAAAGTGAATTGATTTAGCTTCTTTGACAACAAAAGACAACACTCTGTAACAACAAACTTTTCTTACTTCCTTATCTGTCCAACTTGGTCCCAACACAATGTATTTATAAGAGATCAAATAGAGTTGGGAGCTCATTATGGAGATAAAATAATTTTTTTTTATTTTAGTCTCGTGTTTTCTAATTATGTACATAGTATACCAAATACACTAGACTTTTTCAATCCTTGGTTTGTATTTTATAGATAATTTTATTAAAAATAAAGTAATTATATGTATAAAAGGCTAGGTTTTTATAGATAAAGTTGGTAATTTCTCCCATCATAATCATCTCAAATTCACATTGCATGAGTTTTAAAAAAAAAATCTACGAGTTTTTTTTAGGTTGAACAAAAAATAATAAAATATACATATATTTTGGAAATGGTGGTGTAATTAAAAAATTTCATGATAAAAAATTTGTATTATTTGTTCCTTAAAAAATTATTTTTTAAGTACAAATATGGTTAATCAATCATATCAATCTCTTGGATCTTGCTTACATCCATAGAGTGCTTTGATAAGATTAAATGCATTTTTTTGAAAATTGATATCTTCAAAAGAAAGGTTTTTTTTTAAATAAAAAAACTCACGAACATATTGATTAAGGAATTGTACACCCTAATATTTTTTTATATTTCTTTATAAATAAATTTTGATTAAATAGATTTTTTTCACATGAAACATTGAACCGAAATGAACAGCAACACATTTTATTAAGTTAAATATAATCATCACAAAGTGTTTGTTTAATTAGAGGGTATAAATAGAGGTAAAATAAATATAAATTATATTTGGAATTAAAAATAAGGGTCACTTTAAAAATTAATTCCCTCAAAAAATTCATGTAGAATAAGTAAATAACTAATAATATCATTTTATGACTAAAAATGTAATTTTTTTATAATTGTATTTGTAGGTGCTTAAAAATTTTGTTTTAAGAAACTAAAAATATCAGGGTTAAAGAATGATAAAATATATTATTGATATGAATAATATATTAACAATAATTTAATTAATAATTAATAAGAAATAATAATGAGAACAGTTAATATTTAGAAATTCATTTTCCTATAAAAACGTTTTTTTAATTATATTTTATGTTTCCATTTAAAATTTAAATTCCTATATTTTTTAATTTGAAAATTTTAAATTAATTTTTGGATTCAACATAAAAATACTATCTTATGATGAATTTCTAGTATTTTTCTAAAAAGATTGATTTTTTTGTGAGTTGTGCAAAATACCGTGTTTACAAATAATTTTACCTTTACGATTCCATTAGGGAATAATCATAAGTTAAAATAATTATGAAACCATTTTAATGATTAAATATATATTTAATTAGTAAATTTTTATTTTTAAAAATATTTTTTTAAAATTAGAAACCTATTTTTCTATTCATAAAACCTATGTTATATATTTTTCTAAAACTAATTTTATGCATTAAGAATTTATTTTTTTCAAATTAGTTTATATAAATTTTAGAAATTTAATTTTTGGAAATGTTTTTCATATTTGGAATCATAATATTCAAATTATATAATAATTTTAAATTTATTTTTAGTCATTAAAATAAGTTACTCAGGTAAAAAAATGAGTTATTGTGTAAACATTAAATTAGGGTAAAAAACAAATCAAGGATAAAGGCATAAAATATCTCAAATATTATCCCTTATTTATGTTTATGAGAGTTTTTTTGACTAATAGTTACACCCTATGCATTATTTTCCACTTTTGGAGCTACTTTACTTTTAAAGTAGTATGATATTAAAATAAAGTTATAGGTATTTAAAAAAGTTTCAACCCTGTCACTTATAAAAGGATCCCTTCACAACCCCACTTATCCACACACCAAAAGCCTTTTGGATTGAAAACATTATCCCAAATATCTTCCCAAATCTATTTATCAAGTTATAGTGATTTTTTATTACTAAAATACCATTCTGAGAATGCTCAAATATGTTTTTAAGAAGTATGTTAAAACCTCATAATCACTCTTTTTACATTTTTATTCCTTTATTTCTTCTTAAAAAACCATAAAATATATTTTAATAATTCAAATTTAATTAAATAAGTATTAATAATATACTAAAATTTTATTATTTTAATTGTATGAATTATATACCCTTCCCACTTCCTTAGAAAAATGAGAACATGATTTGTGCGTACATGTGAACTACTGCCACCATGAGGAAATGTGTATCATTTTTCATCATTATCATACACTTATTATTAAAAATGGAATTTAAATAACATATAATATACATATAAAATTTAAATATTCAAAAAATATATACCATTTTCTACCTTCCTCTGGTTCTATAAAAATGAAAATGATATCTGTGTGTACATACGAACTATAGTCTCCATGAAGAGATGTGTTTTTTTCACCACCACCTTAAATATATTGTAATAAAAGTTTCTTTTAAGAATATATATTATATTATGGATTAATATGTTTCACGAATAAAATTATTGAAGGATAACAGAATCTTTCTAAACTAACCCATTTATATTAGAAAATTACCTAAAACAAGATTGTCAAAGATTCCATTTTCACAAACCATATCCATGACTTCCATGGAATAAAAAGAAGAATTGGTAAATCATTAAAAAATATTACAATATATTTAATATTATTATAATGATTAAATTTTTATCAAATAATGGGGTCTGGCATTACTATTACTAAACACATATGAAACATTCTAAATTAATAAAATTTGTTGATGAATATAAATATTAACTAACTAATATATATAGATAATGAGAATAATTGAAGAATATAAAATATAATATATATGAATAATGTTCTCAAATAAGTTATTAAGATAATTATTTTTATTATACATGAGTTTAGGTATCTTTCATGAAATTTGATAGTGAAAGGTAAGGGTTTTCATCTCAATTTTCTTTAATTAAGGCATTCTTTCATATTATTCACCAATTATTCTGTTATATGATCTTGATACTTCCATTTTGGATTCAAATATTATTATTAATTTTTCATTCATTTAATTTATAATTATTTTCATGAATCATTCCTTCCAATTATTATGATTCAATTATTACCCAACTCTTAAGGGTTTTCGTCTTAATTTCCCTTAATTGAGGCATGTTTTCATATTATATGCTTAATATTATTTTATAAGGTTTAAATAATACCCCATTAGATATTATTCTTATTATTAAATTTTATTTAATGGTATTTATAATTATTTTCCTAAATTCCTCCTTTTGGTTCTTTGAATTTAATTTTTACCAAATTCGTAAGTATTTTTTCCATCATAATTTTTATTCTTTGAGAAATTTCTCATATTCATCACTAATTTTATTTTTATTTTTTGTTTATATACTACCCATTTATGTATTTTTACAATTAATATCATCTAATACATGGTATTTTTATATCAAATTAAGGTTTTCCCATTCAATGGATTTCGATTCAAAAGTTTCCAAATTCCTAAGGGATTTTTTTAACTCAAATATCTTTTCACTAAGATATAATGTTTCCTATTGAAATTCAAAATTATATGTTTGGTTTATTACACACTAAGGTTTTATAATATGGAACCTTCTATTTATATCTTGGTAAAATGAAATTTTAAATTCAAATCTCATTCCTTGATTAATTTCTTTCACATAAAAGTATACCTTTTTTAAGATTAATTATCAACCTCTTTAAATCCTATTTTTCTTACATATCCGTATTATTTAATTAAAACAATATTTAATTTATTATTTTAAAATACATATATGTATTATATCTTGTGATATATGTAATTTTCTTAACCTGTTTTTAAATGGAAGTTTTATTACACTTTTTATAATATGGGTTTTCACTAAAGGTATTTTAAAATAAATTATGTTACCTTCTTCAAAATGATTTTTGAAAGTGGTCGTAACTTCATCTTTTTATAACAATGTTAAAAAATGTTTTAGGAAATATATTTTTATAATTTTTCTTCTAATTATATATCAAAAGTATAAAATTTATATGTATATTAGAGTTTTATTCCATTAATTAATCTCTAAATGATCATATACTACATTCCTTTTTGGGGTTAAACTCATTATATCAAAAAATCAAATTCTTGATCCCTTCTTATGTGATATTGTATGTAGTGTCCTTATTATGAAGATTTTTTCATATACGTTGACCTAATTTAATTTTTTTATGTTTAAATTGTGATAAGACTTAATAATACCATCTAAATTTGTTGTCTATATGTCTTATGATTATGTTATTTCATTCATTGACTTGGGAAGGTATTGAAAACTCTTATGTTTATTATTTAAATTTGGATGTTTATTGATTACTATAGAAAGTTGATTATATAATGTATTGATATTAATTTAATTAATAAATAATAAATCCATTTGGTTTCTCAAAATAAAATTCCTCTTAAAGTAACCCATTCAATAATTTTGATTTCACATCCATTTGATACAATTTAAACTGCGTTTATATAGCCATAGTCAAAAGTAACTAAATAGTCTCCGAATTCACCATAGGTATAAATGTATCATCTGCATCAATGATTTCAATATGATAATACCCTATAAAAACCATCCATTCCTTTTTCTTTATCACATATCTATATTTATTAAGTTTTTATTGTAAAATCCACTTGGTTTTGATCATGTTCTTTTTTGTTAGCATTGAGACAACTTCCCAAGTATAATTTTTCTCATTATGGTCAAGCTCATCATGCATATCGATGACCCAACTTTCATCTATGGAAACTTAATCAAATTATTTTAGTTCTAAATAAGATAAAAAAATAAACATAATTTTATGTCTCTATACATATATTTTTAATGGGGGATGTCTTGTCACCAATGATATTGTAAATAGTGATTTCAGCTCTATCAAATTTTCAGTTTATTCTTATTATCCCTAATATGTTTTCATAATGATCAATGATATAATTATAGTTAATTAAATCTCTTTGAAGTCCCATAGATCTAGACACATATTCAACACGTTCCTCCTCAAAAACTAGGTTTCGTCTTTTTGAATTATACTTCTTTTTAGCTAAAATCCACTTACTTATATTCTACATATTCTCACTTTCAGTTACATAAACATCACAGATTTCCACAATTTTACCCAAAATTTTGTTAAATCATCTATATGCCTTATTTTTTGAAATATATCCAATAAATATTCATTTATCATCACATTATTCAATATTTATTTTATTTTCTCTATTAATAATAAAAAACTTGATTCCAAACACTGGAAAATATTTAAGTGTTGGATTTTTTTGATACCAGATTTCATATGAAGTATTGTCCCCGTTTGGAAATAAAAATGACTAATTGGAGATATAAACTGCTATTGTAACCAATTTTTCCAATAGTTTTTTGATAGGTAATTCTAAATAAGAATATTACTAAAAAAGTTATTGATAATTCATTTTCACCCCCAAAAAACTCAGTTCTATTGCGAAATTATCATGGCTGATTCTTGATAATGGATCCCATGTTTTTAAAGATATTCTTACACTTGGATATTTGTAAACTTTGTACCATTTTTGGTGTGAAAATTTCTAGTTTTTACACCATGAATATTTTCAAATTCTCTTTGGTATTGAGTTATAAACTTGAATACATTTTTCTTTTGAGTAATCACCATTAACCAAGATATCCTACTAAAATAATCAGAAAACAAAACATAATACCTTTTTTATCAAATGATTTAGGAGTGATTCTTCTGAAACAATACACATGAACAACTATAATTATCTTAATGATTTTCCATTATTTGTCTTGTAAGTATTCTAGGTTTTCTTTACCTTTTTAAAATAATCACATGTATGAGTATTATTTCATGTGATCTTGGGTAAATCATGAGATCCATAATTCATCACCATATTTTATAATGATTTTCAGCTCAAATTACCGAGTCACTTGTGTCAAAACTATTTTTCATCTTCCTTATATAGCATGAAATGATTTTCCTCTCTAATGTGATAAATATTTCCCTTAGTATGTATTCATTTTTGATAAACATAACTATGTCTATCTTTAACTATGTACCCCTTCTTATTAAATTATATTATATGCCCTGAATCAAATAACTGACCCACACTTAGAAAATTGTGGAAAATACCTTCAACCAATAGTATTTTTTTCTAGGCTCCTTTACACTAACCTTGTCCTTCATGGAGCCAACAATTTTTATCTCTTTATCATTTCCAAATCTATCCACTCCTCTTTTTTTATTTTATTTCAGTGATAATATTACCATTTTTTGTCATGTGTGAGGTGTGTATATTGTTAAGAACCCATAAAATTGACTCGTCTATTGCTCTCAAACCTATATCATCAACGTGTTCCTTATTTTGTATTATTTTATTCATATATAACCATTGAGAAACTTCACTTGATGATTTATATGCCTAATGATCCTTTAGTTCTATAATTTCATATACATATTATAGCATTAAGAATCTATTTTTAGTTTTCACCATGTTCATTGAGGTTCCTAGTTGTGTATTGTAACTTCTCTATGTATCTTGAGACATGTTCATTTAAACCCTTAAAAATAATTGGATTCGTTATGCCCAAAACCCTTACACCAATAACAATAAACTTTATAATCATAGAAAAATAATAGAGAACTACTTTCCTGTTTTTTTTGTTTTTTCTCACTGAAAATCCTTTTTCCAATAGGGAAAACATACTGAATGTGTCCCAATTTACCAGAGCAATAACCCTAAATTTTTTTTGTAGTTTTTCTATCCTATATGGATTATAAAATAGCCTTTATAAATTATTCTAAATCCAATTTCCTCTAGGTATTTTATGTTTTCAGTTTAGTGTGATGTATGGGTGTCTACTCCATATGATCATGCTCCACAATAGATTTCTACTTGTTTTTTAAAATAATACACTTTTGTGAAGGGAATATTCTATTTGATAGTCATTATAGGATCTTATATAGATATATTTGGGTATGGTTCCTTGATGAAATTTGTTATCATTTCATGTGTAAGGAACCTTTCTTGATCCTCACACTTTCACTACCAAAACATGATATCTTCAATTTATTTCACTCTTTTAACTCTTTTTACTGTATCAGTTAATCCATATATGATTAAAATATTTTCCTACACTTTAATCTTTAGATCCACTTATTTTTCTAGGTTACCATGAATTCCAGATTTTAGTTTGGTGATCTCTGCTCTCAGTCCTGAATTTTATTCCTCTTATTTTTACATATAAAACTTTTGGTTATTAACCACTGCATTATCATTCTTGGTTTTATCCCTCTATTATTCAAGTTCTTCAAGGGATACCTCAATATTAACTTAAATATTTACTATTCCGTTGAATTTATCATTCTCATAATCATTTTAATCATCTTGAGGTCTATCTATAACAACTAATAAAACATCTTTAATGAGGTATCTACCATCGTCAACCATCTTTACTTATGAGTCATTTGATATTTCATCTTCATGACATAACAAGTTATTCCTTTTGAAAAATTTCTGATGTGTTTTTCTCCTACTTATTTCAAACTTGAAAGGTTTATTCATAGATTCTTCATCCTCATCATCATGAATATTTTTAAGGTACTTATAAGTGAGATTAATTACCTTACCACATTGAAATAAAGAAAGTGGAAGAATGAATTTGAATTTTCTTTTCCCCATATTAAGATTATAGGAAATTAAATATATCACTCCTTAAAACTCATCTTCATTTAGATCTTCTTTAATAGATATTTTCATTATCACTTTGAACACAACCTGTTATGGGTTCTATTCCACTATGTATTCATTGTTTTTATTTCTCCTTTAATATGTTACAGGTGTACTACGAAAGCTATACAGAGATACTTCTTTTGGATCATTTTCCTTAAGCATATATACCTTTTCACTAGAATTTATAGGTATTATCCTCAAGATTATTTTAAAAATTTCAACATATTCAATATTTTTACCAAGGCCTTATATATCTTCTACATGATAATTTAGATGATCAAAAAATTTATTAACCATTTCGGTTGGTCGCATCCTAAAAACATTATACATACTCTATATAACTTTCATATTTTCCACTCTAACATTTTAATTACCATCATAAATATTCGATAGTTTTTTTCAAATATCATGAGAGGTTTCACAAGAAATTACCCAAATGTGTATAGGGTTGTCCAAATAACCCCCAAATTCATTGATTTCATTTTCATCTAAATCTAATTCCTTATGGTGTATTTCAAGTAAAGCCCAAATTTTCATATTTTCTGACATACCATGAATGGATTTCATGTAAATTTATATACCCAACAAATTTAAGTTATGTTGAATCTTGTTCTTCCATAACTAAAATTTTTTCCTTTGAAAATTAGTATGTCTTTGTGATTAACAACCATTACTGCTTCAATGAATCTAAGAGAGAGAGAGTATTAAACCCCTTAACCATGCTCTGATTCCAATTTTGCTCCCTTATCAAGGATATTACCCTGATATGGGGGTAAATTTGGGTATTACTGATTTAAAACCTTAAACCCTTGAAAATGATATTTTTCTCTCTAAGTTAGGAACACCTCTCCTTATCCCTTACTTTTATATAAGAGTAATGAAAGAAATAAATCACATAGATATTTTAACTTATTTTACCCTAACCAAGATAGTCTAAGGAGTAGGAAAATGTTATATACCTATGCACCTATAATTCTAAAGTGCACTTATTTTTTTTATTTGTGCAATAGTGTAGTCACACTAACCCTCAAAAATCACTGTTCACACAAATGAAAAAATCTCACTAGATCTCGTCACATGAGGAACTCACTGATCCTTTTATGACAGAATTTAACTTCATAATATTGGTATGTACAAATACACGAGTTTTGGTGTGTCTCTTATATATAACCTAATGAGGTTCTAGTGATATGAAGTTCCTGGAACATCCTCCTTCTTTGAAGCATCAAAAAATAATCTCCAAACCTTCTTTATGAGTCTCTACAGATCACCCCAAAAATTATATCTCTGTATACATATGCAGATCTATTGTTTGCAGTTGTAGTCAATTCAGCTACCTTGGTCTAATAAATGGGGTATAATTAATTAGTTATTCCTTTATCTTTTTAGGGCCATACCAGGAATTATACCCATATTAATATGGCGATTAAGGACCATTTAATTTTTATTAGAGGCCTCAAATCCTGAGTACGATTTCTCTATCAAAAATTCATATTCAACTATAATTGTTAAGTTGTAGAATAATCACACATATTATAGAATATAATCCTCCTTACAAAGTTTTACCATGACATGATCTTCTTTACGATGATTCAGAACAAGTCTTCCATCAAATTTTATAGTCACGGTTTTATGTTCTTCAACATAACTTCCAATGACCATGTCCATTTTCCTCATGAAAAAACATCTCTATGAACTACCCACAATGATGAAATGATCTCTTATAACTTTCCAACTTGTCAAACCAACTGTGGCATGACCATTTACACTATGTCATAGGCTCCTACATGATAGGAATAAATAAAATCATCTATAATACAAAATTCACACTCTCTACAATATAAGGGCCAATTGTGGTATGGGAGTATCATTTCCAATAGAGTTATGTCAAATCCTTTTATCCATGGAATAGGAATCCTCAATTTTCTTTCAATATTGAAAATCCATTGTGTCCACCTTCCATGTCATAAGATGTTTTTGTAGTATGGGAGTTTCTTCCTCAAAAAAATTGTAGTTCTCCCTATCCTCTATAGAATATTCCTCCTCAATACTGTAGTGATATTGAAAATCAGTTAGTCATCTCTATACTTATCATCATATCATAGGCTTCTCTCCATGATGTAGGCTCCCTAAAAACTCCAATGATATAGAAATTCAGTTTTTCCACCTCCTATGGGGTAGAGTATTCACTATAATGTAGAATTATTATACAGCCTTAAATTATGGTGCAAACCATTGCTTTTTAGCATAGAATCTATCTATCAAACGTATTTATCCTCCAGATGTAAACCATGTGAATTTAAAGAATCCATAACAATATTCCATAAATCACCTTTTCTCCACAACCTTCTCCAACTATAAATCTAAAGTTTAATTTTTAACAAATATAGCCAATATCAAACACCAAAGTGATTTTTGATAACATTCCACTCCATGAATAATCTCCATTTGATATACCTTTTCATTCATAGATTAGATTATGTATTGAATATTTTATGAACATTCCCCAGATTGCAAACCTAATATTTTTATTATTATATCACTATTGAAATTCATGCATTTTTATATCTCTAGGGGTGATTCTATGTTTATTTATTTGAAACAATCTTACAAAACATTTTTAGTTTTATATTTAATAATATAATTACAATTTTCCACCTCATTTGGAGTGTTTAACTTCATAGGAGCCTTCTTTTTATTCTTTTTCTTCTAAAATTTCTCCTTAAGTAATTATCCATCGTCCTTGTTTATTGTTTTATCATCTTGAATAGTTTTGAAACCTTATTTTAATGTAGAAATCATATCCTTTTTAATTTCTTGGATTTTTCAAAAACATATTCCAAATTTTCCACATTTTGAACATGGTGGCATAATGAGTGGTTTTCATATAAACTTTATCAGATAGTGATCCTTTCAATAACTTTCTTGTCTATATATTTCCAATACATTCACTATGTTTGGTCAAATTAGCAACTCGAAGAATAAACTTAATAACCTCCATGACATAATCTTGAAGGAACATAAATATTAATTTCTATAAATCTATGATGTTATTTCCTATAGAGAATGGAGTTTTCACCATAGATTCCATGTGCATAAATCAAAAAAAAATGAGATTGAATTTAAATTCAAAACCTTTGGGATCTTATAACAATTTTTACAACCAGAAAAACCATAAGAGGGGGGTTTAATCAAGGTGTGTTATAATTTAAAACCTTTTCCTTTAACTAATGGGGTTTCTCTTTTAGTATCTTTTTCTCATGTTATTAGGAACTACATTCATCTTAACACAAAATAATGCATTCTCACATACTCACCAAAAATAAACATACATACAAGAAAGTAAATAATACATGGAACATAATTATTTTTTTTATTTCATATCAAAGGGATGTGTCTAAAAAGAGCACATTGATAATGTGTCAATGTTTCAAAATCCACTATGCTTCACTTGTTTGGTGTATACAATGTTTGTGCACATTTACTTTGTGTCGGGATCATTAGCTTTACAAGATTTAGGTTTTGATCACTCCTCATCCAAGGGATTATCCCTCTTCTTCATCTCCACACACTTATTTGGTGAAGGTAAAATCAAATTATATACTTGAGGGTCTCTTAAAAAGATTAGGGGTATGATTTTTTGTATCTATTTAGCATGAGACTCCTCTTACACCCTTACTCTTGATTCAATGCTTTGTTGTGATATTCATTGATGAACTCTTCTTCTTTAATGTTAGATGATATCAAATCCACAATGTGACAGTTGTGTATTTTCTTTGAAAAAATATTTAGAGAATCATTTCTTCTTAAGATGAAGATAATTCCACACTGGAATTATCATATTGCACTCTAACCAGTTCTATAACCCACTATAGAAAAAAAAATCATATTTTCCTTTGAGCCCTTTTTTAGTTAAACTTAATTTGATGTGTCAATAGAAAATTAAAAAACTCTCCACTTATTGTTTTGAATATAATATGGAAATCTAAAAATTTAGATGTACTTATGATCATGTTCAGACACATATCTTGGCTGCCCCATAAAATGAATGCTCAAATATTTCCTATGACAACTATTCTGAAAATTTTCCTATGTGTATTATTCATTGTGCACCATTTATTATTATCCATATATAGTACTTTATGTAACTCCTATGTGGTACCCCCTTCAAAAACTTCCTTCGCACAATATTGTTTTGTGAACTTCTTTTAGAAACAATACCTCGCACATTGGTTCATGCATAGGCCCCCATGTACTACTTTAGGATGCTACCCTCCCCATGAATTTCTTTCACAATAATCAACTTTATAGAATTTCATATTCATTAACTACCATCATGATAATGACTTTCCACAAACCACCTTCGTAGTGTTTCCCCTTTATGAATAGACGCGCATTATGTGAACTTACATAATTAATTCCACTGATATTACTATACATTTACATTGATCCAAAATGAAGTGATCTATAGGGTATTTATCAACAAATACCCCCTCAAAACTCATTATTAATCATATTATAAAAACTCCCTCTACATAGAACCACATTGTGAACTATTTTCCAATCACGGTTCACTCAGAATCACCACCATGAAATAAAAAACAACTTGCTTTGTGGTCTTCCTTAATGATTCAAACTACACGGTTCACTTATCACCTTAGTGGGATCTTTACCACTACAAAAATACACTCAATAAAATCAAACACAGCTTCACAAATTGTCACTCACATACTTTATACACAGCATGCCCCAAATCACCACTACTTCTCCATAAATGAATTTGGACCATGAAAACTTCATATATGATATTTTTGTTATTGTAAAATTCATTAATTGAAAATATTTTAGGATATACATAGTGCATCCCTATGTGGTTCACAAATTGTTACAGAATATTTACAGTAAAAAAATTCCAATTGAAAACTTATTATGTGAACTGTGTTCATCCTATGAGAGTATGTACTTCCTACATGAAAAAATATTACTTTATCTTGAATTCTTTGCTAAACATCACTGAAGCCTCCAAACTTTCACTAATATTTTCCATTCACTCCAAACTTGCAATAACTTCCAAATAAAAAATCCTCCAACTTTTCACACCCAAAAATTTTACAATAACTCACAAACTTTATTATTTTTCACATTGATTCTTTCATCAACCCAAAATCTTCACTTTCATGATTCTAGAATTCTGCTGATTTTAACTTTCAAGCTCCTCATAACTCACCAGAAAAAACATCAACAGTTATTGTCAACAATTCCAACACACAATCGCCTCTTTTCAACAATAAGTAAAAATAAATAAAAAATGAAGAGTCAATAATTATTTTAAAATGGTATAGCTTATAGAAATTAATCAAAAATACTAAGCATTAGCTAAAATTATGAAAAAATAATAAATATATAAATAAAAAAATGACATGATATTAATTATTATAAATCGATATAAATTATTAATATTAAAAAATCTATAACATTGTAATATATGAAGCATTTCATGGCTCTAACCTTTTCATGACTACAACACTTCCATGATTGCAACTTTTTTGCAACTCAAACACTTTCATATATTACATAAAATTGAAAATAATAATATTAATATATTCAATTTAACATAAATAAAAAAAATGAATAATCATTAATTATTAAAAATTATTATAAATTATTAAAATTAATCTAATATATTACATGTTAGTTATAATTGAATAAAATTTAAGAAAAAACAACAAAAATATAAATAATTAAATTTAAATAATAATATATGAAAAATGAAAATTCCTTAATTATTATAAATTAGCATAAATTATTAGAATTAAATATATATATATATATATATATTATAATATCATAAGACTCTCATGACTACAATGTTTTCACCACTATAATTCTTTTTTACCGTCATTATTTCATAATTTGAATTCTTTCACATATTAGTTAAAATTGATAAACAAAATTTACAATATAAATAATTTAATATAATTGACAAGAAATAGAAAATTAACAAAAATTAATTATTCTAAAAGAGTATAAATTACTAAAAAAGATCTAAAATACTAATTGTTGGTTGAAATTAGAAAAAATAAATAAATATATAACTAATAATAATTAGTAAATTTATTGTTATTAATTATTATAAATTACTATATATTATTAAAATTTTAAAAAATATATGATTTTAATATACAATGTCTTTTGCAACTACAATACTTTCACGACTACAACTGTTTCATGACTGGAACACTTTCATAAAATAGTTGAAATTAATAAAAAATAATAAAAATTTAAATAATTTCATATATATAATAATAAATAAAAAATGAATAGTCATTAATTATTATAAATTAGTGTACATTATTAAAATTAATTTAAAATACTAAATATTTGTTATGATTAGTTAAAATTTAAGAAAAGAAACAAAAGTATAAATAATTTAATATAAATAATAAAAAAAATAAAAATGAATAGTCATTAGTCATTATAAATTGGTATAAATTATTAAAATTAATATATATATATATATAAGATTATAATATACTAAAACTTTTGTAGCTAAAATGTTTTCATGATTACAAAACTTTCACTGATGCAACATTTCAGAGACTAGAACTCTTTCACATATTAGTTAAATTTAAGAAAAAAATAATTTTAAAATTACTAATTTAATATAAGTAACAATAAATAAAAAATAAAAAACATTCATTGTTATAAAATGGTACAAATATTTATAATTAAACTAAAATAATAAATGTTATTTAAAATTTAGAGAAACCAATAAAAATAATAATAATAATAAATAATAAATGACAGTTTCATAATTATTAAAAATTAGTTTAAATTATTAAAATTAATATATATATATATATATAAGATTATAATAACTAAATCTTTTAAAAGCCGCAATGATTTCATGATTTCAATGCTTCCGTGATTGCAACACTTTTGTGGTTGCCAAAGGCTTTAATGTCAGTCAGAGGCTTTCACGACAGTCAGGTTTTTTTCACTAAAAAGACTTATTTATGATAGAAAAACTAATTTTCATCGCAATATATTTACAAATATATAACAATTACTTATTATGATGTAGTATGTCATAAATATTGTTATCTGAAAACTAATTTTCAATATAAAAATAGAAAAAAATAATAACTAATAATATATCATAAATTATAATTTAAAAAACTATAGGATTATAATATCCAAAGTTTTTTTTGTCAAATTATATCATAACTTACAAAGGTTTTGATCAGTTTTAGGCTTCCTTGATTGCAAAATGATTTCATGACTGTCAGTATTTTATGATCGGTAGGCTTTCACATGGGTAATACATATTAGTTATTGAAAAATTAATTTTTTTCAATATTGATTATTCATAACATATTTACAAATCTATCACAATTACTTAATGTAATGCAGCATGTTGAAAATATATTTGAACACAAATCCATATATAATGGAAATTTTAGTGAAACTAAATTACATAATACTTTTATAACATTTTATTTAATAAAATAATTATTTTTATTTTTTTTATAAAATTATGGATCTAGGAAATAGACACCATTTTTTATTTTGAGATCATGATTGGATAAATAATCACAAAAATATAAACAGTACAGGTATAAATCACATCTACATTGAGGGTGTCAAAATGTTTATATCATTTATATCATCAAATTTAGAAATTATTTTCAAAAGGAAAATTAAGTGTACATATAAAAATGTGATCTCAGGAGATTCTGAAACTTTTTATACTATTAGAGTTCATCTATTTCATTTTTATTTTTAAAAATATTATGTTTTTTCATATTAACATGGCGAATGAAATTAATAAGAAAATAAAAAATGTTAGTCCCATATCCATCATCATTTCAAAACTAAATACATGTGGTTGTTGGTCTATATTTTAGGAAATAGAAACTTTGAATGATAATTCAAATCCTAAAATAATTTCCACAATTTTATGATTTGTTTAAATCATTCAAAAATACCATATATCTAGGATGCAAGAAAAGAAAATTTAAAGTTGTTATAAAATTTATGGATATAAAATCATATTTTGGAATTTTAAATAATTTTTTAATTCAAATATGTTTTGTCTAAAATCATTCTTTCCTAAGGAAAATACACAACCTAAATATTTCTATGAAAGAAATTAATTGGTCCATAATTTTTGTATTAACTATCAAAATATCTAGGAATGTTCTAGTGATTATATCTTATATTATTTTAAATTTTATTCTTTAGTGATTTATCTAAAATACGAACAATTAATGTACGCATATCTACAACAAGGAAAGTATAGTTTTATTCCTATTAAATAGTTGAAATGTTTTTTATTACATCTAGATTATGGAATTTATTTATGATTCGAAAAAAACTTCATTGATGATATATAATATATCCCATATTTATATTAGTAAAATCATAAATCATGCTTGTGATGTTGATTTGTGGAAACACATTGATTATGTGCATCTTTATTTTTCTACATGACCTTATAACATACAATTTGGTCTTTCTACTGATGGTTTTTGTCAATTTGGTTCTTACGATAGTAAATATTATTATAGGCCTATTTTAGTAACTTTGTATAACTTACCTCCTTATATATTGATAAATGAACTACATATTTATTTAGTGTTATTAATTCAAGGACATGTAAAGAAGAATATCGATGTTTATATGATTCCATTGATTGATGAGTTAATTTTATTATAGAGTGATGGTTTAACTAAAATGATATAGTTATAAAGAAAAATTTACACTAAAAGTTACAATAATTTTGAAAATTAGTGACTCTCCAGGATTAGGTATATTATTTAGGTAGATTACAAATGGTCCAAAACCATGTTTTGCTACATGAATTATAGAAAATGATTTATGATTGTCAAAGGAAGAAAGCCCTATTTTTTTTACTGTCATTAGAGATTATTTTTTATAGATCATTTTTTTATGAGGAAAGATTGAATTGAAGAAGATGAACCACCAGTAGTTCTCTTAGATATTTAGCTAAAATATGTCATCTCTTCATTACCTCCTATTACTTTTGGATCAACTATAAACAAACAAATAATAGGTGGATTTGTGAGAGACATAATTTTATAAAGTAACTTATTTTTTATGTTCTACCATATTTATTTGATTTATGGGTTCATCAAATGTTATATATAATACATGTTGAGAAGAACTATTTTTATAAAATATTTGTATTGTTTTATATTTTCCATGTATTATTTTTAAACATCATATAGAATTAATTCTAGACCATGTGCTGAGACAGCATGCGATTATGAGGCCCGAGGTGCCTGAAATAATTGTTTGAAATATATTAAAATATTAAATATCATACACGTGTAGTTTTTTTAACTTTAGTAACATCTAAATAGGTTCTCAAATCAGAAATATGAGGGCACCTTTTCATTCAGATAAACAGATTTACCCTAGGTGAGACCTAACATCGGACGACACAGGTCGGCTATAAAAAGCATTTTTTGAATTATTAATAAATAAAATAAATTGAAAATTTATTTTATTTAATTCTGTTTCATCTATGAAACAATGCAGTGGCGGTTTATTTTAAATAAACCTAGGTATAGGGATATAGGGTTAGACTCTTAACACTATAAATTCCTTGAGGCTCTGGAGAGAAATGGAGAGACTTCTCTCGATGGCGAATGATGATGGGACATCAGATAAAATATCAATGAGCATTGTTGTTATGAGATCTTTCCAAGAGCAATGATTCAGCAACCGATATTCAATATAGAATGATCCTTTCTAGTTATGATGTGTTATTTGGTTTTTCTTTCCCCATTTTTGGATTAATAATGAACGCGGACCAACCAACAAATAGGTTGATTCGTGGTTTAATCATTCTTGTAGGATGGGATTTAATTGCGGGGTTTTATTAGATTTTTTACTGAGAATTTATTTAGATTTCTTGATCATTATTATGGTAATGGATGGTGGTTGGAACAAACAATAGTCAAGGTTCGTTCATTGGGTTTTTTATAGTATTTTTTCCTCCCTGATATTCTTCGTGTACTTTGTTCCTCACGGATTATGAACGAACAATCATTTTTCCTTCACATCTTGGTGAAAAAAATATGAAATTGAATATATAGAATCTAAAAAACCTAGAATAGGTGTGACGGTGATGGAAACGGAAAAATTGAATTGATTCGTGAATGCCCATTCTTCATATGATTTACCAGAAGATAAATAGAATCAGTTTTTAGAGCCGATTAAAGAATTGAAAGTCACTGATTCGGTGTTGTAATGGTGAGACAAAGATATATATATAGTTTTTAGGTGAAAGGACCATTGAATCAATCTTTGGAGGATTAGTTAAGGAATATAGAGGAAATAAAAGGTTTCTGGAAAATCGCGACGAACATAGTGTGTAGTCCAGGATACATGGTGTGTGGCCCTCACAGAGCGATGTATAGGGTTTCAGGAGGTAGTTAAGTGTCACATGGTGTGTAATCCCTATCACATGGCATGTGGCCCCTTCCCATAAACTCGTAAAGTATCTCAGGAGATACATGGACACGAGGTGGAGTACATGGGTAGCCTACATGGTGTGTACTCTCCCACGCAGCTTAGCTTGAACCGGTTACACAAACTACCCCATATTATGGTACACGAGAAGAGACACACTGCTTAAAGTCATGTACTGGTACATGGAAAATTTACACAGGTGGACCTTGGATGGAAATACATGGCGTGTGACTCATTCTACACACCTTGTACTCCTTTTTTACATGACAGTTTCTAAAGACATAGGTCGTTGTACACAGGAAGTACCTAGGGTCAAAGGACATGATGTGTTGACCTACTGTGCACTATTTTCCCCATCTACATGGCTTGAATCTCTTGTCCATAGTATCTTGAACAAGTTTCATAGGTTTTCTTACCCTTGATCATTTTCCTAAATTTTGTCGCATATCCTTTTCTACTCATAGGAGAATGATCCCTTCAGCAAGACTTCATAGATACAGTTGTTGTAATCCCCCAAGAGGCCTAGTATTCATGCCCTAGGTAGATTCTTTGGTATTGAAATGACCAAATTCACTGAGCATTTATCCTTAACTTATTGAGTTAATTCAGATGGAGTTGTTGGTTTCACCTCATGGACCTGGATTTGATCCTCATCTGATGTATCATCTCTCTCTCTCTCTTTAAATATATTAGCATGTCTCTCTCATCACATTTCCTTACAAACAATACTTCTCAGATGAATTTCATCTGTTCTATCAGACTCAGGAGTGTGTTCTCCCATATAAGTGATTTACGGAATCTTTGACCTAAATCCCTAGTGGTGGTATGCGGTGGTTGTGACTAACATATATACTTCATGTCTTCATTGAGTATATATGGATATTCTTGTTATATGTGTTGTATACATATACTATATAGAGCTGACTATGCCTACCTTTAATGTATTTCTTTGTACTTTTAGGGTGTTCTACTGATTATTTTTATACTCACCCCTACATGGAATTTCCCCGCACGTGTCATGTCTTGTGCAGATGAGTGAGATTTTGATGGAGTCTAGGGAAGACTAGGACTGGGCATAGCTGATTTGAGGTGGGCTGAGGTGTTTTTATGGCTTTTAGTTATAGTCTTAGTACCTTTGTCTATAGGTTAGACTTTATAGTTTACAGACTCTTTTTGGTGGGATTGTATTCTGGCCCAGTTTACTTTACTACACATTACTTTCCTATCGTACTCTATTTGGGATATAGTTGTCTGCATGCATTTTTTTCTTAGTGGCTTTTACATTTTAGCATTTGTGGGCTTGGAGATGTTTGTGTGCATACATTTATATAGGCAATGCCTCCCATGTTAGTGATATGCCTACTTGGTGCTAGTCACCAGCCCCTGGTCTATTGGAGGTGGGCTTGGGGAGTTGCGGCACGGGCCCCACTAGGATGGGTCATGACAAAGTGGTATCAGTGGTGGTTAGTTATACCATAGGACTGAGAGTCTGTGAGGTTGGTTTAGGGAAATAGTTTTAAGTGTTTCCAGTTTAGCTTTCAGGCCAAGAACTCTAGTGTTGGTGCGGCGGTCGACGTATCCATACACCGGGACTCAAAACACCTTCTTTTCAACTTGGTATATAAGAACATTGGTTTTAAAGAAACAATAATGGTACATTTATCATATAGGAATGGTTTTTGGTTTCTATGTACTTCTTGATTCATCTCTCCAAATATACTCATTGACCATGGTACATCTTTTTTTTCTTATAGGATGCCTCTACGATGTATACTAGCTAGGATTTAGCAGCTTGATCATGAGGATGACCCCCTCAGTGATGAGGCATTGATACAGGAGTTAGTTCCCCAGATGTTACCTCCATGTGGTATACTAGCTATACCAGCACTAGTGGAGTAGCACGTGGTATCAGTAATACCAGAAGAAGAGGAGTGTAGTCTAAGCATGCTCTACAAGTTTCAGAGATAGTGACCCCTCAGGTTCCAAGGTGAGCCCAACCTTCATACGGCTAAGGACTAGATTGAGGTGGTGACTAGATGTTTTTGTCTAGTCAGAACACTAGCAGATCAGATGGTGATCCTGGTGGCAAGCCTTCTTCAGGTTTTAGTAGGGCTTTGGTGGTGTTTTCCATATAGACTCGTGACTAGGTTACTCTTTCATGTATGGAGTTTTATAATCTCTTCATAGAGTAGTTATCATCAGTTATTCTAATATTCATGCATATACTGAAGCTTCTTCAGCTCCAATAGGGTATCTTGACAGTGGCTGACTCTTCATCAAGGTTCATCAACCTTTCCAGGTACATGATTGATATGGTCATAGATCAGTAATTTAGAGCTTGAACCTTCGAGTGAGGTATGAGTAGAGACATCTAATACACTATTATACCTCAAAGAATTATGACTTATGCTGGGGTTCTTGAGCCGGATTTGGTGGTTCAAAGCTTCTTAGCTGAGTAGATGCAACCGGTCACAGTCAGTAGTGGACAAGTATGTGTAGAGACCACAGTAGTAGGGAGACGACATCAGTCCCAGAGATCCAAATGTGGGAGAAATTTTAGGATGAGGTCCTATGATATGATTTATATAGTTCAGGGCTCATAGGTTGGGTCTAGTCAGCCTGGGGATAGGTGGTGTTATTAATGTGACAGTAGGGGCATCTCTCTTGAGACTGTCCAATCCGTTGTGATGTTGATAGATAGATATTGGATGGACCACCAAGGTAGAGGAATAAACCATAGTAGGAATATTTTTAGGGTGGAAAATTTGGTAGAGGAGTAGGGAGAGTATCGGGGGTGGTAGATGTTTCAACATATTAGCACCCCCACCCCACCAGGAGGTCCACTTCAGGCATAGAGTGCTAGAGGATAGGGGTAGGTACAACTGCATGTGGTTGAGGAGTGTGACCCAGGGGATCTAAGGATGATTTGAGATATGATCTGTGTCTTTTCTACTATAGATTTCATACTGATAGACATAGGTTCAATTCATTCCTTTCTCTCCACATATCTGGTATTAAACTTTGAAATTTTAGTTGAACCATTGACTTGACCCTTATGTTTAGAGACACCTACAGTAGAAGACTCGATGATCACACACCTATTTCAATAGTGTGACCTGACCCTTGGAGGTGAGAGTTTCATTTAGAACCTCTTGGTGGTAGTGTTGAGGCCTTACTATGTCATTTTTGGCATAGATTAGTTATTTTCAATCCATGCCCAGATTAACTATTTTCAACGAAGGGTATGGTCTGTCCATAGTGATGGAACATGGTTTTTCTTTGTCAGTGAAATGGAAGCCCATGCTGGACATGATGGAATCATGCATAGGATGGTGTAGCTGATTACTTATTAATTGGATATCCTGACCCTTAGTGTAACATATGTTATGAGTTTCTAGTTTCTAGTAGTAGTGGCGGAGTATAAGGATATCTTCTCGGAGGATGTTTTATGTTTACCTCACCACCAGTAGATAGACTCCTACATAAATTTATACCCTAAGTCAACATCGATATCTACACCAACATATCAGATGGCTCACACGGAGCTTCAAAAGATGAGGGTGCAGTTTGAGGACTTGTAGAGAAAGGGCTTCGTGAGGCCCAATGTTTCCCCCTGGGCAGCCCTAGTTTTGTTTTCCAAAATGGAATATGAGAGTTTGAGGTTGTGTGTGGAATATTGGTGCTTGAACCATGTGACAGTAAAGAATAGGCATCCAGTACCGAGGATCGATGACCTCTTCGATCAGTTGAGAGGGGCACGATGGTTCTCAATGGTCGACATTAGATTATGCTATCACCATTTGAGAGTAGTGGATGAGGATATAATGAAGATAGATTTTAGATGTCATTATAGTCACTATGAGTACTTAGTGATTCCCTTTGGTGTGATGAATTCCCCAGCAGTGTTCATGGGACTCATGAACCAGATCTTTTAGCCTTACTTAAACTGATTTGTGGTAGTCTTCCTTGATGATATCCTTGTGTACTCTGTGTCAGAGGAGGATCACATGAGACACTTAATGATGGTTCTGGATGTACTCTAAGAGCACCATATTTATGGGAAACTCTAGAAGTTCTAGTTCTATATTCAAGACGTCCACTTTCTGGGACATGTTATCTCATTAAATGGAGTGGTACTGGGCCTGACCAAGGTCGAGGCAGTGGTATTGTGGGATCCACCTAGGAGCGTGATAGAGTTGCGAAGCATTCTTGGGATGACAGGATATTATCAGAGATTCATACCTGATTTCTTTAGGATATCATCACTTATGACAGCTCTGACTCGAATGGGGAGGCCTTTTTTTATAGAGAAGTGCCAATAGGATTTTTAGTAGTTGAGGTAGAGTTTTAAGAGCGCTCTGATCTTGATATTTTCATAGGAGGGTGTCTAGTACATAGTGTTTTGTAATGCATCAAGAACCGAACTTGGTTGTGTTGTAATGTAGAGTCAAGAGGTGATTGCCTATGATTCACACCAATTGATACCACTTGAGCATAACTATATGACCAATGATCTTGGTTTAGTAGTAGTAGTATTCGCATTGCAGATTTTGGGACACTACCTACTGGTTGGGAGGTTTATCATCTACTCTAATAATAAGAGGCTCAAGTATATCTTCTCTCAAAAGGATATGAACTTAATATAGAGGAAATGGCTAGAGCTCCTCTAGGATTATGACTTTGATATTTTCTCTACTTCTGATAAGGGGAACATAGTAGCAAATTCTATTAACAGAAATTCTAGTTAGTTGTTTCTAAAAAGTTTTTCATAGTAGTTGACCTCATTATAGTTATCCTTCATGAATGAGATGGAAAATATTATCTCTAGTCGATGATTTTCACCCCTCCACTCTTACAGTGAGTCAGGGAGACATAGCTTGGGGATACTGACTATGAGATCCTATGTGATCAGCTGTCCGTATGGAATTCTCCTAATGAATATTCAAAAGGTGGGGAGAACGTAATTATTTTTAAAAGGCGCATAGTTATTCCAGTGGTGTTGTGGGAGGATGTTTTGTGGTACTTCAACACATCCACTTTAGCGGTACATACAGGTGTGCTGAAGATGTACATGGACCTCCAACATTATTTTTGATGGCCTGGGATAAAGAATGAAGTTTCTGAGTTCATTTCGTGATTCCTCACTTGTCGGCAGGAGAAGGTTGAGTACTAGGTTCCAACATGTTTAGCTCAACCCATTGAGGTGCTGGAATAGAAGTGGGATGGGATATCGATGGACTTCATGATGGTTTTACCATGTACCTATAGGGGACACTATACCATCACCAAGTCATCCCACTTCCTAACTATATGAGAGAAGAGTTTAGTGGAGAGCTTAGGATGCCTCAACATGCAAGAGATAGTTGGGCTTCATGGAGTTACATCGACTATTGTTTGAGATCATGATGCTTGTTTCACATACCGATTATGGAAGCGATTATAGGAGTTTTTTAGGACTTAGTTTTTCTTGGTCATATCATTTGACCCCAGACAAATGACCAAAAAGAGAGGAACATTCAGGTTCTAGAGAACATGTTTTGGTCTTACATCTTGGACTTAGGCCATAGCTAGGAGGATCACCTACAACTAGTGGAGCTTTCATACAATAATAGATTCCATTACACCATTGGTATGACACCATTTGAGGCCTTGTACGGACGACACTGCAGGTCACCACTTTACTGGACTGACCTAGGAGATTCTTCACTCATGGGCCTAGATTTGGTGTGAGCTACTATGGAGAAGGAGCAGATCATCCAGGAGCAAATGAAAACTGCACAGAGTTGTCTAAAGTATTATGTTGATAAGAAATAGAGGCACATGCATGAACCATCACATGTCATTGACTAGGGAGAGATGGGCATCAACTATTGAAATATTTTTGTTGAGTACCCATTATAGATCTAGGATCGGAAGAAGAGGATCCTTTGAGGGTGAGTGATTCCTTTGGTGCATGTTTGGTGGTATCACAAGAATCTCTAGGAGAGCACATGGGAGTAGGAGGCTCAGATTCATGCACAATACCCATATCTTTTTGAGTAGACTTTTTTTTTTGATTTTTAGGGACATAAAGACCTAAGGTGTGTAGAATGTAATGTCTCGTATTTTCTATGTATTATTTTTGAAAATTTTATGGAATTAATTTGAGACAGGAACTGAGAGGGCGTCTGATTCTGAGGCCTGGGAAACCTAGAATTAATTTTTCAAATAAATTAAAAATTATATACCGCATCTACATAGTTTTCTTGAAAAAGTGGAGTAACTTATAAATGGGTGACTGGATCATAAATATGAAGGAAATATTGCATTCAGAGAAGAAGATTTTCCCTAGGAGAGGCCTAACATCAACTGATGTGGGTTGTCCATAAAAATTTGTTTTTTTCATTTTTAATTAATAAAATAAATTGAAAATTTATTTTATTTCTTTCTGTTTCATCGATTCAGTGATTCAATAGAGGTTTATTTTCATTAAACCTAGGTACAAGGATCTAGGGTTAGACTCATAACCCTAGAAATTATCTAGAGGCTCTAGACAGAAACCTAGAGACTTATCTCGACAGAGAACAATGGTGAGACATGGGATCAAAGATCAACAAGCACCATTCTTGGAATATCTCACCAACGGTGATGACGTGACAACGTATCATTGACAGTGAATGATACTTTTAAGGTAGGATGTGTTATTTGGTTTTTCTTTCCCCATTTTTGGATTCAACTACCAACATGGACCAACCAATGAATAGGTTGATCGATGGTTCGATCATTCTTATGGGATGAGCTTTAATTGAGGGGTTTTATCGAGGTTTGTTGATTAAGAATTTATCTTTATTTCTTAATCATTCTTATAGGATTTTATTTAGGTTGGAAGAAACAATATTTGAGGTTTGTTCCTTGGGTTTTTCATTGTACTTTTTCTCCGCCAATATTTTTCACATTCTTCATTCCTTATGGCTTATTAATGAATAGTAGGAAAACTACAAGGAAAAATGGATCAATGGTTATGGAATAACACATGATGTAATGAGAATGTAATGCTCTCGGCACACCATGAGGGAATACAAACACGTAGGAAGAGAAGGTATCAGCTCAGAAAATCTAGATCCCATATCAATGGAAGAAAAATTTCAAAAGTCATTATCATTGGATCATGGACTAGACCACATGTTTCAACTATTTCAAAATCTCTAAAGTGTTGAGATATTAAATATATAATTAATATACGTTTAAACACATTTAGAAATAGAAAAACAAGGATTTAAAATCTATTTACGTCAAATAAAATATAAGAGGGATGAAACTGGAAAAACTAGGAAAAACTGGAAAATGAGTCACTGATGGGTGAGTCACTGACAGCAATCCACCAACAGCAAGTCAATAATGTTGAGCCACCGACATGACCTACCAATGCCTGACTCACCGACTCCCTAAATCATAGATACCTTGATTCACCAACACCCTGACTCAATGATGCCTCGACTTATCGACACCTTGACTCACCGACCCCTGGACTCACCGACACTGATGCCCTGAGTCACCGACACTAACGCCCTGCATCCCGGACACTGGTGCCCTGAGTCACCGACATTAGTGCCCTAAGTCACTAATACCAGTGCCTTGAGTCACTGACACCAGTGCCCTGAGTCACCGACACTGGCACCTTGACTCACCAACACTAATGCCCTAAGTCATCGACACTGATGCCCTAGGTCACCAACACCAATGCCATGAGTCACCAACACTGATTCCCTGAGTCATCGATGGAAAAACTGGAAATTTGGAAAACTCTTGAAATGAGAAACTATTGCCTCCCAGAACATCCTAAACATTGGAGTTTGACAAAGTAATGGACCACAAATGTCTAGGCCATTACATATGTACTCTACATCAGAAGTAGATTATGCAACAGAGTTTTGTTTCCTACTAGACCAGAGTACCATAGATTCACCAAGAAAGTAATAGGTTTCTTATGTATTGTTCGTATCTAGTCTAAAACCACCAAATTCATAATCTGAGTATGAAATCAAATTAAAATCAGATGTATTTTGAAAAGTAAAGAAATATAAATTGTTCCGTTTAAATACCTTAAAATTTTTTTGGTATCTTTTATTGGGTTTCTCGACTTCATCCAAATGAATTTTCTTCATTATAACTAGTAGGGGTTTGATATACTTTACTACTTGCAGGTCCAAACCTTTTATGTAAGTCAATTATGTATTTTTATTTTTGATTCATCACATTCCCAAAACCCTTTTTAAAAATTTAAAATCCTAGAATGAAATATAACTCACACATCATGATTATTTCAAAATTATTTTTTCATAAGTTTCAAAAATTATTTACATAATTTTTTTAAAATAAAAAATAACATCGTCAACATATATTTTAACTAATAATTTATCTGAAGATGAAGTTTTCTTGAAAGGAGTAGGATCAACCAATCTTAATAAATATAAATTATATAAAATAAAAGAAATCAAAAACTCATACCAAGATCTATGTTCTTATTTTAGACCATAAGATCTTTAGTAAGTTTAAAATTAGGATTTTGAAAGTGAGGATTTTCAAAACCAGTTGGTTGTTTAACATAGACTTACTCCATAAGAAAACGATTTAGAAATTTAGATTTAATTTCAATATGATATAATTTTTTAATCCATATAATATAAATAGGTTAAGATAATTATAATGGATTCTAATCTAGTTACTGGTACAAAGGTTTCTTCATATTCTATTATTTCTTCTTGATTGTACCCTTTATCCACTAATCTATCATTATTCCTAGTGATCACACCAAGATCATCCTGTTTATTTTTAAATATCATCATTGTTCCTATTATAGGGTAATCAGGTGGTCTATCAACTAATTATTATACATTCTCTATTTTCATCCATAACATCTACTTGAATATGGTATTTGAGAATTAAACCATTTAGAGTTGAGAATTAAAAAGTGAAAACCTTCAATACTAATTGTTAGTCAGAGAAGAGTTCAACAAAGACTCAATAGGGGGTCAATTGAGTTCTTTAAAATTTATTCACCTCAAACTACCCTCTTTTATGATATGAATGATTTTTTTTCTTCTATTGTCATTAATAAGTTTATAAAAGAAAAATAGTAAGATAAAGATCGAATATGGAAGGTTTATAGTGGTTTGAGTCATAGAGCTCCCCTAGTACACTTTGTCAACACTCAACTCCTAGAGCTTGGTGGTTTCACTAGAAATGGTCCTTTTCCTTGGAACTACCTGACTAAGTGTAAACAGCTATCACTTGTTACAAATCCAAGATATTTTTTTAGGATTCTATAAGTATTTTCATATATAAAATCCTTAAACACTTAGTAAACAGATTGAATGCTTCCAACAAATATAGATAATAATGAGAGATTACAAGCTGTAGAATATGGTTTCAAGATGAAACTAACAAAATAGAAGGGTTATCCAACGGGGATAATGAGAATTAAGTATAGATTGAGGTGGTTCTTCAAAAACATATCAATATTGATCTTGAAATCATATCTGTAAGAAAAATATATTCTTCTTCTTGTTATTATCATAAATTAATAGTTGTACATAATGATTAAAAAGAGAGAGAGTTTGTGTTGTCATTTCTATTCTTATTACATCACTATATATTTGTTCTTATCTGAATAATATTGTATATCTTCTTAAAAACTATTTTATTAAAGGACATACAATAAAATCATGCCTCAAGGTAAAATTTCATTTTTTTTTCTTTTCTGAAAATTACATCAGAAAAAGTCACTGAGAAATAAAATAATCTCTATTATTTCCTTTCTTGGTACTTGTAAATTTTAAAAAATCAATTTCAATATAAAGAGGTAGACCATTGTTTAATACTTCAAATGAAGTATTAATTTTCACTTAAAATAGTCTAACATTAATAAATAATCGAGTTTCATAACGATGTATCCAATTATAGAGCACTACATAATCGAAATCCACATATCAAAATTTACTTAGTTGATTTGATCCTCAAATACATTCTTCGCATAGGTGAATTTTCCACATAGCCAAATCAAAAATCCAATTTGATCACATAGGTGAAATCTGTGAATTCTAATGAATGACATAGAGAATTGGAGCCACATAGCCAAATATTCCATGGATCCAAATCATGTAGTCAATTTCTCCATGTAGCTTATTTGATGTTGTCATTTCATCAATATAGTCAATTATCCTGAAGATGATTCATCTACTTAGTTGATTCTCACATAGTCAGTTCTGCAATGTAGTTGATTTAAAAATATGATTTTTTATGTAGTCGATTTCTCAATGTAGCCAAAATCCACATAGTCGAAATCCTCGCACAACTTCTTTTTCCAGACTTATCTAAATTTCAACAATCATCAACTAAATTACATACTAAAGTAGAATTAAACTAAATAATATTAAAACCAAATAAAAACGCGTAAACATAGAATCATTTCAAACATATAAAGGGTTTTCAATATCATAAAAACATAATGAACATGGGATATATTTGAACAACATCAACCATCCAATAGCATATTTACCGCCAGTACAACAGGTAGTCTAAAATAGATTACATGACATATAGCTGGACACATTTCATGTAACCCCACAGAGTTTTTACCCCATATAAATCACAATAAGTCATGTGGTAAACTATGTGGCATCATTATATGCTCTGTATTGACTACTAGCCAAGATACATGGCCAAACATGGATTACATGATATGTAGTTGGTATTACATGTCATGTAATTGATGAAAATGCACAAAATATGTACACCGAGACTTTAGGCATGTTATACAGGTCAATACACTAGATAATTTAAGTGATACATAAACTAGAAAATGTGTATCTAGATCTATACACTATAATATGTGTTCCATTTCACACCAGGTACACACCGAGTGTTTTTAGTGCATCGTGTGGGTAAATATTCTTTTTTAATCAAGAGATAAACTACATGAAATATATCTGCATGTACACATCATGATATATATTTCCATCCATTCCAGACACACACCAAGTTATATTTAGCATGTCATGTGTAAATAAATTCTAAATAAATGTAATCTACATAAATTCTATAACTACGTGACATGTACTGGTTTTCATACATTTTTTGTAATTCACATGAATTGTTGAGTATATTTATAGTATGTACTGTGATTATACTCACCACACAAACTATATGGATTTATCCACAAAACTACACATCATATATATCATGAAATATCATGTAAGTACAAAGTACACTATGAGGACCATATAAAACATGGGTAGCATGACATGTCAAGTGGAAATACATGTCGCATAATTATTAAATTCCAAAAATGGATATAATCATACATAGAATTTACATGTCGAATCGCCTATATAGAATATGATGTGTACGTATTAAATTCCATAAATGGATTTAATCTAATTTAAAAGGTTAATTCCATGATTCCTTATTAGTGCATCATATGTACATAATAATAATAAATTTAAATTTAAATTTATTTTAAATAATATAGGATGTAAATCTTTTTGTATCATTGTTTGGAAAGAATATTAAGATAAATAATTAATTATTTAGTTAGTTTATTAATTCATTAATTCAAGGAAATTTATCTTAATTAGAATATACTAGGATGAATTCTAGTAATTCTAAACATATAGTCATTTAATATTGTGAATGATCTTGATATTTACCAACCGACGTATTTGTTTGATTTATTTATTACATGGTTTAATGTGATAATTTATTATTAAATTAAATATGATGGTTTTTGAATCATCCCTCCCATTTATTTTGTATGAGTCTATGTATCCAAGGTTTATTTTATGTAACACTAGACCCATGGTACCCTCACCTATGATTGAGTGAACATTTGTAAATTATAGAGCACCCAGTGAGAGAAGATGGTTCTAGACCCAATATATGGTGAATCCATCCAAGGAGATATATAGGAAAATAGAGGAATGTTGTAACTTAATCTAAGAATGGAATCAAACATTAATTTATCCTAGGATCATAGTTGGTTTATCTCCACTTAATTATCCAACGAGTAGTTAAAATCCAATGGTCATATCACATGTTTATTTTATTTTGTTATTGAATGGATATTTATTTATTTATGTGATTCATAGTTTATTTGGATGATTAAACATGATCACATAAGGTTAATAAATTTATGATAATTCTAAAATAAAATAATATAAATCTATTATGTGTAAATTAATTTGTCAAACATGGTAAATTAATCATATAAAATCCATATAATATTTAAAATCATGTAAGGAATAAAATAAATAATATTTAAACATAAGTTAAACAAGATCCATCAATCGAAATACTAATTCAGTAAAAACCTTCCATCACTTATGTTGGAATGAAAACATAGAAGAAAGTATTGGTCTAGATCTTTTTAAGATAATTTAATTTATCTAGGATTTATAATTAAATTCTTGGGTTAACTTAAACAAATTATCATCAATAGTAGTTTCTCCCATAATAATTGGTGAAACTTGGATTCAAGTGTTATAGAAATCCAAGTTTATGATTATAGGATTGGGAATTCCACTCATTGGATCAAGGAGGTGTGATTTAATTAAATTTTCAACTAAGGATTTCCTAAGTACCTTCAAATAAATAGATAATATATTTTATAGGTTTTTTTAATGTGAATATAGATCCTTAACAATATAATATATAAGTAAAAAGATATTACAAATCCAATGATGAGGGTAATTAGTATTAGATAAAATGGTGGGAAAGTAAATAATTCATTAATTACATCATAACTGGTAGTCAATATTTTTTTATAGAAAAATAGAAAGAAAAAATAGGAAAACATTTCAATCATTCCTGGAAAAAGAAAATGTCCTCTACCGCAAAAATTTTCAAAAGTGGTATAGGAACATGTGAACTAAACTACTACATGAAAAGTTATTCAATGTGTTGGAATCCCCAATTCCTGATCATCTGCCTCAATGAGTGAGTGGAAGTGAAAAGGAAACCTATGGGAGTAACATAAGGGATGATTCATATATCCATTGCATCATGTTATCAGTTATGTCTAGAGAACTAAAGATGAAATACATAGACATGGATGTATAAACCATGATAATTCATCTCCAGAAACAAGAAAATGATAAAGTTAGTTTAAAGATGAATGAAATTTTCACCGCACTTTACAAGTGTAAACTATAAGATGAGTACATATCTAGTGATATGGAATTCTAGATATTCACTTATATCAATTAGTTAGAGAATTTAGTAATCCATATGGATGAGAAATATTTTATTAATCTCATATTATCATCTTAATTTCTTAGATTCTCAATATTCATTAATAATTACAAAATTGATAGTATAAAGAAGAACCTTTGAAATATTTCAACTATTTTTTCTAAGATAATAGGTATTATTGGGAATATTATTCCTCTCCCCTTATAGAGAAAAAGGTGAGGGAAAAGATTAAAACACCTATTAAAAGATCAGATTCAATGGTTATTTCACAACATCCATTAAAGAGGAAAAAATATTCAAAGGGGGAGAAATGAATAGAAGGATATCTACTTCACATGTGGCAAGAAAGGTCACTAGAAGAAGAATTGTAATAAATTAAATAAAAATAAATTAATATATTATACTTCATATATATTCATAATTCCATATAATATTTCTATTTTACATATTGGTTATTAAATACAATATATAACTCATATATTTGTATCCAAATATAGGAACCAAGGAAGTTTATAAATATTACAAGAATTAAGGTGGACTTTATAAGTAGCTGAATGAGAGTGATTCTTAAGTCATCTAAGAGAATGTTGCAAATTCACATTATCAAGGTGATGGATTCTTGTAAAAATGTAGTTTGTATTGAATGCTACCAAAGAATTTATCTCAGTGCCCAATTCTAAACACAATGATACATTATTTCATATTTTAAATGAATGTTGTTATTATATATCATACTTTATTTAAATTTTACTAATACTTGAATCAGAAATGTCCAATGTCGAAAATTAAGGAAGAATATAAAATGATCAAATAATCCATAATTGTGAAAATATAATTATTGATCAAGTAAAATTATATGTAAATGTCAACACCACACCAAAAAAGTCATTTAATGGTGGTTTAATCAGATGAAAAATGATTCATGGAAGTTTTTCAAAACCATTGTGTATTGCAGTTTTGCAAATCAATTCATATAGATTTTATTACTTATTACTTAATACTTATTACATATTACTTATTATTTATTAATTTTTACTTGCTAATTATTAGTTAATACTTATTTTTTATCAGTTATTACTTATTATTTATTGGTTATTACTTATTAATTATTACTTATTACTTAGTAATTAATTATTATTGTATAATTACACATATTTGTGTGTAGAGTGATATTTAAACCTCTTACCTATTGTTTATTCAACAAAGCTTTTACCAATCCACTAGTCCCTTCATATGGTATTAAAGAAGACTTTAATATACTTATATATATATAGATAAATATATGTAAATATATATATATATATGCATACATATATTTGTTTATATTTTATAAATACATTCATATAAAAATATAATTCCATATAAATTTATATGAATATAGTTACATATAAATTTATAAATATATGATAATATATATATATATATATATATATGTGTATGTATTATATATATATATAATTTTATTTAAACTTAGAAATACATATATATATATATACCTATATATAATTATATAGAAGAATATAAAAATATAAATATATATATACACACACATATAAATATATATTTGTATATATGTATATATAATAAGATAATATATATAAATATACAAAAATTTATATAAATATACTAAATAAATATAAATAAATATAAATATTTATAAATATCTATAAATTTAAATAAATTTATATAAATATATAAAAAATAATATATACATATATATATAATTAATTATAATTTTATATAAACATAAATATATATTATTATAGTTATATGGGATTACAAGAAACCAAACACATATACCCAGGAGCCCTAGTGGGTCAAGAATCCCCTCTCCCCACATGGAATAAAAAGCACCCATTCAACCAATTTTATTAAATATGATGGCCTGAAGGCCTGATGGTCCAAATTCCTATTGTCCTGAAGGCCATTACATGGACTGATGGCTCAACATGTGCCAAGAAGGCTCAATGGAATAGTCCATATCATGTCATGTCACCAGTTCAATGCCTTATCACTCTCCCTTCCATTAGTCATTGAACTGCGCCATCAGTCTGAATTCTATGTCACCCCTATCAAGAATCGATGCATCATGCTACCCTCTAACGCACAATGGAAAGGTACCTCTACAACCACAATAATTGTGTGGGTAAAGGTTTAGGTGATAGGTTTCAGCACACTCATCTCTCTTTCAAACCCTCAACTCGGTAATGCCTTATGTGGCACCCAAATTCAATGTGTGTTTGTCCTAAAACATCATCTGACTAGTTCCACTACTTGATAGTCACTAGAGATTCACTATAGCATCCCACCTTTTTATAACATAAACTTTCATTACATTACACAAAACTGAGGATCTTTAAGGTCTAGTGTCATGGAAACAAGGAACATAATACATGAAAAAAATATAAAATATTCTTCTTAAACACTTGAAAGGCTTCTCCTTAAGTTCATCCTAGGTTCATTACTACATCTCATAACCTAGGGACATACATCAAAAGAAAGGGTGAGCAGAAGGCCCAGTAAGGGAAACAAGAGGAACATTTTACATGTGAACTTGAGATACTTCAATAAGGACATGAAAAGAACTTTAAGGCATGAGAAAGAAATCATGAGGCATTTCATAATAAAAATAACATTTTCCATAACTTGAAGATGTGGCTACATCATTTAACATAGAAAATCATGAACATATCACCAAGGTCCATCCCCAAGGTGTCATTTGAAAATTACCAAGGTTATTCACCAAGGTATCGTGAAAATTGTAATCTCTAGTGGTTACATCATTACCCAATGCATTGGAGCGCTATCAGGGCGCACCCTTAAATTTTCCTTTATTATCATGTGAGCCACATATATCATCATCAAAAATCTCATAAATAACCCATATAGAATAAAATAAATGGGTTTCATTTCATAATCATAACGTTTTAAAAACTGCTTTAAAGACATGATCTTTACGTCACTTTAAACCCACGGAAGGGGGGAGAGGGTCTCATGTATGTAAATCCCAGAATTTAAAATAGAAAATTTTTATATATATGTGAATACCCTTGTAGAAATAAGAGCTTTGAGTATTCACTTTATAACATAAAATAATTTTGAGAAAAGAGAGAGAGGCATTTTGAGACGAAAATTCTGCAGCATAACGGCTATGTTTTCGGTTTTTAGAAAACATTGAAAAGAGAGGGGACATGGGTCACCCACTCATAAATGATCCATAAAAAAGTAAGGGGACAGAATAAGAAGGATATATGGACATGTTAATGAAATTTTAAGGACATACCATTTGAAATGAAAAACATGGAAGGAAGACAAAAATTAGATTTCTCTTATGAAAATTCGGCAGCCTAACGGCGTCACTTAAACTTCAATAAAAAGAATTGGCAAGATCAAATAGGGTCTCTCATCACATGATCATAAGATATCAGCATGATAGATATAGAGATCATACCCCAACATAATAAAAAAAACTTGAAAGACTTGACATGAAAATCGAACTTGAAAATGAGAAGGGTGAAAGAATCCCTTAAAAATTCGGCAGCCTAACGACGTCACTTAAACATTCATAAAACGAAATGATGAGAGTAAGAGGAGATCTATCATCATATAAACATGAAAAGGGAAGTAATAGGAATATAAAAGAACATCCTCTCTCATAATAACATGGATCATAAAAGGAATGACATAAAAAGGATTACATGAAAAGAAAGAGAGAGGTTGGATCCCTTACCTTAAAACGTGACTCTTGAAACTCAAAGGTTTGGACCTTGAGGGCTTGGGGGAACCTTGGGAGGACTCCTTGGGAGGTAAGGAGACCAGAACTTCGTTGGGGAAGAGTTGGGAGTGAAAACTAAAGGAGGAAAGGGTGGGTATTTATAGGGAAAGTGAGGGGACAAGGCAATAATGGCCAAGGGACACCTCACTAGTGGTTTTGGCAAAACCATGGGCTTTCCCATGGTATTTGCCCATGGTATTGGCCACTTGGGACACCTCATACCTTATCGTACTATTCATAATTCGACCATATTGAATATATACTTAATACATCATTTAATGATGTCATTAAACACCCATAACTTAAAAACTATATTTTCACTATTCATCAAACATCCAACTTTCTCAGAATAATCCCAAAATTTCACCTTAACCAAATATCAATGCTCTGATTTCAAAAATGAAATCCATTTTATAAAAAAAATTACTAAATATTTTTAATTTAATTTTTAAATAAAAACACTATTCATCGAGAATCCATTTTTCTCAGAAAAATCCCCAAAAATTACCTTAACATAATTTCGATGTTCTGAGTTCAAAAATAAATTCCTTTTTATAAAAATAATTTTCTAATTATTTTTAATTAAATTTTTAATTAAAAAACAATATTAATCCGAAAAAACTAATACTTGACTAATAATTTATGAAACCGTTATTTACCCATTTTATTGAATCACATTACTTAATCTAGGTGTCCAAATTATATTAAAACTTTCTTTGAGTGAAATTACTAATCCATTTGGTCACATTACTAATCTTAAGCGTAAAATCACTATTCATACTTTACTATTCATAAAAAATTAAGTTGATCTTATTAGACTCCAAATTCCTTACTGAACACTATTGTAGAAGACCATTTTTTGAAAATCATTACACATCATTAGTTATTTAGGGTTTTCATAAATATTTTAAAATATCCTTTTTTCCAAAAAAATCATCAATAAAATGAATTCTAAAATCATCTGGACATTTGAAATTTCACAAACATCACTAAAGGAAGAAATCTCAATTTATTCACCCGAAATGATTACACAAGGAAGCTAGGGTCTCGTCACATAGCCCCTTATAACACCAGAATAAGACCTAAGTGTAAGGTGTGCTATGGTGAGAGAATCTGAGGGAGGCTCAGATAACATTGCCCTAGTAGTAATATCTACTAACTTGAACTTCTCCCGTAGGCGTTTCCGTTCAAGCTTGACACGCTGGAGTTCGTCTTGGGCTTGGTCCAAAGCGAAGCCCACAGATGCTACCTCCTTCCCAAGCTCTGATAAGTGGGCTTCATAAGGTTCAAGTCTACTGGATGAAGTCATCGCCTCCTCTTTATGCATTAACCATTAACATATTATTAAATCATTAAGAGTAAGTTAATATAATACTCAAAAAGATTGGGTCGTTACATTCTTCCCCCCTTAAGAAATTTCGTCCCCGAAATTTATACTTGAGGCCTAGTCGAAAAGGTGAGGGTACTTTTGCTTCATCGTTTCCTCAGGCTCCCAAGTCGCTTCTTCATACTTATGATTCCTCCACAACACTTTCACAAGGTGGGTAGTCTTGTTTCGTAGAACCTTGTCTCTACGATCCAAGATCTCCACTGGCTGCTCCTCATAAGACAGGTCATGTTCCAGTTGTACCACCTCTGGGTTCAGTACATGCGAAGGGTCGGGTATGTACTTCCTCAAGAGAGATACATGGAAGACATTGTGAACTTGATCTAGGTTTGGTGGAAGTGCTAGACGATAGGCCACTGCTCCTATACGATCAAGGATTTCACAGGGGCCAATGTACCTAGGGCTGAGCTTCCCTTTCTTCCCAAACCGCATGACTCTCTTCAATGGAGAGATTCGAAGGAAGACTTTGTCACCAACACCAAACTCCAAGTCCCTTCGACGATTGTCAGCATAGCTCTTCTGCTGACTCTGAGCAGCCTTTATGTGTTGTTGGATGGCATGAACCTATTCTATCATTTCTTGCACAAGATCAGGCCCAAGAATCTTTCTCTCACCAGTTTCATCCCAACAAGTAGGAGTTCTACACCGCTTTCCAAACAGAGCTTCATAGGGTGCCATCTGAATACTCGAATGGAAGTTGTTGTTGTAGGAGAACTCAACTAATGGGATGTGTTGATCCCATCCACCCTTAAATTCCATTGATCATAATCTCAGCATGTCTTCGAGTGTCTGAATAGTCCTTTCAGATTGGACATCAGTTTGAGGATGATAGGCCATACTAAAATTCAATTCAGTATTCAGATCATGTTGAAGACTTCTCCAGAATTTTGATGTGAATCTTGGGTCACGATCAGATACGATGGATAGTGGTACCCCATGCAGCCTTACCACTTCCTTCACATATATCTTGGCAAGCTCATCCAGAGAGAAATCTTCCCGAATAGAGATAAAATGGGTTGTCTTGGTGAGACGGTCCATAATAACCCATATTGCATTGTTTCCTTTGGATGTTTTCGGGAGACCGGTTATAAAGTCCATAGTGATATTATCCCACTTCCATACTGGTATGGGTAGCGGTTGTAATACCCCCTTAGGAAGTTGTCGTTCTGCCTTTACTTGCTGACACACCAGGCACCTTGTAGTGTAATCAGCAATCTCCCTCTTCATGTTATCCCACCAATAATGATCACGAAGGTCTCTATACATCTTAGTGCTTCCCGGATGTATAGAGAAAGTAGAGCTATGAGCTTCATCCATCAGTTCTTTATTTATCTCCAGAATAGATGGAACACATAGTCTTGTACGAAATTTCAATACACCTTCTTGATCAATATTGAAATTAGGGAACTTCCCATCCTTTACAGCCTCGAACTTCTCCTGCAGCAAAGGATCTTCTTTTTGAGCCTTCTTGATCTTCTCTAGTAATGAAGGTTGAGAAATCATTTGGGATAGGGTTGATGATGTCCCTTTCCTTATAATTCCCATGTCCAGTTTTACTATATCTTTAATCAAGGGATCTCCTAAGATCCTCATTGTTGCCAGAACAACAGGATCTTTCCTGCTTAACGCATCCGCGAATTTGTTTTCTCTTCCAGGGTGATAATGTATTGAACAATCATAGTCTTTAATAAGCTCCAACCATCTCGTTTTTCTCATGTTCAATTCTTTATGTGTGAAAATATACTTTAGACTTTGGTGGTCAGTGTATATATCACATTTCTCCCCATAAAGATAGTGCCTCCATATCTTTAGAGCAAAAATAACTGCCGCCAGATCTAGATCATGCATAGGATAATTTTGCTCATGAATCTTCAACTGTCGAGATGCATAAGCAATTACCTTGTCATTTTGCATGAGGACGCACCCAAGCCCTTTCAGAGATGCATCGCTAAAAATAACGAATCCTTCTCTGATAGAGGGTAGTGTTAACACAGGTGCAGTAACCAATCTCTTCTTCAGCTCTTGGAAACTTTCCTCACATTCCTTTGTCCAGATGAACTTAACCCCTTTTCGAGTCAACTTGGTTAGTGGATTAGAAAGCCATGAAAAGTTTTTCACAAACCTCCTATAATATCCTGCTAAACCAAAGAAACTACGAATCTCAGTTAGTGTTGTGGGTTGAGGCCACTCCTCCACAACCATTGTCTTTGCAGGGTCAACCGAGATTCCTTCATTGGTTACGATGTGCCCCAAGAAAGCCACTTGTTGTAACCAAAACTCACACTTTCTGAACTTCCCAAAGAGCCTCTCCTTCCGCAGAGTTTTCAAAATAACCCTCAGATGATATTCATGCTCCTCACGACTTTTGGAATATATAAAAATATCATCAATAAAAACTACCACAAAGTTATCAAGGTAGTCCTTAAAGACTCTATTCATCAAATCCATGAAAATAGCAGGATCATTAGTCAAGCCGAAAGGCATAACAGTAAACTCATAATGCTCATATCTTGATCAGAAGTCAGTCTTTGGAATATCTTCCTTCTTCACCCTCAGTTGATGATAACTAGATCGAAGGTCAATCTTAGAGAAGAATTTAGCCCCGCGAAGTTGGTCAAATAAATCATCAATTCTTGGAAGAGGATATCTGTTCTTCACTGTGATCTCGTTCAGTTCTCTATAATCAATGCATAGCCGCATTGATCCATCCTTCTTCTTCATAAAGAGAACTGGTGCTGCCCAAGGAGACACACTTGGTCGGATAAACCCCTTCTCCAACAAGTCTTGGAGTTGTTTCTTTAATTCTTCTATCTCCACATTTGCCATTCTATACGGAGTCTTTGATATCGGTTGAGACCCAGGTACGAGTTCAATGGAGAACTCTACCTCTCTTTCTGGGGGAGGTCCAGGTAACTCCTCAGGAAATACATCCATGTATTCCTGAACAATCGGAACATCTTCTATTTGTATGCTCCCTTTTCCTTCTTCATCATCACCGATTAACTACATAAAGAAAGCTATAGGAGGTGCTTCTAGATAGGGATCAGTTCAGGATATCTCTCCTCGGAAGATAACTGTAGGTCGTTCATTCAAGACTACTGAGATTTCCTTACTTCTGCATTTGATCTTAGCATTATACTTTGAGAGCCAGTCCATCCCTAGTATAACGTCGAATTCCAACATGGGAATGACTACTAGATTTGCGATAAGATTGTGCTCACTAAAGTAAACACTAGAGTCTCTAAACACTGTTGATGCATGGATAATCCCACTTGGAGTCTTGACTGACAACTCTACCTCAAGAAACTCGGGGATTGATTCTATATTCTTTACAAACTTGGAAGAAATAAAGGAATGCGTAGAACCAGAATCAAATAAAGTACTTGCTAGTTTTGAGAGGACGACAAGAGTACCTGCTACCACATCGTTCGGAACTTCAACTTCAGTTGCTGTGATAGCGAAAGCACGACCTTTCTCTCTTGGCCTCTGCTGAGGTTGATGGTGATTCCCCTCCACCGCTCTCGGATTTGAACATTGATTAGCAAAGTGCCTAAGCTGTCCACACTTGAAGCATGTGACTTCGGGTAGGGCCAGAACCATCTTTCCTCTGTCGTTAGTGTTGGGAAGTTGAGTCTTCACATCACTACGACAATTCCGAGAAATATGGCCTTCTTTTCCACACCTATAGCACTTACCACTTCCGATCAAGAATTTCCCCGAATGCTTCTTCCCACATTTATTGCATGTGGCATGTTGCATATGCTTTCCACCTCTTTACTGATCAAAACTTCTTCCCAGGCTTGGTTCTAGAGTTATCTTCTTCTCATTAGATTTGTGAGACCACTGTGTCTCCCCAAACTCTAGTTCAACTTTCATAGCACTTCGAACTATTTCTTCATAGCTATCATAGTCCCTGTTGGCTAGATTCTTCCGCAGATGAGGTCGTAGTCCACCAAAGAATCTATCAACCTTCCCATTAGGGACCATGACAAAGCTTGAGGTATAACGGGAAAGCCTTGTGAAGTTCATCTCATAGGTTCCAACTGATTCATTCTCCTTTTGCTTAAGCTCGAGAAATTCTTTCTCCATTCTCGTTCTCATAGAACGAGGGAAATACTTATTAAAGAATATTCCCCGGAACTCTTCCCACTCCATAGCTTCCATCTCTCCTCGTGGCTTCGTGTTTTTGATCAGTGACCACCACTGATCAGCTTCTCCCTCTAGGCGGTAAACAGCAAGGGTGACTTTTTCTTGTTCTGAACAATGAAGTACAGAAAAGATCTTTTCAATGGAGCTTATCCATAGTTCCGCAACCAATGGGTCAGTAGATCCACTGAATGTTGGTGGTCGTTGACGCATGAAGGACTCAACATAAAGTTGTTCCCTTCGTGGTGAGGTCGGCCTCTCAGCTTGATTCAAGTTATTACTCATAACTTGAGTCAGTTGGTTCATCATTCGCATGAATGTTTCCATTCCGGCTTCCATCGGAGGGCCGTCAGCACATGGTGCATTGCGGTCACCATCGGCACGGTTCCTCCTATTGCCCGCCATTTTCTAAAAGAATAAAACCTTAGTGAGAAAATTATTTCATTTATGGATCTTTTAACTAAGACTTCATGCTTAGACAATTACACTTTTCTATAATTCCTTCATAATGATTCATAAAATCTTGTGATTAACCAAACATATCCCCCGGGAGTGTCGTAACCAAGAGTGCATCAAGGCCCGTTATCATGCACCAGTTCCCGTTCGAGTCTAGCTCAAAGCGGTGTTTTCAGGTTTTACCCCTATGTACATCTGTGCCAGAGCTGCCTCTACCTGCTCGTATCCAGACAGGGATGTATTTTTTTGATAAACCACTTACTCAATACTTACCAAAATACCAGGAAGTTTTCCTATATTTAAACTTTTCTATAGGGTTCTTCCTAAAGTTTTTATATCCTAATTTCCACAAATAACTAAACCATCCTTTGATACCAACTATAGCATTCCGCCTTTTTATAACATAAACTTTCATTACATTACACAAAAATGAGGATCTTTAAGGTCTAGTGTCTTGGAAACCAAGAACATAATACATGAAAACAACATAAAACATTCTTCTTAAACACTTAAAATGATTATCCTTAAGTTCATCCTAGGTTCATTACTACATCTCATAACCTGGGGACATACATCAAAAGAAAGGGTGAGCATAAGGCCCAGTAAGGGAAACAAGAGGAACATTTTACATGTGAACTTGAGATACTTCAATAAGGACATGAAAAGAACTTTAAGGCATGAGAAAGAAATCATGAGGCATTTCATAATAAAAATAACATTTTCCATAACTTGAAGATGTGGCTACATCATTTAACATAGACAATCATGAACATATCACCAAGGTCCATCCCCAAGGTTTCATTTGAAAATTACCAAGGTTATTCACCAAGGTATCGTGAAAATTGTAATCTCTAGTGGTTACATCATTACCCAATGAATTGGAGCGCTATCAGGGCGCACCCTTAAATTTGACTTTATTATCATGTGAGCCACATATATCATAATCAAACATATCATAAATAACCCATATAGCATAAAATAAATGGGTTTCATTTCATAATCATAACGATTTAAAAACTGCTTTAAAGACATGATCTTTACGTCACTTTAAACCCACGGAAGGGGAGAGCGGGTCTCATGTATGTAAATCCCAGAATTTAAAATAGAACATTTTGATATATATGTGAATACCCTTGTAGAAATAAGAGCTTTGAGTATTCACTTTATAACATAAAATAATTTTGAGAAAAGGGAGAGAGGCATTTTGAGACGAAAATTCTGCAGCATAACGGCTATGTTTTGGGTTTTTAGAAAACATTGAAAAGAGAGGGGACATGGGTCACCCACTCATAAATGATCCATAAAACAATAAGGGGACAGAATAAGAAGGATATATGGACATGGTAATGAAATTTGAAGGACATACCATTTGAAATGAAAAACATGGAAGGAAGACAAAAATTAGATTTCTCTTATGAAAATTCGGCAGCCTAATGGCGTCACTTAAACTTCAATAAAAAGAATTGGAAAGATCAAATAGGGTCTCTCATCATATGATCATAAGAGATCAGTATTATAGATATAGAGATCATACCCCAACATAATAAAAAAAACTTGAAAGACTTGACATGAAAATTGAACTTGAAAATGAGAAGGGTGAAAGAATCCCTTAAAAATTCGACAGCCTAACGGCGTCACTTAAACATTCATAAAACGAAATGATGAGAGTAAGAGGGGATCTCTAATCATATAAACATGAAAAGGGAAGTAAGAGGAATATAAAAGAACATCCTCTCTCATAAGAACATGGAGCATAAAAGGAATTACATAAAAATGATTACATGAAAATAAAGAGAGAGGTCGGATCCCTTACCTTAAAACGTGACTCTTGAAACTCAAAGGTTTGGACCTTGAGGGCTTGGGGGAACCTTGGGAGGACTCCTTGGGAGGTAAGGAGACCAGAACATCGTTGGGGAAGAGTTGGGAGTGAAAACTAAAGGAGGAAAGGGTGGGTATTTATAGGGAAAGTGAGGGGACAAGGCAATAATGGCCAAGGGACACCTCACTAGTGGTTTTGGAAAAACCATGGGCTTGCCCATGGTATTTGCCCATGGTATTGGCCACTTGGGACACCTCATACCTTATCTTACTATTCATAATTCGACCATATTGAATATATAATTAATACATCATTTAATGATGTCATTAAACACCCATAACTTAAAAACTATATTTTCACTATTCATCAAAAATCCAACTTTCTCAGAATAATCCCAAAATTTCACCTTAACCAAATATCAATGCTCTGATTTAAAAAATGAAATCCATTTTATAAAAATAATTTTCTAAATATTTTTAATTTAATTTTTAAATAAAAACACTATTCATCGAGAATCCATTTTTCTCAGAAAAATCCCCAAAAATTACTTTAACATAATATTGATGCTCTGAGTTCAAAAATAAAGTCCTTTTTATAAAAATAATTTTCTAATTATTTTTAATTAAATTTTTAATTAAAAAACAATAATCATCTGAAAAAACTAATACTTGACTAATAATTTATGAAACCGTTATTTACCCATTTTATTGAATCACATTACTTAATCTAGGTGTCCAAATTATATTAAAACTTTCTTTGAGTGAAATTACTAATCCATTTGGTCACATTACTAATCCTAAGCATAAAATCACTATTCATAATTTACTATTCATCAAAAATTATGTTGATCTTATTAGACTACAAATTCCTTACTGAACACTTTTGTAGAAGACCATTTTTTGAAAATCATTACACATCATTAGTTATTTAGGGTTTTCATAAATATTTTAAAATATCCTTTTTTCCAAAAAATTCATCAATAAAATGCATTCTAAAATTATCTGGACATTTGAAATTTCACAAACATCACTAAAGGAAGAAATCTCAATTTATTCACCCGAAATGATTACACAAGGAAGCTAGGGTCTCGTCACATAGCCCCTTATAACACCGGCATAAGACCTAAGTGTAAGGTGTGTTATGGTGAGAGAATCTGAGGGAGGCTCAAATAACATTACCCTAGTAGTAATCTCTACTAACTTGAACTTCTCCCGTAGGAGTTTCCGTTCAAGCTTGACACGCTGGAGTTTGGCTTGGTCTTTGTCCAAAGCGAAGCCCACAGATGCTACCTCCTTCCCAAGCTCTGATAAGTGGGATTAATAAGGTTCAAGTCTACTGGATGAATACATCGCCTCCTCTTTCTGCATTAACCATTAACATCTTATTAAATCATTAAGAGTAAGTTAATATACTACTCATAAATATTGGGTCGTTACATTCACTCATCCATCACACATTGGAAACACATGGGGATGGGTGCTTAGATGATAGGTTCTAGTGCACCAACCCCTTTTTTGAGGTTGTCCATTTGGTGGTGTTTGTGTATCATCAGCAATTGGGGTGGTTGTCGAGTGGTTAACACACCACATAACCCTGAACAAAAACTATGATCAAATCTTGGTAGAGGATTATTTCCATGGTACTATAGAATTATTGTAGTAGTATTGTGGCAGTTATTGTGGAGGTACTATAATAGAGTAACTATTTATCCAATTTAGGCCTTTGGGCCACTAGTTTGGGCCTAAGGGCCCTAGAGCCTTCGATCCACCTTAGGCCTTCGGGCCAAAGTGTCTTTAGGCCACCTCAGGACTCTGGGATAAGGGATTTTGAGGCACAAGGCCTTTAATACATGAAGCATTAACGTAAAACCACACAAGATAATGTCCTAGAAGAGGAATCAAAGTAAGTTTCATCCACCAAAGTAGAGCTAACTAGATTGGGAATGAAAAGTGGGTAAGGAAATCGACATCAGTACCAAGCACCATTCAAATCTGTATTGGTAATTC